>CM035173.1:79978349-80720849 GCA_020205615.1 Panax quinquefolius | reverse complement strand
CCTACCTTGTTTATAAAATTATGCAAGTCCTTGAATCCTATTTCTTTTGTATTGAGTAAAGTTCTTAATCATGTTTCTTTATTAGAAAATGTAACCTATTATATCTTTCAATGCTTTGAACTTTATTCCTAAAGAATGACTTTGATGTATAACGTTATTCATTTATGGTTCATAACTATTCTATATTATGTTGTTATCGAACCCTTGAATTATCATTAAACTTTTAATTTAACTGATCCTTAGTTGATGTACGTTGAACTCCAAATTACCCTTGAAGCTTATCCAAACCAAACTTCCTTTGGTGCGGACTCATATATTAAAACTGAGATGAATAACCCTATTGTAGGGGATTATTTACGCAGAAGCGTTAAAATGTTTGAGCATAATACATGGTACGAAGAGTTGATCCCCCTGAGTACGAGAAGGAAGGTCCATATGGTCTAACGACTGTTAAAGATTTAAGTCAAAATACTTACAACCTGGGGCATAGTTCATGGTCTTGTGACCCTCAGATGGATTTTAATTTTCAGTTCTTGAATATCGATATTAGAAAATAAGTTAAGCTTATTTATTGCCAGTTATTATATTCTTTCAAGTGAACATGGTTTTGCTCACTCTTGCATATATATAACCATTGCAGCTAAAGTTGAGAAGGTTGACGAGCCAACCGCTAGTAAAGGAAAAGGCAAGATGAGAAAGTGTTGAAGACTTATTAATTTGTTATGATTTACATGGTCTTATGATTGTATTAAGGTTAAACAACCTGAGATTTATTTGATTAAGTTATGTAACCCTTTAATGGGAAGGTTTATTATTATTGTAACGCCCGAGAAAATCAATTTTTTTTGTGAATTAAATTTTATTAGATTATTTGAATTAAATGAATTTAATTGCTTATTTGTGTGAGTAAGTTATTTGAAGGTTGTTCTATGGCCTAGAATGTGCGGATGTGGTTAGGATTCTGGCTATGTTCTAGGATTAATTGTTTTGAATTTCCAAGACAAAAATAAATGTTTTCCGAGAAATTTCCATAAAAATACTATTAATCCGTTTCTGCTCGGGAATTAATTATGAATTTCTGAGAAACGCGTAATGATAGAATTCTAAGACGAGATGAAATATCCAATAATATTTCAGTTATGGCAAACGAAGTTTTCGCCTGTGGACTTAAAATCTAAGGGCTAGGAAAAGTGAATTTCGAGAATGGAATGACTATATATTGATTAGGGTTATTATATGTGAGAAATACGAGTATGATACTAGTTATTATACGAGTATAGTATGAAGATTATTGTGACGTATAATACGAATATCGTACGAATATTATATAAAGAGAATATGAGAATAATACGAGTAGTATACGATGAAGTCTTAATGGACTTTAGCTATTGGACCTAGACTTTGTCAAGCCCAATTAGTAAATGAATGAAGCCCAAGGATGAGTTATATCAAAGCCCAATGTTATGTTAAATCAAACCCAAGGATAGGCCCAATACGATTTAACCCTAAGCCCAAACCAAGAAACTGAACCGTGGATCGACCTGATGGATCACCACACGGGTAAAACCCATAGGAGCAACCCATGTGGGACCCAAAAGGCCATGTGGGCCGGCCACTTGGTGTCCAAGTAAAGTGGATTTACTTGGTTGCTAAGCAATGAATAGTAAGGAGGTGGGACGAATGACCAATTTTCCCTCCATTAGTTTTTCTATGTAAGAAAGCTAAGATTGGTTCATTAGTTGTTTTACAACTTTGACCAACATATATTGAGAGGGAGAAAAGAGTAGTAAAAAGTAATCAAGAGCATCTGAAGCAAAACATTCAAGTTTATTCAAGAACGCGAAGAACATTAAGGTAATAATACGTAAACCTTTGTCTTCGATCCTTTTCTATTTATTTTTCGTGGAGAAGTATGAATTGGTGGAGCATGTCTCTTCCGGAGTAATAAAGATGACTATTAGTGAATTAAAACATTGATAAACCATGTATAACTAAGAATCATAAATGTTTAACTAAGTTTAATCGAAGAAACCATTAAGCGTTGATTGGTTGTTGATGGATAAATTGAAAACCATCATATATAGATTATGTGCATATTGCTTGGTTAGGTTATAGACAATGAATCAATGGATTAGTTCCATTTGATTTGGCGTATAAAACATGAGTAACGAAGTTATGGCAAAATTTATGAGATAAGGCGTTAAACGTTGAAATCGTAGAATTTTTGGATTAGTAGTCAAAACTCGTCGTTTAACTCGAAAACCCTAGTTTTCGATGGTGTAACATAGACCAACATATTTAAGAGTCATGGACTCAAGAATGGTTGAATTTCAACTTAGAACGAAGAAAACGAGTTATAAATGCTCACGAACGTTAAACGAAAGCGTAATAGAATGTTAAATAGTGAATTCATTGTTAACAGATTTGGAAACTACTTTTATTCAAATGAAATCAAAGTACATGGAATGTGTAAGAAAACGGCTTTTGAATGAGCCAATTCTGACTTATACTGACCAAATTATGAGTCCGGGAAGAATTGAATTGGAAAATATAAAAAAAATTCAAAGACTTCGGGGTAGTAAGCAGCAGCTGCCACCCCAAGCTTAAAATTACGTGCTTACAATGCTGTGTAGGAGGATTAGCTACTGTTAGTTTGCACCGCAACACCACTTATATATAGGAAGTCTCATGTCGTAGTGCCGAGACGAGGTTTTTTATTATCTTTAGTTAGTTAAATGCCAACTGATGATGAACTTGAGGATGAAATACAGCAACACTTAGAGAGGAGAAATGTTGACCAAGTTAATTCTTAAACCCAATTGTTTACTTAATAATGATGGGGCATGTATATACTTAGTATACATTATAAGACCATTCTTAAATCACTTATATAGTGTTGACTGTAGGAAATGAACGTTGTTTAATAGTAATTAAACGAAGAACATAAAGTGTGAGAATGTAAATCGTATTCAATTACTATGGTATTTAACCAAGGGTCATTGAGTATTGGTCTAGGGACGTGAAGATGTTAACAAGCCGTAAGGAAGGATAATAATGTGAATCGAGTTTTATTAATGAAATAAATTCGATTAAGTTATAGAAGAGAAAAAAGTTGGTAAAAACAATGTGATTAGATTGTTTGGTAGCTAATTTCAGTGTGCTATATGAATATATCATGTAGAGACCGTAAAGATCAAAAATTGTTGAATTTTAATTGAAGATGCCTGAAGGCAAGTTTTCTTAACACTTGTCTAACCTTCGTGTTAGCCAAGTTTTCTATGATTAATGTTGTGATATGCATGAATTGTTTTACGAAAGAGTCAATGCCAGTTTTAACTCGGCTAGACTAATCTTAAAAGTTTGATTGATTTGTTTATAAGTCTTTCAATATAGTATTGTTAACGCTATCCTATGTCAATTATTTGGTACGGATTCAAAGGTAAGCCTGAGTATGAATAAACAAATGTATTTTACATCGATTATTCGATGGGCACGTGAGGTTGCCAAAACTGAAACGTAAATACGTTTAACGGATGAGTGTTAGTGCTCGTACGATATATCAGACTTACGGACTTAGTGTCGGGTTGTCCTTTTTCATGAATGAAAACCAAAACAGAATGTTCATGGTCAATTGACCTACTCAGAATTCCTAAGTTACTGTATATACTCTGGAATGGTATTACGAGAATGAAAAGTGCTATTAAATGTTTCATAGTACTTCATAACTATTTGTTCAGTTATTGAAGAATAATCATATAATTCTCGATGTGGTATTGGTATTATCTATTACTAAACTTGCTGAGCTAGTTATGCTCACTTCTTGCTTGAATTATATGATTGCAGCTAAGGCCGAACAAATTGAGGGTCCCAGTAGGGATAAAGGCAAGGCTAAGATGGATAAGTAGATTATCCTATAATAGACTAGTATGTTTGTATGAATTATACTATGATAAATGAAGAATGTATTCAGTTATAGAACCTGGGAAAGGATTTATTATTATTGTAATAAGAATGTAGTAAATACACTCATTTTGATGTTATTTTAATGGAATGAATGTATAGAGATGAGTACCGTGTAACACCATATTTGTGGGTTGAAAGTACCAAGATTTGGGGGCGTCACGGGTTGGTATCAGAGCATTAGGTTATGAAACTTAAGGAGGGAAGCACCTTAGGCTAATAACCTCGTTAGTAAAGGAGAAGTTAGAAGTGAAGGAACTCTAGTAGAATGAGTTAATTAAGTATTGAGGAAACTCAGTACCGAAATATCTAAAAGATGAAAATTAACCCTAAATAAACTAAATTTGATTTGTGCTTATATTATTGTGTATATATTTACTAATCAACATGTTATGTGTTATTGTAGATGTCCATAGATAGCTTCATGTATAGAGATATACACGTGGTGAGTGAAGAGTCAGTAAAGCGGGTAGAGCCTAGTACCAGTGCCAGTGGTGGGGGTACCAATGGTGAACTTAGAAGAGTCCAAGCAAGAGGAGGACTATTCAAAGGAGGACTATGGAAAACTTGGGATCGACGTCATATCTCGATATGGTTGTCTATGTGGATGAAGATATATAGGTAGCATCGTTTAATACGGTGGTACCTACACTAGAGCCAACTCCTCCAGATGCAATGAGGGCATTGTATCTAACGGTGCTTGATCGGAATATGCAACTGTGCACTATTGTGCAGAACCTGGGGGAGGAGGTTAGTGACCTCCATGAAGCTAAGGAGTCTGCAGAAGCAGATTTTGAGAAAGAGCATGATGAGAAGGTGCTCATGAAGGATAAGGTGATGAATTATAAGAATGAGGCCGTTGAGCTTCGTAGAGAACTGGGTGAGAAGAATCAGAAAATAGCACAGATGTCTTACATCCATGAGAGTGCTCATGAGGATTTCAAGCTGAAAATTGCTCGTTATTCGATTGAGTCAGGGTAAACTTGACACACTATTAGTCAAGATATTATGTCGATTCTTGCAAACCAAAAGCATGAGAATGTTGTTATACAGTATTCGAAGTAGATGGAGGAAGTATAGATCGGTATATCTTTGAGTCTTCACAGTCCATCCATTGAGCTACCTTATGTTATTTTCTCTCGGGATTGATGTTATGGTTTTGCATGACTTCTTTTGTAGTGATTTGGGCTGAATTGACGTTGAGTTGGCAAAATTACTATTTTGTCCCTCTTAGGTTGGTTTCGAGCTTGATGCAGTTATAACTATATTTTCTAAGGGTTATCTCCGAGATTGGTCTGTTGTTGACTTTTGACAATCCTCAGGGTTGTCTCTGAGGATGGTTTGATCTCCAGGGGTTATCGTCGGGGTTGGAATTGATTTCTCAGAGTTGTCTTCGGGGTTGGACTTGATCTCCCGGGGTTATCTCTGGGGTTTAACTTGATCTCCCGGGGTTGTCTCCGAGATTGGACTGCTATTGACTTTTAACAGTCCTCATGGTTGTCTCTGAGGATGGTTTGATCTCTCGGGGTTGGACTTGATTTCTCGGTGTTGTCTTCGGGGCTTGATTTAATCTCCTGGGGTTTTAATTGATCTCCGGGTTTGTCTCATAGGCTTGAATTTGATCTCCCGGGGTTGTCACCGGGAATTGACTTGATGATTTTAACTTCCAGGGTTGTCTCTAGAAGATGAAAGACAATTCTTCCCTCCTGCATGATTAGGAATAGGAATACAAATTTTTGAATGTCTATAATTAGTAAATATTTTTTTGGGGGGTGGGGTGGTGGGCGTGGTGGGGGTAGGTGGGGTGGGGGTGAGGGTAGGGGTGGGTGGGGTGGGTGGGAAGGGGTACACATAATCATAAATATTATTTTTGTGAGGGGTGAGGGGGAGGTATGTACATAATGAGTAAATATTATTTTTTGAGAGGGTGGGGTGGGATGGTGGTGGGTGTGGCTGTGGTGGAATGGGGGGGGTGGTGTGGTGTCAGGGGTAGGGGTAGGGGGGGGTAGGGGTAGGGGTAGGGGTGGGGTGGGGGTGGGGGTGGGGGGGGCGGGGGGGTATATACATAATCAAGTAAATATTATTTTTTTGAGGGGGAGGGGAGGGAGGGAGTGGGGTGGAGTGAGGTGGGGATTGTATACATAATCATTGAATTTTTTTGGGAAGGGGTGAGGGGTGAGGGTGGGGGTGGGGGTGGGGGTGGGGGTGGAAGTGTATACATAATCACTAAATATTATTTTTTAAAATAAAAATTTTCTGAATTTGAGGTGGAAATAGCTTTTGATTTTGATTTGGAATGAAATATGGGTCGAAAAATGGTTAATCGGTTTGGACCTATATTTCTTTAAAAAAATATGCTTCCAAACCTTAACCAACTTAAATAAATAAAATAGTTAATCAACCCATTTGGTTTTAGTTAATATGGGTTGACCCAATAGTTAACCAACTATATTACCATGTCTAATCCTAGGTCAGAGAATGACCTTTAACCTCATTACACAGAAATAAATCCATATAATCTTATTTTATTCAATATAATTAAATAAAATTTATTTTCATTAAAGTTTGATTTTCTCGATCATTACATCATTCACATAAATTATCATCTTGTATACTTGCTGCATATTTCTATAATTGTCAATAAGATTGAAACTGGTTTTGATGAAGTGAAGCTATTTTTTTTTTGCAGCTAGTTTGTATATTTCCAGTGTCTATTTTTGAATTCAGCAAAATTTGGTGAGGTTCGGCTGATTTGTATCAATAATCGGTTTAATTAGTTTAAGTTTCTATATCGGTCTACAGAAATGTCATTGAAGTTTCACTATATCAGAAATTGGTGAAATGTCCAAGTACATAATTCTATAATCCCTTTTCTATTTTAGTTATTTTCTGCTCTAAAAGGTTATTTAATTTGATTTGAAAATCTTTCCAATTTTTTTCTGGTGCAAATAAATAGTTACATGTTCTCGTCTATAAACTTAGTGATTGGATTTATAGTTTTTAAATTTGTGTCATTGAATATAAACTATTTCTATTTTTTGGTAGATTAATTATGAAGTTGAATTATATGTGACAAGTAATAATATTGATTTAGAATTCCTCATCTAAGAGTTCAAGCACAATGCCCATCTTCAAGAGCTGAAAATATAACAATCATCATTTACACTAACATATTCCTAGTAAACAACCGGACAAAACTTCTTGGGATGAAGCTTATGTGTGTGTTGATTTTGACTTTGACTTTGAAATATACTGAAACTCGATCACTTGAATTTTATTCTTCTCCTTCTTCTTGTCGTTCTCAATTTTCTCTTCGTTAACTCGAACTTAGACTTGCATAGACTCTTCTTCTTTCTTCTTGATCACCAAGCACAACTTTCTTACTTCAAACGTGCAAGTTGAGCATTTTGTTCAAAGCATTTAAAATTCTTTCAAAATCCTTGCCTTTTCTTTTCATCAAATTCATTGAAAAATCTAGACAAATCCGTATTTATATTTTGAACCATATCAAGCGCAACTTCATCAAATGGTGGGCATGGAAGCCCGACATAATCTTCTTCTTGCATGTTATAATGAACCCACTTGATCAAAACCAAAAAGAAAATTTGACCCTAGACGAATTAAAAATACTTGATTAATGGTTCTTAAATATTCTTTAATATCTTTATTTATATATGTTGGGGTATGGTTTTGTGGGCCCGAATGATTTAGGGGACAACGTCATGTGATATAATATTCTAGTTAAGAGGCTTGACTTTTGAGTGATTCCCAATTTTAAATAACTTGTGACCAGAGGCAGATCCATTTGGGGGGCAGGGGCACCTGACCTCACTGAATTTTCAGGGGGTCAGGGGGTCAAGTTAAAAAATTTATTTGAGGAGGGGCTAAATAAAATAATGATGTTTTAGACTTAAAAATATTAGAATTCCTAAAGTCTAAGACTCTAAATCCAATGGACTAAATACCAATCCCACTAGTAATCTTAGTACTTTGTACTTCAATTGTAAATGACTCATTTCTTCTCTCTATTTCTTCCTTTTCATTTTTCATCTATTAGATTTTGATATGGCAAAGCCGCAAAGGTATATAATTATGTATTTTTTTTGAGTTCTAGTCTTCCAGATTACGAATGATATCAGCTGGAGGTATTCATTATAAAATATTAAAATATTCCATTTTTATTGCTACTGCTTCAAATTCAATCCTCCATTTTTGTAATTGTTTATGTATTCTTCTTTTTTGTACTTTTATAAAATTAGGGCTTTTTACTTTCTAAAATTATATTCCAACAATTAAGAGAATCTATCAAATAAAAGTTCTTCAAGTATGTGTTTATTCTATTTTTACTTTGTTTAAATTTTGTAATGTTACTTGTTACTTGTAATTGAGATTGTTTATTGTTGGCTAAGATTTAGTTAAATCTAGTTTACTTTTAGTTTATAAATATTTGGCAAACTCGTGACCTTAGATCGGTATCTAGAGGAAACATGAAGCTTATTTGCTCGCATACAAGGAGTTGATCAATAAATCCTTTGTTTAGCGAAGTTTTTAATTAGATGTACATATTATGTTTAAATATATGTTTGCCAAGCTTTTAAATAATGTTATATAAGCCTAGGAACCTCGGGGTTGATTGTTCAATCAATGAATCTAAATCCAGTTCCCATGATGGACATGTTTAAGTTGTAAAATCAGCTTGCTATCCCCTTGTATATGTACCCTCGGGCCTTAAAACGGGGATACAGATTGAAGGCCCGAAAGTGAAAATTGGGGTTTGGGGCTTACTTCGATGACTCTCATGCCTATAAGAAGTCCAACACTTATATATATTTTTATATATATTGACAAAGATGCTTCGCATGTTAAATAAAATAAAATCAAGCTGAATATGGAATAAAAATGGAAGTATCAAAGGCCTCAATTCCTATGTGAGCGAAATGGTTTGAAAACAGCCTTTCAAAACATCAGTTTCATGTGTGTTAAAAATGAACTTTTCAACAAGTCAATTCATTTCGTATATAGGTCCAAAAAAGGCATAGCGCTACTTTCTAAACACTTCTACACAAACCCACACCCATACACACACATCACATGCTTAGGCAATGAAAAAGTAGTGGTAACCGTATTTTACGAAAGTCAGGGAGTGCGTAACACCTTCCCCTCGCTTAAGCAAACCCCCGAACTCTATGAATCTTGGGTTGCAGACCAAGTAAATAGAGTTATATATTGGGTCATATTGAAAAAAAAAACATTTTCAAAACTCTAATGAGTTGATACATCCATCTAAACTCATATCAACTGGTGACTCTGTCTAATTCAGCCCAATCATAAAAATCAAACTTTTTAAATTGTCGACATTGTATGTCGGTCTTTTCTAAAAATCTCATCCTTTAAGCAAGATCAAATCAACATTGAACACATAAAGGGTAGAGAATAGAAATAAGGAAAATTTCCCGACATCGACAGATGGCGACTCTGCTAGGGATGGTAGAGGGCTTAAGTCGCATTTCAATCTTTCCAACATTTTATCTGTATATGTGTGATGACTGTTATTTTATATTGAATTGATGTGAATGAATGTCTCTTTATAATGCTTTATGTTAGTGCTTCACACAATGTCATCATATTGTATATGGTAAGGCGCGATGAATGTATGTTGTGTGATTACTCCACCAGGAGGCGAACCCGTCGGTGGCTGATTACTAGACTCAAAAGGAGTTTAATCCCACAAGGCTTTGGAAAGGCGCCACTCAGATCCACTCCAATTGAAAGATCGGATTAGCTTCCCATCTAGTAGATTGCGATGATTTGGGAACCTTTGTTCCGAAAAGCCTGTTAGAGTAACCCTAAGATAGGTCAGCCTCTGATAAACCAAACGCGAAGAAAAGTCTCTTCATGCCTTTCCCTTTTAATCCAATGTAAATTTCAATTCCATGTAAATATCATTTCCATTCCTCGTCAAATCCATTATTGTACAGATATCAAATCCTATCATATTATCCTGTCATCAAAATAACCAACATTTGTTTTGTAAGAAAACATTAATAAAACCCTAAAACTGACACATTGTATGGCATACATACTATTAGTGTTGGTCAAGACTAAACTACATAATCTTTTTGTAGCAAAAAATTGGTCTTACTACCAGATCAAAGTCGAAAAAGGCACTAAGCCCATTTTCAGACATGGCTTCAAGTGTCCAACCTGAATCTACCCCTTATCTCAATAAGAGTTTGAGGGACTTAGAAATTAGATAGCATAGTTGGCTATCTTATTGAAAGAACTGAGTAAAAGCACTCAGGATCAATAGATACCCATTCAACCAGAGTCCTCCTCACAAGGTGGCAGTCATGGTACTAACAAAAAGAAAGAAACTCAAATACCTTAATTGCATTCCAATGAAGGAACCAACAAAACCCTTGAAATCCCCAATCTTAAAAATGATCGAGAAACTGGTGACATTGGAAAGAAAGTTCAATAAATGGAAGAAACCATTTGGTCAATCAAAGGGACTGACACTTAATGGAGTGTAAATTACTCATATCTCTGTATATTTCTAGGGGCTCGTTATCCGGACAAGTTCCAAGTCCCGGATTTTGAAAAGTACAATGGGTTAGGAGATCCTTATACTCATTTGAAAGAGAATGTCGGAGAACTAGAGTCATATGCAGAGGATGATTGCAGTTATTCCAAAAGAGTCTAACTGGAGAAGCCAGAGCATGGTATGCTCGACTTGACAACTCCAAGATCCACAGCTGGGAAGAGCTAGCCCACGCTTTCCTCAAACAATACAGTTTCTAGTCTCTGATGGCTCTGGACAGATATCAAGTGACCAAAGTTAAAAAATAGAACATTGAGTCCTTTCGTGAGTATTCCCAAAGGTGGAGACGGATGGCGTCACAAGTCACCCCACCTATGACAAAGACTGTAATGGTAATGATTTTCATTGACATTCAAAAGGGTCCATATTATGAAAGATTCCTAGCTGGAATAGGAAAACCATTATCTGAAATGATTAAACATGGAGAAATGGCTGAAATGGGGTTGAAATCGGGAAATATTAAAGACCTCATTGCTTTGGAATCAGTAGCTGTAAGAAAAATGTATCCGTAAGAAAAATGTATCCGGGGATTTCCCTAGGAGGACCTATAAGAAAAATGAAGAAAATGTATCCGTAATACTCCAAGGTCAAACTCGACGAGGAAGTCAGAATATGCCCATACAAATACAAAACAACTATTCCCCATTCTAAACATATGTAAATCCTGCAAATTCGTCATCCCAAAAGTTGGAGAAGTCAGGCACATGAGAACATTCACACCTTTGGGGTATTCACTTGAAAATATCTTCAAGTTTCTAACAACATAGAAGAAAATCACTCAACTCCTTCCCCCCTGCAAATCCAAATGGGAAAAACTTGACCCCAATAAAAAGTGTGCTTGCCATTATGGTTCCCCTGGCCATTATACACAAGAATGTTGGTCTTTGAACCACAAAATCCAAGACATGATAGATAGTGGTAATATTGTGGTGATAACACTAGAGCAACCCCATGTCTAGGAAAATCCTTTGCCTCAACAAAATGGGGAAGGAATAAACATGATCAGTATTGGAAAGGGAGAAAGTTCTAAGTACCTTCAATAAAAAATCACAAATAGATGAAGGAATACCTGCGGAGTTGGGTTTTTCTGAAGAATGGTCTTTAATCAAACATGAACTGAAATCCATCAAACAGATAAACCGCGATGGCGACCCCAAAATAGGTCCATTCCATCCAACCCATTCTCGAATCGCCAAATACATGGTACATGTAAACAACTACAACTTTATTATCACAACAATAAAAAGCGTGAGTTTAAATACAAATATTATCTTCTGACAATATTTATACTCAAATAAATCCTCATCTTATTGATACATTATTTTACAATAATGGTGAGGACTACTAAACAACTCTCTCTAGAACCTTCATTCCATACCCCGACTAGTACTACCATACATTTTCGCCTCCCGAGAAGAAAATGGAACAACAAGGAAAAGGGTGAGCTCAACTAGCCCAAGAAGAATGTTATGACTAAGATAATATACAACAAATTATCGTTAGTCTCCAACAGGGAAAAAATGCGATAGAATACAATAGACAACAAGTTTCGGATCAATATTCATCAAGTTACGTAGAGAATGAAATCTACTATAATCTATGAATTTAATAGCTTCATCATCAATATTTTATCCTCGTAACATCAATCAATATTCATTTCAAATCAAATATTCATCTTTGCACTACAGCCAAAGATATTCATCAATCGGTCATGTTCATCTCAACACTGCTCATCTTTTGCACTAAAGGCCAAAGATATTCATCGATCAATCATGTTCATTTAAACACTGCTCATCTGCACTAAAGGCCAAAGATATTCATCGATCATTATGTTTCATTTAAACACTGTTCATCTTTTGCACTAAAGGCCAAAGATATTCATCGATCGGTCATGTTCATTTAAACACTGTTCATCTTCAGACTACAGCCAAAGATATTCTTCAAATCATTCATCTTGCACTTCACAGCCAAAGATATTCTTCGAAATCATTCATCTTTGCACTCTGAAGCCAAAGATATTCAATACTATCATCATTTAAGACCGAGGATGATGAAAAATACTTTTAAAGAACTAATCCAAAGGAAACAAAATGACAAGGATTAAGGATTAAGGATTCATACTTGGTTTTATCCACGTCCAAAAATACCTCAAAAATAATCATAGTGGTGTAAAATTCAAGAATGATCAAAACATGGATACAATCAAAAGCTAGTATCCAAAATAGATATTTTGGACGAAAAGAAGAAATTTTATTTTTCATTGAATAAGTGTCAGATATCGTGAATAGTGCCGTATACGTGAATAAATTCTCAGACACTAAAAGATAGAAATTCCACAAAAAACATCTTCACGCTTCGCTTAATAGTACTCGTGAATAGTAACTCGTGAATAGTAACTCATGAATAGTAACTCGTGAATAGTAACTCATGAATAGTAACCCCGACATGAAAAAGTTCCAAATTTGATAAAACTTCAGATCAACATTTCAAAGATAATGATATTGAAGAAATAATATCATTAAAAAAAATAATATCCCTTACCTCAAAGAATCGATTACTTCTAAGGAAAGGCTCAAGTGATCTTTGAATGAAACTTCTAATCGAATAAAGAACTCTCAAAGTATCTAAATACTCACAAAATACGCTCAATAATATAGAGAGAAAGAGAGAAAACTTGTTTCGGTGTGATTTTCAATTCTAACTTAGCCCTCTATTTATAGGAAAATGTTAGCCTAGCCAAGCAGACTTCTGACTCACACCGATGGCTTTACTCGCTACTATTGCCACCCACCACATTTGAAATAAAATTTAGCACATTTCTTCACCAACCACAAGTGGGGCCCACTCAATTCTAGAATTTTCCACCAAAATCAATTATAAACCTAATTTCCTAATCCGACACCTCTTAAAATTCACAACAAATCATTCGTGCATTTTAAATCTGCTCAAAATTTGTGGACATATACTCAACTTATGTATGTATAACATACCCAAAATTACCACAATCCAACGGTCGGATTAAAAATTATAACCCCGCATAATATATCTCAAAACCCCGATTTGATTTTTTTTAATACCTCCAATCCGATAAAATACCGATAAAACACCTCAACATTAATTCCTTCACTAATAACCACATAAATAAATCCATCATTTATATTCATATAAAATAAATATTTCCTTATCATATGAATCAATAATTAATTATTCACAAATAATATTACGTAATCACAATTATAATGACCAAAGCCGCTCTCAGAAAGAGGGGGGCTTTCCAATAAGGATCTCTCCTCTTGGCATGCAATTAGGTGACCAAACCTCTCCTTAGATGTAACTTTCTAGACATTGCCAATAATGTTATCTAATAATATTATTCAAATAATATGAATTATTGATCGATAATGGGAAATATCGTGCGGTGACAATTATTGAACAACAATAATATAAAATATCAACGCAAAGAATTATTGAATCAATAAAATAAAATATTGAATAAAGAACTACCGTGAAAATTATTGAGTAGTGCCATCTTACGTATTTAATCAATAATTCAACAATACTGTAATACCGCTGTGCTAATGTATCGCAACCACGCCAGACATCGTATTTTAAACCAATTTGGGTATTCAACAGTCTTAACGGAATAACTACGCCGTTATTTATAACCACCCAAACTTTGTCGTTTTCCTCATCCAATCGCTTTCCGTTATGGGGCCCACACATGGTCACTACCTGTCGTATTTAATATTCCCCGACACAAGATTTAATATTCCACGACCAAAACGAATATTCCCCGACAACAATGAATATTTTATAACCACTGCTTATTTTAAAATATTTAAGATTTAACCCTTAACTATCCACATTAATCAAATCAACTCTTACTATTTCAAAATAATAAATAAAGGAAATTCCTTTTATTTAAAAATTTTGGGGTCTTACATAAACAAGCAATAATTTGAATTGATGGTATATCAAAGACGAGTAACTCGACAAAATGATAAGTTAGATCAGTCAGGGAAAACAAACCTCCTCCCCATTTCAACAAGGGATCAGTATCGATTCTAAGAAAATGAAACATGGGAAGATAAAGTTGCAAGGAAAGTTAGATACCAGGCTCATCGAGAGAATGCAGATAAAAGAAAGTTTACTCCTTTGGGTCAATCGATGGAGGAAATTCTATAAATGTTGAATGAAAGGAAGATCACAGAACTGTTACCCCCAATTAACCCCCATTCAAAGAGGTTTGATGCTACCAGGATATGTCAATACCATTCCAACACTCCTGGCCATGACACAAAAAGTTGTTCGACACTTCGTCACCTGATCCAGAATATGATTGACAGTTGTGACATGGAAATGGTAAACAGCGGTAATTCCTTGCCTGAAGAAGAGGATATATTTCCTCCTGGAACACAAAGATGGAGATCCTTGGAGTGGAATATCTGATGAGTGAGTTTTATACCCATGAATTGAGTGCGTTTGAGCTTAATCTTTTGGAATTTTTTAAGTGTTTATGTCTATCCATGCATGTTTTACTTTGTTTTATAGGAATTAGGATAAAAGTTACTTGGATTAACGTTTGGGGTGGCTAGATTCGCATTTTTGGCTTGCCATTTATATAGCATCTATTTTAGGGCCAATTTTGGCATTGCACCACCCCGTATTTTAAAAAACTCAAAGAATGAAAGTTTTAGATCTACATCTCCTCTTTTCGGAACTTTTTGAATCATCAAAATCAGAGTTCAGACAAAAACGTTATGGCCATTTTCCCAAAGGACATCAGTGCATAAAATTCTTCAAAGGAGCCCAGCACCAAGTTGCCCATTTCTAGTACATTTGCGAAGATCGGGAACTCGTAGGCTGATTTCCAAGATGTCATGAGTAAGCGTCGGTGTATTGAGGTCGAGCGATCAAGTTGGGATGCATTTTTGGGCGAATTTTGATACTTTTTTGACTCCAAATTAGATTAGGTTTCCTCCTAGGCTAGAAATTGGACTTGTAACTTTTAAATACATAATGTGAGGAATAGAATAGGAGATTTATTAGATAGGAGATTAGATTAGAGATACACTCCATTAGATTTAGGAATTCATTCATAAACCCTAGTTCTTAATTAGCCATTGGAGATTGAAGCAACTAGAAGAACACTAAAGATTCAAAACAAGAGCGAAAGAGGAGTCTCAAGACTACTAGTAACAGATTCTATTCTCTTCTCTAATCTTACTTTTATCTTGTAATGTTTATTAAGTTATGGATTCTTGATTTTAAATCAATGATTATGAGCTAAATTCTTATTTAAGATTGCAACGGATCTTATTCCATAGCTTATTTTAGTATGCTTCTCTATTAATTACTATGATCTATTCTATGGATTTTCTATTATGATTGTATTTAACTATTTAATTGTCTAGATAACAATTACAATGATAATCTATATGAATCCGGGAGATGAAATATAGATTTAGATCTGATCATAATAGCATGTGATGATGTTTTCTACATGGTGATGGAATTCATAATTTGTGTTTTGGATAGGGATATACCTTTACGCCGCATATAATCTGATAGAGAACCTGTGCTTAAAAACCTTTTTAATTGTAATTCACATAGGAATATAGTGAATTAGTTAATTAGGGTGTTTGATTCAATTCTATTTACTGTGGATTTTGATTAATATGTTTGTGATGCATCGAAAGGTGGTTATAAATACTAATAAGTTCTTTATTAACAATCCAGAACAGTGAGCATAATTAATAAGAAGTGCTTTAATATAAGTGAAACAATAAATGAAGTTGTGATCTTAAATCTCCATAACTTGATTTTAAACTAGTGGTAGTAGTAGTAGTTTAATTATATATTTTAATTCAGAACATTAAATCAATTGTTTAAATAAATTTAGATTGGTTAAGAACTAAAACTTGGTGATTTTTATTAAATAATTCCTCATGGGAACGATACTCTACTTTCACTTTATTACTTGTTGACCGTGTATACTTGCACGCATGAAATCGATCAATAAGTTTTTGGCGTCGTTGCCGGGGATTTGTTTAATAATTTTTGTCAATATTAATTTCAATCAAATTAGTCTTAATTTAAACGTTTTTTATTTAATTTTTATTCTTTAATCCTCTTCTTATTTTTTTTTCTTTCTTTTCAGGTACCATGACGGAATTTAATTATTAATGGTCGACGTCTTATACGAGAATGACTCAGCCTAACAGAGTGGAGATTAATGGACTCACGACACTTTTTTGCATTGTCAGCACAGATAGAGACACTATCGAGGAGGTTAGATGCTTTTACAGCACAATGTCATCAAAGTGTGGCAATTACTTGTGATTATTGTGCTAGAAATCATCCGAGTCATCAATGCACCGTCATTTTTGAGCTAGAACCGTATGGCGGTGATTACCCTAACAATTATGCTTATCCCAACAACTATTATCAGGATTGGGGGTTGTCAACGTCGGAATTTTTGAGTGTCCCTTTTCGTTACTTGTTCTTTGGTGTTCTCATGTTAATGTGAGATTTTTTTGAAAAAACAAGTGAAAAAGGTCTGACATGTATAATGTCGACGATTTGACTTTAAGAGTCGCCAGTTGGTGTTTTTAACTGGTTGCACCAACGCAACCGAAAAAGATTTTCACATTGACCTAGTGATTTGACACTACTAGACGGGTCTGTGAAACCGAGATTCATTTTGGGTCTGGGGGCTTGATTATACGGAGGGAAGGTGTTAGGCACCCCCCGACATCCGTGGTAACTGCCACTTTTCTAAGAAACTGTTATATGAATTTGTGTGTGTGTGTGTGGATCAATGTGCAATTATTTGAAAGTAGTGCGAGGCCACGTTCGCACCTATATACACAAGGTTTGAATTTTATAGAAAAATTTAGTTTTAACTAAGATATATCAACGAAGTTTTGTAAAAGAGGTTTTTCAAACCCTGTGCTCAATAAGAATTGAGACCTTTTCATACTTCCATTTTATTATTAAATGTTTGGCTTGTTTGCTTTTATTTTCGATATGCGAAGCATTCTCGAGAAAATAATATATAGCAGTGACGAACTCCTGATGGACATGACAACCATCCAAGGAAATTCGAGACAACTCGCATAATAATGTACAAGTCACTATAATTTGAAAAATATGTCCATCATGGGAACCGAATCTATATTCAGTAGACTGAATCTATGATCACATGATTCCTAGGCTCACATGATACTGCAATTTGTATGGAAAGCAGTAAGCAATTATATATATATAAGCTGTAAATATATATATATAGATATGATCAACCACCACGAAGCAAATCCATGGGTGATCGGAAATCTAAATATATAAAAGCGGTAAATATATATATATATATATATATATATATTAACCACCACCATTAAGTAAACTCTGTGTGGGACGAAATATAAATAAAGTCAGTAAAAGCGATCAACCGCCACGTAAGTAAACACCAAAGCAGACGAAATGTAAATAAAAGTCAGTAAAAGGCCACAAGTAAACTCCGAACTGATAGAATGTAAATAAATATATATATATATATGTATATATATATATATAAAAGCAATAAACGCATTCTGATGTGAATCCAAATTTCATCGTATATGTCCGAAACAACAATTATATATATATATAAGCGAGTAAATGCTCCTATATAAAATCCGTGCTCATCGATATATCCGACAACAATTATATATATATATATATATATATATATATATATATATATAAGCAATTAAACGCACTGCACCAAAGTTTAGGCTCATCGACAAAGTTTGACAACAGTTTATATATATATATATATATATATATATATATATATATATATATAAAAAGTCAATAAACGCTCCAAACTGAAGTCTAGCCTCACACGAGGCATAACTCGATAATGTTAGTCCGTATAAAAATATATACATATATATATATAAGTATATATATACAGACAAAAATGAAAACCACAAATTGAAGTCCGAGCAAACACACTCACACGACTCTCAACGTGTACAACAATGTGTGATAATATGAGAAGAAAGCTTGATAGAATGTAAGAAGGCTTACAGTGGGCTGCCAAAGTAGACTTCTATGACTCTATGTGGACAAACACTCAGCTCCCATGTAAATATATAATCAGATGTGGGCTAACAGGTGTTTAAAAAAAACACTCAATATGGGGGTGTACAAAGCCAATTGGACAGGGTTCCCTCGCTCTTTCTCTTACAAATATGGCCAGCCCAAGCCTCATATATATAGAACTGATGCAGCAGGTGTACCTGCGGCAACCTTTGATACACCTGCGGCTAATCGTGGTGCATCCGGGCCTCGCGGGTCCTGTCGTCTCGAAGTATGTGTAGTCGTTCAATGTAATGTCCACTCGAACTTGCAGAACTTCAATCCGAGCATCCGAATGAGGTGTACAAGACCATCTTCGGACTACTTTTGTCAAGAGTTACGCAATGACATGGGATTTTCCCTTTTTGATTCCAAGAAGATGTGTCCATGACCGAAATAGCATCCCCGGGTTCCGTTAGGCAATCCGATGAGCTGTTTCGCGTAGTTTTTGCTCCGAAGTTAAGATATGAGTCTTGTGGGACTAATTTTGAATCAATTTGAGTTGACATGAGTGTATTTGATTTGAAGTGAAGTTGAGTTGGCAAAATGACCATTTTCCCCTCCCAGGGTTATCTCCGGTTTTCGCAAAGTTGTAGTAGGTTTTTCCCAGGGTTATCTCTGAGATGGTCATGTTGTTGACTCTGAATGTACTCGGGGTTATCTATGAGGTTGAAATTGATGTTGTGGTCCTCCAGGATTACCTCTGGAGTGTGAAAAAGATGCTTTTGCCCTCCTGCACAGTTAGTAACACGAAAAGAAAATTTTGAGTGTCTACAGATGCCCCTCTTTATCATGTTCATGCAATGTAATGGAATGGACATGATAAAGATTAGTAGACTCTTGAAACATGACAATGTATTTTCAATGATGCAGATCGCAATGTAGTGAATGTGATGATGAATGTTAAAAATGTTTTCACAAATCGCAGTTCGCAAATCGCACTTCGCATTTCATTTTCGGCCAATCGCACTTCGCAACTCGCACAGCGCATTTCGCATATTGCAAATCGCAAATTGCAAATCACAATATAATGAATGTTATGATGCATTGTTAAAATGTTTTCGCAAATCGCTTTACCTTTACCGGGGATTGCCGATGCCTATGCTGGTGTTGACTTCAACAGTTTGGCTTTTTGTCGGTGTTGCTAATGCCGGTTTGATGAATAGAAATTG
Source organism: Panax quinquefolius (assembly GCA_020205615.1). Taxonomy (NCBI): domain Eukaryota; kingdom Viridiplantae; phylum Streptophyta; class Magnoliopsida; order Apiales; family Araliaceae; genus Panax; species Panax quinquefolius. Next base: position 80,700,992 of record CM035173.1, on the reverse strand, counting down.
AGATGTCGCCGATGCATAAGCTGGTAGTTTACAATGGTGCCTACCCTGATGGTAGTTTGATAACAGATCCTACCATGCTGGTAGTTGACATCGCCCAACTATTTTGGTTCCCACTCGAATGGTAGTATACAAAGCTTTCATCACTAAACTATCTTGATGTTGCACTGAATTGATGCCAATGGTTTAGAATACCAGATCTTCTAATACCTTCGCTGAAGTAAGATTCAAAGGTTTTCTTCACCAGACTCTGCCTAATGTGACGCTTGATAGAGATGTACATTGATGTAGCGCATTTGCACACGTGTAGATCATGCATGATGTGATGATCTAGATTTTCTTAGGAGCCTATTGTCCTAGATTGATGCAGATTATAATTTATATGGAGTAGAATTTTTTCTCACCTTTTTTGAGGTGATTTGGAGTTTCCTTTCGCTGTTGGGTGCTTGTGCCCCATTTCCTTGAACATTTGATTTGCAACCCGGCTGAACTGATGACTTGAATGCCGCTGATATCCCTGGAGGGTGCCGTCTGTACTTTCGATGTCGAACTTTGAACTTTAGTGTAAAGGCCTCAACTTATGAGGATTTGGCACAAATTGATGGTGTGGATTTCATTCTCCAGACCCTTTGTCATTGGGCTTCTGTTCTTAAGTTAAGAACTTTTTTGAGATTTTTCCCCTTCGTTTGTAGGGGAAAGCTAATGTCGCCATGATTTCTTTGAGGAGTTTTCCTTCTTTTGATGAGAGGCATGATCCCACCTTAAAATCCTTCGCTTTCCTGGAATCAAAAAATGCCCCAGTCTTTTAGCATACTGATGTCGGGGATTTATATGAGAAACTCTTTTGTTGATGAAGTCGCAAGTGAGTAATATCCAAATTGCTAATGAGCTAATGTGAGGGAAGCTTTGATGATGATGGACCATACTGATGGTGTTGACCCATTTTCCTCTTTAGGATGGTTGATTAATGCCCCAGTGTTGAGTTGTCGTTGTTTCCAAGATTTCCCAAGTCTTGTTGTAGGGGTCGCGATATTGGGTTGTCGTCGATTTTGAAATTGCCCCAGCCTTGCTTGTTGTCTGGGATAGTTGCTTTGACAGATGGGCTGATAAGATGTTGAGATCGCAAGAGGCTTTTACCTCTATACAAGATAGTGAACAGACAGTAGAGTTGGTCCTTGATGCCTTCAATCATTATTCTTGACTTTTTCTCGCAATCGGCTTTGATGGTTTTATAAAGACTTGTTGATTGAGGGTTTCGGCTCTTTGAAGGTCCTCGCTCCTGGTTGTCTTGGCGTATCGTTGTTTCTTCTTTTTTGGGATTTGTGCCAAATTTGATGGAATGACATTGAAGTGTTGTTGGGTCTTCTACATATGGGTCGTTGACTTGGAAGGTTGTTCTTGGGATCGACATTTGGATTTGGACATTTCTGTTGAGGGTCAGATCGCACCACTGATGGTTGCCTACATACTCCCGTGAGTGTGGGAGATTAGGTCTGCGTTGTTCCTACTTGACGCGATAAATGGTTTGAGAAGTGTTTGTTTGAGAAGTATTTGTTTAAGAAATGTTTGTTTGGGTTTTTGTTTGGTTTGACCGCACCATAAATGGCTGCCTACGTACTCCCATTAAAGAGGGGAGATCAGGTCTTTCGTAGTTCAGGCTTGATGAGCTGAAACCTGAATGATTTGATTTTTCATTTTTTTTCTTTTTTTCTTTTGTTTATTTTTCTTTTTTTTCTTTATTTCTTTTTCTTTTTTTTTCTATACATTCATGGAAAATAAAAAGCATACTGCGAAGGAAGTGATACCGTCCCAACATCTTCTGGAACTCGCAACTTTATCCCCTGGATCTACATCTTTTTGGCTAGTTGAGGCCGATAGTCCGATCGTTAAATCGGTGGTGTGTTGCCTTCAAGGCTCGCGACAGAGGTTACTTCTTGGTTTTGAATGTCTTCACTTATGGCCATAACTTGATCGCTTCCAGGTTCAATACATTCTTCAGGGATGCTTGAGCTGGACCCATCGCAAAAAGGTATGAAATCTTGATTCTTTGATGGATTGGTTTCCTAGACAACCTCACCACCTTCTCCTTCATCTGTTCCCTCGCGCTTTTCCTGGGTTTGAGATGATTCGACCATGAAATCTCCCTCGAACTGTTGTCGCATTTCTTGCAAGGAACTTTCCTTTTTTGGTTTTTCTTCCTTGGAAAGGATTAGTATTTCCTCCGTATCATCCAAGGTGATAAAATCAGGGACGTGGGCGTTATCCTTGGACCACAGGATGTTGGATGTTGGCGGAGGAATATCCTTCGGGAATTCCCTTGTCTCTTCTATCATTTCTTGCATTAGGATCGCTCCATCTTGTGTTCTGCCAGGATTATCACTCATAGCCTTCACCTTATTTGAACTACCTGTCTCGAGTGGACATCTTAAGCTTTTTATTACCTTTTCGCCTTTTTTGGTCATGGGAATTTCTATCTCCAGCTCTCCATTTTCAATGAGATCCTGGATTTTATGTCACAAAGCCTAGCATTCCTCAGTCGTATGTCCAAGTGAGTTAGAATGGTAGAGACATATCTTAGTGGAATCACAACTCTTCATCTTGGGATTTATAGGAGGCAGCAGCTCAGTAATCTTTCCTTCGCTTATCAGAAGGTGTAGCATTTCTTCATTGGATTTGCTTAGAGGGGTGAATTTTTGGACTCTTATGGAGGTTGTTTGATCTTTCTTCTTTGAGAGTTCGCATTCCTCCAAGTGATTTTTTCGTTGGCGAGGTTTTCTAGTAATTTTATCATCCCCTTTTTTGGCCTTCTGATAGTTGAGTGAAGAAATGCCTCGTATCCTGATGTTGGCGCACTATCAACTTAGCTAGCAGATTTACTTGGTTCTGGATTGTCTCTAACTTTTGCATTACTATCATACCCTCATTCGAGTTTTCCCATTTTAGGACATCTGCTCTGTGCCTTTGGGGGTAGTCTTTTATCCTTTGTATGTACTTACGAATTGGATATATTTCAGTGCTTCCTAACCCTATCATGTTTACTTCTTCCGTATCATGCTGCAATGGAAGGTTGGTGTTGACATTTTGTTGGTCAGGTTGTTGGACAACAATACTGCCACTTTCGATCAGATTTTGAATTTTATGCTTTAAGGACCAACAATCTTATGTATCGTGTCCTTGAGATCCTAAGTGGTAAGCACATCTCTGGCTTGGATTGTATCTTTTTCTCCCTGGTTCCAGAGGTGGAGCCAGTTCGATAATTTGCTTATGATCCATCAATATCGCCAACACATTTTCAAGAGAATCGCCTAGTGGAGTGAACACCCGATTTTCCGTTCTCTTAAATTTTCTTTTCCTGTCTTGGAATTGGTTAAATGCTGCCTGTTGTTGAAATGGCAGATTGTCAACCACCACGAAGCAACTCCATGGGGAATCAGAAATGTAAATATATAAAAGCGATATATATATATATATATATATAGACATGATCAACCACCACGAAGTAAACTCTTGGTGGGATGAAATGTAAATAAAGCTGTAAAAGGCCACGAAGTAAACTCCAGGCCTGACAGAAATGTAAATATATATATATATATATATATATATATATATATGTACAAATATATATATATAAGCAATAAACGCACCGGATGTGAATCCGGGCTCATCGGATATGTCCGACAACAATTATATATATATATATATATATAAAGTGAGTAAATGCTCCGGATGTAAAATCCAGGCTCATCAGATATGTCTAACAACAATTATATATATATATATAAAAGCAATTAAACACACTAGACCGAAGTCTAGGCTCATCAAACAGAGTCTGACAACAGTTTATATATATATATATAAGCCAATAAATGCTCTAGACCGAAGTCTAGGCTCAATCGAGGCATAACTCGATAATGTTAGTCCGTATAAAAATATATACATATATATAAGTATATATATAAAGATAGAAATGAAAACCACGAACCGAAGTTCGGGCAAACACACTCAGACGACTCTCAACGTGTAGAACAGTGTGTGATAATATGAGAAGAAAGCTTTATAGAATGTAAGAAGGCTTACAGTGGGCTGCCAAAGTAGACTTCTATGACTCTATGTGGACAAACACTCAGCTCCCGCGGGTAAATATATAACTGTATATGGGCTAACAGGTGTTTAAAAAAAACACTCAATATGGGGGTGTACAAAGCCAATTGGACAGGGTTCCCTCGCTCTTTCTCTTACAAATATGGCCAGCCCAAGCCTCATATATATAGAACTGATGGCCGCAGGTGTATCTGCGGCAGTCTCTGATACACCTGCAGCTGGTCATGGTGCATCCGAGCCTCGTGGGTCCCATTATCTCGAAGTACGTGTACTCGTGCAATGTAATGTCCGCTCGAACTTGCAGAACTTCAATTTGAGCATCCGAACGAGGTGTACAAGACCATCTTCGGACTGTTTTTGTCAAGAGTTATACAATGACATGGGATTTGCCCTTTTTGATTCCAAGAAGATGGGTCCATGACCGAAATAGCATTCCTGGGTTCCCGTCAGGCAATCCGATGAGCTGTTTCGCGTAGTTTTTGCTCTGAAGTTAAGATATGAGTCTTGTGGGACTAATTTTGAATCAATTTTAGTTGACATGAGTGTATTTGATTTGAATTGAAGTTGAGTTGGCAAAATAACCATTTTGCCCCTCCCAGGGTTATCTCCGGTTTTCGCACAGTTGTAGTAGGTTTTTCCCAAGGTTATCTCTGAGATGGTCATGTTGTTGACTCTGAATGTACTCAGGGTTATCTTTGAGGTTTGAATTAATGTTGTGGTCCTCCAGGATTACCTCTAGAGTGTGAAAAAGATGCTTTTGCCCTCCTGCACAGTTAGTAACAGGAAAAGAAAATTTTGAGTGTCTATAGGGGTATCACCCGGATTTTTCATGAAGCCATACGTATCAAGATCAATTTTATGTTCCAAATCCAACATACTCACCATAGTTCTCGTGTCCTCCTACACTACAACAAGAAGAAAATTCAAATTTGGATGAAATTTTGTCCAAGTTCATAGCTTCAAGTGAGGAGAGGAGGATTAGTCAGGAGATTTCAAGTTAAAATTTTGCGAACCAGATGGAACAACTAATTAATGCCTCAAACATTTATCCTCAAGACACTTGGCTTTATGACATTGATTCCGAGACTGATGGAGAGCCTTAACGAAATTTGCAACCGGATGTGCCAAATGATATAGATATTGAAAGAGAGAAGACACTTGGGGACCAAGAAAAGGAAATCGGCGAAGATCTAACTTTGAGTTTCAACAAAGATGAGCCGATTTTGAAAGTGTCCAATGTACCTTCTCCACCGAAGTTCAAGGATCCTGATAGTTTTGCAATACTGTGTCCAATTGATAGTCATGTCATAAGCAAGGCTATATGTGATATAAGAGTTAACACAACTTTAGAGCAATAATGGGATGAGAAAGAGAAGATAGAAGAAGAACCTATTGTATTTGACAAGCTTCCATTACACAATTTGATCACATACATAATGGAGAAAGCACCTAGTGGTTTGTCGTACTTAATGGGGATCCTATCTAAAAAGATTATGCTAGGTGACTTAGATTTAATGGCCATTACTAATGGGAACCTTGATAAGTAGGTTTTATACCTACGAATTGGATACTTTTCTGACCTAAACGGTTGCTAATTCTTGTGTTTTAGTATTAGTATATGCGTTGTGTTGTGTTTTTATTACAGGGTAAGTTTTAGATGGCTAAGGCATGAAATGGATGGCTAAAGCAACAGAAGTATTGTAAAACTTGGAAAAATCTAGAGAAGATACCCATCGGAGCGGGCATTTGCTTAGCAAATCACCCGCCGGGGTGTAGGTATAGGAATTATAAAACGCCCACTACGGCGGGGGCATGCGGTAAGTTTAGCAGTGTTATGTTGTAATTCTAATTCTGGATATTGTGAGCTGGTGGATTCAGAACGAGATTAGGATAGGATAAAAGGCTTATTCAGTTGCAGAGAAGGATTATCATTGATCATAATCATCATCAATCATCACAATTAGCAAACCCTAACTTTTGATCGTGATTTTGATGGATTATAGCGAGGAAGTTGGAGCACGAAGATTGCAAAGGAATTGAAGAAGAGCAGTGGTTCTTTTTACGGTTTTTGTTCTTCAAATTCATCTTTGTATTCAGGATGCTTGTTTCTTTGTTGATTTTAGTTTTTAATTCATTCGTTATGAACTAAATTTACTTTTTAAGCCTATGATGGATCTTTTTGCATAACGAAGATTGTCATGCTTCTATTTTAATTTATTGATGCTATTTTCAGTTTCGTCTATTATGGTTTATGCTTAATTTATGAGTTGCTTGATCACCAATTCTTTGTGAACCTATATGAACTCGAGAAATTAAGTATGGGTTTAGACCTAACCATAGTAGGGTGTGATTGTGATTTTTGCGTATTGTTGGGATTCATAATTTATGTCTAGGATAGAGATAAACATTACATTGCACATAATCTTATGAGAACTTATGATTAAACCTTCTTTAATTGTAAATCACATAGAGATATAGTGAATTAGTTAATTAGAGTGTTCTGCTTAATTCTGCCATTTATGGATTTAAGTTGATATGAGTATAGTGCATCGAGAGATGGTTATATCTACTTTTGTGTTCTTGATCAACGAACTAAAATAGTTAATTTAAATTAAAAAGAAGTGTGTCAATCTAAGTGAAGGCATTAAGTGAAACTGTAGGCTTAATTCTCCAATATCTGATTAAAGTTTGTAGTAGCTAGTTAATTTTTCTTTATTTAGTAATTTTTCATTAATTTTATCACTTAATCGTTAGTTTAATAAAATTGAGATAATACAAGATTGGTAATTGTTAGGATAAAATTTAATATTTTTCTCTGTGGGAATTATACTCTACTTATCACTTTATTACTTGTTGATTACGTATACTTGTGTGTTGTGCATATTTAGATTTTAAACCAACAATTTTTTGGCACCGTTGCTGGGGAGAAATAATTGAGTTTATTACTTTCAATATTAATTTAATTATATCAGTTTTATTAAAACACTTTTTCTTTTTGTTTGTGGTTTATTTCTTATTTTAGGTTTTCTTGAATAGTGCATTCAAACTCGATCAAAGAAGACAGACTTAGAACCTTGCGAGGATGATATCGAGAGAAAGTTTCAGCGGTTGAGTAAGTGGATAAAAGAGACTAGAGAGAACTTAGAGAAACAGGAAACAATGGTTGCGGATGATCAGAAAGCATTGCGGGATTATGCCACACCAAGGGTTACCGAGACTCAATCGAGTATTACCAGACCTGTGATTACTGCAAACAAATTTGAGATAAAGCCTGGTACAAAACAGATGATTCAGGACTCGGTACTGTTTGGGGGTTTGGCTAACGACGATCCGAATGAGCATCTTGTGAGCTTTCTGGAAATATGTGATACCTTCAAGTATAATGGGGTATCAGATGATGCAGTGAGACTTCGATTATTCCCATTCATATAGAGAGATAAGGCGAAGATTTGGCTATATTCATTGCTAGTAGGTTCAATTACTACTTGGGATGACCTGGCTTAAAAGTTCTTAGCAAAATTCTTCCCACCTGCGAAAACAACAAAAATGAGGAATGAGATTACTACATTTGAACAACAGCATGGAGAGTCAATGTATGAAGCTTGGTAAGGGTATAAAGAGTTATTAAGGAAATGTCCACATCACGAATTTCCCAAGTGGTTGTAGATGAACACCTTTTATAATGGGTTGAATAGTAATCTTCAAACTAGCATAGACACAGCATCAGGAGCAACATTTATGGCTAAAAGATTTGAGGAGGCATATGATTTGATTGAGACTATGGTAGCTAATAACTACCAGTGGCCAACTGCAAGGATGACTCAACCTAAGGCAGCTGAAGTGTCAGAAATGGATGGAGTTACGGCCTTAGCATCTCAGATATCTGCACTATCGAAGAAAATGGATGCCCACGCGGGAGTACAGGTTTAGCAGGTAGCTTATGTATGTGAGTTGTGTGCGGGGGGACATTCAACATATCAATGTGCAATAAATCCAGCAGCAGTTCAATTTGTAGGTAGTTATAATCGACCACCCAACCCATATCAGAATACCTACAATCCGGGGGCAAAGAACCATCCCAACTTTTCATGGAGCAACAATCAGAATCATCAACAAGCTCCACGAACATCATACCCCCCCCCCCATTTTTCAAAGTCAGTACCAACATTCAGCTTCGCAACATGAGAAGAAGTCAAATTTGGAGGAGCTACTTTTGAAATACATATCAGGTAATGAAGCGGCAATGAACACTCAGGCGGCTGCAATTACAAATCTGAAAAATCAAATGGGATAGCTTGCAATTTCCTTGAATAATAGACCTTAAGGGTCTTTCTCGAGCGACACCGAAAAGAATCCCAGGGGAAATCAAGAGCAGTGTTTCAGAGTGGAAAACATTTAGATGGACAAAGTGCAGAAAGTTAGCCAAAGAAAGATGTTAAGGAAAGTGAAGAAAAAGTAGTTGAAGAGAAAAAGGGTGAAGAAAGACAAGTGGCTAAGGAACATGCAGATGTTGTACCAGTTGTTTATCCTCCACCACCGTTTCAACAAAGGGTTCAAAAGCAAAAGTTAGATAAATAGTTCTCTAAATTCCTGGAAATCTTCAAAAAGTAACATATAAACATTTCTTTTTCAGAAGCCTTAGAACAGATGCCGAGTTATGCTAAGTTTATGAAGGGTATTTTTTCAAGGAAGAAGAAATTAGAGGATTATGAGACTGTAGTAATAACGGAGGAGTGTAGCGCGGTATTGCAAAGGAAGTTGCCTCCGAAGTTGAAGGATCCGGGTAGTTTTACTATTCCTTGAACTATTGGAAACATGTCCTTCAACAAATGTTTGTGTGATTTGGGTGCAAGTGTGAATCTTATGTCATTATCAGTTACACTCAATTGGGTTTGTCAGCACCGAAACCAACAAACATCTCATTACAGCTTGTGAATAGGTCAGTTACTTACCCGAGGGGAATTGTGGAAGATATATTGGTGAAAGTGGATAAGTTTATATTTCTAGTGGACTTCATTATCGTTGAATATGAAGAAGGTAAGAACATTCCAATTATTTTAGAGAGACCATTCTTAGCAACTGGGAGGACTCTCATTGATGTGCAAAAAGGAGAGTTAACTATGGGAGTTCAAGATCAAGAGATTATGTTCAATGTTTTCAAAGCTATGAAATTCTCTAAAGATGAGGAAAAATGTTTTAAGTTGGATGTTATAGAGAAAATGGTTAGTAAAGATTTGATTCGAGGCTTGGACAGGGACCCGTTGGAAAACATATTTCTGGGAGATGTTGACCTGGACGATCCTGAGTTTATTGATTATTTTCACATGTTGGATGCGTTACTTAAATTGAGTAGATTTAAGATTCCATTTAAGCCATTAGAACTTGCAGAAAAATCATCAGCACGGATGAAACCCTCACTAGAGGAACCACCCACACTTGAACTTAAGCCTCTTCCTACACACCTCAGGTATGCATTTTTAGGTAATTCATTTACTTTACATGTTATTATTGCAACTGCACTTAACGATTTGTAGGAAAGTAAGCTGATGAGGGTTCTTCGAGAGTACCAATCTGCTATAGGATGAACCATTATCGATATCAAGGGGATAAAACCTTCATTCTGTATGCACAAGATACTCTTAGAAGATGATGCAAAACCTATAGTGGAACAGTAACAGAGGCTCAACCCGATCATGAAAGAGGTAGTGAAGAAGGAAATTCTGAAACGGTTGGATGCTGGGATAATTTATCTTATCTCAGATAGCTTATAGGTGAGCTCAGTGCAGTGTGTCCCAAAGAAAGGTTGTATGAAAGTCGTGACCAATAAAGATAATGAGCTAATATCGACTCGAACAGTAACCAGTTGGAGGGTATGCATGGATTACAGGAAACTTAATAAGGTAACCCGAAGGGATTACTTCCCCTTACCTTTCATTGATTAGATGTTGGATAGATTGGTGGGACATGATTACTACTGTTTATTGGATGGCTATTCGGGGTACAATCAAATTGTAATTGCAACAGAAGAACAAGAGAAGACAACATTCACATGCCCATATAGCACCTTTGCCTTTAGGTGGATGTCATTTGGATTGTGTAACACACCGATAACTTTTCAGAGATGCATGATGGCAATATTTTCAGATTTGGTGGAACGCAATGTAAAGGTTTTCATGGATGACTTTTCAGTACATTTGATAGTTGTTTAGAGACTCTGGTCATGGTACTTAAACGATGCATGGAAACCAATCTAGTGCTTAATTGGGAAAAGTGTCACTTCATGGTTGAAGAAAAATCATCCTGGGCATAAATGTAATAACCCGATATTTTCTATATAATTAAATCAGAAATTTTGCGTATAAATTTTTTATTTATTTTAAAGGTGAGAATGCGTGCAAGGTAAAGTATATGTCACTACAACAAAAAGGCTTATTTACAACGGAATATTCCGTCGGCACTAAGGTTATTCCGTCGAGGGTAACCTCATCTCCAAAGGAATATTTGGTCTAAAATTCGGTCGTATATAAGCACGTCGAAAATAAGTCCATCAATTCTTCGATCGGGAATACTTACTTTCGATGGAACTATTGTCGACCGAATATTCAGTCAGCGTTAATATATCCCCGACTGAAATCTTTCTGTCAAGGATATTCGGTCGATCCTAAGCATGCCACGTGGCAGCCTGGCAAAAAAGGAAAATAAGCTTACGCGCGACAGACTTCCGTCGACTATATAATTCATCCATCGAGGTTATTCGGTCGAGGCTATGTATGCCACATGGCAATATACCGAAAATGGGAAGAACTTTAACCTCGACCGTCATCCGTCGATAATACCATTCTTCCGTTGAGGTTACTATTTTTTTTAAATAATTTTTTTGTTTTTGCAATATCCAGGGATTTAACCCACATCTTGTACTGTATACGAACCTGAACCTGTTTTCCCAACATCACATACACAAGCTAAATTAAGCTAAATGTTAAAAACATCCCATTACTACTAGCATAACCGCAACAAACCAAAGTAATGAAATGTAAAACTGCATTAATCAAAGTAAATTAAACTAAGGTAAATTACAAAAGATCCCATTAATCTAAACTAACTACAACAAACATCCCATTAAGCTAAATTAAGCTAAGTGTCAAACCACAACAAAACCAAAGTAATTAATGATAAGGTACTTTAAACTACAATATGTACGTCAAAAGATATGTAAAATTAATACAAAAGAATTTAAACTACAAAAGAATGTAAACTAAGTCAAGCTAGTAGAGTCCCAGATGTGAGAAGGATCATCTAAGCAAGGCCGACGTCGCTTCTAGAGTATGAAATCGTCATCCATCCCGCACATTCACCTGTTGATACAATATAATGTAACTCATTAGTCCATATATATGATTCAGTTAAAGATAACTAAATGAAAATTAAATAACATGCAGAATATATATTTGTATTTAAAACGAAATATACCTGAGCAGTCGAGTGCTGACTCAACATCGGCCCAAACGCGTCCTCGACTAAGGTAACCACAATCCGAACAATCTCGTCATGTATCGCAGCCCACTGCTCCGGAGGGATTCCCGTACTCTCGGCGGTGGCATCAGCTGCAACATCTAGCGCAAGTTGATGGAGGCGAGAACGGCTGGGCGGGTCTTGATGATGGAACAGCGGATCGGTCTCAAACCTCTCCGAAACCGCAGCCATAACACGCTGGAACAAAGCATCATCTAAGCCAGCGCCCGTATGTGATGGTCCCACGGGGGCTCTCGGACGCAGACGCTGGCTAGAGCCTACAAAAATAAATATAACATGAATAATATTACAAGTTTACTTTATTCATAAACACGAAATAAACACAAATATTATACCTCCTGGCAGTGTATAGGCTGGTATCCTCGGTAACCCCAGCACTCGATACCGGCCGGTAGTACTAGTGGGAGTATCCTGAGACGCGACCCAAAGAGCCGTCTCCTCGTCCTGAGATAAACTAATCTCGGGCGGAGGGACGGTGGAATCTAACATCTCAACATCGCCCTAGCGACTGCAACTCTACTATATATGCTTGGCTGTCATGAGCTTCTCAAACCGCCTCAGTAATTTGATATACAAGTGAGTTATCTTGGTATCATCATATAAATTACGTAATATTATCCTAAATAATATCTATTATAGTAAATGTATTACCCGTATAGGTAGTGCTGCTAGAGATATCGTCGACGCTGAAGTAGAGCCCTTCGGCGTATGGACTCTATCACAGAACTCGATCATAGTAGGAGATCGGCCCAAGCTACTCCGTATGGCCTAGAACATATACATTAAATAAGATCACCTTAATTTACTATAGTTGCAATATAAGATTAAACTAAACTAAAGAGAAATACATACCGACTTAACCTCCTGAAACGACTACGAGCCAGAAGTATGTATAACTCACAGCTTGTCGCAATTCTTCTTCATCTGCTGCGACTTGATCTTGAATGCAGCATCATCCCAGTACGCACACATCGCATCCCATGTTGCACCTGATACTACCGGCCGCTGATGATCTCGCAAAGTAGTCCCGGGCATTTCTTCTATCGCCCGGACTGCCCTCTGTCGCATCTCGTACAACCAGCCGGCATAATTCTTCGAGATGTGGGCAATGATAATGACGTCACCATCCGCCTCAGTGATGCCGGCTTCGTATCTGTAGTATCTCTATTAAACAAACATAACATACGTATAATTAATTATTTGAACAATATGTAAATAACATGCATGGACCTTGATTTAATATATGTAAGTTGACTTACGTGAAACTCCCACAACACTGTCACCATAAAGCCGGCATCGTAGCGCGCGTACTAACTAAATCGCATGCATCCAGTAGGGAGATGCGCCAGGCAGATGGCGTGTACGGTCACCTTAGCGACAGGATCCATAATACTAGAATACAAAATTTATTAAGAACATTTTAATTTATTAATCACATGATAATATCATTCTAATTGAACATAAGTGATATATTATAGTTGAAACCTACACAGACGAGCCGACATCAACTGGAACTGTGTCGGGCACTTCCGGTGGACGACCTAATCGACCGAGGTTAGGCCCTCGCGAACACCGACGTCTAGCATTTGTATGTTGATATATATAGTTATGACATTGTCCAAAAATAGTAAATGAATATGTAATATAGTTATGAAAATAATTTTATTGAGCCAAAAAAGAAATCAACTCACTAGCATCTGAAGACAACCCTCCCTGGGAGCCGTCACCCGATCCGGAGCGACCGCCACCATGGCCACCTCCACCGCTATGTCGAGGCATATATAGTTGTACTACTGAAATAACATACATAGATACGATGAACGATCAAATGACCATCCTATGTGTGGGAAATATATATATATATATATAATGATTGATTTTAGTTGTATAGTATTTACAAAACACCAATTAGTGAAGTAGTACGTCGTCAAACCCGTTAGAGTCAAAATCATTTTCATCCTCTAATTCTGTCTCTTCCTCTTCTGTATCAATTTCTTCCTCAATATCATCTTCTACCATCACATACGGACTAACAACCACATCTTCCTCCACTTCGTCAACATCGAGTACGTCAACGACATCATCACCCAACACATCGTCATCATATACCACAATGTGGCTGGGATTGCTAACTTGTTCTTGCAATGGGTCATCCGTTCCAGACAAATTAGTACCATCAAATGGCCGAGTCTTCGTTGTCACAACTGTATACCAGGGGGTTCTACTGTGAACGACATTAGGGGCATAATACACTTGAGTTGCTTGGCTGGCTAACACAAATACATCATCAGACTGTAAAATAGATTTTATATCTACTGTTACGATTCTATTACGATCAACTTTAACACCCTTTTCAGTATCAAACCAGCGACACTTAAATGTAACGATCTTTTTAGCCCCTGGATAATTGAGCACAACCACTTCCTTTAATCTTCCATAGTAATTGGATTTAGAATTTATTTATTACATGAATAATTATAAATAATTTTATGTTAGAATTATTGATCATTATAAAGTATATTCTTATAATAATTAATTTTATAGTAGAAATGATTTTATTATTTATTTTCCATGAAAATATGATTATATATTATTTAAATAATATATGAAATGATTATAAATTATTATAATAACTATTTTACTATATGAATTTATTTCAGATTAATTAAGTTAATTATTATAACTTAGTTAATAATGTTATATATGAAAGATAAATCAGATATGAAATCCAAACCCTAATTCTGGATTTGGAATAAGGAAAGAGAATAATAACATTATATTAAGTATATTTCAGTGCTATAAATATGTATGCTATGTAAGGTTAATCTGTGGAGCAGTTTTATTATAACTTGATAAACCCTAGTTTTGAAGTCAAATGAGACTTTAAAATCTGTTAAGTCACTGTGTTATGTGGTATATGATTTGTATTATAGGTTTTAATGCTAATTATGAAAAACCCTAATTAGTAATTTAAATCCCTAATTTCTAAGATTAGAAACCTTAAATAGTAATTAGCTAATTGCTAAGTGGAAACCCTAATTTGAAACTCAATTATGAGTTCGAGACTGTTATGTTATTGTGTTGTTATGATTAAAGTCAAGTATTATAGAATTTAATGATGATTAGGAAAACCCTAATTGTTAGAAAACCCTAATTACAAATTGATAACCTTAATTGTTAAATTAGTAACCCTAATTGCTAATTGGGTAACCCTAATTACTAATTTTAAGCCTTAATGATAATTAGTGAGCTATTAAACCTAATTTCAAGTTTAAAGTAATTAGAAAACTTAACTAATTAGCAAAACCCTAATTTTCCAATTTTAGTAACTAATTTTGCTATTTTAAAACCTAAATAAAAATCCTAAAAAAAATTATTTTTGAAAACCTTAGGGTTAAACCCTAAGGGTTTGCCAAGTTACATTGTTGCCATTAAAATCATAAGTCAAATGACAATTATGCCCCTCATACATAATTGAAGCTAACTTGTAAATCTAGCAAAATTGGAGTTGCACAACCACTCTTACTAACCCCTATGTGACTGAAATCTACCCATATCAGCCAAGGATTGTCAACCAAGTTCATTACAACATATTATCTATAGAATTAGAGACAGGAAAGTCCATTATTTGGCCATTTGATAACCAACTCTCTACCAAGACCTTCTCTCTCTCTAACCCACAAATTTCTATAGCATATTAGTTCCTAAATCAAGCCCCCCTACCTCCACTAACAAATTCGAAGCCCAGATTCAAGAATTTCTCAAGAAAGGTAAACCCTAAGCTAAGAAAATTTGATCTTATATGGGATGTTGGATTTGTTGTTTTTATGTTTAAACAGGTTATATATGGTGTTAATCAATGATCTGGGTTGGTATTTAGTAGATCCATAACGTTTAAAGGCTCGAAATTGATATTTTCAAAATCTGGATAAAGTTGAAAAAGTGGTCGGACAGTCGAATGTCAGACCCCATAGATTTCATTCTGTTTATGTTTTTGGTTGTTTAAATGTTTGAACTTGTAGTATGTTGTAAGGGCTTTGATCTGAAGCTTGAATCAAGCCCGGATCATGTATAGATTGCAAGTTATTAAGGTCAAAAAGTCGTTATTTTCATCATGGAAAAGCTGCTCGAAAACCCAAAAATTTTCTAGATTTTCTGAAAAACAACTTTGGAGTTTCTGATTTTGCTGATCTGTTATAGTTGGTCCATGTTGTTGTTTTGATGTTGTAGTCTGACATAAGGACTACATAATCATGCCTCTAGAACCCCCAGATCTTACACTGAATCAAAATTATGATGGGTCAAAGTAGGCTTGACCGACTGCTTATGAAGATTTCTGGAAAACCTAGAAACCTTCAAGAGCGGTTTTTCTGACAACATTTAACCACCTGAAATCTTGCGTTTGTGTTGTATTTAGACTGATCCAGTGCATGATAGTTGTACCCTGACATCTGTTCTACAAGATGGAACCAGTAGATCCTACAAAGCAAGCCCAGAATGCAAACTATAAGGATCGAATGTAGCCAACACGAACTGTTCTTCATTTCTGGGTAACTCAAAAATGAAGAACAGTTTCTGACATGATTTTTGAGAGCTGATAACTCTCTGATCTGTTGTTGTATGGCCATTAAACTTGATTCTAGTTGTAGTGTTACACTAATACTACAACCTGGACACCATAACAAGCCCTGATAACAACAAGATCTAGGTTTAATTTCTGGTCAAATAAGGCACCTGATAACTAACTTTGAAGATCTGGGTTTACTCAAGAACACTTTCAGCGACGGTTTTGTCGCCTATAGCACCTTTAGCGACACTTAATTTCTGAAAATTATTATTTTATGAAATAATTAGAGAAAATTAGTTTTAAATTATTAAAAATACATAATAAATTACTAAAAATTATTTTAAAGCTTAAAAAGTAGTTTTTAATAATTTTGAATATATTTCATAAATATTTAATAATTTTGGAATATTAAATGCATTTAATTTATTTAATTATTTTATTAAATAAATTATTTAAAAATGATTTTAATACTTGAAAAATCAATTAAAATTATATTATTGTATAATAAAATATTTTAAGTTATTTTTAATGACTTTTAATATTTTTGTGATGAATTTCATTAATAAATTAATATTAATGATAATTAAGTTATTTAATAAATGTATTAAATAAATTATGAAAAATAGAATTAATGATTTAAAATTATATAAAAATGATTTAAAGGTATTTAAATATATTTGAAGTTATAAAATATAACTTTTAATATTTTAGAGCAAATTTAATTAATTATTTAATATTAATGATATTAAATTTATTTAATAATTATATTAAATAAATTAATTTAAAAATGATTTTAATATTAGAAAAATCATGTGACAATGTGATTAGGTTGTGTGTTGACTGCAAATAGCAATACTATGTGTTATGATATAATATTCTAATCGAACGATTGATCTTATTAATGATAGGTTTTGATATAAAATGTGACGCCCTCAAAATAGGTATACATCACCCATCTTGAGTCGCCAAATACATGGTACAAAATTCAAATACAACTTAATAATACAACTGTCGTGTAAAATTTGACAAAACATAAACTGAGAGTTTTAATACGAATATTGTCTTCTAGACAGTATTCAAACTCAAATGGAGTTCTCAATACATTTATTATCACACTATTTCATGTAATAGTGAGGACTATTAATGCTATCATCCGACCGATCACTCCGCTTCCCGACTAGTCCCGCCACGTTCTCATTTCACAAGAGAACAATGAAAGCAAAAGGGTGAGCTCAACTAGCCCAAGAAAGAAATATTATGACTAAGATAATGCGAATAAATTATCATTAGCCTTGATAGTGTTAAACCGATAAAATATAACAAACATCAAGTTTAACTGCAGCGGAACAAGCAATCCATTAGAAGAGTTAAGTAGAGAATAAAATCTATTATCTTCTATGATTTAAAAGGTTTTCATCACTTTTATCGCTGAGACTCAACATAATAAATAATCCACATCATCCCTGCACTACGACCAAGGATGTTCATTAGTATCACAACCACAAATTATCCATGCACTACGGGCCAAGGATATTCGTTTTTTCATCAATGGTCATGATCATACCAACAACTGTCCATCAATGCACTACGGGCCAATGAGGACTTTTACCACATCATTTGTAACATTATGGTCATGACTATACCAAATAATCCCTGGTCATAATTATACCAAGTCCATCTATGCACTACAGGCCACAAATGACTTTCAACACAATATAAACATAAGGATGATGACAATGATATAAGAATTCAATAAAACAAGTTCAAGGATAAATTTTTAAAGATTTATAATTTAATTTATCCAGAAATTAATAACGTCCAAATTGTCAACATGATACTGCTTTGTGGAGTAAAATTCAAGAATAATATCGTACCAAAAATAATTTGGACTGAAAACAAATCAATTTTAATCATGAATAGTATCCCGGGTGAATAGTACTTGAGTGAATAGTATCCCATGAATAGTAATTTGGGAATAGTACCCTGTGAATAGTATTCCGGCATGAAAAAGTTAAAACTTATCAAAAATGCTCAGAATAATATTTTCATGAAAAGATACTGGATAAAGCGCAAATATCAAGGATATTCTACTAATTTCATGGAGTTTAGAAGCCTAAACTTTAATCAAATGAGTATAGAATTCGAAATTTGAAATGAAATAATATTACTGACATACTACAAAGTATGAAAGAAAATATTATTTCAAGCGAATATTGAACAAAAATAACATCTCTTGCCTTGAAAAGAAGAGTATTCCAACTGGTATAGCGGGAATATTCTTGAAGAAACTTTTCACTATTTTCTTCGCTCAAATCTTTCTAAAACTCTAAGGAAATACGCTCAATATTATAGAAGAAGAATTCTCTGATTCTGGTGTGATTTTCAATTCTAATTAAGTATCCTATTTATAGGAGAATGGAAGGGATACTGTTAAGAAACGGACGCAACAGTTATTTTTTAAAATTCACAGATGAAACAACACAACTTCACGGTTCCTAAATATCAGTATTCATTTTCATGGAGTTGGCCAATGAAAAAAATGAACACATGCCAATATAATAGCCTTGACCAATTAGAATGCACCTTAATTTGCAAGTTGTCAATAATATTGCATGAGTTGAAAAGTTTGGCCAATAATGTCTAAGCTTGAAAAAGCATCCCATAATCTGCCAAATAAAGCTAGCAATTGTCATTCTTTGAAAATAATTAAGCCCCCCCCTATCAACATCATCAATTAGGTGACCAAACCTCTCCTTGACAGAACTTCTAGACATCGTTAATATTGCAAATAATAATATTAATAACTTTGTTGTCTCAATTATTGATTTAGTAATATATAAAATATCGACAATAATTGAATCAAATAACATGAGATACTATGCAGCAATTATTGTAACAATAATTGAATAAAACTGAGTGACTTCTCACGTAAGCATCAATAATCAATACCGTATGTACTACTTATCAACCACGCCAGACATCGTATTTTTTAACACCGTGTGTTTTCAACAGTTAATGGTAAAACTTTCGTCGTTATTTTTATAAAATGATATTTTTGTCGTTTTGTCAATCCGACAATAATTCTGTTGTGGGGTCCACCAATGATTGTGACGTCGTACGAATATTCCCTGACCAATCGAATATTATATAACAACTTGCGTACTTTGCAAAATTTATAAATATTACCCACAACTATAACATTATATCAAATTCACTCCATAATATTTAAAAATGATATTTAAAAAATTCATCTTTATTTATAAAAGTTGGGGTCTTACATAAAAGATATAACTAAGTTGCGTATTGTAAGCAGCAAACGAGGCAAGTATCCTACCTTTGGATTTACTTTATGCAATGGGCATGAGTAAGAAAGTTTCAGAATTATATTATCATTGTGCCAAATTATTAACTCTATTATTATCGATTATGTATCCAATCATTCATATTCATACAAGTTCTTAAATTATCCGATCATTGTTTATCAACACAGTATTATTGTATAATTCAGATATTTATTTTGTTCGTTAATTTCTAAATATGGTTATACGAGTGTCCTCCCTTGAATAATCATTGTATTTAATCTTATGTTGATACATACCTATTGATTTTTGGTATGTATACATTAATTAAAAGTCGTCTAAGCTATTTGACCCAGCTAGACACAGATTTAGAAATATTGTTGAACATGATAGAACTTTATTGTATCCAACCAAATTGTTTTGGTTCGAATTCCCAACTAAGTATGAACATCCCGAACATGGGAATAATTTTTGTGCGCCTAAGGCGGATAGGATGAACGATAATATCGTTCTTGTATGTAATATTGATCATTACAGGGCATATTGGGATGATCACCCTCGCGCCCGTAAGTTATGACGGTTTGCGGATGAAGTTCTGCTAAACCTTATTAAAAATTGAAAACAAAGTTCATAGTCTATCGACTGCTCTCCATTTATAGTCAGTACATAGTTTCAAAATTTTGATATAGAATTGATATGTTGTTATTATTGGTTCAGCTTACTTCACAACTATTGATTCGTTGTAGAAGTGTCATTGAAAGAAAACATTTAATCCTTTCAGCTAATATTTATTGTTGATATTACGTGTTCGGCAATCAAATGTTCATTCTTGCTTTAAATTGAAATGTTTTCAGCTAAGCGTGATCAACCTGAAGGTTCAGGCAAGAACAAAGGAAAAGGAAAGCAAATAGAATAAGTTTAATGGTATCTTTTGTAATAGTTAGACTTTATTAAGACAATGATATGTATTATCTATCGTGTAATGAAATATGGTAAAGGTCGCGTACCTGGAATTAGACTCTGATATATGTAAATTAAGTTTGATATTTATATTATTGTTATTATTATTAGTATTATTCCGCTCAAAGAAATGGTATCGTGAAGCACTGAATTCGGGTTCAAGTACCTGAATTTGGGGGCGTCACATTATGGTATTAGAGCTTTAGGGTTAGAAACCTTAGGTGGGATAGACCTTAGGCTATAACCTTAGAACAGAGGGAAACGTTGAAAATACAAATAACTCATATAGAGTTTATAAGGAGATGAATTGAATAAATTCATCGTAAAACAAAATAAAAGATAACTTTTATAAAACTATTATTTGTTGTGTGTATATACTATGTGCTAATCTAGATAATTTATGTGTAGATGTCAGATAGAAAAGGATTAGGATACCTTTAGATTGTAAACAAGGAGTTAACCTCCATAACCGAGACAATGTCAAAGCCAATAGTTGAAATAGAGGCTCACATTGAAAGCAACCCTAATGAGGTGATTATATTGGAAAAATGTAGTACCGGACCCAGAAACGATAGTATAACTGATAGGTAGAGTATAGTTAAAGAATATAAGGTCAAGCTCGTGTTCTTAAACTCATATGTTTGTGGTGAGTTCTTAAACTCATAATGTGTGGTAAGTTTGACGAACTTGGTATAGTTAGGTGTGAATGGATTATTGAGGATAATGGGAATATATAGAATACTAAGCAATTGATCCTTAGTGAAGGCGTAAGAAATAAGTAGTAGTAGTAGTACTTTAATATGTATGATTCTATGATGCGTATACGATAATTATGTTTGTGTAATGTAATATTTTGTATAAGTTGTGGCAACAAATCCTGACTTCTGTGTCACAAAGGGATAGCGGATGTTTAAAGCAGTATGTGTTATGGTATGTCAAGTGCTATGAATATGAATCTATGTTGTATTAATGAAATAAGTTGGTATAAAGATAGTAATTATTTATCTGAACACTGGTTAATACAGTAAACCCAGTTTTCAAAATTTAATATTTTGAATATATGACTATTTGAGTAAAAAAATTCGCGTTATGGGTATACCCTAAGACATAGATGGTAAGTCGATGAAAGATAAATTACGATCAGATAATGCCGCTAAGACGAAAATGAAACCAAAGGGAAGAAGAAGCTATCAACAATGCTGGAGGACAACCAGATTTGATACAGAATTTTACAACTTTGCTCGCTTAAGCTATGCAGAATGGAGTACCAGCCGCAGGAAATCAGCTAGATAATCAATTAGCGAACTTCAAAGACTTCAAAGCGGTCGGACCAGTAGGATTTATAGGATCAACTGACTCTATAAAAGCATTTATGATAGCTAGGGTAACGGTGGGGCAAAAGACAGCTTTTGCCACCTATATGATGAAAGGGGAGGCAAATTTTTGGTGGGAGGCAAATCAAGCTAGAGCCGGAGAAGGGATTAGTGGGGGTAGGACTGGAAAAAGGAAAGGAGATAATTTCGAGAATATCAAAATTAGGCCAGGAGGTGGAAAAAAACAGGTTATGCAGTGTGAGAATTGCAGAACGAATCATTCGAGAGAGTGTCTTAAATTAAGGTAATTTTGTGTGTTATAAGTGTGGGCAGAAGGGACATATCTCTCCCAACTGCCCCAATCCTAGGATGAACAGTGGGTGTTTCAGGTGTGGATCGACGGAGCATAAGGTGAAGGACTGTCCGAAAAGGAGAATGGAGGCAAGAAGCGTAACTACGGAGAAAAGTAGCGAGACGCTGGCAATAAAGGGACCAACTTCAACAAACAAACCAACAAAATCAACCGTAAGAGTCTTCAATGTGACCGTTCAAGATACCGTGGCAGATGGGGATGCAACTCCAGGTATTATTCGAATAAATTTTATTTTCTTATACATGATTTTCTTATATATATAGTAAATTATTTTATAAAGAAATTTTGAAGGAGAAATTTGAGTTCTATTAGAAATAAAATTTATGTTTAAGCAGATAGGCAAACTTTATGCTTAATAGTTAAAGATCGGTTCGATCAATTATGATCGAGATCTACTTGCAATGATTGTGTATGCTATGTACCCTTATATGTATAGGTTTTCAAACGGGATTCTGGGGACGAAATCTTTATAAGGGAGGGTGAATGTAATAACCCGGTATTTTCTATATAATTAAATTAGAAATTTTGCGTATAAATTTATTTTTATTTCAAAGGTGAGAATTCGTGCAAGGTAAAGTATATGTATATATGTGATAAATAAAATTTATTTATTACATGAATAATTACATATAGTTTTATTTTAGAATTATTGATCATTATAAAGTATATTCTTATAATAATTAATTTTATAGTAGAAATGATTTTATTATTTATTTTCCATGAAAATATGATTATATATTATTTAAATAATATATAAAATGATTATAGAATTATTATAATAACTATTTTATTATATGAATTTATTTTAGATTAATTAAGTTAATTATTTGAACTTAATTAATAATGTTATATATGAAAGATAAATCGATATGAAATCCAAACCCTAATTCTAGATTTGGAATAAGGAAAGAGAATAATAATATTATATTAAGTATATTTTAGTTCTATAAATATGTATGTTATGTGTGTAAGGTTAATCTGTGGAGTAGTTTTATTATAACCTGATAAATTCTAGTTTCGAAATCAAATGAAATTTTAAAATCTGTTAAGTCACTGTGTTATGTGGTATATGATTTGTATTATAGGTTTTAACGATAATTATGGAAAACCCTAATAAGTAATTTAAAACCCTAATTTCTAAGATTAGAAACCTTAAATAGTAATTAACTAATTGCTAAGTGGAAACCCTAATTTGAAACTCAATTATGAGTTCAAGATTGTTATGTTATTGTGTTGTTATGATTAAGGTCAAGTATTATAGAATTTAATGATAATTAAGAAAACCCTAATTGTTATAAAATCCTAATTATAAATTGATAACCCTAATTATGAAATTAGTAATCGTAATTGCTAATTGGGTAACCCTAATTGCTAATTTTAAGCCTTAATGCTAATTAGTGAGCTATTAAACCTAATTTCAAGTTTAAAGTAATTAGAAAACTTAACTAATTAGCAAAACCCTAATTTTCCATTTTTAGTAACTAATTTTGCTATTTTAAAACCTAAATAAAAATCCTAGAAAATTTTATTTTTAAAAACCTTAGGGTTAAACCCTAAGGGTTTGCCAAGTTACCTTGTTGCCATTAAAATCATAAGTCAAATGACTATTATGCCCCTCATACATAATTGAAGCTAACTTGTAAATCTAGCAAAATTGGAGTTGCTCAACCACTCTTACTAACCCCATATGACTGAAATCTACTCATATCAGCAAAGGATTGCCAGCCAAGTTCATTACAACATATTATATATAGAATTAAAGAGAGAAAAGTCCATTATTTGGCCATTTGATCACCAACTCTCTACCAAGACCTTCTCTCTCTCTCTAACCCACGAATTTCTATAGCATATCAGTTCCTAAATCAAGTCCCTCCTACCTCCACTAACAAATTTGAAGCCCAGATTCAAGAATTTCTCAAGAAAGGTAAACCCTAAGCCAAGAAAATTTGATCTTATATGAGATGTTGGATTTGTTGTTATTATGTTTAAACAGGTTGTATATGGTGTTAATCAATGATCTAGGTTGGTATTTAGTAGATCCATAACGTTTAAAGGCTCGAAATTGATGATTTTCAAAATCTGGAAAAAGTTGAAAAAGTGGTCGACAGTCGAATGTCAGACCCCATAGATTTCATTCTATTTATGTTTTTGGTTGTTTAAATGTTTGAACTTGTAGTATGTTGTAAGGGCTTTGATCTGAAGCTTCAATCAAGCCCAGATCATGTATAGATTGCAAGTTATTAAGGGTCAAAGTGCGTTGACCGCTCATGGAAAACTGTTCTAGAAAACCCAAAATTTTCCAGATTTTCTGACAAGCAACTTTGGAGCTTCTGATTTTGCAGATCTGTTATAGTTAATCCATATTTTTGTTTTGATGTTGTTGTGACGCCCACAAAATAGGTATGCATCACTCATCTTGAGTCGCCAAATACATGGTACAAAATTCAAATACAACTTAATAATACAACTGTCGTGTAAAATACGACAAAACATAAACTGAGAGTTTTAATACGAATATTATCTTCTAGACAGTATTCAAACTCAAATGGAGTCCTCATTACATTTATTATCACACTATTTAACAGAATAGTGAGGACTACTAATGCTATCATCTCGACCGTCACTCGCTTCCCGACTAGTCCCAAATTCGCTCTCATTTCCTGAAGAGAACAATGAAAGCAAAAGGGTGAGCTCAATGGCCCAATGAAATAATATTATAACTAAGATAATGCAGAATAAATTATCCTTAGCCTTCAACAGTATAACAACTGATAGAATACAATAGAAAACAAGTTTTAGATCAACAACTGCAGCAGAATAAGCAATCCATTAGAAGGGTCAAGTAGAGCATAAAATCTACTATCTTCTATTATTTAAAAATATTTTCATCAACTTTATCGCTAAGACTCAGCTTAATAAATAAACCACATCATTGAATCATCCTTGCACCACGGCCAAGGATATTCATGTAATCATCAATGGTCAAGATTATACAGAATAATTCCTGGTCATAATCATACCAACAACTGTCCATAAATGAACTACAGGCCAATGTGGACTTTTACCACATCATTCGTTACATTACGGTCATGATTATACCGAATAATCCTTGGTCATAATCATATCAAGTCCATCTATGCACGTAAGCCAAATATGCCTTTCATCATAATATAAGCATGAGGATGATGACAATGACATAATAATTCAATAAAAACAAGTTCAAGGATAAATTTTAAAGATTTATAATTTAATTTATCCAGAATTCAATAAGGTTCAAATTGTTAACATGATACTGCTTTGTGGAGTAAAATTCAAGAATGCTCAGAAGAATATTTCCATGAAAAGATACTAGATGAAGCGCAAATATCAAGGATATTCTACTAATTTCATGGAGTATAGAAGCCAAAACTTTAACCAAATTAGTATAATAGAATATATGAAACTGCAAATGAATTTTCACCCACCATGCTTTGTAATCCACATGTATGCATCATTTTCACAGCTTTAATAAGGAATGAATACGAAGGGTCATTCACCATGCATGCAGATAAACCAGCGTGAGACAAAGTTATTCCAACGAATAATAAAGAATGGAATAATAGAAGAATTCACCATGCATGCGGTGAGTCCGCGTGACAAAGTTATTCCAATGAATAATAAAGAATGGAATAATGTAAGAATTCACCATGCATGCATGCGATGAGTTCGCGTGAAACAAAGTTATTCAATGTAATATTAAAGAATGGAATAACGTAAGAATTCACCATGCATGCGGTAGTCCGCGTGAGCAAAGTTATTCCAATGTAATAATAAAGAATGGAATAATAGAAGAATTCACCGTGCATGCAGTAATCATGTAGATAGATTATTCCAACAGAATAATAAAGAATGGAATAACAGAAGAATTCACCATGCATACGGTAATCCACGTAGACAGGTTATTCCAACAGAATAATAAAGAATGGAATAACAACCCTTACAAGTATTGAAAGAAAATAACTCTCTTCATGAATACGAAAGAAATAATACCCCTTACCTTAGAAGAAAACTGGATACTGGAATTAATAGTGAGGTAGCAGACTTCTCTTCTTCTTTCTCTCTATAATTTCTCTCTATAATAATTGCTCTTGTGAAACTTAGTGAATTGGTGAGAAATGAAGGAAGAATGAGCTTCTATTTATAGAAAAATATAGTTTTAATAATTGCACATTTTGGGGCTCGAAATATTACAGTATAATACCTTCCTCTTTTTCTTCATTTTTAATTTAGTCTTAGAAGTATTATCAAACTTGCACAACCTCCCCTAATAGTAACTCATGTGAATTAATAGTTCATTCATGTGACTCAATAGTATAATCATGTGAAAAAATTAATTATAGTATAGTACCTCCATTTATACCTCCATTTTTAATTTAGTCATGCAAGTATTATCAATCTTGCACCAATTCCCCTAATAGTAAATCATGTGAATCAATAGTACACACATGTGATCACATAATTATAAGCATGTGAATTAATAGCAATTAATTGCTCATTTATCCGGTGAATTACCCGATTGGTCAATATACCCTCCAGACATCAATTATTATCGAAATAAATGTCGATTTCCACTAACACTAATAATTCCCACATAATGGAACTATCAATTTCATCTTTAATCAACACGAACTTATTAATCATTAATATTATAACTCACAATATTTAACAACCAGGTCATTCCCAGGAAAGAGGGGGCTTTCCGATAAGGATTTCTCCCTATTGACGCGCAATTAGATTATCTAACCTCTCCTTGACAAAACTTCTAGACATTGTCAATATTACAAATAATAATATGAATAACTTTGTCGTCTTAATTATTGATTTAATAATATAACATATTATGCAGATGATCTTTGTGACAATAATTGAATCAATAATACGAGAGATATGATGCAAAGAATTATCAGAGCAATAATTGAGTATAACCGAGTGACTTCTTACGTAGGCATCAATAATTAATACCGTAGCTACTACGCAACCACGCCAGACATCAGTATTTTTTACTACCGGGTAGTTCAACAGTTTTAACGGTAACACTTTCGCCGTTATTTTTATAAAATGATAATTTTGTCATTTTCTAACTACGACAATACTTCCATTGTGGGGTCCACCAATGATTGTGTCGTCGTACGGATATTCCCGATAAAAAGAATATTACCCGACCAAACGAATATTTTATAACAACTTGCATACATTACAAAATTTTCACATATCACCCTTAACTTTAACCTTTTATCAATTTAACCATTTACGAAATAACATAATAATTATAGGAAAATTGAATACTTTCATTTAAAAAAATTCGGGGTCTTACAGTTGTAACCTGACATAAGGACTATATATTCATGTCTCTAGAACCCCCAGATCTTACACTAAATCAAAATTATGATGGGTCAAAGTAGGCTTGACCGACTGCTTATGAAGATTTCTGGAAAACCCAGAAACCTTCAAGAGCGATTTTTCTGACAACGTTTGACAACTTGAAATCTTGCATTTGTGTTGTATTTAGACTGATCCAGTGCATGATAGTTGTATCCTAACATCTGTTCTATAAGATGGAACCAGTAGATCCTACAAAGCAATCCCAGAATGCAAACTATAAGGATCGAATGTAGCTTGATCGAAGCTCGTTCTTCATTTACGGGTAACTCGAAATGAAGAAATGACTTTCCATGATTTTGAGAGCTAATAACTCTCTGATCTGTTGTTGTATGGCCATGAAACTTGATTCTAGTTGTAGTGTTATGCTAATACTACAACCTGGACACCATAACAAGCCCTGATAACAACAAGATCTAGGTTTAATTTCTGGTCAAACAAGGCACCTGATAACTGACTTTGAAGATCTGGGTTTACTCAAGAACACTTTCAGCGACGGTTTTGTCGCCTATAGCACCTTTAGCGACATTTAATTTTTGAAAATTATTATTTTATGAAATAATTAGAGAAAATTAGTTTTAAATTAATAAAAATACATAATAAATTACTAAAAATTATTTTAAAGCCTAAAACTTAGTTTTTAATAATTTTGAATATATTTCATAAATATTTAATATTTTTGAAATATTAAAGGTGTTTAATTTATTTAATTATTATATTAAATAAATTATTTAAAAATAATTTTAATACTTCAAAAATTAATTAAAATTATATTATGGTATAAGAAAATATTTTAAGTTATTTTTAATGACTTTTAATATTTTGTGATGAATTTCATTAATAAATTAATATTAATGATAATTAAGTTATTTAATAAATATATTAAATAAATTATGAAAAATAGAATTAATGATTTAAAAATCATATTAAAATGATGTAAAGGTATTTAAAAATATTTGAAGTTATAAAATATAACTTTTAATATTTTAGAACAAATTTAATTAATTATTTAATATTAATGATATTAATATTAATTAATAATTATATTAAATAAATTAATTTTAAAATAATTTTAATATTAGAAAAATCATTTTAAATGAAAATAAAGAGTTTAAAAATATTTGAAGTTATAAAATATAACTTTCAATATTTAAAGGTAAATTTCATTAATTATTTACTATTAATGATATTAGAGTTATTTAATAATTATATTAAATAAATTAGTTTAAAATGAATTTAATATTATAAAAATCATTTTAAATGAAACTAAGGTGTTTTAAAAATATTTTAAGTTATAGAATATAACTTTCAATATTTAAAGGTAAATTTCATTAATCATTTAATATTAAATAATATTTGATTTATTTAATAATTATATTAAATAAATAATTTAAAAATGGTTTTATTAATTTAAAAATCATTTAAAAGGATATAAATGAATTAAAAATATTTTAAGTTATAATTAATGACTTTTAATATTTTGATAAATAATCCATTAATATTTAAATATTAATGGTAATTATTTAAAATGATTTTAAATGCTTTAAAAATGATTTAAGGGTAATATTAATGTTTTAAAAATATTTTGAGTTATTATAAATAACTTTAATATTTTGGCAATGGTTTCATGAATAGTTTAATATTAATTAAATATTAATGGTAATACAAATATTTTATATTTAAATCATTTAATAATGATTCTGGTGTTTGAAAAAATCATGATAAATTATAATAATTAATTAAAAATTATTATAAGTCATTTAAAATAATTTGACCACTATTTAAGTTATATTGAACTTCAGGATAGAGTCTTGGACTCGATAATTACCTGATAAAGCCGTCGGTACACCGACATGTTTCTGAAATTGATCTGGACTTAGATAATTTGACTAGATATGTGTCTGTTTGTGATCCAATGACTGCTAAGCTTATGTGACAATGTGATTAGGTTGTGTGCTGACTGCAAATAGTAGTACTATGTGTTATGATATAATATTCTAATCGAACGAATGATCTTATTAATGATAGGTTTTGATATAAAAGATAAAACTAAGTTGCATGTTATGTGCGAAGTGAGACGGAAAAGTATCCTACCTTTCCATTTACTTTATGCAATGGACATGAGTAAGAAAGTTTCATAATTATATTATCATTGTGCCAGATTATTAACTCTATTGTTATGTATCCATTATCAATTCATACAAGTTCTTAAATTATCCGATCATTGTTATCAACACATTATTTATAATTCGGATATTTATTCTGTTCGTTAATTTCTAAATATGGTTATACGAGTGTCTTCACTTGGAAAATCATTGTATTTAATCACATGTTGATACATACCTATTGATTTTTGATATGTATACATTAATTAAAAGTCGTCTAAGCTATTTGACCCAGCTAGACACATATTTAGAAATATCGTTGAACATGATAGAACTTTATTGTATCCAACCGAATTATTTTGGTTCGAATTCCCGACTAAGTATAAACATCCCGAACATGGGAATAATTTTTGTGCGCCTAAGGCGGATAGGATGAACGATAATTTTGTTCTTGTATGTAGTATTGATCAATATAGGGCACATTAGGATGATCACCCTCACGCACGTAAGTTCTGACGGTTTATGGATGTAGTTCTGTTAAACCTTATCAAAAATTGAAAACAAAGTTCATAGTCTGTCGACTGCTCTCAATTTATAGTCAGTACGTAGTTTTAAAAATTTGATATAGAATTGATATGTTGTTATTATTGGTTCAGCTTACTTCACAATTGTTGATTCGTTGTAGAAGTGTCATTCAAAGAAAACATTTAATCCTTTCAGCTAATATTTCTTGTTGTTATTACTTGTTGGGCAATCAAATGCTCATTCTTGCTATAAATTTAAATGTTTTCAGCTAAGCGTGATCAACCTGAAGGTTCAGGAAAGAATAAGGGAAAAGGAAAGAAAACATAATAAGTTTAATGGTATCTTTTGTAATAGTTAGACTTTATTAAGACAATGATATATATTATCTATCATGTAATGAAATATAGTAAAGGTGGCGTACCTGGGATTAGACTCTGATATATGTAAATTAAGTTTGATATTTATATTATTGTTATTATTATTAGTATTATTACGCTCAAAGAAATGGTATCGTGAAGCACTGAATTCAGGTTTCAAGTACCTAAATTTGGGGGCGTCACAATAAATTCTCTGCAAAGGGGTTAGAAGTGGACCGTGCAAAATTAGAAACAATTAAAAATCTTCCACCACCAACATCAGTAAAAGGGATTCACAGTTTTCTCAGTCATACTGGATTATACCATCGGTTCATAAAAGACTTCTCCAAGATTGCAAAACCATTATGTAGTTTATTGGAGAAAGATGTAATTTTCAGATTTGATGACTAGTGTTTATCGGTGTTTGAGCAGTTAAAAAAGAAATTGATAAAAACGCTTATAATTGTAGCACTGGATTGGAACATGCCATTTGAACTAATGTGTGATACCAGTGATTATGCGGTAGGGGCTATTTTGGGACAACGCCGAGATAAAAATATTCAGGCAATCTACTATGCAAATAGAACTCTAACGAATGCTCAATTAAATTACACAACCACCGAGAAGGAATTACTTACGGTTGTGTATGCATTTGATAAATTTTGCTCATATCTGATTGGAACAAAGGTTGTAGTGTATACCGACCATTCGACTATAACGTATTTAATTTCCAAGAAAGTCGTAAAGCCAAGACTAATTCGCTGGATTCTACTCCTTCAAGAGTTTGACTTGGAAATCAAAGATAGTAAGGGGACATAAAATCAGTTCACTGACCATCTTTGGAGAATGGAAAATCCAGACAAAGACAATGCATATAAAGTAGTGATCAATGAATAGTTTCCAGATGAATAGTTATTTGGGGTTAGTTCTGAATTTCCATGGTATGCGAATTTTGCCAACTACTTGGTGAGCAAGATCCTTCCTCCAGATTTGACAAGACAACAAAAGAAGAAATTCCTACATGATGTAAAATGGTATATGTGGGATTAGCCGTATTTTTTTATACAGTGTGCGGATAAAATGATTAGTCGGTGTGTGCCACAAAGTGAAGTGAATAGTATCTTGTACGCATGCCACACATCTTTATACGGGGGACACTATGGAAGTGAAAGAACGACCACCAAAGTACTTCAGGCAGGATTCTATTGGCCCAACTTGTTCTAAGACATACACCAGTTTATGAAATATTGTGATCAATGTCAAAGGGTGGGCAACATATCTAAACGGAATGAGATGCCACTCAAAATGATCTTGGAAGTGGAATTTTTTGATGTGTGTGGGATGGATTTCATGGGACCTTTTTCGCCTTCATTCAACAATTTGTATATCTTGTTGGCAGTAGACTACGTGTCTAAATTGGTTGAAGCTGTAGCACTCCCGACGAATGATGCCAAAGTTGTCTTGAAAATTTCGCAAAAGAACATCTTCACAAGATTTGTCACGCTAAAAGCGATTATTAGTGATGAGGGAAATCACTTCGGCAAAAAATACTTCACAACTCTCTTGGCTAAATATGGGGTCAACCATAGAATTGCGACTGTTTATCATCCCCAAACTAGTGGCCAAGCAGAAGTTTCGAATAGAGAAGTGAAAAGGATTTTGGAGAAAATAATGAATCCGAACCAAAATGATTGGTCACTGAAATTGGATGATGCTTTATGGGCATATCGCACAACATACAAGACACCGATCGATATGTCTTCGTATCAGCTTGTCTATGGAAAAGCGTGTCACCTCCTAGTCAAACTTGAGCATAAAGCATATTGGGCCATACAGAAGTTAAATTTTGATCT
Source organism: Panax quinquefolius (assembly GCA_020205615.1). Taxonomy (NCBI): domain Eukaryota; kingdom Viridiplantae; phylum Streptophyta; class Magnoliopsida; order Apiales; family Araliaceae; genus Panax; species Panax quinquefolius. Next base: position 80,668,592 of record CM035173.1, on the reverse strand, counting down.
CACAGCAGTGGGGGACAAAAGACTTTCACAACTCAATGAGTTACATGAATTTCGCCTGCAAGCTTACGAGAACTCCAAATTGTATAAGGAAAAGGTCAAGAAGTGGCACGACTAGAAAATTGTGAACAGGAAGTTTGAACCGAGCCAAGCAGTGTTATTATATAACTCTCGACTGAGATTGTTCCCCAAGAAACTCAAATCCAGATGGTCGGGGTCATTCACAAACAAAACAGTCTTTCCACATGGCGCCGTTGAATTATATGGCCAGAATCCGATGGAAACCTTTAAAGTAAATGGACAACGCTTAAAGCATTATTGGGGTGGTGACCTCGATCACCAAGCAACCCCAATTACTCCTGTTGAGTCCTCATGAAACAGGGAGTAGTCATGCTGAAAGACTTAAAATCAAGCGCTTATTGGGAGGCAATCCAATTTTTACATTATTTCAGTATTTGGTTTACAAATTTTAAAATTCAGTAGACTAGTAATCAGGGTAGATACTTAGTTGTCAAATATTTGTAATTTATAGGATAGTTAGTTAGTTAGTCAATTTGTGTTAATCAAAGCTTTCTTGCTCATTCTCCAAAATACTCGCTGTAATTTTTGTTTATATATGATTTCAGGTACTAAGAATGAGGCTAACGCGCATGCAGGGAAAAATTAGAAGTAAAAAAAAAAATTTATGGCAAGAAAACATAGCCCACCCCGGAGGTCCAATTCAAGCCTACAAAACCCGTCTCGGCGGGGGTGGCCTCTGTAACATCCCGCTCTGGCGGCTTCCCAAAGAACAAAAATGCCTACCCCGACGGAGGGAGGGGGCTCCTCTGCTATATCACGCCCAGGTGGGCTTTACAGTAAATTTTTTACCCGCCCCGACGAACCTCAGGAATTTTAGTTTTTAAAAACGCCCAAATCAGTCGCGACTTTCCTATTCCCATCACACATAACCGAACACTACCCCCATGAAATCTCTCCTTAACTCCCTTTCCCCACCAAATTTGACCCTTAATCACAATCCTATACATAACCTACTTCAAATTTCATCAAATCTATACCAATTTTGAGCATATCTTAACACAAGTTACGGTTTCCATACCATTATGAAGCTCTCAAAGCAAAGGATTGGGAGAACGTTCTTCAACACTTTGGAAGCATCCCTACTTGAAAACACCAAAGAATCATACCATTGGTAAGCATTCATAGTTGGTCCTATTCATATTTGGTAGTTTTTGTTAAGCTTAGGGGTAGGTATTGGTACTCATTGGTCTTACACACACCACGTGATCGATAAAAAGCCTAAGTGAATAAGTTTGGGGAATTTGCTTGAGTTTCTTTGCTATGGCTCCTAAAACACTTGTAAAGAGATAAAGGGAGATGGATCATCACCACCTGCGCGAAGTTTTGATAAATGTAAGTTTGTGAGTGCCGCGACGACAGATAAGTTCGATTATTTGGCCCCAAAGGCGCTGAAACCTTAACATGGACTGAGGCCCAAATCCTTTGATGGGCATATGAGGAGGCAAATTCATGAGCAAGGCTGGGATACCTTCACTGATCAACCTGAACTAGCAGTAGTGATGGTGGTTAAGGAGTTCTATGTGAATGCCAAAGACAAAGCTCCGTTTATGGCGTTTGTACGGGGAAATATGGTGTCGTTTAGTTTAGAGGCAATCAATTAATTCTATGATGTGAGGGCTCTAGCAGTGTGTCAATATGCCCTGTTACGAGACTAAAATCTTAATTATGATCAAATTTTGAAAGAGATTACAAAACCATACACCATTTGGGTCAAGGTAAAGAGAGGGGGCACCTTGTTCATAAGTAAGGACTTCAATTTATACCAAAAGATATGGTATGCCTTTTTGTGTGCAAAGCTATTTCCATCTCAGCATACTAGCGAGGTTATGAAGGAGAAAGTTTTACTGTTATATTCAATAGTTAAGGACTTTGATATTAATATTGGGAAAGTCATCAGCTTTTCCAACAGACAATGTCTGCGAGACCCATTTTTAGGGGGATTTCCTCATCCATCGCTGATATGTGGTCTATATAGTGAGTCAGGAGTGAGATGGACTGCGGATGAGCCTATGCAGCAACCTCTACAACTGCTGGACCAGAGGCTCATTACTAGATATTCTTTTTGGCCAGGAGGTGAATCTCATCCTCGTGGGCTTGGTTTTATATTTCTCAAGGCTCCGGAGGAGGAGGAGGATGAAGTCGATTCTAAGGATGATGAGTTTCGAGCTGATGAACTTTCTGAAGGTGAGGATGTTGTTGCGCCTAGTGCCTCTCACAAGATAAAATACATATTTAGTACAGAGTTAGAAGCCTTTAGCACCATATGGATGCAAAAGATAAGATTGAAGATAGAAAGCTTAAGAGGATTGCAGCGAGGCAGGATCATGCCTTTGCCACACATAATACATTCAATACGTCCTTGGTGGAAGCATTTGCACGATTGAATCCGATTGCTGAGCCATTTCATTTTTCTATTCCACAGCCGTTGCCTGCCTATCCACCTTCCGACTCTGATGTTGAGGAGGTTCAACCTAATGCCTAGCCATATAAGGGAAGTCATCTGTACTTTAATTCCATATATTTTTCACAATGAGGACATTGTTTACTTTTAATTTTGGGGGTGTTTTGTTAGTTGCATTTGCATCATGTAATTTTGTATGTTTAGTTCATATTTAGTGTAATTTTGCATTTAGTTTGTATTGCATGTTAGTTGTTTATGTTTAGTGTAGTGTAGTTTTTGTAAATAGTTTTCATTTTTAGTTATTTTGAAAAAAAAAACTTGAAAAATGGAAAATCACAAAAATAGTAGTTAGAGTTAAATGTTAATGTGTTGCATATAGTTAGTGCATATCTGCATGATTTAGCTTGTTAGATAATTGAAGTTAATTTGGCCGATGATGAGACTGGAGTTGTTTAGACAAGGATTAGTATTGATAGCTAAGGCATAGAAGTGATTTCATAACATGACCCAAGTCTTTGCCTGTTTGAAATTGATGTAATAGGATTGTGACGAATGAACTATTTGAATTGTGATTCTGAGGACAGAATCCTTGTAAAGAGGGAATGATGTAACATTCCAGAATTTTTAATTGTTATATTAAATATTTATTGAATTATTTAAGTATTTAATGGATGTGTTTATTGTTGAATAAATAATTGTTCAAATTTGATTCAATTTGGTTAACTATTTGTTAAATAAATAATTAAGAAAATTAATTATTTTATGCTAATTTAATATAATTATTAAGTTAGAGAGTTTTGATTTATTGAATTGTTATTCTTTTTATTTGAATTTGTAATTAAAAGGATGTGTTAGTTGATTAAATAAAGTTATAATTATATAGAAAATTATAATTTTGTGGTATTGATTTATGTGATGAAATAATTTAATAAGTTGTTATTGGAATTAATTTAGTTAATTAAAAGTGTGACAAATAACCTTTTATAAAGTAGTTATTAAAATAACTTAAAGGAGTTTAATTGTGTTTTTACCAAACAAGGCCTATTGCCTATTAAGTCTTTATTCTAATTGTGTTTTACCAAACAAGACATAAGGGTTAATTGATTATATTTTAGTAAGTAACCAAACAAGCCTTATGAATTTTGAGTTTCAAATAAAAATAACTGATGTCAGTTAAGTTAGAATTATATTATATATTTAACATCTATATTATTATTATACGTTATAATCCTAAGACGTGAGATTAGAATAGAGAGGGAAGAGAGAAGAAGAGAGTTTGCAGAGAAGAAAAAGAAGAGAGGAAGAAAGGCTAAGGAAGTTGAGAGAGAGATTGGAGAAAAGAAGTTTGAGAATCAAAAGTAATTACCATCATCATCATCTTCTTCAAGGTATCATCCTATTTTTTTAGTTTTAAAAGTTTAGTTTTTCTCTTCCCTAATTCTCTGTAGAATCCTTGTGTAAGGATAAATTGTTGTTGTTATGTGGCTTAATATGATATACTAATGATGTTAAAACTATTTTCATAAGTTATAGTCAATGAATTAATGATATATATGTAATTTGTGTAGAAAAATATTTTTACAGAGAATTTTTGTGAATATATATTGTTTGGTTTAAGGTAGAAATTAAGGGTTAATTAGTTGTTTAGTTGATAAATTGGCTATTGAATGTGGTAGAGTATGTATAAACATTGATAAAGTGCTTTGAATTAACTATTTTGGTTGAAAAACAAAATCACGTTAATATTTTCATTAAAAACATTAAAAAATGAGTTTTTATCAAAAACAGTGAAATTGTATGATTTAAATTAGTTGTTTATATTGTTTTATGAGTAGAAACATGTTTACAATCTTTGAACTATGTTTATGTGAAGTCTCTATAGGAATTACATGCTAATTAAGCTGTTAGAAAGGAACTTGTAGGCCAATATTGGCTTTTGTTCATATTGTTGTAAGCTATCGATCGAAGCTATCGATTTTGTCTTATTAAATGCCTTCAAAGAAGATTCAATTGTCGCGTACATAGATTATTCTGCCATTTACATACAAAGAAAGCAAACTCAGTAGCTTAACTCTCACGCCGTAGCGCCATCACTGAAGTCATGCATTGCCGCACCACAAGATAAATCGTAGGCGCAGTCAATATGAGTTAAAGGTAATGGCCTGACGATTGTACTTTTGTACTCAAAATTTGAAGGAATTGTTATGTGATAATAGTAGGACTATAAAATGTTGATTTGAGTATTTCTATACTATGAATGAGCCTGTTATTAACAATTAAATTGTCTTGTAACTTGATTATGTGATTAAAAATCCAATTTTTACATGATGAACGTACTTAGTTATGTTTGTAAGGTGGTAATGACTAATTATGTCATGATGACATATGTTTATAGGATATTGTCATTTGAATTGTTCGGTTTAGCCCACGATCAAGGCAAGTTCTCTAATCTATTTTCTTATTGAAGCAATTATTGTTTCCAATTCGATTCCAATATAATGGTGCAAGATTTCTGAACTTTATTTTTATTGAGCAAGTTATTCTTGTATTTAACTTGTTGTTTAGCATGCACAATTATACATACTAATGTTGAACAGTTTTATCGTTCAAATATGCTACGCATGCTTAGTATTCGATTTTAAATAACATTGGCTTAACATTGTTCAAGCAAGTGTGTTATAGTTATTCAAGGTGTATGATATTAGATTATTCCTAAAGCATGATTTTAATTTACCATGGCGATTCAATTACGAGTATTCTATAGTATGATGTTATTAGTATTAATTCAACTAGTCCTCTAGTTGATGATCGTTGAACTTCAAATTTCCCTTGAAAGCTTATCCAAACCAAATTCTCTTTGGTGCGGACTTGTACTCTAAATACTGAGCTGAACAACCCTATTATTAGGAGATAACTTACGCGTAGCGTTAAATGTTTGTGCATAATACATGGTACGAAGGGCTGATTCCCCTAAGTACGAAGAGTCCTTATAGTCTTATGACTGTTAAAGTTGGAGTTGAAAGATTACTCGCAACTGTGGACATAGTTCATGGTCTTATGACCCTTAGTTATGTTTATTCCATACTTTGGATTTCAGTTCCTGATTATCATTATTAGAGTACTATCTAGTTTTGATGAGCCTATTCATTGGCAGTTATTATTTTTATTCTTCTATGATTCATTATTTTATCCAGTGAGCAATTGTTTTGCTCACTCTTGCATATTTATAAACTCATTGCAGCTAAAGTGGAGAAGGTAGATGAACCTTCAACTAGCAAAGGAAAGGGAAAATTGTACAAGTGATGTTGATTTGTACTTTTATTATTGTGATGATCTTAGACTTCTTAATAATGATGTTATGTAATAATTTTAATTCCGCATTTGAATGATTGTATTTAAAGGTTAGACAACCTGGAAGATTTTTATTATGTAACCCTTTAATGGGAAAGGTTTTCATTATTCAATTTGATTATGATTGGGTAGTTAGATATGAATGTTTGATTAAGTGAACACCAAATCCTGTGGGAATGAAGTACCTGGGTTTGGGGGTGTCACAAGGATAGCACAAAAGAATGACCATGTTGACTGATTTAGTTTAAATATACACATAATGGACTTCTTAAAGGAAATTGAGGTTTAATGAAAGAAATTCAATGAATTAATGGTGAAGACTAAGATTAGGCTAAGACCTAAGTTTGGGGGAAGATATGGGATCTATCTATGTAAAAAGAAGAAAAGAAAAAAAAGGGAAAAGGAAAAAAAAATGAAAACAAAAATGAATAAACACTGTGGCTAGTTTAGTTCTCTGGCCTTTGTTACTTAAGTAAGTACGCCCTAGGGGATGTCTCTACACCCAGCGCCCTAATACCATCTGGTTTCGGAGTCGTTAGTCGAAAGCTCACTAATGGGTAGCACTGAAAAGCCTAAGAGGACTAGACATTGCACAGTCATAAGTAAAGTAAAAATATGGGAAAAAAAGCGAAAAGCCCCCGTAAGTGAATAAAGATAAAAAAATATCCCATATTGACTTTGACTTTAGTATTTGCTGAGTTTTAGCCGGATCTTTACTTGTTTACAAATTTCTTTATGTTAAACTGTGTTTATCCTTTAAAGAAGCTATTATGTGATATATTTTATTTACACTCAGTTTTCATGGTTGTTGAGCACATACACTACGTCTATGATAACAGGTGTTGATTTGGAGATTAATATGAGGTTGTTAATGTGTCTTGGTGAGATTTACTGTTCATGTCTATTAAGATTTCTCTAAGGCAATCTGATTAAACTTTATTATGTTTGACAGTTGGATTCGTAGGCATATAGGTAGTTGCATTGCATTATGTTGTGCTTAAGGACAAGCATTGTATAAGTTTGGGGGAATTTGATGAGTAGGTTTCATACCTACAAATTGGATACTTTTTGGACCTAAACGGTTACTAATCCTTGTGTTTTAGTATTGGTTTATGCGTTATGTTGTGTTTTTATTGCAGGTTCAGTTTTAGATGGCTAAGGTAGAAAATGGATGGCAAAAGCAGTAGAAGTAGTGTAAAACTTGGAAAAATACATAGAAAATACCCGTGGGGGCGGGCATTCCCTTAGCAAATCACTTGTCGAGGCGGGGGTATAGCAAGTATAAAACACCCACCAGGGCGGGGGTGCGTTGAAAGTTTTGCAGTGTTCTGTTGCAATTCTAATTTTGGAGATTGTGAGCTGGTGGATTCATGACGTGATTAGGATAGGATAAAAGGCTTATTCAATTGTAGAGAAGGATTATCATTTATCATAATCATCATCTGTAAGACCCTGAATTGTATGAAATAAAAGTATTCAATTTTTCTATTTAGCAAATAGTTAAATTGATAAAAGTTTAAAGTTAAAGGTGATATATGTAAATTTTTCAAAGTAAGCAAGTGGTTATAAAATACTCATTGTTGTCGGGGAATATTCGTTTGGTAGTGGAATATTCTTTAACTGTGAGAATATTAAATGCAACACCATGACCCCATTTATGGGCCCCAGAACGAAAAAAATGTCGGATAAAATAAATGACAAGTATGAGTTTTTATAAATAATTGGTACAGTGAGTTATTCTGAATTAAAATCATTGGAATACCCGGGTAAAGTAAAATGTCTGCGTTGTTGCAAAATAGCACACGGTATTGTACCAATTATTGATTCTTACATAAGAAGTCACTACTCCATAATTGTTACAGTAATTAATGTTCAATATTTTATTTTATTGATTCAATAATTGCTACGTTGATATTTTATATTATTGATTCAATATTTTCCATTATCATATCAATAATTCATATTATTTGAATAATATTATTAGATAGCATTATTTGCAATGTCTAAGGAAGTTCTGTCTAGAAAAGGGATTTAGTCACCTAATTGTGCGCCAGTAAGGAGAAATCCTTATCGGAAAGCCCCCTCTTTCTTGGGAACGACCTGGCTATCATTATTGTGATTCTGTAATATTATTTGTGAATAATTAATTATTGATAAAAATGATAAGAAAATATTTATTTTATGTGGATATAAATGAAAGAATTAATGTTGAGGTGTTTATCAGTATTTTGTCGGAATAGAGGAATTTTTAGAAAAGTGACAATTGTTAAAAATTAATATTTTATCTTTTCTGATAAAATAATTCATTCAAATATATTATTATATTATATTATAAATGTATAGTGTGATAATATAATAATATAATAATGGTGATATTTTTACACTAAATTCATGGTGCATGAATCAAATCAGAGAAATCTAGAAATCAAAAGAACAAAATATGGAGATTTTCAGAAAAATTAGTTTATTACTTGATTTTGTAAAATTCATAACTCTTTGTGTATAATGAGTTAGGAGATGAGCCATATATCAAAAGAAATCCCTGAAAATAAGCTAAACGTTGAAATTGGAATCACCCAAAAATTCTTTGTGGATTTTTCGTGGTGACTGTTTTAGTGAAACTGGTACGAAAGACTCATAGTTCGAAAAAAATCAGTGTTCTTAAGCTCTATTACGTGAGTTATAATTTTTAATCTAGCCATTGGATCGTTGTGAGTTTTGGATATGTTATACATATATAAGTTAAGTATATGTCTACAAATTTTGAACCGTTAAAAATTAACGTATGATTTGTTATGAATTTGAAGAGGTGACTGATTCAGAAATTATTGTAGCAGAAATTTCGATAAGACTTTTTCTCTATGATAGAGGCAAAATTTGAAAAAACTGTTAGGTTTGTAATATTCAAGAACGTAATCAAATTGCATAAAAAGTGCGGAATCGTGTAAAATCAGAGTTTAAAAAAATTTACAAACCATATACCTGGATCACCCTTTATGCATAATTATTAATTAAACGAAAAAGATGAATAAGAAACATACCCTTGAAGATCCGAGCTTCCTCATGTACAAGTTCACCTCCAATCCTTTTAGCGTTCAACTTGAATCCACCGGGTTTGGTTCCTTCCTTTGATCAACGTTAGCCACCCATGTGTTTGGCCTCTGAGAGGTGATCCACCAAGGAATAATAAAGATTCAAGAAAATGGGTGGTTGGCTAAACCCTAGTTTTTCTATCTCTATAAAAAAAGCGTACTCTCCAACTCTTGAATAACGTATATCGATATCCGATATAAGACTCCTCTTATAAAGATATCAAGTAACCTATTAAAAAATAAGGTATTATTTATTTAATTAAACTCTTTTAATTAAATGGGCTCCTAATCTTATTAGGGATAATTAATTAAACTCCTTTAACTAATTTTCCCTCCTAATCCTATTAGGAAATATGAGAGTACTTTTATTAATTAATTCCCAAACCGCTTTAGAAATTAAATAATAATAATAATAATAGTAATAATAATAATAAGACTCCTCTTATTAATTTATATTTAATATTTCTAAAATATTAAATAATAAATATTAAGCTATTTAATTTATTCTATCACCATAGATTAAATTAAATATACTTAACTTATTATTACGATTATGCCATTAACTTCTTAAATAATTATTCTTCCTTTTATGGTGTGACCCTTTAGGTTCTCCATATTAAACCCATTGTGAATAAATCAATTAGAACAATTCTAATCTTATTTAAATAAATAAATTAAATAATTAATTTATTTAAATAAATAATATTTATTCTACAATAGGGATAAGCCTCCCTAGCGATCAACGACTTTCCGGATAATATAGATTTCAACATTAATCATAAAAGAACCTTTGAGTAAATAGTTACTTAGTATAATTCAATCCTTCCACCATACAATGTCCCAATTAAATATAAGACATGGAATTACTTGTCTTATTATTTTATTTAATTATATGTATTTCGATCCTTAAATGCACAACTCAAATAATACAAATTAGAAACTCCTTTCTAATTTCATTACGCCTATGCCAAGGACTCTTTGGGTTGTCATTTATCGAATCACATAGACATTTCTCTTCTTTTAATAAGTGGTAGATTCTTTATTGATCATACATTATCTCCATGTACAACTTATTATACCCAAGCATACCCTTTGATATACCCTAAGGGTCTTAAGGAATAAGTCAAAGTATAACTCATCATACACAAGATACTATGATGATCTCAAGTCCAAGGATCACTAGACTACTATCACTACAGAATTCCTATTGACAAAAGCAAGTAAAACTCCATTAGGTATTCCTTAGCGAGCCAATGTTCGATTGAACTTATTCTCTAATAAGCATCTACATACTTGCTTTTTAGTGTGTCTCCACACAAATGATCATAAGATCAATCATCCTCATCCAACGAGCAAGCAACGTATGTACCAATCTATCCGGATTCACTAATCCCCAATTTAGTAATCCAATGATTGGGAACTATTTTAGTTTTAGCTTTCTAAGAATTTAGATCTCATTAGAATGATCATCATCATTATTCTAAAAGCATTGCTTAAAACTATGAGTTTATCACATATTATAAAACAAAGATCATGTGTAGATAATTAAAAGCCTTTAATAAATTAATACTTTTTATTAATAAATGAATAAGATTGTTATAAAGTATATGTTTTATCATCAAACATGATTGGCTTGTATGCATACTATTTTCAAAAACTTTCTTCTACAAAGTTGTAGAGAATTAAATTTCCTATGAAATGGATATAAGATTCGAATTTTTCTGATAAAGTGGCTATTTATTATGAATTATTGAAGTTTTTAAATTTATAAATAATTTAAAATATTTTTAGAGATTTCTAGAAGGTGGGCCCCACACTTATCCTTTGGCATGTTGTAAATGCTGAAATCAGATTTCAAAGTGTGCATATGATTTTTTTATATATAATATTATTTTTAAAAATTTTGCTTTGGTGTTCTAAGCATTTTTCTATAAATAGGGTGCTTAGGTTAGAATTGAAAATCACACCAGAATCTTAAGTTCTCTCTCTATAATATCGAGCGTATTTTTGTGAGTATTTAGATACTTTGAGTGTTGCTATACGGTGCAAGTTTCCTTCAGCATTATATCTGGTATTCCAGCCAGAAGTATTGTTTTTTTGAGTTAAGGGATGTTATTTTTTTTTTCATAAATGATGTTATTCTTTCAATATCATTATACCGAAATATTGGTATGAATTTTATTATGAAATTTTCCTTTTTGTGTCGAGATTACTATTCACATATACGACACTATTCATGTATACGAAACTATTCACAGAAAAATTAAATTTTCTTTTCATTGTCCAAGTTGTCTATTATGGTTACTATCTTTGATTGTATCCATGTTTTGATCTTCATTCTTGAATTTTGCTCCACAATTGATTATTATGGAGTATTTTTGAACTTGGATAAATTAAAGTATGAATTCCTAATTTTTGTTCTTTTATATCACTGGATTCGTTTTCTTTATTTTCATCACCCTCAGTCCTAAATGGCGATATAACTGAATATCTTTGGCTTGTTGTGCAAAGATAAATGATTATCTGATGAATATCTTTCGCTCGTAGTGCAAAGATGAACATGTGTTGAGATGAACATGATCAACTGGGGATACGAATGAATATCTTTGGCCCGTAGTGCAAAGATGAATATTTGATTCATGATATATATTGATTGATGTTACAGGGATAAAATATCGATGATGGACTTTTAAATCATAAAAGATAGTAGACTTCATTCTCTACTTAACTCTTCTAATGAATTGTTATTTCCGCTACGAATATTGATCAAAACTTGTTGTCCATTATATTTTATCTGATTTATTGAAGGCTAACGATAATTTGTTGTTTATTATCTTAGTCATAATATTCTTTACTGGGCTAGTTAAGTTCACCCTTTTCCTTTTTGTTCTATTTTTCTTCTCAAGAGGCGAGAATATAGCGGGAACTAGTCGGAGTGTGGAGTGATGGGCCAAGACAGTTGTTTTAGTAGTCCCCACTATTTTGTATAATAGTGTATCAATAATTGTAATGAGGACTTATTTGAGTTTGGATATTATCTATAAGACAATATTTGTATTAAAACTCACAGTATATGTGTTGTCGTATTTTGCACGACAATTGTAATAATAAAATTTGTAGTTGTTTTCTGTACCATGTATTTGGCGACTAAGAATGGGTTGGGTGGATTGGACCTATTTTGGGGGCATCACAGTTGGTATCAGAGCTTAGGGATAGGGTCTCTGACGGAGATCGGGGAATAGAACTAGGAGGGGAGAGACGAGTAAATCCTTCGCTAGTGTGTCCTACCTAAGCTTATTTGTTGGTCGGTCAGAATATAGGGATATTATGCGGCATGTCAATTTCTTTAATTAACCCTTGTTTTGTGGCAGTATTTGAGAATGGTAGCTAAAAATGTTGAGATGAGCAATGGAGCACATGCGACCATTGAGACACCGACAATCAACAGTCAGGATAATGTGCATCAGGAAGGAAATATTCCTCCTGTAAACAACACCACCGATCAAACGATGAATGATGGGATGTTTAAAAGCTTTTTGCAGTTCATGCAAAACCAGACGAGAGAGACTCCTGTTTAAAATGCAGGTGGAAACGATGGCAACTCATGGCTGGTCACTGCTAAGCAATTCAAGGAGTTGGGGCGCCAAAGTTTTTGGGAAAGCCGGATCGGATCAAGACAGAAACGTGGGTTAAGCAAATTACCAAGACATTTGATGTGTTGGGATGCACGGAGGAACAGAAGGTTCCATTCTCCACCTTTATGTTCCGTGGTGAGGGCAGATTACTGGTGAGAATCTGTGAAGCATACCCAGCCTGCCGCACTCAAGATGTCTTGGGAAGCATTTCAGAAACTGTTCAATGACAAGTACTTTCCTGAAAGTATTCATCATATGAAAGAGGTAGAGTTTATTAGACTGGAACAAAATAACATAACTGTGTCCAAGTACGAGGCTAAGTTCACAGAGTTATCTAGGTTTGCACCTCATTTGGTAGAGAATGAGGAATGTATAACGCGGATGTTTCTGAGAAGTTTGAAACCCGAAATTCGTCAATACCTCATTTCCCATAAATTTTCTCTATATTAAGATTTTGTGAACATAGCTCAATTATTAGAGCGAGATAATGAGTCTGTTCAACCGGGGGACCACAATCAGGGTCGTACCGGTGGCAGCAGTCATCGGAGCAATGACAACCAGCGGGGAAGAAAATATCCGGACAGAAGCGGTAACCACTCTAGTGATAATTGTGGCCATGATAGTAGAAGAAGAGAGTCGGGGGGATATTTCAAAAAGAGAAGGTATAACAATGACAATGTGAAGACGTCAGCACCAGCATCAACTATTTCTAAGGAAGGAGAACGACCACCGGTCGTATGTTACAAATGAGGGAAAGAGGGACACATCAGCCCAAATTGCCCACAATAATTCAAGGTATGTTATAATTGTGGAAAGGAAAGTCATATAGCTGGAGATTGTTCTATAGTGAAACCAAGTCCAGCAGGATGGCGACTCCAAAGGTTGTCCCGGACAAGTTAAAGTCAGCGGTTCCTGAAAGAGCGTTTGTCGTGACTGCCTAAAACGCGAGTAACCCGAACGAAGTTATCACGGGTTAGTTAATTATAGACTCTTGCGAAGTTTATACCTTATTAGATACCAGTTCTACCCATTCCTTTATTTCTCCTGCTTGTGCTCAACGTTTGAACTTGACCCCTGAGAAATTAGACTTTGACTTATCTGTTGAAACTCTGTTGGGTGAAACCTTCATTACATCTACAGTTTATAAATCTTGCTTGATTTAAGTTGGCACCATCACATTACCTGTTGATCTTATCTATTTAAACATACTTGCCTTTGATGTGATTTTAGGAATCTACTGGGTAACTATTCATCATGCTAAAATTAATTATTTTCGTAAGGTTGTTAGTTTTCATATTCCTAACCAACCTGTTATGCGAATTTAAGCAACCAAACCACTAAAGTCAAACACTTTCATATCAAGCCATAAAGTCATTCATTTATTAAAAATGGATGTCAAGATTTCTTAGCCCATGCCATGGACTTGAACAAAAATACATCAGATTTGAATAATATTTCTGTTGTTAATGAATTTCCTGACGTATTTCCCAAAGAACTTTCTGGCCTACCCCCGACCGTGAAATTAAATGTTTTTATTGACCTTGAACCGGTACAAAACCCATTTCTAAAATTCCACATCAAATGGCTCCTATTGAACTTCAGGAGTTAAAAACTCAACTACAGGAGTTGGTACCCGAGCCTCTCGCTGGTGACTTCCTTTGTGGAATGCACTGAAGCCAAACTCTCCATAGGGGACGCCATATTCATGCAGTGGAAAACTGATAGGTGCCATTATGACGTGCTATCCAAGATTGGGATATGAGTCACAGTTGAGAGAAGCCTAAGTCAGTAATCAAAATACGTAGCTTTCTAGGCTCAGTTGGTTATTATCAGAGATTCATTGAAGAATATTCTCGAATCGCTACTCTATTAACTTAGCTGACTCGAAAAGATACAAAATTTGAATGGAGCGAGGAATGTGAGAAGAGCTTCCAAGAACTCAAGAGGAGACTCATTTCGGCACCTGTTCTGACCATACCATCCTGAAAAAGTGAATGTGGTAGCTGACACATTGAGTTGAAGATCGTACGCGGGTATGAGTGTGATATTTTCGAACACAAAAACCCATTTCGTATAACTTATAAAAGATGGAGATAGAGTTAAAGACTTCAAGAACCTACGTGAAGATAGAGAATATACGATTAGAACCGACTTTAATCGATAAAGTTAAAGGCTGCTCAAGCTACAGACCATGAGCTGATGAATATGAAGAAGAAGGTGCAAGAAGTCGTTATTCTAAAAGCGAGAATCGATGATATGAGTGAAAGTAGTATGCATACAAGCCAATCATGTTTGATGATAAAGCATATATGTAAAATCCCTAATTTTACGAATAAAGATTTAATTTTCTCGAAATATTTTTTTCAAAATTATGGTGTGGATTTGATATATTGTTATAGTTGTGGGTAATATTTATAAATTTTATAAAGTACGCAAGTTGTTATATAATATTCGATTGGTCGGGGAATATTCATTTTAACAGGGGAATATTAAATGCGATGGCACAATCATTGGTGGACCCCATAACGGAATTATTGTCGGATTGAGAAAATGACAAAAATATTTTTATGAAAATAACGGCGGAAGTTTTACCATTAACTATTGAAACACTCGGTGTTAAAAGTACAGTAATATGGGTGGTTACATAGTAGCACACGGTATTGATTATTTATGTTTACGTGAGAAGTCACTCAATTTTGTTCAATTATTGCTACAGTAATTGTTGCATAGTATCTCACGTTATTTGATTCAATTATTGTCGATATTTTATATATTATTAAATCAATAATTGAGATAACAAAGTTATTAATATTATTATTTGCAATATTAACGATATCTATAAGTTCTGTCAAGGAGAGGTTTGGTCACCCAATTGCACGCCAATAGGGAGAAATCCTTATTGGAAAGCCCCCTCTTTCCTGGGAACAACCTAGTCAATTAATAGTGTGAATTATAATAATGATGATAAATTTTGTTTTATTATTATTATAAATATAATAAAATAGAATATTTTTTATAAAGTTTTGTTTTATTTGATTATAAATAAAATATAATATATTTTATTATGCATAGTGTTTGCATAGTAAAATCTTTTTATATAAAAGCAGAATACTTTTATAAAGTTATTTGTTTCATTAGATTATAAATAGAATATATTATATTTTATTATGCATAGTGTTTGCATAGTGCACTGCGATAGTGTGTTTGCATAGTAAAATCTTTTTATATAAAATAGAATACTTTTATAAAGTTATTTGTTTTATTAGATTTTAAATAAAATATCTATAAATATATATATATATATATATATATATATATATAAATAGAATATATTATATTATATTGCATAGTATCCTTTCTATTCTCCTATAAATAGGATGCTTAGTTAGAATTGAAAACACACCAGAAATTCAGAGAATTCTTCTTCTATAATCTTGAGCGTATTTCTTTAGAGTTTTAAGAAACTTTGAGCGTAGAAAATAGTATAAGTTTTCTTCAAGAATATCCTCGCCTACCAAATTGAATACTCTTCTTTTCTAAGGTAAGGGTATTATTTCTTTCGTATTCATGAAGAGGGCTTCATTATTCCATTCTTTATTATTATGTTGGAATAACTTTTATGCATACGAAGTACCGCATACATGGTGAAATTCTTTTGTTATTCCATTCTTTATTATTATGTTGGAATAACTTTTGTCATCGCAATCTGCATACACGGTGAAATTCTTCTGTTATTCCCTTCTTTATTATTCTATTGGAATATCCTGTCTGTGCGAATTACGCATGACCTGGTTCCATTCTTTATTATTCAGTTGGAATATCCTTTCTGTGCGTATTACGCATGACCGGTTCCATTATTTATTATTCTATTGGGAATAACTCATCTGCATGCGGTCTATCGCGCCACGTGAATTACATTGTTATTCTATTCTTTATTATTCTCATTGGAACATCCATTACATGTGCTTATTACGCATTGACTTCGGTTCCATTCTTTATTATTACGTGGAAAATCCTATCGGTGCGATTATGCATGACTGGTTCCATTCTTTATTATTACATTGGGAATAACCTCGTGCATGCGATTACATCGCATGCCTAGTGAATTCTTCTCTAATTATTCCATTCTTTATTATTCTATTGGAATAACCTGTCTATGTGGATTACCACATGCATGGTGAATGATCCTTTGTATTCATTCCTTATTAAATTGGAGAAATGATCTGTCTACGTGGATTACTGCATGGCAGGCAAAAATTCATTTGCAATTTCATATATTCTATTATACTTAGTTGGTTAAAGTTTTGGCTTCTATACTCCATAAAATTAGTAGAATATCCTGGATATTTGTGCTTCATCCAGTATCTTTTCATGGAAATATTCTTCTGAGCATTCTTGCATTTTACTCCACAAAGAAATATCATGTTGACAATTTGGACATTATTGAGTTCAGGATAAATTAACTTATAAATCTTTAAAATTTATTCTTGAACTTGTTTTATTAAATTATTATGTCATTGTCATCATCCTCATGTTTATATTATGTTGAAAGTCATCTGTGGCCTGTAGTGCATAGATGGACTTGGTATGATTATGACCGAGGATTATTCTTGTATAATCATAGTAATTTTATAAATGATGTGGTAAAAGTCCTCATTGGCCTGTAGTGCATTGATGGACAGTTGTTGGCATGATCATGACTATTGATGAAAACACGAATATCTTTGGCCCGTAGTGCATAGATAAATTATGGTCGGGATACTAATGAATATCCTTGGCCGTGGTGCAGGGATTATGTGGATTATTTATTAAGCTGAGTCTCAGCGATAAAAGTGATGAAAAACCTTTTTAAATCATAGAAGATAGTAGATTTTATTCTCTACTTGACTCTTCTAATGGATTGCTTGTTCCGCTGCAGTTAAACTTGATGTTTGTTATATTTTATCAGTTTAACACTGTTGAAGACTAATGATAAATTATTCTGCATTATCTTAGTCATAATATTTCTTACTGGGCTAGTTGAGCTCACCCTTTGGTTTTCATTGTTCTCTTCAAGAAATGAGAACGTAGCAAGGACTAGTCGGGGAACATAGTGACGGTCCAGATGATAGCATTAGTAGTCCTCACTATTCTATGAAATAGTGTGATAATAAATGTATCGAGGACTTATTTTGAGTTTGAATACTGTCTAGAAGATAATATTTGTATTAAAACTCAGAGTTCATGTTGTATATTTAAGGTTATATTTGTATTTTGTACAATGTATTTGGCGACTCGGAATAGGTGATGTATACCTATTTTGGGGGCGTCACAGTTGGTATCAAAGCTTAGGGATGTGATCCCTGGCTGAGATGTGAGACAAGAACTAGGAGGGGAGAGACGGAGAATTCCTTCGCTAGTATGACCTACCTAAGTTTATTTGGTATTTAATTGGTCGGTCAGAGTATAGGGATAATATGTGATATGTTAATTAACGCTTGTTTTGTGGCAGTATTTAAAAATGACATCCGAGAATGTTGAGAATAGCAATGGAGCACAGGAGATCGTTGAGTCTCCACATATCAATAACCAGGATAATGTGCATCAAGAAGGCGATAATCCTCATGCAAATAACAACACTGACCAAATGATGAACGATGGAATGTTCAGAGGCTTTATACAATTCATGCAACATCAAGTAAGAGAGACTCATGTTCAAAATATAGGTGGAAATAATGGCAACCCACGGTCGGTCACCACTAATCAGTTCAAGGAACTGGGACCACCGGTGTGACACCCCCCAAAATAGGTCCATTCCATCCAACCTATTCTGAGTCACCAAACACATGGTACAGAAAAAAACTACAACTTTATTATAACAATTGTCGTGCAAAATACAATAACATGTATGCTATAAGTTTTGATACAAATATATACCAACTGTGACTCATGTCCCAACCTTAGATAGCACGTCACAATGGCACCTTACATAAAGGTACAATCAATAACTTTTTTAGAAATTAAAATCTTTGGAAAGTGCTCCAGGAAACCTTCGTACATGGGAGGCCATGCGTCTAGGTTATGATAGATATCATATGTCCACAGAATTATCTTTGGTTGACCCAATAGACCCCAAAGAAAAATGAGAAGATTATTATCATGTTCCTTCCAATGGTGAGTCTTCTCTTGACATATAACTATCTCCACCATCTCTAGTTGAAAACTATATTTCAAATAAACTCCAAGATCATATAGGTAGCGCTCGTAGATATACTCAGCAAGTGGATGTGCACAACCCTTTCTTATGATAACACGAGATTGTATGTCATTAGACATCTTGTATGATAGTGGCAAAACACCCTTCCAAAGTTGGTTTCACCTCACTCTATTGTTGTTCACCAAAATCAATTATTAAGTGACGTATAATATACGACACACACATCTTAGGTCCTCAATACAATTATATATTGTATGTATGTCATGCCGTTTTTATAATGTGTTGAGAAACTTTGATAGTCTCTCGCACCATCACACTATTCCTTATTATCCCCGCTCGACCCAAATTACACTTTTATTACCCGAAAGGAATTGTGAAGCAAAATGGGTGAAACAACTAGCCCAAAGAAAGAATATCATAGCTAAAGATAATTAAATTATCAATAGCCTTCATCAGTAATAAATCAGAGATTTAGAACATATGGTAGATGATAAAACTTTTCAACCATAGTTGCAGCGGAACGAGCAATCCATTAGAAGAGTTAAATAGACTATAAAGTCTATTATCTTCTCCATGTTAAAAGTCCACCAACAATGTTTTACCCTTGTAACATCAATCAATAGTTCCTTTCCACAATCACATGAATAACTCATAATCATAATTGTGATTCTAAATTCCTCTTCGCACCCGGGACGAAGATAATTTTCATCACCCTTCTTTACCTGAAATATCAAAGATCATGGTTATACCAAATCACAGTTCATGTTCATAATCATACTAATAAGTTCATCTTTGAACTACGGGCCAAAGATATTCATCAACAGGTCATCCTTGCACTACAGACCAAAGATATTCAGTAATAGGTCATCTTTGCACTAAGGGCCAAAGATATTCATCAATAATTCATCTTTGCACTACAGGCCAAAGATATTTAACAACAGGTCATCTTTGCACTACAGTCCAAAGATATTAATATCTCAAAGAAATATATAATCATTTCAGAATTTATATAAACCATAATTATAACCATGTTGATCAATTCACATTTGTACTTAAGCTAAAAATATTTAATTGTAAATTCAATGGTCATGATCATACCAGTCAACAATTCATCTTTGCACTACTGGCCAAAGAGAACCCATAGTCACGATTATACCAATAATCTACCCATCTTTACACTTAAGTCAAAGAGAAATTTCATCACCGGATTATAAAAATGTTATATATGATAATAAAAGCAATACGATCAATAACTGCAATTAATTTCAAGAGTAAGATTCATAAATCAATGATTTCATAACACCTTAATCCAAATGTTATAAATCACTTAATAATCTCATAATCTAATATTATTAATACTACCACAATATTTTAATTATTTCTTAAACTTATAAACAATTTATTTTAATTGTTTACACTTTACTAATTAATGCATTTAATCATACTAAAATGCCAAACTCATAAGGTTTCATCACCAATAATCAACAACCTCATCAAAAATCTGCATATACCATATATAGGATTCCCAAGCCATAAAATCCTATTTTCCAATTTTGTTACTTCACATAACATATTTAATTCATTTACTCATAACTAGTCTATTTTCATGAAAAATACCAAATCAGTACAAACAAATTTTATTTTCTGGGATTTAGCATAATATAGTCCCATATTGAACATATATTTTTCTCGAAATTTTTAAAATTCATTTATTAATTTTCATATGGCCAAAACTGCTGAATATTTAGACATTTATCATAAATTGTACTTTTGTCCAAAAATTCCAAAATTTACAGGGTATACTGATATTATATAGATGTACTCCCAATAAAAATTTCATCAATTTTGGAGTTAACCACAAGGAGTTATAAGGGTTTACTTTTAAAATAGTCTTTTCTCATAAAATTCATAACTCTCAATCTATACATCCAAAAATCGCCATTTTTGGACACAATCTAGGAAACTCATCAAATTATCATTTTAAATTTTTCTAGAATTTTTGAAAGTTGGAAAAATTACGAAACTAAAAAACATAATAACCCTTAAAATCTCTTACCTCGAAAGAGCTGTACTTTTGACCGAAATATCGGATGTAAAGCCGAAAGAACCTTGCACTGAATAGCAACTCTCCAAGTATCTAAATACTCACAAAAATACGCTCTAGAATATAGAGAGAGAAAACTTCAATTTCTGGTGTGATTTTTAATTCTAACTTAAGCACCTATTTATAGGAAAATGGTAGAACGCCAAAGGAGATAAAATTAATAAAATATTATTACTCCCTCCGTCCCATAGGTATAGGCTGATTTCTTTTGGCACATAGTTTAAGAAAATCAGTTTAATTTAATTTTTAACAAAAATTTTCCACATATACCCCTTAATATAGAATTAATGAATAAATTAATTACTCCTTACTTATCACATTGAAACTCTTAACTTCATTGATTGCTGGTACAATTGCCTTTTATACACAAAATATGTTAAACTAGTAAAGCCTAAAAAGTTGAATTCTTTTATCGAGAATACAACAACATTAAATGCAGTGATAAAAATAATGACATTGGAGGTTATTTCTTCAAAAAAAGAGTAATGGTTGAATATTTATTATAAGGGCATAAAAATAAAATAATGAACCAACTAAATTTTATAAATAGTAAGTAGCCTATATATTGGGACATCTCAAAATGGAAAATCAGCCTATAACTATGGGACGGAGGGAGTATTTATTTTTCTCTTCTACGCCACCTACCAAGACCAGCCACCACCTTGAATCAGCCAACTTGGAACAAAGAGATAGCAGCCCACATGTTTTAAAAAAACATAAGTGGGTCCCACCCAATTTTAATAAAAATTATTTTATTTTTCGAAACTTCAACAATTCATAGAAAATAGCCCGTTTATTAGAAAAATACGAATTTTATGTCCATTCCACACGAAATCGAATTCTCTACAACTTTGTAGCTTTGAGTTTTTCCAAATTCCAAACAGAAAATATCCGAAATCCACAAACGGGTGGTTTTTAATACCGTTTCAACACCTTTTAAAATTCATAACAAACCATGCGTTAATTTTCAACGGTTCAAAATTTGTGGACATATACTCAACTCATATATGTATAACATATCCAAAAATTACAACGATCCAACGGTCGGATTAAAATTACAACTCACGTAATAAAGCTTTAAGAACACCGATTTGAGTTTTTAATACCTCCAATCCGACAAAATACTGATAAAATACCTCAACATTAATTCCTTCATTTATAACCACATAAATAAATCCATCATTTATATCCGCATCAAATAAATATTTCTTTATCATATAAATCAATAATTAATTATTCACAAATAATATTACAGAATCATAATTATGACAACCAGGCAGTTCCCAGGAAAGAGGGGGTTTTCCAATAAGGATTTCTCCTTACTGGCGTGCAATTAGGTGACCAAACCTCTCCTTGATAGAACTTTCTAGACATTGCCAATAATGCTATCTAATAATATTATTTAAATAATATGAATTATTGATCCGATAATGAAAATATCATGCGATGACAATTATTGCAACAACAATAATATAAACTATCAACGCAGCAATTATTGAATCAATAAAATAAAATATTGAACAGTAACTACTATAACAATTATTGAGTAGTGCCTTCTTACGTAAGAATCAATAATTCAAAAATAATGTACAATACCGTGTTCTACTGTGCAACGACGCATATTACTATATTTTAACCACCAGGTATTCCAACAAAGGTTAACTTGGAATAACTACTGCTGCGTTATTTATAAAAACTCAAACTTGTCGCTTTCTTCATCCGAAGCTTATTCTACATTATGGGCCCACAATGATCAAGCGCCATCGCATATTAATATTCTACGACCAAACGAATATTCACCGACAGAAATGAGTATGTTATAACCACTTGCGTATTTTAAAAATTTTACATATATCACCCTTAACTTTAAACTTTTATCAATTTAACCATTTATTGAATAATTATAAAAAAAATTGAATAATTTTATTTCATAAAATCTGGGGTCTTACAATCTCCCCTCCTTATGAAATTTCACCCCCGAAATTTACGTACCTGGTATTTCAAAGAGTTGAGAATACCTTGCTTTCATTTCAGATTCCATCTTCCCTGTCCTCATGATTTCTCCATTGCTCATCTCCTGTATTTCAAATATCATTCTAAAATATAGCTTCAAAACAAAGGTTAATTGAAATATCACAATTTATCAACTTAAGTAAGAAAATTCAGCTTAGGTAGGATACACACTAGCGAAGGATATTACTCGTCTCTCCCTTCCTAGTTCTAATCCCGGATCTCTACCAGAGATCATATCCCTAAGCTCTGATACCAAATGTGACACCCCCCAAAATAGGTCCATTCCATCCAACCTATTCTGAGTCGCCAAATACATGGTACAAAAAATAACTAAAACTTTATTACAACAATTGTCGTGCAAAATACAACAACATGTATGCTGTAAGTTTTGATACAAATATATACCAACTGTGACTTATGTCCCAACCTTAGATAGCACGTCACAATGGCACCTTACATAAAGGTTCAATCAATAGCTATTTTAGAAATTAAAATCTTTGGAAAGTGTTCCAGGAAACCTTCGTACATGGGAGGCTATGCGTTTAGGTTATGATAGATATCATATGTCCACAGAATTATCCTTGGTTGACCCAATAGACTCCAAAGAAAAACAAGAAGATTACTATCAGGTTCCTTCCAATAGTGAATCTTCTCTTGACATATAACTATCTCCACCGTCTCTAGTTGAAAACTATATTTCAAATAAACTCCAAGATCATATAGGTAGCGCTCGTAGATATACTCAGCAAGTGGATGTGTACAACGCTTTCTTATGATAACACGAGATTGTATGTCATTAGACATCTTGTATGATAATTAATGAAAACACCTTTCCAAAGTTGGTTTCACCTCACCCTATTGTTGTTCACCAAAATCAATTATTAAGTGACGTATAATATACGACACACACATCTTAGGTCCTCAATACAATTATATATTGTATGTCATGCCATTTTATAATGTGATGAGAAACTTTGATAGTCTCAGACCATCACACTATTCCCCTGTTATCCCCGCTCGACCCAGCTACACTTTTATTACCTGAAAGGAATTGTGAAGCAAAAGGGGTGAGCACAACTAGCCCAGTAAAGAATATCATAACTAAAGATAATTAAATTATCAATAGCCTTCATCAATAATAAATCAGAGATTTAGAACATATGGTAGATGATAAAACTTTTCAACCATAGTTGCATCGGAACGAGCAATCCATTAGAAGAGTTAAATAGACTATAAAGTCTATTATCTTCTCCATGTTAAAAGTCCACCAACAATGTTTTACCCCTGTAACATCAATCAATAGTTCCTTTCCACAATCACATGAATAACTCATAATCATAATTGTGATTCTAAATTCCTCTTCGCACCCGGGACGAAGATAATTTTCATCACCTGTCTTTACCTGAAATATCAAAGATCATGGTTATACCAAATCACAGTTCCTGTTCATAATCATACTAATAAGTTCATCTTTGCACTACGGGCAAAAGATATTCATCAACAGTTCATCCTTGCACTACATGCCAAAGATATTCAGTTATAGGTCATCTTTGCACTACGGGCCAAAGATATTCATCAATAATTCATCTTTGCACTACAGGCCAAAGATATTTAACAACAGGTCATCTTTGCACTACAGGCCAAAGATATTAATATCTCAAAGAAATATATAATCATTTCAGAATTTATATAAACCATAATTATAACCATGTTGATCAATTCACATTTGCACTTAAGCTAAAAATATTCAATTGTAAATTCAATGGTCATGATCATACCAGTCAACAATTCATCTTTGCTCTACTGGCCAAAGAGAACCCATAGTCACGATTATACCAATAATCTACCCATCTTTACACTTAAGTCAAAGAGAAATTTCATCACCTGGATTATAAAAATGTTATATATGATAATAAAAGCAATACGATCAATAACTGCAATTAATTTCAAGAGTAAGATTCATAAATCAATGATTTCATAACACTTTAATCCAAATGTTATAAATCACTTAATAATCTCATAATCTAATATTATTAATACTACCACAATATTTTAATTATTTCTTAAACTTATAAACAATTTATTTTAATTGTTTACACTTTACTAATTAATGCATTTAATCATACTAAAATGCCAAACTCATAAGGTTTCATCACCAATAACCAACAACCTCATCAAAAATCAGATATACCATATATAGGATTCCCAAGCCATAAAATCCTATTTTCCAATTTTGTTACTTCACATAACATATTTAATTCATTTACTCATAACTAGTCTATTTTCATGAAAAATACCAAATCAGTACAAACAAATTTTATTTTCTGGGATTTAGCAGAATATAGTCCCATATTGAACATATATTTTTCTCGGAATTTTTAAAATTCATTTATTAATTTTCATATGGCCAAAACTGCTGAATATTTAGACATTTATCATAAATTGTACTTTTGTCCAAAAATTTCGAAATTTACAGGGTATACTGATATTATATAGATGTACTCCCAATAAAAATTTCATCAATTTTGGAGTTAACCACAAGGAGTTATAAGGGTTTACTTTTAAAATAGTCTTTTCTCATAAAATTCATAACTCTCAATCTATACATCCAAAAATCGCCATTTTTGGACACAATCTAGGAAACTCATCAAATTATCATTTCAAATTTTTCCAGAATTTTTGAAAGTTGGAAAAATTACAAAACTAAAAAACATAATAACCCTTAAAATCTCTTACCTCGAAAAGAGTCAGATTTTTAATAAATATCGGATGTAAAGTCGAAAGAACTTGCACCTAATAGCAACTCTCCAAGTATCTAAATACTCACAAAAATACGTCTAGAGAATATAGAGAGAAAACTTCAATTTACGTGTGTGATTTTCAATTCTAACTTAAGCACCTATTTATAGGAAAATGGTAGAACACCAAAGGAGACAAAATTAATAAAATATTATTACTCCCTCCATCCCATAGGTATAGGCTGATTTCTTTTGGCACATAGTTTAAGAAAATCAGTTTAATTTAATTTTAAACAAAAATTTTCCACATATACCCCTTTAATATGTAATTAATGAATAAATTAATTACTCCTTACTTATCACATTGAAACTCTTAACTTCATTGATTCATTTAACAATTGCCTTTTATACACAAAATATGTTAAACTAGTAAAGCTTCAAAAGTTGAATTCTTTTATTGAGAATACAACAACATTAAATGTGGTGATAAAAATAATGATATTGGAGGTTATTTCTTCAAAAAAAAGAGTAATGGTTGAATATTTATTATAAGGGCATAAAAATAAAATAATGAACCAACTAAATTTTATAAATAGTAAAGAAGCCTATATATTGGGACATCTCAAAATGGAAAATCACTTTTATAACTATGGGACGGGAGGAGTATTTATTTTTTCTCTTCACGCCACCTACCAAGACCAAACCACCACCTTGAATCGACCAACTTGGAACAAAGAGATAGCAGCCCACATGTTTTAAAAAACATAAGTGGGTCCCACCCAATTTTAATAAAAATTATTTTATTTTTCGCACTTCAACAATTCATAGAAAATAGCCCGCTTATTAGAAAAATACTAATTTTATGTCCATTCCACACTAAATCAATTCTCTACAACTTTGTAGCTTTGAGTTTTCCAAATTCCAAATGAAAAATATCCAAAATCCAAACGGGTGGTTTTTAATACTGCTTTCAACACCTTTTAAAATTCATAACAAACCATGCGTTAATTTTCAATTCGCTCAAAATTTGTGGACATATACTCAACTCATATATGTATAACATATACAAAAATTACAACGATCCAACGGTTTGATTAAAATTACAACTCACGAATAAAGCTTTAAGAACACCGATTCGAGTTTTAATACCTCCAATCCGACAAAATATCGATAAAATACCTCAACATTAATTCCTTCATTTATAACCACATAAATAAATCCATCATTTATATCCGCATCAAATAAATATTTCTTTATCATATAAATCAATAATTAATTATTCACAAATAATATTACGTAATCATAATTATGACAACCAAAGTAGTTCCTGTGAAAGAGGGGCTTTCCAATAAGGATTTCTCCTTCTTGGCGCAAGTATTAGGTGACCAAACCTCTCCTTGATAGAACTTTCTAGACATTGCCAATAATGCTATCTAATAATATTATTTAAATAATATGAATTATTGATCCGATAATGAGAAATATCATAAGTGTGACAATTATTGCAACAACAATAATATAAACTATCAACGCAAAGAAATTATTGAATCAATAAAATAAAATATTGAATAAGAACTACTATAACAATTATTGAGTAGTGCCTTCTTCACGTAAGAATCAATAATTCAAAATAATGTACAATACCGTGTTCTACCGCAAGCATCTAACCACGATATTACTATATTTTAACCACCGTGTATTCCAACAAGTTGTTAATTGTAATAACTACGCCAGATTATTTATAAAAACTCAAACTTGTCGCTTTCTTCATCCGATGCTTATTCATTATATGGCCCTAAATGATTGACTACCATCGCATTTAATATCTCTAACGACCAAACGAAAATTCACCGACGTAAATGAGTATGTTATAACCACTTTGCGTATTTTAAAATTTTACATATATCACCCTTAACTTTAAACTTTTAATAATTTAACCATTTATTGAATAATTATAAAAAAATTGAATAATTTTATTTCATAAAATCTGGGTCTTACAATCTCCCTCCTTATGAAATTTCACCCCAAAATTTACGTGCACTTGTATTTCAAAGAATCGAGAATACCTTGCTTTCATTTCAGATTCCATCTTCCCTGTCCTCATGATTTCTCCATTGCTCATCTCCTGTATTTCAAATATCATTCTAAAATACAGCTTCAAAACAAAGGTTAATTGACATATCACAATTTATCAACTTAAGTAAGAAAATTCAGCTTAGGTAGGATACACACTAGCGAAGGATATTACTCGTCTCTCCCTTCCTAGTTCTAATCCCGGATCTCTACCAGAGATCATATCCCTAAGCTCTGATACCAAATGTGACACCCCCCAAAATAGGTCCATTCCATCCAACCTATTCTGAGTCG
Organism: Panax quinquefolius; assembly: GCA_020205615.1. Taxonomy (NCBI): domain Eukaryota; kingdom Viridiplantae; phylum Streptophyta; class Magnoliopsida; order Apiales; family Araliaceae; genus Panax; species Panax quinquefolius. The sequence goes on along the minus strand of CM035173.1, from coordinate 80,640,617 downwards.
CCAAATACATGGTACAAAAAATAACTAAAACTTTATTACAACAATTGTCGTGCAAAATACAACAACATGTATGCTGTAAGTTTTGATACAAATATATACCAACTGTGACTTATGTCCCAACCTTAGATAGCACGTCACAATGGCACCTTACATAAAGGTTCAATCAATAGTTGTTTTAGAAATTAAAATCTTTGGAAAGTGTTCCAGGAAACCTTCGTACATGGGAGGCTATGCGTTTAGGTTATGATAGATATCATATGTCCACAGAATTATCCTTGGTTGACCCAATAGACTCCAAAGAAAAACAAGAAGATTACTATCATGTTCCTTCCAATAGTGAATCTTCTCTTGACATATAACTATCTCCACCGTCTCTAGTTGAAAACTATATTTCAAATAAACTCCAAGATCATATAGGTAGCGCTCGTAGATATACTCAGCAAGTGGATGTGTACAACGCTTTCTTATGATAACACGAGATTGTATGTCATTAGACATCTTGTATGATAGTGGCAAAACACTCTTCCAAAGTTGGTTTCACCTCACCCTATTGTTGTTCACCAAAATCAATTATTAAGTGACGTATAATATACGACACACACATCTTAGGTCCTCAATACAATTATATATTGTATGTCATGCCGTTTTATAATGTGATGAGAAACTTTGATAGTCTCAGACCATCACATTATTCCCCTTTATCCCCGCCGACCAAATACACTTTTATTACCCGAAAGAAATTGTGAAGTAAAAGGGTGAGCACAACTAGCCTAGTAAAGAATATCATAACTAAAGATAATTAAATTATCAATAGCCTTCATCAAGAATAAATCGTAGATTTAGAAACATATGGTAGATGATAAAACTTTTCAACCATAGTCAGATCGAACGAAAGCAATCCATTAGAAGAGTTAAATAGACTATAAAGTCTATTATCTTCTCCATGTTAAAAGTCCACCAACAATGTTTTACCCCTGTAACATCAATCAATAGTTCCTTTCCACAATCACATGAATAACTCATAATCATAATTGTGATTCTAAATTCCTCTTCGCACCCAGGACGAAGATAATTTTCATCACCGCCTTTACCCGAAATATCAAAGATCATGGTTATACCAAATCACGCCCTCCTGCTCATAATCATACTAATAAGTTCATCTTTTGCACTACGGCAAAAGATATTCATCAACAGCTCATCCTTGCACTACATGCCAAAGATATTCAAGATAGGTCATCTTTGCACTACTAGCCAAAGATATTCATCAATAATTCATCTTTGCACTACAAAAGCCAAAGATATTTAACAACAGTCATCTTTTACTACTACTGTGCCAAAGATATTAATATCTCAAAGAAATATATAATCATTTCAGAATTTATATAAACCATAATTATAACCATGTTGATCAATTCACATTTGCACTTAAGCTAAAAATATTCAATTGTAAATTCAATGGTCATGATAATACCAGTCAACAATTCATCTTTGCACTACTGGCCAAAGAGAACCCAGAGTCACGATCATACCAATAATCTACCCATCTTTACAATTAAGTCAAAGAGAAATTTCATCACCGGGATTATAAAAATGTTATATATGATAATAAAAACAATACGATCAACAACTGCATTTAATTTCAAGAGTAAGATTCATAAATCAATGATTTCATAACACCTTAATCCAAATGTTATAAATCACTTAATAATCTTATAATCTAATATTATTAATACTACCACAAAATTTTAATCATTTCTTAAACTTATAAACAATTTATTTTAATTGTTTACACTTTACTAATTAATGCATTTAATCATACTAAAATGCCAAACTCATAAGGTTTCATCACCAATAACCAACAACCTCATCAAAAATCTGCATATACCATATATAGGATTCCCAAGCCATAAAATTCTATTTTCCAATTTTGTTACTTCACATAACATATTTAATTCATTTACTCATAACTAGTCTATTTTCATGAAAAATATCAAATCAGTACAAACAAATTTTATTTTTTGGGATTTAGCAGAATATAGTCCCATATTGAACATATATTTTTCTCGAAATTTTAAAATTCATTTATTATTTTTCATATGGCCAAAACTTCCGAATATTTACACATTTATCATAAATTGTACTTTTGTCCAAAAATTCCAAAATTTACAGGGTATACTGTTATTATATAGATGTACTCCCAATAAAAATTTCATCAATTTTGGAGTTAACCACAAGGAGTTATAAGGGTTTACTTTTAAAATAGTCTTTTCTCATAAAATTAATAACTCTCAATCTATACATCCAAAAATAGCCATTTTTGGACACAATCTAGGAAACTCGTCAAATTATCATTTCAAATATTTTCAGAATTTTTGAAAGTTGGAAAAATTACGAAACTGAAAACCATAATAATCCTTAAAATTCCTTACCTCAAAAGAGCAGTACTTCTGACCGGAATATCGGATGTAAAGCCGAAAGAATCTTGCACTGAATAGCAACTCTCCAAGTATCTAAATACTCACAAAAATAAGTCCGAGAATATAGAGAGAGAAAACTTCAGTTTCTGGTGTGATTTTCAATTCTAACTTAAGCACCTATTTATAGGAAAAAAACTAGAACGCCAAAGGAGACTAAATTAATAAAATATTATTATTTATTTTTCTCTTCTACGCTACCTACCAAGACCAGCCACCACCTTGAATCAGCCAACTTGGAACAAAGAGATAGCAGCCCACATGTTTTAAAAAAACAAAAGTGGGTCCCACCCATTTTTAATAAAAATAATTTTATTTTCCAAAATTTCAACAATTCATAGAAAATAGCCCGTTTATTAGAAAAATATGAATTTTTTGTCCATTCCACACGAAATCAAATTCTCTATAACTTTGTAGCTTTGAGTTTTTTCAAATTCCAAACAAAAATATCTGAAATCCACAAACGGGTGATTTTTAATACCGTTTCAACACCTTTTAAAATTCATAACAAATCATGCGTTAATTTTCAACGGTTCAAAATTTGTGGACATATACTCAACTCATATATGTATAACATATCCAAAAATCTCAACGATCCAACGGTCGGATTAAAATTACAACTCACGCAATAAAGCTTTAAGAACACCGATTTGAGTTTTTAATACCTCCAATCCGATAAAATACTGATAAAATACCTCAACATTAATTCCTTCATTTATAACCACATAAATAAATCCATCATTTATATCCGCATCAAATAAATATTTCTTTATCATATAAATCAATAATTAATTATTCACAAATAATATTACAGAATCACAATTATAATGACCAGTGCGCCTCCCAAGAAAGATGGGGCTTTCTAATAAGGATTTCTCCTTCTTGCCAGCAATTAGGTGATCAAATCTCTCCTTGATGTAACTTTCTAGACATTGCCAATAATGCTATCTAATAATATTATTCAAATAATATGAATTATTGATCCGATAATGAGAAATCTTGTCGATGACAATTATTGCAACAACAATAATATAAACTATCAACGCAGCAATTATTGAATCAATAAAATAAAATATTGAACAGTAACTACTGTAACAATTATTGAGTAGTGCCTTCTTACGTAAGAATCAATAATTCAAAAATACTGTACAATACCGTGTTCTACTGTGCAACCACGCGTATTACTGTATTTTAACCACCAGGTATTCCAACAGTGTTAACGGTAACAACTATGTTGTTATTTATAAAAATTCAAACTTGTCATTTTCTTCATCCGACAGTTATTCTGTTATGGGGCCCACAAATGACTGCGCCGTCGTACGAATATTCCCTAACAACAAGAATATTCCACTATAAGATCTCAACTTATTATAAATAAAATTAAATTTCCTCCATTTATTATTTTGAAATAGTAAGGGTTGATTTGATTAATATGGATAGTTATGGGTAAAATACGCAAATATTTCAAATAAGCAAGTGGTTATAAAATATTCGTTTGGTTGTGAAATATTCTTACTGTCGGGGAATATTCATACGACGGCGCAGCCTTGTGTGGGCCCCATAATGGAAAGTGATTAGATGAAGAAAACGACAAGTATAAGTTGTTTATAATTAACGGCGTAGTTGTTACCGTTAATACTGTTGGAATACTCGATGGTTAAAACACAGTAGCACACGGTATTGCACCAATTATTGATTCTTACGTAAGAAGGCACTACTCAATAATTGTTACAGTAATTACTGTTCAGTATTTTATTTTATTGATTCAATAATTGATGCGTTGATATTTTATATTACTGTTGTTTCAATAATTGTCATTACACAGTATTTTCCATTATCGGATCAATAATTCATATTATTTGAATAATATTATTAGATAGCAATATTGGCAATGTTTAGAAAGTTCTGTCTAAGGAGAGATTAGGTCATCTAATTGTGCGCCAGTAAGGAAAAATCCTTATTGGAAAACTCCCTCTTTCCTAGGAACTGCCTGATTGTCAGTATTGTAATTCTATAATATTATTTGTGAATAATTAATTATTGATTTATATAATGAGGAAAATATTGATTTTATGAGGATATAGATGGAGAAAATTTTTAATTTGACAATTGTTTAAAATTAATATTTTATCTTTTTCTAAAATAATTCATATATTATTATATTTTAATAATATAATAATGTTGATATTTTATAATGAATGTGGGATATATAGTATATGAGGAGGAAGAGTATTTTTGTTGCAATAAATGTTAAAAACATGTTAAACATGTCGGTGGACCCCATTTCTTGACTGAAATTTGATTATAGCTTGTAAAATCACCCGTTTGTGGATTTCGGTCAATTTCTGTTTGGAATTTGGAAAAATTTTCTTCTACAAAGTTGTAGAGAATGGAATTTCCTATAGAAATGACATGAGGTTCGAATTTTTCTGACAAAAGGGCTATTTACTATGAATTATTGAAGTTCTGAAGTTCTGAAATAATTAATTTTTGGAAGTTTTAATTATTTTTAATATGAAAAACGTTTTTGTCATTAATTGCGGGTCTTGCATGTGATGTAAATTGTTGAATTCAGCTGGTGGTGTGCGTAGGAATAGTTGGAAAAAATATATTATTAATTTATTAAATTTTCTGCTTTGGTGTTCTAAGCATTTTCCTATAAATAGGGTGCTTAGCTTAGAATTGAAAATCACACCAGAAACTGAAGTTTTCTCTCTCTTTCTCTCTCGATATATTATGCGTATTCTTGAGAGTATTTTAATACTTTGAGTGTTGTTATACGGTGCAAGTTCAAGTCATAACCTATATCCAATGTTTCAACTAGAAGTACTATTCTTTCGAGGTAAAGGATGTTATTTTTTTTTTCATATATGATATTATTTCCTTCAATATCATTATGCCGAAGTATTAATCTGAAATTTTAATCAAATTTAGAATTTTTTGTGTCGGGGTTACTATTCACGTATACGACACTATTCACGTATACGACACTATTCATGAATACGGCACTATTCACAAAAAAATTAATTTTTTGTTTTTCGTCCAAAATATCTATTATGGATACTAGCTTTGATTGTATCCATGTTTTGATCATTCTTGAATTTTACTTCACTATGATTATTTATGAGGTATTTTTGGACATGGATAAACCGAAAGATGAATCCTTAATACTTATTCTTTTGTTTCACTGGATTCATTTTCTTTAAAAAAAAATTCATCATCCTCAGTCCTAAATGATGATATTATTGAATATCTTTGGCTTGTAGTGCAAAGATTAATGATCTTATGATGAATATCTTTGGTCGTAGTGCAAAGATGAACAGGTGTTGAGATGAACATGACCGACTGATGAATATCTTTGGCCTGTAGTGAAAAGATGAAAATTTGATTCAAGATGAATATTGATTGATATTACAGGAATAAAATATTGATAATGGACTTTTAAATTCATAGATTATAGTAGATTTCATTCTCTACGTAACTCTTCTATGAATTATTATTTTTCGCTGCGTATATTGATCTAAAACTTGTTGTTTATTATATTCTCTCAGATTTTTCCCTGTTGAAGACTAACGATAATTTGTTTTATATTATCTTAGTCATAATATTCTTTACTGGGCTAGTTGAGCTCACCCTTTTCCTTTTTGTTCCATTTTTCTTCTCAGGAGGCGAGAATGTAGCGAGTACTAGTCGGGGTATGGAATGAAGGTTTTAGAAAGTCATTTTAGTAGTCCTCACCATTTTTGTAAAATAATGTATCAATAATTGTATTGAGGACTTATTTGGGTATGGATATTGTCTAGAAGACAATATTTGTATTTAAACTCACAGTTTATATGTTGTATTAATAAAGTTGAAGTTGTTTCTGTACCATGTTATTGACGACTCAAAATGGGTGATGTATACCTATTTTGGGGGCGTCACATCCACAACCAAATGAATATTCCCCGACAGAAATGAGTATTTTATAACCACTTGTGTATTTTGAAAATTTTACATATATCACCCTTAACTTTAAACTTTTATCAATTTAACCATTTACTGAATAATAATTATAAGAAAAATTGAATACTTTTATTTCATAAAATCTGGGATCTTACAACCGGAGTTTTTTTGGAGAGCCAAAACCACTTAAGGTAGAGACATGGATAAAGCAGATCTGCAAGAAATTTGATGTCTTGGGATGCTCAAAGGAGCAAAAGGTTCCCTTTGCCACCTTCATGTTATGTAACAAAAGGCAGATTCTTGGTGGAATCAGAAGCATACTCAACTTCGCCCTGATGAAGATGACTTGGGAGAAGTTCCAAGAATTGTTCAAATACAAGTACTTTCCCGAAAGTATTCTTCACATGAAAGAGGTAGAGTTCATCAAGTTGGAGCAAAACAACATGAACGTGTCGCAGTACGAAGCCAAGTTTGCCGAGTTATCCCGGTTTGCGTCCCATTTGGTTAATAATGAGGAGAGAATGACGTGAATATTTCTAAGAGGTTTGAAACCCAAGATACGTCAATATCTTATCTCTCATAAACTGTGTTTGTATTCAGATGTTGTTAATAGGGCTCAGTTATTGGAGCGCGATAATGAGTCAACCCAACTAAAAGAGAGCAGCCGGCAAAATGATAATACTAGTGATAGCAGTCATCGAAGCGGTGACAATAAGACTGGAGGGAATCAACGTGCCAGAAATGGTAACCACTTCGGTGGTAATCATGGCCAAAACAATAAGAATGGACATTTCAAGAAGAGGAGATTCAACAATGATGGAAAGACGTCAGCACCAACAAAAGTTTTCAAGTAAGGAGAACGACCACCAATTGTATGCTTCAAATGCGGAGGGGAGGGACATATCAATCCAAACTGCGTGATGTAGTCCAAAGCATGTTACAATTGTGGAAAAGAAAGTCACCTAGCCCGATTTTGTCGTGCACCAAAGTCAAGTCCAACTGGGACGGTGGCACCAAAGGCGGATACGGACAAAACAAAGCCGGTAGTTTAAGTGAGAGCGTTTGTCGAGGAACTCGAACGAAGTTATCACGGGTAAGTTAATCATAAATTCTTATGAAGTCTATACCTTATTCGATACCGGTTCTACCTATTCTTTTATCTCTCTTGCTTGCGCTCAACGTTTAAATTTGACCCCAGAGAAGTTAGACTTTGACTTATTGGTTGAAACTTCGTTAGTAGAAACCTTCATTACCTCCACTGTTTATAAATCTTGTTGATTCAAATCGACACTTTCACGTTACCTATCGATCTTATCTCTTTGAAAATACTGGCCTTTGATGCGATTTTAGGAATCGATTGGTTAACTACTCATCATGCTTTTCGTAAGGTTGTTAGCTTTCATATTCCTAACCAACCTGTTATACGAATTCAAGCAACCAAACCACTAAAGTTAATCACTGTTATATTAAGCCATAAGTAAAGAGCCCTAAGCCTTTCGTTGGTGACTTCCTTGTGTGGAATGCACCGAAGCCAGACTTTCTGAAGGCGACGTCATGAATAACGATGGAAAGTTGATAGGTATCAATGTGACGTACTATCCAAGTCTTGGATGAGAGTATTAGTTTTTAAATGATATTTCTATCTTTAATAAATTTCTATCTTTAATGAAATCGAATTTTGTATTGACCCCGGTACAAAGCCCATTTCTTAAACTCTCAAATATTTTCTTCACCCAAAACGAACGTAACATGCACAAAAGATGTTGGCTCGAGCTGTTGAAGATTACGACTATACCATTCAATATCATCGTAGAAGAGTGGACGTGGTAGCTGACGCGTTGAGCAAAAGATCGTATGCATTTACGAGTGCGAATATACGAACCTATGTGAAGATAATGAATATATGATTAGAACCAACTTTAGTCGATAATGTTAAAGCTGCTAAAGCTACAGACCCGGAGCTGATGAATACGAAGAAGAAGGTTCAAGAGGGCGTTATTTTAAAAGCAAAAGTTGCTGAAGAGAGGAAATCTCAACCCTCGATTTAATTGGCCCATTTGAAATCCTCAATCGAGTAGGAACTGTGGCTTATAGATTCGTTTTACCGCCAAGTATGTCGCGTGTTCATAACATTTTTAACGTAACGATGTTACGTAAATATGTGGATGAACCGAACCACATTATTGAATTAGAACTAGACGAGATAGAAGAAGATTTAACGTATGAGGGGATACGTGTTAAAATCTTGGATAAGAAGGATTATATTCGACACTCAAAGGTTATACCTCAAGAGTTAGAAACTGACGAGGTATCCTCATATGTTTGGCATACAGGTACGTACGTAAATTTCGAGGGCGAAATTTCATAAGGAGGGGAGATTGTAAAATCCCAAATTTTACGAATAAAGATTTAATTTTCTCAAAATATTTTTTCAAAATTATGGTGTGGATTTGATATAATGTTATAGTTGTGGGTAATATTTATATATTTTACAAAGTACGCAAGTTGTTATATAATATTCGATTGGTCGGGGAATATTCGTTTTAACAGGGAATATTCGTACGACGGCACAATCATTGGTGGACCCAACAACGGAATTATTTTAGGATTGAGAAAATGACAAAAATATTTTTATGAAAATAACGGCGGAAGTTTTACCGTTAACTGTTGAAACACTCGGTGTTAAAGTATGCGATGTCTGGCGGTTGCATAGTAGCACACGGTATTGATTATTAATCCTTACGTGAGAAGTCACTCAGTTTTGTTTAATTATTGCTATAATAATTGTTGCATAGTATCTCACGTTATTTGATTCAATTATTGTTGATATTTTATATATTATTAAATCAATAATTGAGATAACAAAGTTATTAAAATTATTATTTGCAATATTAACGATGTCTAGAAGTTCTGTCAAGGAGAGATTTGGTCACCTAATTGTGTGCCAATAGGGAGAAATCCTTATTGGAAAGCCCCCTCTTTCCTGGGAACAACCTGGTCGATTAATAGTGTTAATTATAATAATGATGATGAATTTTGTTTTATTATTATTATAAATATAATAAAACAGAAAACTTTTTATAAAAATGAATACTTTTTATAAAATTTTGTTTTTTATTGATTATAAATAGAATATAATATATTTTATTATGCATATAGCGCTTCCATAAAGGTTCTGCATAGTGTTTGCAGATAGTAAAATCTTTTTATATAAAATAGAATACTTTTATAAAGTTACTTGTTTTATTAGATTATAAATAGAATATATTATATTTTATTATGCATAGTGTTTGCATAGTGCTCGTGATAGTATTTGCATAGTAAAATCTTTTTATATAAAATGTAATACTTTCATAAAGTTATTTGTTTTATTAGATTTTAAATAAAATATCTATAAATATATATATATATATATATATATATATTATAAATAGAATATATTATATTATATTACATAGTATCCTATCCATTCTCCTATAAATAGGATGCTTAGTTAGAATTAAAAACACACCAGAAATTTAGAGAATTCTTCTTCTATAATCTTAAGCGTATTCTTTAGAGTTTTAATAAGCTTTGAGCATAGAAAATAATATAAGTTTTCTTCAAGAATATCCTCGCCCTACCAGTCGAAATACTCTTCTTTCTAAGGTAAGGGGTATTATTTCTTTCGTATTCATGAAGAGAGCTTCTGTTATTCCATTCTTTATTATTATGTTGAATAACTTTTCTATCATGCAAGTACCGCATACATGGTGAAATTCTTTTGTTATTCCATTCTTTATTATTATGTTGGAATAACCTGTCTATCCGAAGTACCGCATACATGGTGAAATTCTTCTGTTATTCCATTCTTTATTATTCTGTTGGAATATCCTGTCTGTGCGGATTATGCATGACCTGGTTCCATTCTTTATTATTCTATTAGAATATCTTGTCTGTACGTATTACGCATGACCTGGTTCCATTATTTATTATTATGTTGGGAATAACCTGTCTGTGCGGTCTATCGCATGCCTGGTGAATTCTGTTGTTATTCGATTCTTTATTATTCTGTTGGAACATCCTGTCTGTGTGGATTACGCATGACCTGGTTCCATTCTTTATTATTATGTTGGAATATCCTGTCGGTGAGGATTACGTATGACCTGGTTCCATTCTTTATTATTCTGTTGGGAATAACCTCTCTGTGCGCTCTATCGCATGTCTGCTGAATTCTTCTGTTATTCTATTCTTTATTATTTTGTTGGAATAACCTGTCTATGTGGATTACCACATGCATGGTGAATGATCATTTGTATTCATTCCTTATTAAATTGGGAAAATGATCTGTCTACGTGGATTACCGCATGGCGGGCGAAAATCCATTTGCAGTTTCATATATTCTATTATACTCAGTTGGTTAAAGTTTCAGCTTCTATACTCCATGAAATTAGTAGAATATCCTGAATATTTGCGCTTCATTCAATATCTTTTCATGGAAATATTCTTTTGAGCATTCTTGAATTTTACTCCACAAAGCAGTATCATGTTGACAATTTGGACATTATTGAGTTCAGGATAAATTAACTTATAAATCTTTAAAATTTATTCTTGAACTTGTTTTATTGAATTATTATGTCATTGTCATCATCCACATATTTATATTATGTTGAAAGTCATTGGTGGCATATAGTGCATAAATGGACTTGGTATGATTATAACCAGGGATTATTCAGTATAATCATGACCATAATGTTATAAATGATGTGGTAAAAGTCCTCATTGTCCCGTAGTGCATTGATGGACAGTTGTTGGCATGATCATGACCATTGATGAAAACACGAATATCCTTGGCCCGTAGTGCATGGATAAATTGTGGTCATGATACTAATGAATATCCTTGGTCGTGGTGCAGGGATGATGTGGATTATTTATTAAGCTGAGTCTCAGCGATAAAAGTGATGAAAAACCTTTTTAAATCATAGAAGATAGTAGATTTTATTCTCCACTTGACTCTTCTAATGGATTGTTTGTTCCGCTGCAGATAAACTTGATGTTTGTTATATTTTATCAGGTTAACACTGTTGAAGACTAATGATAAATTATTCTGCATTATCTTAGTCATAATATTTCTTACTGGGCTAGTTGAGCTCACCCTTTGGTTTTCATTGTTCTCTTCAAAATGAGAACGTAGCAAGGACTAGTCGGGGAACAGTGACTATCCGGAGATGATAACATTAGTAGTCCTCACTATTCTATAAAATAGTGTGATAATAAATGTATTGAGGACTTATTTTGAGTTTGAATACTGTCTAGAAAATAATATTTGTATTAAAACTCACAGCTCATGTTGTATATTTAAGGTTGTATTTGTATTCTGTACCATTATTTGGCGACTCAGAATGGGTGATGTATACCTATTTTGTGGGTGTCACAGTTAGTATCAAAGCTTAGGGATATGATCCCTGGCTGAGATGTGAGACAAGAACTAGGAGGGGAGAGACTAGGAATTCCTTCGCTAGTATGACCTACCTAAGTTTATTTGGTATTTAATTGGTCGGTCAGAGTATAGGGATAATATGTGATATTTTAATTAACCCTTGTTTTGTGGCAGTATTTGAAAATGACATCCGATAATGTTGAGAATAGCAATGGAGCACAGGAGACCGTTGAGTCTCCACAAATCAATAAGCAAGATAATGTGCATCAGGAAGGCGGCAATCCTCATGCAAACAATAACACTGACCAAATAATGAACGATGGAATGTTCAGAGGCTTTATATAATTCATGCAACATCAGGTAAGAGAGACTCATGTTCAAAATATAGGTGAAAATAATGGCAACCCACGGTCGGTCACCGCTAAGTAGTTCAAGGAACTGGGACCACCGGAGTTTTTTTGGAGAGCCAAAACCACTTAAGGCGGAGACGTGGATAAAGCAAATCTGCAAGATATTTGATATCTTGGGATGCTCAGAGGAGCAAAAGGTTCCCTTGATAGTAATTCCATGTCTTATATTTAATTGGGACATTGTATGGTGGAAGGATTGAATTGTACGGTAACTATTTACTTAAAGATTCTTTTATGATTAATGTTGAAATCTATATTATCTGGAAAGTCGTTGATCGCTAGTGAGGCTTATCCCTATTGTAGAATAAATATTATTTATTTAAATAAATTAATCGTTTAATTTATTTATTTAAATAAGATTAGAATTGTTCTAATTGATTTTTTCATAACCGGTTTAATATGGAGAACCTAAAGGGTCACACCATAAAAGGAAGAATAATTATTTAAGAAGTTAATGGCATAATCGTAATAATATGTTAAGTATATTTAATTTAATCTATGGTGATAGAATAAATTAAATAGCTTAATATTTATTATTTAATATTTTAGAAATATTAAATATAAATTAATAAGAGGAGTCTTATTAATATTATTACTTATTATTATTATTTTAATTTCTAAAAGAGTTTAGGAATTAATTTAATATAAGTACTCTCATTTATTCCTAATAGGATTAGAAGGGAAAATTAGTTAAAGGAGTTTAATTAATTATCCCTAATAAGATTAGGGAGCCCATTAATTAAAAGAGTTTAATTAAATAAATAATACCTTATTTTAATTAAATAGGGTTACCTGATATCTTTATAAGGTGAGTCTTATATCAGATATCAATATACGCAATTCTAATAGTTGGGAGAGTACACTCTTTTCTATAAGAGATATAAAAACTAGGGTTTTGTCAAACACCCATCTTCTTGAATCTTTCTTCTTCCTTGGTGGATCACCTCTAGAGGCCAAACACTTGGGTGGCTAACGTTGATCAAAGGAAGGAACCAAACCCGGTGGATTCAAGTTGAACGCGAAAGGATTTGGAGGTGAACTTGTACCTGAGGAAGCTCGAATCTTTAAGGGTATGATTCTTGTCCTTTATCTTTTTGTTTAATTAATAATTGTGCATAAAGGATGATCCGGGTATATGGTTTGTAAAATTTTAAAACTCTAATTTTTTACGTTTCTGCTTATTTTATGCAATTTGATTGCGTTCATGTATATTACAAACCTAATAGTGAGGAAAGCTCAAACCTTCAATTTATTGGTCCATTTGAAATCCTCGACCGAGTAGGAATTATGGCATATAGACTCGCTTTACCGCCAAGTATATCTCGTGTTCATAATGTTTTCCATATATTCATGCTACGTAAATATGTGAAAGACCCGAATCACATTATTGAATTAAAACCAGATGAGATAGTTGAAGATTTAACGTATGAGGAGGTACCAGTCAAGATCTTGGATAGGAAGAAGCATGTGTTATACACGTCAATTTTGAGGACGAAATTTTATAAGGAGGGGAGATTGTAAGACCCCAATTTTATGAAATAAAAGTATTCAATTTTTATATTTAGTGAATAGTTAAATTGATAAAAGTTTAAAGTTAAGGGTGATATATGTAAATTTTTCAAAGTAAGAAAGTGATTATAAAATATTCATTGTTGTCGGGGAATAGTCGTTTGGTCATGAAATATTCTTGTTGTCGGGGAATATTCGTACGACGGAGCAGTCATTTGTGGGCCCCATAACGGAAAACTATAGGATGAAGAAAACGATAAGTATGAGTTTTTTATAAATAACGGCGTAGTTGTTACCGTTAAAACTGTTGGAATACCCGGTGGGTAAAGTAAAGTAATACTCATTGTTGTACAGTAGCACACGGTATTGAACCAATTATTGATTCTTACGTAAGAAGTCACTACTCCATAGTTGTTACAGTAATTACTGTTCAATATTTTATTTTATTGATTCAATAATTGCTACGTTGATATTTTATATTATGGATTCAATATTTCCCATTATTAGATCAATAATTCATATTATTTGAATAATATTATTAGATAGAATTATTGGCAATGTCTAAGGAAGTTCTGTCTAGGAAAGGGGTTTGGTTACCTAATTGTGCGCCAGTAAGGAGAAATCCTTATCGGAAAGCCCCCTCTTTTCTGGGAACGACCTGGTTGTCATTATTGTGATTCTGTAATATTATTTGTGAATAATTAATTATTGATAAAAATGATAAAAAAAATATTTATTTTATATGGATATAAATGAAGGAATTAATGCTGAGGTATTTTATCAGTATTTTGTCGGAATGAAGGAATTTTTAGAAAAGTGACAATTGTTGAAAATTAATATTTTATCTTTTCTGATAAAATAATTTATTCAAATATATTATTATATTACATTATAAATGTATAGTGTGATAATATAATAATATAATAATGGTGCTATTTTTACACTAAATTCACGGTGCATGAATCAAATGAGAGAAATCTAGAAATCAAAAGAAGAATAAAATATGGAGATTTTCAGAAAAAATTAGTTTGTTAGTTGATTTTGTAAAATCCATAACTTTTTGTGTATAATGAGTTAGGAGACGAACCATATATCAAAAAAACCCTGGAAGTAAGATAAATGTAAAAATTGGAATCACCCAAAAATTCTTTGTGAATTTTTCGTGGTGACTGTTTGAGTGAAACTGGTACGAAGGACTCATAGTATGAAAAACAATTAGTGTTCTTAAGCTCTATTGCGTGAGTTATAATTTTTAATCCGACCGTTGGATCGTTTTGATTTTTGGATATGTTATACATATATAAGTTGAGTATATGTCCACAATTTTGAACCATCAAAAATTAACGTATGATTTGTTATGAATTTTAAGAAGTGACTGATTTAGAAATTGTTGTAGCAGAAATTTCGGTAAGCCTTTTTATCTATGATAGAGGCAGAATTTGGAAAAACTTTCTTCTACAAAGGTGTAGAGAATTAAATTTTCTATGGAATGGACATAAGATTCAAAATTTTCTAATAAAAGAGCTATTTATTATGAATTATTGAAGTTTCTGAATTTATAAATAATTTAAAATATTTTTTTGAGATTTCTAGAAGTTGGGCCCCACACTTGTCCTTTGGCATGTTGTAAATGTTGAAATTAGATTTCAAAGTGTGCGTATGATTTTTGTATAAATAATATTATTTTATTAAATTTTCTTCTTTGGTGTTCTATGCATTTTCCTATAAATAGGGTGCTTAGGTTAGAATTAAAAATCACACCAGAATCTGAAGTTTTCTCTCTCTATAATATCGAGCGTATTTTATTGAGTATTTAGATACTTTGAGAGTTGCTATACGGTACAAGTTTCCTTCAGTGTTATATCCGATATTCCCTCCAGAAGTATTGTTCTTTTGAGGTAAGAGATGTTATTTTTTCATAAATGATGTTATTCTTTAAATATCATTATACCAAAATATTTTTATGAATTTTATTATAAAATTTTTGCCTTTTTGTGTCAGGGTTACTATTCACGTATACGGTACTATTCATGTATACGGCATTATTCACAGAAAAATTAAATTTTCTTCTTTTTGTCCAAGTTGTCTATTATGGTTACTATCTTTGATTGTATCCATGTTTTGATCTTTATTCTTGAATTTTGCTCCATAATTGATTAATATGGAGTATTTTTAAACTTAGATAAACTAAAGTATGAATCCCTAATTTTTGTCCTTTTATATCATTGGATTCGTTTTCTTTATTTTCATCATCCTCAGTCCTAAATGGTGATATAACTGAATATCTTTGGCCTGTTATGCAAAGATGAATGATTATCTGATGAATATCTTGGCCCATAGTACAAAGATGAATATTTGATTCATGATGTATATTGATTGATGTTACAAGGATAAAATATCGATGATGGACTTTTAAATCATAGAAGATAGTAGACTTCATTCTCTACTTAACTCTTCTAATGAATTGTTATTTTCGCACGAATATTGATCTAAACTTGTTGTCCATTATATTTTATCTGATTTATTGAAGGCTAACGATAATTTGTTGTCCATTATCTTAGTCATAATATTCTTTACTTAGCTAGTTGAGCTCACCCTTTTCCTTTTTGTTCCATTTTTCTTCTCAAAAGGCGAGAATATAGCGGGAACTAGTCGGAGTGTGGAGTGATGGGTCAAGACAGTTGTTTTAGTAGTCCTCACTATTTTGTATAATAATGTATCAATAATTGTAATGAGGACTTATTTGAGTTTGGATATTGTCTATAAGACAATATTTGTATTAAAACTCACAGTATATGTGTTGTCGTATTTTGCACGACAATTATAATAATGAAGTTTGTAGTTATTTTCTGTACCATGTATTTGGCGACTCAGAATGGGTTAGGTGGATTGGACCTATTTTGGGGGCGCCACATCATCAATCATCACAATTAGCAAACCCTAACTTTTGATCATGATTCTAGTAGATTAAAGTGAGGAAGTTGGAGCACAAAGATTGAAAAAGAATTAAAGAAGAGCAGTGGTTCTTTTTACTGTTTTTGTTCTTCAAATTCATCTTTGTATTAAGGATGCTTGTTTCTTTGTGGATTTCAATTTTTAATTCATTCGTTATGAACTAAATTTACTTTTGAAGCCTATGATGGATCTGTTTGCATAAAGAAGATTGGCATGCTTCTATTTTAATTCATTAATGCTATTTTCTGTTTCGTCTGTTATGGTTTATGCTTAATTTATGAGTTGCTTGATCACTAATTCTTTGTGAACCTATATGAACTCAAGAGATGAAGTATGGGTTTAGACCAAATCATAGTAGCGTGTGATTGTGATTTCTGCGTATTATTGGGATTCATAATTTATGTCTAAGATAGAGATATACCTATACATCACGCGTAATCTTATGAGAACTCATGATTAAACCTTTTTTAATTGTAATTCACATAGAGATATAGTGAATTAGTTAATAAGGGTGTTCTGCTTAATTCTATCATCTATAGATTTAAGTTAATATGGGTATAGTGCATCGAGAGATGGTTATATATACTTTTGTGTTCTTGATTAACGAACTAAAATAGTGAATTTAAATTAAAAAGAAGTGTGTCAATCTAAGTGAAGTTGTAGGCTTAATTCTTCAATATCTGATTAAAGTTTGTGGTAGCTAGTTGATTTTTCTTTATTTAGTAATTTTTCATTAATTTCATCACTTAATCATTAGTTTAATAAAATTGAGATAATACAAGATTGGTAATTGTTAGGATAAAATTCAATATTTTTCTCTGTGGGAACGATACTCTACTTATCACTTTATTACTTGTTGATCACGTATACTTGTATGTTGTGCATATTTAGATTTTAAACCAACAAACCTCTTAAAAGAGACATTGCTACTAATGGATGGAGGGTTCCTCAATTTTCGTAGGGGGATTGGATAGAGAGTTGCAAAAGTCAGGCTGAGACTATAAAACAAGCGCTTATTAGGAGGCAACCCAAGTCTAATTTTTAGTTTTTGTTTTTATTAGGTTTTATATTAGTAGCTTTGAATTTGCATTTATTTAGGATTTAATAAAATTATTTCTATCGTGGTTTTATAGGTTATGCAAGTCAAATTCAAATGTGGTGTCCAATTTATTCCATGTGCCTAGCCTATTCTCTAAACTTAGCAGACAATGAGGAAGATTGCTATATTTTCAGGGAAGTCCTCTACTTTACTTTTTCCTATTTTAGCCATTGAGGACAATGTCTAGTTTAAGTTTGGGGGCATTTTAGTGTCATGTTTCATATAGTTAGTTATTTGCATGGTAGTTCTTTGTTTTTATGTGTTAGGATTGTGTTGCATTTAGTTTGCATGATACATGGTAGTTATTTTCATATTCATATCTATTGCATTAGAATGTGTGCATGTAGTATAGTTTCATTTGCATGAATCTCTGTGATGAGTTGGTGTGATCTTGGCTTGGCCAATGATGAGATTGGTAGTTCACGATTAAATTGAACAGAATTGATAATTGGTGCTTAACTTTAAATTAAGTCATGATGGCAATCTATGTTTGTTAGAAGCTTGTATAACTGGTTAGCACGTAGATTTGCTTATTTTAACTGGTTTGGATCAAAGGAGTTCATAAATATCTTCTGGGGGGAGAATTTAAATTCAGCTACTAATGACATCTATGAATTATAATATGAAAGGCTAAATGAAGTTAATTAAACATGTTTGGGGGAATCTGATAAGTAGGTTTTATACCTACTTATCCGGTATCTGTTACTTGAATTAGTAGCTTAAACATATGTTTCTTAGTTACTTTTCATACATTTTATGTTATTTTGTAGCCTATGACATAACATTGGCATGAAGAAGCAAGGAAAAGCAATTCGGATATCTTTTGGACTAAAATATGCAAGCAAATACAAGAAGGGAAGATTTCAGGGCTTTTAACACCAATTTGGATGCATGTTCTTGGCTTGGAACTTGGATTGTACTATAGATCTTCTTCTTAGCTTTCCAGAACATCTTGAATCATCCCAATCAAAGTTCGGATGCGAGAGTTATGGCCTTTTTATCAATGAAGATCAAAACTAAGAGTTCTCATGCTTGCAATTTACACATCATCTACTTCAAGCTCGATTTCTATCTTGTTCCGATAAGAATTTCTCAATTTTTAAAGAATTAAAGTTGTAGAGCTCGTCGATATCTTCGATTTGATAGGTGACAGGCCTCGTAACTCCTCCCGGATCAAAAGTTATGACCGTTTTACCAGAGGACACTGCAGTAGAAAAGTGACCCCCGCCGAGGCGGGCTTTCCCTTCACAAAACCCCCGTCGGGGCGGGCATACCAGCTGTAAAGCAGTAGGGACCCCCACCGGAGCGGGCCCTTTTAGCCTTATAACCCCCGCCGGGGCGGGGGTACGCGCAGAAAAGTCATTTTTTGTTTGAATTTGAGTCCAAGAAGGATTGGTTCGATCCAATTGACTCAAGGACTTCCAAGAGGACTTAAAGACAGATAAAGAGACTTATAAAAGGTGGAGAATCACAAAGATTAGATGAGAGAGAGGATTCCATTAGATTAGATTAGAGTAGAATAGGAGAAAACACTAGTTTTTATGAGATTTGGAGATTGAAGCGACTTGGAGACCATTGAAGATTCAAATTAAGAGCAAGGAGAGAGCATCAAATCTACAGACAATAGATTCTATCTTCTCATCTTCTTTTATTCATCTTCTTTTATTCTTATCTTTTAATGTGTATTCAAGTGTGGATTCTTAGTTTTAATTCAATGAAATAATTCTTTGTTTGAGATTACAATGGATCTTATTGTGTAGTTTATTTTAATATGTTTCGCTATCAATTATTATGTTTTATTGTGAGGATTGTCTATTGTGATTTGGACTTAATTGTTTAATTGATTGGCCATCAATTACCGTGATAATCTATATGAACTCGAGAGATGAAGTTTAGATTTAGATCTGATCATGATAGCATGTGTTTGTGATTTCTGCATAGATGGAATTCATGATTCGTGTTTAGGATAGAGATATGCCTTTACGCCATATGTAATCTTATAGAGAACTTGTGCTTTAAATCCTTTTTAATTGTAATTCACATAGAGATATAGTGGATTAGTTAATTAGGGTGTCTTGCTTAATTCTATCAATTGTGGATTTAAGTTAGTATGGGTATTATGCATCGATAGGTTGTTTTATCTACTTTAGTGTTCTTGATTAAAAATTCAGGATAGAGAATAATTGATGAGAAGTGTGTTAATTTAAATGAAGCAATAAGTGAAGTTGTGATCTTAAATCTCCATAATCTGATTTTTTATTTAGTGGTAATTAGAATTAGTGTAATTAGATAATTTAATTTATAATCCTAAATTGTTTGTTTAAATAAAATTAGTTTGATTAAGAGTTAGTATTTGGTAATTTGTATTAATAATTCCTCGTGGGAACGATACTCTACTTTCACTTTATTACTTGTTGACCACGTATACTTGCGTGTTGTGCGTAATTAGATTTTACCCAACAATTTTTTGGCGCCCTTGTCGGGGAATTAATTTAATAATTATTTACCAATATTAATTTCAATCAAATTAGTCTTAATTTAAACATTTTTATTTTTATTTTTAATTCTCTTCTTATATTTCTCTCTTTTCAGGTACCATGGATGAATTTGTGTATCAATGGCCATACACGAACATGACTCAACCCAGGAAAACAAAGATTGATGAACTTAATACATTTTCTGTAGAGTCGGTACAAATTGAGGCAAATTTGAAGACGTTGGAGGTTATCGCAGCCCAACCGAGTCGAAGGATGGCAAACATGACTCAACCAAGGGAAACAAGGATTGATGGACTTAATGTATTTTTCACAATATCAGCACAGATTGAAGAACTTTCGAGGACGTTGGACGTTATTGCAGCCCAAAAGAGTCGAAGGATGGCAATTACGTGTGACTATTATGTTGGTAACAATCAAAGTCATCAATGTACCGTTAGTTTTGAACCTGTACCATATAGTGGTGATTACCTCAACAACTATGCTGAGCCTAACTATCACTAAGATTGGGGGTATCAACCAGTATCTTTAGGGAGCTACATTTATGATGACCAATATTACACTTCAAATCCATCATACACACTGGAATTTTCATGTCCACCTCCATTGCCACAAGAAGAAAAGCCAAATTCGATGGATGTAATATTGAAGGGCATAGCAGACCTAGAGGAGATGAGGATTAGCCAAGAGATATCAACCCAAAATTTTAATAATCGGATGTAACAACTCGTCACTACCTCAACCAATGGTCCTCAATACATGGCTTCCGAGACTAAAACAGAAAATTCAAGGCTGGGGGAATTATTGTCCAAGTTCATAGCAGATGAGGAGAAGATGAGTAATCAAGAGAGGTCAATTCAAAATCTTGAGATCAGATAGAGCAAATGACCAAAGCCTTAAGCAACCTTCCTCCAAATACTTGGCTTTATGACATGGATGACGAAATTAATGGAGAACCTGAACCAAATCTATGATTGGATGAGCCACAAGATATCGAAAGTGTGGAGATAATTGGGGATAATGAAATAGAGGTCGACGAAGATCTAAATGGGTCTCCACCAAAGATCAAAGAATCAGTCAGATTTGCAAAATCATGCCCACTTGGTAGTCATGTCATCGGCGAAGCTCTTGATGACATAAGAGCGAGTACAATTTTGAGTCCATGGTGGGACGAGAAAGAGAAGATAGACGAAGAACCCATTGTGTATGACAAGCTTCCATGCCCCAAAGTGATCACATACACAATGGAGAAAACACCTAGCCGTGGGACGTTCTTGATTGAAATCATACCAAATCAGAGCATGCTAGGTGACTTTAATTCGATAGCCATCACAAATGGGAACCTACCAAAAGTTATATTATTTCCGATGGATGGAGGGTTCCTCAATCATCGAAGAGGAATTGGATAGCGTTGACCAGACAAAGTATGGCTGAAGGACTATAAATCAAGCGCTTATTGGGAGGCAACCCAAGTTTAATTTTTAGTTTTTTTTTAGGTTTCAAATTATTTAATAATTTTTATGTCTTAGGATCTAACAAGCTTGCTTCTATCATATTCACAGGTTAGTCAAGTCCAACTCAAGTGTGATGCCCGATGTATTCTAATGTGTCTGGCCTATTCTTTTGTGACAACCCGAATTTTTCATAAGTTATTAAAATAAGAATTTTATAATTGAAATTCTTATTGCGATGTGATTAATGTAACAATCTAGAATTTTAATTATAATTATAAATATTTATTGAATTATATAAATATTTAATGGATGTGTTTATTGTTGAATAAATATTTGTTTGTTGTTGAATAAATATTTGTTTAATTTGATTTGATTTAATTTGGTTAATTGTTTGTTTAATAAATAATTAATGGGTTAAGAAAATTAATTGTTATGAGATAATATTCTAATTTAATTTAATAATTAAGTTAGAGAATTTATAATGATTAAATGAATTATTATATTATTCAATAAATTATTATTAGAATTAATTAAATTAAGTATAAAAACTTAATTAAATAAAGTGTGACAAATAACTATACTATAAAAGAGAGTTACTAAAATAAATTAAGGAGCTTAATTTAGTTTGCCAAACAAGGCTTAATATA
The DNA here is from genome assembly GCA_020205615.1 of Panax quinquefolius. Classification (NCBI taxonomy): domain Eukaryota; kingdom Viridiplantae; phylum Streptophyta; class Magnoliopsida; order Apiales; family Araliaceae; genus Panax; species Panax quinquefolius. Next base: position 80,618,210 of record CM035173.1, on the reverse strand, counting down.
TTAATTCTTTAAAAATTAAAGGGTTTTGGCCCAACAAAGCCTTATGGCTTTTGGAATTTCTAATTTTTGAATTTCAATAAAATAAATAATATAAATAAAATAAATAAAATAATAAATATAATATATTTATATTATATACGTTAGTTTTGTAATAGTTATTTTATTAAGTTTAGCGTATTAAGGATTAACAGTTTTGGTTTTTCGCGTTAAAGCTATCAGTTGTTTTTTTTCGCATTCTAGTTTGCTAGCCTAGAGATTACAGAGAGTTGAGAGAATTGTGAGAGAACTTAAGCAATTTCTGGCAATTTTAGCAAGGATTACAAGAGTTAACAAGAATTGTCTGAGCAAATTGAAGGTATGTTATATAACCCTTAATATATATGCTACGGCATAATTTTTCATGAGTTTCACTATGTATAAAATTCTTTACAAATTCTCTGTGAAGTTAAAATTCTCTTAAATTGTTGTATAAACTGAATAATTGCACTTGTAGGTAATTGTAATGCTAGAGTTTATGTTTAGATAAGGTATTGTATGCTAGTCTTGTTTAAAAAGGAAGAAACTGTTTGCAGTTTTTAGATGTTCAAAAATGACTGGTAAAAATACCAAATATTAATATAATGTAATTGTCTGTAATAGTTTGTTGGTGAATTAATGGTGAAATTGAACACTGAATATATTAACTTGGTAAGAAACGATGAGATTATAGTTGGAATGGACTAAGTTGATGAATAATAGGAATTTCAGTGTTAAACTTTATCAAACAACGTCAATAATGGAGTTTGGTTTTAAAACAGTGCTTTCAAGAATTTAAGTTTTCAAAAAATTGTTGTTTAGTTGTGTTAAACTAGTATATGTAGGCTTGGTAATGAATATGTGTAAATTACATAAATTATAAGTGTTAATTTAGATGTTATCAGTGTTAATCAGTCCAGAATTTAGTTGTTCTGTTCTTCATGGTCGGGTTCTGTAAGTTTTGGCGCCCCAGCGCCAAAATCTGCGTCCCAGCTCTGATTTTCGCGCCTCAGCGCCAAGAATAGGCCAGAACTTCGCGCCTTAGTGCTAAAATTCGCGCCCCATCACCAAATTTTGCTCCCCAGTGCCACTGTCTCGCGCCCCAGCGCTGGAATTGTGGTCTGGGTCAGACAGTTTTGACGTCCTGTAGTAAAATGGCCATAACGTTTTCATACAAACTCTGATTGAGGTGATTCAAGATGATACGGAACGAGGACGAATAGACCTACAACTTTTGTTCTTTAAGTTTTTCAATTTGAGGTGGGTAACAGGGGTCAAATGGTCATTAGTGAGACTAATATGTATTAGGAGGCAATCGGAGGTCGTCAGGAATGCACATATGCAAATGTGGTGCTCCTGACGATAAAAGATATTGTCATAAGTTATAAAACATGAATATTAGTAAATATAATGATGCTTAACATTAATAAATGATGTATTAGATAATTTGTATAAGCATACTAAGTACACACAAGAGAGACAAATCGGGGGTGTGACGAATGAACGTCAAAACGTTGTGCCAAGTGTTAATGAACTTAAAAAGTGTTTCAATTCAATTAAAATAAATATTATAAGATATGGAATGGATTTAATATAAAACCAATAAGTAGTCCTAGCAAGACTTAAGCACTTGAATGAACTTCGAGTTTGACTAAGAAGAATATAGTGAGTTATAAGTCTAAAGTTAACACAATCAAATTGAACATTGTGTATTGATTAATAGGAAGAGTTATAGGATGTAGATTAAAGTTTACATTACAACTACTATGCGTTTCTATGTGACTAATAGTTGATGTGAATGATTATATAATTGTATAGGGCACATGAAGTACAAATAACTGTAAGTTGTTAAACTATTATTGGTAAACAACGATCAAGGCAAGTCTTTCAGTTCCTATTTACTATGTGAACTTGATGATTAACTGTTTTAAATCTTTATTGCAAAGAGCATGATGTGTTATATATATATATATATATATATATATATATATATTGAAAGTATAAAAATGTTAAAGTCAATCTATGAGTATGTTGAATGATTAAAACATGCTGATTGAGTTAGGACTCAATCTTTATACTTGTTATATGAACTGTAGTATGTATGTTATATGTTGAGTATGTTATTATGTGCTATGTGATGCACAAAAACTGTTAGATTTTGTTGGGCTGTCGAGCTCAACCTTGCAAATAACCACTTTTGTAGGTTCAAGATTCAAGGTAAAGTTATGTGTTACTTGAAAGACATGAATCAGATGTGATACTTGAAGATTTATACACTTTGGCTGTGTTATTATTATTTGAACCATGTTTAAGGTTTCGAATAATGTATTAATGTCGAATTGTAATATTGTTTTGCGATGTAAACTATTGTAATATTAAAATGATTCTGAGATATTTAGATGTAAAGGTTGAAGGTTTTGGGAACAAGGATAGTTTGTAATAAAAAAATTTAATTATTCTGCAAATTTCAATGGTTGTATTATCGTTTAATGATGTAAAATTAGAGGTTGAATGTATTATTAACGACCAAAGTCGTGAATTAAATTGTATGAATTTTGGGGTCGTTACATCTTCAGACTTAGCAGACAAGGAGGAAAATGCTGGATTTTCAGGGAAGTCCTCTCTTTTAATTTTTCCTATCTTAGCCATTGAGGACAATGTCTGTTTTAAGTTTGGGGGTATTTATCATGTTTAGTATTTACTTGGGCAATGTTTTGATGGAATTTGATTTTTGCCAATGATAAGTGGGTGGTTGACATTGTTAACTCTTGGAGAATTGATGAGCATGCTTAGTCTATATTTTAACTAGTTAGTTGGTTTTCACATTACTTGCGAAATTTTTGAAAATTTTTACACATATCCATTTGTTTAGCCAGTTGGGATTGAATTTGTTTGGCTAAATGCTTATGAAAGATATCATTGCAACTTGAGGAATCTTATTTGAGCATCATTTGAAGTGAAAATTAGGCACTCACATAAGTTTGGGGGAAATCTTGGGGTATTTTTGAAAAAACAAATTATTGGAACCTTCCCAAGTTGAATAATTAAATCTTATGGTGGGTCGAGATGGAGCGTAAAATGCACTCCCCATAAACACAAACACGAGATGGAGCGTAAAACGCACTCGTTTAATGAAAAGTGAAAAGCGAGATGGAGCGTAAAACGCACTCGTTCAATGAAAAGTGGAAAGTGAGATGGTGTTAAAACGCACTCACTAAATAGAGAAAATAAAATGTGTATGTTTGAAATACTTGGGAAGGGTTCTTACGTGCTTAAAAGTTTAAATATCCAGTTGATCCTCAAGATAAATTTGTGTTATGTCTATATTAGCGGTGATTGATGTGATAAGAAGTTTTGAAAGTCGTTTTTGAGAATCTTTTATGAGTATTGGTATTTCTAATCTAAATCATAACCGGTTTGAACATATGGATGCATACACGCACTTAAAGGATCAAGAGTAGATGTAAATCTAATGAAAGTTGTTGAAATTTTAGACAGGACATTGTTTTGAAATTTTCTACGCGTTATCATTTGTTCTAACCTTTAAGGCCATTAATCGAATTCCTATTGATTTATTGTTTGGGTAGATCATTACTAGAGGATGGATCTGTCTAATTTGTGTTTTTGCTTGAGGACAAGCAAATGTTTGATTTTGAGGGTATTTGATAAGTAGGTTTTATACCTACTTATCTGGTATCTGTTACTTGAATTAGTTGCTTAAACTTATGTTTCTTAGTTACTTTTCTTATATTTTATGTTATTTTGTAGGCTATGACATAACATTAGCATGAAGAAGAAAGGAAAAGCAATTCGGACATCTTTTGGACTAAAATATGCAAGCAAATATAAGAAGGGAAGATTACATGGCTTTTAACACCACGTTGGATGAATGTTCTTGGATTTTACTGTAGAGCTTCTTCTTAGCTTTCCGGAACATCTTGAATCATCCCAATCGGAGTTCGGATACTAGAGTTATGGCCTTTTTATCAACGAAGATCAAAGCTAAGAGTTCTCATGCTTGCAATTTACATAGCATCTACTTAAAGCTCGATTTTGATCTTGTTCCGGCCATAATTTCTCAATTCTCAAAGAATGAAAGTTGTAGAGCTCGTCGATATCTTCGATTTGATAGGTGGCAGGCCTCGTAACTCCTCCCGGATCAAAGGTTATGACTGTTTTACCAGAGGACACTGCAGCAGAAAAGTGACCCCCGCCGGAGCGGGCTTTCCCTTCACAAAACCCCCACCGGGGCGGGCATACCAGCTGCAAAATAGTAGGGACCCCACCGGAGCGGGCCCTTTAGTTTAAAAACCCCGGCAAGTGGGTGGGTAGAAAAAGTCATTTTTTATCCGAATTTAAGTCCAAGAAGGATTGGTTCGATCCGATTGACGCAAGGACTTCCAAGAGGACTTAAAGACAGATAAATAGACTTATAAAATGTGGAGAATCACAAAGATTAGATGAGAGAGAGGATTCCATTAGATTAGATTAGATTAGAATAGGAGAAAATACTAGTTTTTATGAGATTTGGAGATTGAAGTGACTTGGAGACCATTGAAGATTCAAATTAGGAGTAAGGAGAGAGCATCAAATCTACAGACAATAGATTCTATCTTCTCATCTTCTTTTATTCTTATCTTTTAATGTGTATTCAAGTTTGGATTTTTAGTTTTAATTCAATGAACTAATTCTTTGTTTGAGATTACAATGGATCTTATTGTGTAGTTTATTTTAATATGCTTCGCTATCAATTATTATATTCTATTGTGAGGATTGTCTATTATGGTTTGGACTTAATTGTTTAATTGATTGGCCATCAATTACCATGATAATCTATATGAACTCGAGAGATGAATTTTAGATTTAGATCTGATCATGATAACATGTGTTTGTGATTTCTGCATAGATGGAATTCATGATTCGTGTTTAGGATAGAGATATGCCTTTATGCCATATGTAATCTTATAGAGAACTTGTGCTTTAAATCCTTTTTAATTGTAATTCACATAGAGATATAGTGGATTAGTTAATTAGGGTGTCTTGCTTAATTCTATCAATTGTGAATTTAAGTGAGTATATGTATTATGCATCGAGAGGTGGTTTTATCCGCTTTAGTGATCTTGATTAAAAATTCAGGATAGAGAATAATTGATGAGAAGTGTGTTAATTTAAATGAAGCAATAAGTGAAGTTGTGATCTTAAATCTCCATAATCTGATTTTTAATTAGTGGTAATTAGAATTAGTGTAATTGGATAATTTAATTTATAATCCTAAATTATTTGTTTAAATAAAATTAGTTTGATTAAGAGTTAGTATTTGGTAATTTGTATTAATAATTCCTCGCGGGAACGATACTCTACTTTCACTTTATTATTTGTTGACCACGTATACTTGCGTGTTGTGCGTAATTAGATTTTACCCAACAGAATCCATTGGAATATATATATAAAAAAAGAAAGAAAAATAAAAAAAAACATTTAAAAATGTTGGCTTATTTCGACTCTATGGCCTTTGTTACTCTAATTGGTACGCCCTTAGGAGTGTCTTTACATTTAGCGCCCTAAAGCCATCTGGTTTAGGAGTCGTTGGTTGAAAGTTCGCTAAAAGGGTAACTCTGAAAAGCCTAAGAGGGTTGAGCATTGCACAAGTTATAGCAAAAATATAATAATCACTTGACTTTTTTAATTTTGTGGCCTTTGTTACTTGAGTTATTAGATCTGTAAGGGTGCCTCAACACCTAATGCCTTAAAATCAACTGGTTTGGGAGTTATTGGTCGAAATCTTTCTACATGGGTAACACTGAAAAGCCTAAAAGAATTGGGCATTGCACAGTCGAGCTTGCCTAGCGTGATAGTAGAAATAAAACCTCATGGACCCTTAAGCTTGATCAACATGTGAATTTGGCTTATATTGTTGTGTTTACATAAATAGTTGCTTTGAATGGTGAATTATGTCTCGTAAGAAGTAATTTATGAAAGTCTAGTTTGATATGTAGTTGGTTGGAGCTAGTAATGGATCACACACGCACTACATGGGTAATGATGGATTTAGATTGCCGGAATGATTCCATTTATTGGTTTGCATTGATGGGATACTCTGTTTGAATTTATTGATGATATCTTTGAGGCATGTGACACCCCCAAAATAAGTATACATTACCCATCTTGAGTCACCAAATACATGGTACAGAATACAAATACAAACTTAATTATACAATCGTCGTGTAATATACGACAAAATATAGCTGAGAGTTTAAATAGGAATGTTGTCTTCTAGATAATATCCACTCTCAAATAGAGTCCTCATTACATTTATTGTCACACTATTTTATAGAATAATGAGGACTACTAATACACCATCTCGGACCATCACTCTGTTCCCCGACTAGTCCCGGCTACGTTCTCATTTCCTGAAGAGAACAATGAAAGTAAAAGGGTGAGCTCAACTAGCCCAGTAAGAAATATTATGACTAAGATAATACAAAATAAATTATCATTAGCCTTCAACAATGTTAAACTAATAAAATACAATAGACATCAAGTTTAACTACAGCGGAATAAGCAATCCATTAGAAGTGTCAAGTAGAGCATGATATCTACTATCTTCTATGATTTAAAATGTTTTCATCAATTTTTATCGCTGAGACTCAGCTTAATAAATAAACCACATCATCGAGTCATCCCTGTACTTTTACCATTTTATAAAAAGTATTCTATTTATAATCAAATAAAATAAAACTTTATAAAAAGTATTTTGTTTTATATAAAAAGTTTTCTGTTTTATTACATTTATAATAATAATAATAATACAAAATTCATCATCATTATTATAATTCACACTATTAATCGACCAAGTCGTTCTCTAGGAAAGAGGGGCTTTCCAATAAGGATTTCTCCTATTGGCGCATTGATTAGGTGACCAAACCTCTCTTTAAGCGTAACTTCTAGACATCGTCAATATTGCAAATAATAATATAAATAACTTTGTCGTCTCAATTATTGATTTAATAATATATAAAATATTGACAATAATTGAATCAAATAACGTGAGATACTATCGCAAAGCAATAATCAGTAGCAATAATTAAACAAAAGCGAAGTGACTTTTTACGTAAGCATCAATAATCAATACCGGTAATGCTACTATGCTACCACGCGTATTACTGTACTTTTACTACCTAGTAGTTCAACAGTTAACGGTAAAATTTCCGCTGTTATTTTCATAAAAATATTTTTGTCATTTTCTCAATCCGATAATAATTCCGTTTCGGGGTCCACCAATAATTGTGTCGTCGCACGAATATTTCTCGACAAAAAGAATATTCCCCGACCAATTGAATATAATATAACAACTTGCATACTTTGAAATCATACCAAAAACTGTCCATCAATGCACTACAGGCCACTGGTCATAATCATACCAAGTCATTTATAACATTACAGGTCATGATTATACCGAATAATCCCTGGTCATAATCATACCAAGTCCATCTATGCACGTAAGCCAAAGATGAGTTTCATCACAATATACGCATGAGGATGATGATAATGACATAATAATTCAATAAAACAAGTTTAAGAATAAATTTTAAAGATTTATAAGTTAATTTATCCTGAAATCAATAATGTCCAAATTGACAACATGATACTGCTTTGTGGAGTAAGATTCAAGAATGCTTAGAAGAATATTTTCATGAAAAGATACTGAATGAAGCACAAATATCCAGGATATTCTACTAATTTCATGGAGTATAGAAGTCAAAACTTTAACCAACTGAGTATAATAGAATATATGAAACTGCAAATAGATTTTTGCCTGCCATGCGGTAATCCACGTAGACAGATCATTTCCACAATTTAATAAGGAATGAATACAAAGGATCATTCACCATGCATGTGGTAGATCGCATGCATGTGTTATTCCCAATGTAATAATAAAGAATGGAACCAGTCACCATGCATGCAAATAATCCGCACAGACGGATATTCCAACAGAATAATAAAGAATGGAACCGGTTCCAATCCGCAAGCATGCATGTGATATTCCAAATAAATAATAAAGAATGGAATAACAACATAATTCACCGTGCATGCGATAGAATGCATATGTGTTATTCCAATAGAATAATAAAGAATGGAATAAAAAATGCAAATTCTTCGTGGCATGCGATAGATCCGCACATATGTGTTATTCTAGCGTATAATAAAGAATGGAATAATAGAAGAATTTCACCATGTATGTCAGATTTGCAGCATAGAGCGTTATTCCAACATAATAATAAAGAATGGAATAACAACCCTTACGAGTATTGAAAGAAAATAACTCTCTTCATGAATACGAAAGAATAATATCCCTTACCTTAGAAAGAAGAGTATTCCGACTGGTAGGGCAAGGATATTCTTGAAGAAAACTTATACTGTTTTATACGCTCAAAGCTTTCTTAAACTCTAAAAAAATACGCTCAAGATTATAGAAGAAGAATTCTCTGAATTTCTGGTGTGATTTTCCATTCTAACTAAGCATCCTATTTATAGGAGAATGGAAAGGATACTATGCAATAAAATATATATATATATATATATATATTATTTAAAATCTAATAAAACAAATAACTATATAAAAGTATTCTGTTTTATATAAAAAGATTTTACTATGCAAATAATATATCAGAACTATGCAAACACTATGCATAATAAAATATAATATATTCTATTTATAATCTAATAAAACAAATAACTTTATAAAAGTATTTTATTTTATATAAAAAGATTTTACTATGCAAATACTATACGTAATTATATGCAAACACTATGCATAATAAAATATAATATATTCTATTTATAATCAAATAAAATAAAACTTTATAAAAAGTATTCTGCTTTATATATAAAAGTTTTTACATTTTTATTACATTTATAATAATAATAAAAAATAAAATTCATCATCATTATTATAATTCACACTATTAATCGACCGTGTCGTCGTTCCTGAAAAGGGGGGGCTTTCCAATAAGAATTTCTCCCAATCATGCGCGCAATTAGGTGACCAAACCTCTCATCAAGCGTAACTTCTAGACATCGTCAATATTGCAAATAATAATATGAATAACTTCATCGTCTAAATTATTGATTTAATAATATATAAAATATTGACAATAATTGAATCAAATAACGTGAGATACTATGCAAAGAATTCATCAGAGCAATAATTGAACAAAACTGAGTGACTTCTTACGTAAGCATCAATAATCAATACCGTGTGCTACTATGCAACCACACGTATTACTGTACTTTTACTACCGAATAGTTCAACAGTATAACGGTAAAAATTCCGCCATTATTTTTATAAAAATATTTTTGTCGTTTTCTCAATCCGACAATAATTCCGTTGTAGGGTCCACCAATGATTGTGTCGTCGCACGGATACTCCCCGACATAAAGAATATTTCCCGACCAATCGAATATAATATAACAACTTGCATACTTTGCAAAATTTATAAATATTACCCACAACTATAACAATATATCAAATCCACACCACAATATTCAAAAAAAATATTTTGAAAAATTTAAATCTTTATTCATAAAATTTGGGGTCTCACAATCTCCCATCCTTATGAAATTTTACCCTCAAAATTTACGTACATACCTAGTATGTCGAAGAGATGAGGATACCTTGACTTCATTTCAGATTCTAACTCTTGAGGTATAACCTTTGAATGTTGAATACGATCCTTCTTATCCAAGATTTTAACACATATCTCCTCATACGTTAAATCTTCTGCTATCTCGTCTAGTTTTAATTCAATAATGTGGTTCAGGTCGTCCACATATTTACGTAACATCGATACGTGAAAAACGTTATCAACACGCGACATACTTGGTGGTAAAGCGAGTCTATAGGCCACAGTTCCTACTTGATCGAGAATTTCAAATGGGCCAATTAAATCGAGGGTTGAGATTTCCTCTCTTCATCGATTCTTGCTTCTAGAATAATTCCCTCTTAAACCTTCTTCTTCACATTCATCAGCTCTGAGTATGTAGCTTGAGCGGCTTTAACTTTATCGATTAAAGTCGATTCTACTCGTATATTCGCTATCTTCACGTGGGTCTCTAGAGTCTCTAACTCTATCTTCATCATTTATAAGTTATACAAAATGGGTTTTTGTGTTAACAACATCGCACTCGTAAACGCATACGATCTTCTACTCAACGCGTCAGCTACCACGTTCGCTCTTCCACAATGATATTGAATGGTATAGTAGTAATCTTCAACAGCTCGAGCCAACGTCTTTGGCGCATTATACGTTCGTTTTGGTTGAAGAAATATTTGAGGGTTTTAGAAATGAATTTTGTACTGGGGTCAATACAAAATTCAATTTCACGCTCTGGGGTAGGCCAGGAAGTTCTTCGAGAATACGTCAGGAATTTATTAACAATAGAAATATCATTCAAAACCGTGACTCTCATCCAAGACTTGGATAGTACATCACATTGATACCTATCAACTTGCCATCGTCATTCGCGACGTCGCCTCTGAAAAGTCCGCTTGGGCAAGCATTCCACACAAGGAAGTCAACAACTAAAGGATCGGGGCTCTTTACTTATGGCTTGATATGACAATGATTGACTTTAGTGGTTTGGTTGCTTGAATTTACATAACAGGTTGGTTAGGAATATGAAAGCTAACAACCTTACAAAAAGCATGATGAGTAGTTAACCAATCGATTCCTAAAATCACATCAAAGGCAAGTATTTTCAAAGAGATAAGATCGACAGGTAACGTGAAAGTGTCGATTTGAATCAATAAGATTTATAAACAGTGGAGGTAACGAAGATTTCTACTAACAAAGTTTCAACCAATAAGTCAAAGTCTAACTTCTCTGGGGTCAAATTTAAACATTAAGCGCAAGCAAGAGAGATAAAAGAATAGGTAGAACCGGTATCGAATAAGGTATAGACTTTGTAAGCGTTTATGATTAACTTACCCGTGATAACTTCGTTCGGGTTCCTCTACAAACGCTCTCACTTAAACTACCAGCTTTGACTTGTCTGAGACATCCTTTGGCATCATTATCCCAGCTGAACTTGACTTCACTACACGACAAAATCGAGCTAGGTGACCTTCTCTTCCGCAATTGAAACACGCTTTGGATTACTGCGTACAGTTTGGACGGATGTGTCCCTCCTGTCCATATTTGAAACATACGACCGATGGTCGTTCTCCTTCCTTAACAACAGGTGTTGGTGCTGACGTCTTTCCTTCATCGTTAAATCTTCTCTTCTTGAAATTTTCACTCCTATTATCTTGGTCATGATTACCACTAAAGTGGTTACCATTCTTATCATGATAATTTCCCCCACGATGGTTATCATTGTTTCGATGGCCATTGCCACCGGTACGATTATTATCGTGTTGTTGGTCGTTGCCTTTTGGTTGTGCTGACTCATTATCGCGCTCCAATAACTAAGCCCTATTCACAACATCTGAATATAAACAAAGTTTGTGAGAAATGAGGTATTGACGTATTTCGAGTTTTAAACCTCGCAAAAACATTCGCGTCATTCTCTCCTCATTATCTACCAAATGGGATGCAAACCGGGATAACTCCGCAAACTTAGCCTCGTACTGCGACACGGTCATATTATTTTGCTCCAACTTGATGAACTCCACCTCCTTCATGTGACGAATACTTTCGGGAATGTACTTGTCGTTGAACAACTCTTGAACTTCTCCCAAGACATCTTGAAAAGGCCAGTCAGTCAAGTAGATGCGTTTCTGATTCCCACCAATAATCTTCTTTCACGCAACATAAAGGTGGCAAAGGGAACCTTTTGCTCCTCGGAGCATCCCAAGACATCAAATATCTTGGTGATCTGCTTTATCCACGTCTCTGCCTTAAGTGGTTCTGGCTTTCCCAAAAACTCCGATGGTCCCAGCTCCTTGAACTGCTTAGCGGTGACCAACCGTGGGTTGTCATTATTTCCACCTATATTTTGAATAGGAGTCTCTCTTACCTGATGTTGCATGAATTGCATAATGCCTCTAAACATTCCATCGTTCATCATTTGGTCAGTGTTGTTGTTTGCATGAGGATTGTCGCCTTCCTGATGCACATTATCCTGATTATTGATCTGTGGAGACTCAACGGTCTCCTGTGCTCCATTGCTATTCTCAACATTCTCGGATGTCATTTTCAAATACTGCCACAAAACAAGGGTTAATTAACATATCACATATTATCCCTATACTCTGACCAACCAATTAAATACCAAATAAACTTAGGTAGGTCATACTAGCGAAGGAATTCCCCGTCTCTCCCCTCCTAGTTCTTGTCTCACATCTCAGCCTGGGATCATATCCCTAAGCTTTGATACCAACTGTGACGCCCCCAAAGCAGGTATACATCACCCATCTTGAGTCGCCAGATAAATGGTATAGAATACAAATACAAACTTAATTATACAAAAAATATAGCTGAGAGTTTAAACAGAAATGTTGCCTTCTAGACAATATCCACTCTCAAATAGAGTCCTCATTACATTTATTGTCACACTATTTTATAAAATAGTGAGGACTACTAATAATGCCATCTCTGGACCATCACTCCGCTCCCCGACTAGTCCCTGCTACGCTCTCATTTCCTGAAGAGAACAATGAAAGTAAAAGGTGAGAGCTCAATTAGCCCAAAGAAGAAATATTATGACTAAGATAATGCGAATAATAAATTATCATTAGCCTTCAACAAAGTTGTTAACCGATAAAATACAATAGACATCAAGTTTAACTACAATTGGAATAAGCAATCCATTAGAAGAGTCAAGTAGAGCATGATATCTACTATCTTTAATGATTTAAAATGTTTTCATCAATTTATATCATTTGAGACTCGACTTTTAATAAATAAACCACATCATCGAGTCATCCCCGCACTACGGGCCAAGGATATTCATTAAATCTTCAATGGTCATCCATGACTATACCGAATAATCCTGGGTCATAATAATCATACCAAAACTCGTCCATCAATGCACTATGTGCCACACGAGGACTTTTACCACATCATTTATAACATTACAGTCATGATTATACCGAATAATCCTCGTCATAATCATACCAAGTCCATCTATGCACGTAAGCCAAAGATGACTTTCATCACAATATAAGTATGATGATGATGATGATAATAACATAATAATTCAATAAAACAAGTTCAAGAATAAATTTTAAAGATTTATAAGTTAATTTATCCTGAAATCAATAATGTCCAAATTGTCAACATGATACTACTTTGTGGAGTAAAATTCAAGAATGCTTAGAAGAATATTTCTATGAAAAGATACTGGATGAAGCGCAAATATCCAGGATATTCTAATAATTTCATGGAGTATAGAAGCCAAAACTTTAACCAACTGATTATAATAGAATATATGAAACTGCAAATGGATTTTCGCCCGCCATGCGGTAATCCACGTAGACAGATCATTTCCACAATTTAATAAGGAATGAATACAAAGGATCATTCACCATGCATGCGATAGACCACATGTATGTGTTATTTCCAATGTAATAATAAAGAATGGAACCAGTCATACGTAATCCGCATGCATGTGGATATTCTAACGTAATAATAAAGAATGGAACTGATCATCGTAATCCGCACAAACAGGATATTCTAACAGAATAATAAAGAATGGAATAACAACAGGATTCACCAAGCATGCGATGAATCATGCATGAGCGTTTATTCCAACGTAATAATAAAGAATGGAACAGAATCACGCATAGCGTAATCCGCATGCATGTGATATTCCAAATGAATAATAAAGAATGGAATAAAAAAGAAATTCACCAGGCATGCGATGTACCGCACATGCAAGTTATTCCAACAGAATAATAAAGAATGGAATAGTAGAAGAAGTTCACCTTGATATGCGGTATTTGATGATGTGACAAAGTTATTCCAACATAATAATAAAGAATGGAATAACAACCCTTACGAGTATTGAAAGAAAATAAATCTCTTCATGAATACGAAAGAATAATACCCCTTACCTTAGAAAGAAGAGTATTCCGACTGGTAGGACGAGGATATTCTTGAAGAAAACTTATACTGTTTTCTATTCTCAAAGCTTTCTTAAACTCTAAAGAAATACGCTCAAGATTATAGAAGAAGAATTCTCTGAATTTCTGGTGTGATTTTCCATTCTAACTAAGCATCCTATTTATAAGAGAATGGAAATGATACTATGCAATAAAATATAATATATTCTATTTATAAAATATGTATATATATATTTATATATTTTATTTAAAATCTAATAAAACAAATAACTTTATAAAAGTATTCTGTTTTATATAAAAAGATTTTACTATGCAAACACTATGAGGCACTATGCAAATACTATGCATAATAAAATATAATATATTCTATTTATAATCTAATAAAATAAATAACTTTATAAAAGTATTACTGCTTTTATATAAAAAGATTTTACTATACAAATACTACATAATAATAAAATATAATATATTCTATTTATAATCAAATAAAATAAAACTTTATAAAAAGTATTTTGTTTTATATAAAAAGTTTTCTGTTTTATTACATTTATAATAATAATAATACAAAATTCATCATCATTATTATAATTCACACTATTAATCGACCAAGTCGTTCCTAGGAAAGAGGGGGCTTTCCAATAAGGATTTCTCCTATTATCAAGCGCCTAATTAGGTGACCAAACCTCTCCTCATCGCGTAACTTCTAGACATCGTCAATATTGCAAATAATAATATGAATAACTTTGTCGTCTCAATTATTGATTTAATAATATATAAAATATTGACAATAATTGAATCAAATAACGTGAGATACTATGCAGCAATAACTGTAGCAATAATTAAACAAAACTGAGTGACTTTTTACGTAAGCATCAATAATCAATACCGTGTGCTACTATGCTACCACGCGTATTACTGTACTTTTACTACCTAGTAGTTCAACAGTTAACGGTAAAACTTCCGCTGTTATTTTCATAAAAATATTTTTGTCATTTTCTCAATCCGACAATAATTCCGTTTTGGGGTCCACCAATGATTGTGCCGTCGCACGGATATTTCCCAACAAAAAGAATATTCCCCGACCAATTGAATATAATATAACAACTTGCATACTTTGAAAAATTTATAAATATTACCCACAACTATAACATTATATCAAATTCACACTATAATATTTAAAAAATATATTTTGAGAAATTTAAATCTTTATTCATAAAATTTGGGGTCTCACAAGGCATGTTTGTAAAATTCATACCACTTTATTGCCAGATTTATAGGATTGTAGAGTATAGTTTACATGTGCATCACGTTTGGTTTTGTTATTTATAGCATTGTTTTGTTTTGCTTGAGGACATGCAAAGGTTTAAGTTTGGGGGTATTTGATGAGTGGGTTTTATACCCATGAATTGAGTGCATTTGAGCTTAATATTTTGAAAGTTTTTAAGTTTGTGTGTATATTCATCCATGTTTTACTTTGTTTTATAGGAATTAGGATAAAAATTACTTGGATCGACGTTTGGGGTGGCTAGATTCGCATTTTCGGCTTGTCATTTACATATCATCCATTTCAAGGCCAATTTCGGCTTTGCTCCACTTTGTATTTCGAAAAACTCAAAGAATAAAGTTTTAGATCTACATATCCTCTTTCCGAAACATCATAAATCATCAAAATTGGAGTTTAGACGAAGAAGTTATGGTCACTTTCCCAAAGGACGTCAGAGCAGCTAATTCCTGAAAGGAGCCCAGTGCTGGGGCGCCCATTTCTAGTACATTTATAGCGTCGGGGTTCCTAGAGGAAGATTTCTAGCGCCGTGAGCAGCACCGGGGTGCTGGGGTCGAGCCAAATCAAGTTAGGACGCATTTTTGGGCGAATTTTGATACTTTTTCGACTCTAAATTGGATTGGGTTTCCTCCTAAGCTAGAAATTGGACTTGTAACCTATAAATAAATGATGTGAGGCATATAATAGGATATTGATTAGATAGGAGATTAGATTAGAGATACACTCGATTAGATTTAGGAATTCATTCATAAACCCTAGTTCTTAACTAGCCATTGGAGATTGAAGCAACTTGAAGAACACTGAATATTCAAAACAAGAGCGGAAGAGGAGTCTCAAGACTACTGGCAACAGATTCTATTCTCTTCTCTAATCTTACTTTTCTATTTTAATGTTTATTCAGTTCTGAATTCTTGATTTTAATTCAATGATTATGAGCTAAATTCTTGTTTAAGAGTGCAACAGATCTTATTGCATAGCTTATTTTAGTATGCTTCTTTGTTAACTACTGTGATCTATTCTATGGATTGTCTATTATGACTTCGTTTAATTGTTTAATTGTCTAGCTAAAATTTACCATGATAATCTATATGAATTCGGGAGATGAAATATATATTCAGATATGATTATAATAGCATATGATGGTGTTTTCTACATGTTGATGGAATTCATAATTTGTGTTTAGGATAGGGATATGCCTTTACGCCGCATGTAATCTAATAGGGAACTTGTGCTTGAAAACCTTTTTAACTGTAATTCACATAGGAATATAGTGAATTAGTTAATTAAAGTGTTTGATTCAATTCTATCTATTGTGGATTTAGGTTAATATGTTTATGATGCATCGGAAGGTGGTTATAAATACTAATAAGTTCCTGATTAACAGTCCAGAATAGTGAGCATAATTAATAAGAAGTGTTTTAATATAAGTGAAGCAATAAGTGAAGTTGTGATCTTAAATCTCCATAACCTGATTTTCAATTAGTGGTAGTTGTGACGCCCCCAAAATAGGTATACACCACACCCATTCTGAGTCGCCAAATACATGGTACAAAAAGCAAACTACAACTTCAATAATACAAATGTCGTGTGAAATACGACAATATATACCTGTGAGTTTAAATATAATATTGTCTTCTAGACAATATCCACATGCAAATAAATCCCCATCATAATTATTGATTCATTATTTTACAAAAATGGTGAGGACTACTAAACAACTCTCTCTAGAACCTTCATTCCATACCCGAGCTAGTACTCGCATACATCTCGCGCCTCCGAGAAGAAAAATGGAACAACAAGGAAAAGGGTGAGCTCAACTAGCCCAAAAAGAATATTATGACTAAGATAATATACAACAAATTATCGTTAGTCTTCAACAGGAAAAATCGATAGAATACAATAGACAACAAGTTTCGGATCATTATTCGCGGAAATAATAATTCATAGAAGAGTTACGTAGAAATGAAATCTACTATAATCTATGAATTTAATAAATCCATCATCAATATTTTATCCTCAGAACATCAATCAATATGCATCCGGAATCAAATATTCATCTTTTGCTACGGGCCAAAGATATTCATTAATTAGTCGTGTTCATTTAAACACTGCTCATCTTTGCACTACTGTGCCAAAGATATTAATCAATCGGTCGTGTTCATCTCAACACTGCTCATCTTTGCACTCACAGGCCAAAGATATTCTTCAGAAATCATTCATCTTTGCCTTACTGTGCCAAAAGATATTCAATAATATCATCATTTAAGGCGAGGATGATGAAAAATATTTTTAAAGAAACGAATCCAATTGAAACAAAAATGACAAGGATTAAGGATTAAGGATTAGTACTTGGTTTTATCCACGCCCAAAAATACCTCAAAATAATCATAGTGGTGTAAAATTCAAGAATGATCAAAACATGGATACAATCGGAGTTAGTATCCGAATAGATATTTTGGACAAAAGAAGAAATTTTATTTTTTCGGTGAATAGTCTTCGTATATCGTGAATAGTAACTCCGACACCAAAAGATAGAAATTCCACAAAAACATCTTCACGCTTCATGAATAGTACTTTTCGTGAATAGTAACTCGTGAATAATAACTCTCATGAATAGTAACTTCGTGAATAGTAACTCATGAATAGTAACCCATGAATAGTAACCCCGACATGAAAAGTTCCAAATTTGATAAAAACTTCGGATCAACATTTCAAATAATGATATTGAAGAAATAATATCATTACAAAAAAATAATATCCCTTACCTCGAAAGATCAAGATTTCTAAATTAAACACCTTGGATATAGGCTATGACTTGGACTTGCACCGTATAGCAATACTCAAAGTATACTCAAAATACTCACAAGAATACTTCGATATAGAGAGAGAAAACTTCAGTTTAAATTGTGATTTTCAATTCTAACCTAAGCACCTATTTATAGAAATTGCTTAGAACACCAAAGCGTAAAATTTAATAAATTAATATATATATATATATATATATATCAAATTCATACGCCAACCTTAGAATTCAGATCCTAGCATTTCCCACATGCCACCTTCTAGAAAGAAATGATAAAAAACGTTTTTCATAAAATAAATAATTAAAACTTACAAAATTAATTATTTTGAGACTTCGAACTTCAATAATTCATAATAAATAGTCCTTTCATCAGAAAATTCGAATCTCGCGAGTTTTTATAGGAAATTCAATTCTCTACAACTTTGCAGAAGAAAGTTTTTCCAAATTCCAAATAGAAATTGGCCCAAATCCACAAATCCAAGCGATTTTCACAAGTATAAATCAAATTTCATCAATAAATGGGGTCCAATTCACATGTTTAACATGTTTTAAACATTTATTGCAAATAAAATACTTTTCCTCCTCGTATACTCATATATCCCATTAGTTGTAAAATATCACTGATTAATATATTATTAAAATAATATATTTAAATGAATTATTTTATCGGAAAAAGATAAAATATTAATTTTTAACAATTGTCATTTAAAATTTTCTCCATCTATATCCACATAAAATCAATATTTTCCTCATCATATAAATCAATAATTAATTATTCACAAATAATATTACAATAATCACAATATTGATAACCGTGCGGTTCAGGAAAGAGGGGCTTTCCAATAAGAATTTCTTCTTCTTGCCGCAATTAGGTGACCAAACCTCTCCTTGTATTGTAACTTTCTAGACATTGCCAATAATGTTATCTAATAATATTATTCAGATAATATGAATTATTGCTTCGATAATGAAAGATCTTGTGTAATGACAATTATTGAAACAACATCAATATAAAATATCAACGCAGACAATTATTAACTCAATAAAATATTTAATGCGAATTATCGTAACCATTATTGAGTAGTGCCTTTCACGTAAGAATCAATAATTGGTGCAATACCAAGTGCTCTTTGTTCAACAACGCGTAGATAGTGTGTTTTAACCAAGGGTATTCCAACAAGATTAATTAACAACTAAGCCGTTATTTAAAAACAACTTATATTTGTCGTTTTCTTCATCCAATCACTTTCCATGGGGCCCACACATGGTCAAGGCCATTGTACGAATATTCCCATTCAAAGACGCGAATATTCCACGACCAAACGAATATTCCCAACGATAATGAATATTTTATAACCACTTGCTTATTTTGAAATATTTGCATATTTAACCCTTAACTATCCACATTAATCAAATCAACCCTTACTATTTCAAAATAATAAATAAAGGAAATTCCTTTTTATTTAAAAATTTTGGGTCTTATAACCTCCCTCCTTATGAAATTTCGTCCTCGAAATTGACGTCGACGTACTGGTGTTTTGAAAGGTGAGGATACCTCGCTTTTCATTTAGTTTCCAATTCCCGTGTCATTTCCTCTATAACATGATTCCTCCACAAAACTTTAACTTGTGGTATGACCTTTCATGGCGTAGGACATGCTCCTTCCTATCAAAAATCTTGTGGTACCTCCTCATACGTTAAGTCTTCGGCTATCTCATCCTGGTTCTAACTCTATAACGTGGTTCTGGTCTTTCACATATTTACGAAGTACGAGATATGTGAAACACATTATGAACACGAGACATACTTGAGGTAACGCAAGTCTATATAAGCTACATTTCCTACTCGGTCGAGAATTTGAAATGGACCGATAAATCGTGGATTGAGCTTTCCTCTCTTCCCAAATCTTGTAACTCCCTTCCATGGAGCAACTTCGCAACAATACATGATCCCCTACATTAAATTCCACGTCCTTTCGATGAAGATCCGCATAACTCTTTTGTCGATCTTGTGCCGCTCAGATATCGCTTGTCGAATCATTTGGATCTTTTCTTTGAGTCATACGTCTTAACTCCTCGGTCCCAACAATGTTGCTTCACCCACCTCATCCCAACATATTGGAGAACGACATTTTGTCCATATAATGCTTGAATGGAACCATGCCTATATTTGTTTAATAACTATTGTTGTATGAGAATTCCACCAATGGCAAGTACTTATCCCAACTTCCTTTGAAATCTAGGACACACGAGTTTTAATATATCTTCAAGAGTTTGAGTAGTCCTTTACGATTGCCCATCCGTTTGAGGATGGTATGCCAAACCTAATCGTAAATTGCGTGCCCTAGCTTTGTAACCCAAAATCATGAAGTGAATCTTGGGTCACGATCTAAAACTATGTATACCGGCATGCCATACAATCTCACAATCTCATTTACGCATATACGAGAAAGACGTTCAAGGGAATAAGTTTCTCGTCGGTAGAAATGAGTAGACTTGGTTAATCTATCAACAATAACCCAAATCGCATCTATGCCTTGAGAAACCTTGGGAAGATTAGTAATGAAATTCAGGTAATGTGTTTCCACTTCCATTCCTAATCTCAAGTGGTTCTGCAAATCGGACCCTTAGGTACAAGATGCTCCGCCTTTACACGCCGACAAGTTAAACATCTCGAGATAAACTACGTGATCTCTCTTCTCATATTGCTCCACCAAAATGTATGTTGAAGATCATAATACATTTTGGTACTCCCAGATGGATTGCAAATGGTGTATTATGTGCCTCCATCATAATCTTGTTCTTCAAATCGAGTCGTTAGGAACACAAAGTCTAGAGTGGACTCAAGTATTCCTTCTTCATCAATTCTCGCTTCCTAATGTAGCTCCTTCTTGTACTTTCTTCTTCATACGCATCAACTCCGGGCCGGTGGCTTGAGCAACCTTAACTTTTCTTATTAAAGTTGGCTCTGTCGATACTTGACATCATCGCACTCGTTCCGCATATAATCTTCTACTCATCGCGTCGACTACCACGCTTCGCTTTTCGGGATGGCATGATCGTAACATGTGCTTGAAATGAGTCTCCTCTTGAGTTCTTCGCTCTTCCCACATTCCTTGCTCCATTCGAATTTTGTATCTCTACGAAGTCGGCTAAGTTAACGGGATAGCGATTCGAGAATATCCTTCAACGAATCTCCGATAATAACCAACTAAGCCTAAAGCTACGCCTTTCGATAATCGACTTAGGTTGCTCTCAATCGTGACTCATATCCCAATCTTGGATAGCACGTCACAAAGACACCTATCGATTTACTATCGCATCTAATATGATGTCCCCTACGAGAGTTCGCTTAGTGAATTCCACAAAGGAAGTCACAAGATAAAGGCTCGGTACCAAATTCTATAGTTGAATTTTAACTCTCAAGTTCAATAGAAGCCATTCGATATGAGATTTTAGAAATGAGTTTTGTGTACCGTTCAAAGTCGATACAAAATTTAATATCGAAGCTTTGGGAGTAAGCCAAGAAATCTTTCAGAAATACGTCGAAAAAATCAATAACAACAGAATATTATTCAAATCGACGCGTGTCTTTATTCAAATCCATAACATGGACTAAGAAAACTTGACATCCGTAATAAACGAATGACTTCATGGCTTGATATGAAAATGTTTGACTACAATGGTTTGATTGCTTGAATTGAATAACAAAGTTGCTTAGAAATATGAAAACTAACAACCTTACAAAAGCAATCAATTTTGGCATGATGAGTAGTTAACCTTAAAATCACATCAAAAGCAAATATTTCTATAGAAATAAGGTTAACAGGAGTAATGTGATAGTGCCAACTGAATCAAACAAGATTTCTAAACAACGGATGTAATGAAAGTTTCTCCTAACGGATTCTCCATAAATAGGTCAAAGTCTAATTTCTCCGTAGTCAAGTTCAAACGTTGAGCGCAAGCAAGAGATAAAAGAATGGGTAGAACCTGTGATTCTAGTAAGGTATATACTTCGCAAGAATTTATAATTAACTAACCCGTGCTAACTTCGTTTGGGTTCCTTGCATTTTGACCCACCGGTCCACGACAAACGCTTCTTCCAAGAACGTTGACTTTGACTTTTCTCGGGACATCCTTTTGAGTCACCATTCACGCCGGATCGGGTTTCGATATCGTCTAATCTCGGCGATATGTCCTTCTTTTCCACAATTATAGCATACCTTGGAAGGCTTTGAATCAGTTTGACCTTATATGTCCCTCCTCTCCACATCTCGTAGTATCTAACCGGCGATCGTTCTCTTCCCTAGAATTTGTTGATGGTGTGATGTTCTTGTTGCCGACGCCTTCACATGGTCGTTGTTGAATCTCCTCTTTTAAAATCTCCTCCCGACTCGCTTCTTCTATTTTCATGGCCACGATTACCACCACCGAGTGGTTACCGCTTTGTCCGTATTCTTCTTTCTCCGTTGGTTATCGTTATTCGATGATTTCTTATCTTCGGTATGATCCTGGTTATGGTCCCTCGGTTGAACGTATTTCGTTATCTCGCCTAACAACCGAGCCCCGCTGACAACATCCGATAGAGAGAAAATTTATGAGAAATGAGATATCTTGACGTATGCTTCGGGTTTCAAACCTCTCGAAACATCCGCGTCATACGTTCCTCATTCTCCACCAAATGAGGTGCAAACCTCGATAACTCCGCTAACTTCCTCGTCATTGGACTCCGTCATGTTATTACGCTTCTAGTCTAATAAACTCCACTTCCTTCATAATGACGAATACTTTCGTGGAAGTACTTGTCATTGAACTGTTTCTAAAACGTCTCCCACGACATCTTGAGTGCGGTACCGGATGGCACGCTTCACGATTCCACATGTCAAGACGCCTCGCCACGGAACATAAAGGTGGCGAATGAACTTTCTGTTCTCCGCGTGCATCCCAAGACATCGAATATCTTGGTAATTTGTTTGACCCACGTCTCGCCTTTAATCGGATCCGGCTTTCCCCAGCACTCGTGGTCCCAACTCTTTGAATCGCTTGGGCTGTGACCACCCGTGAATTGCTATCATTTCTCCTCAGATTTTGAACACGAAGTCTCCTCTCGTGCGATTTTGCATGAACTGCAAAAGCTTCTAAACATCCCTCGTTCATCATCATCTGCTCGGTGGTGTTGTTCACAGAGGAACATTGCCCGACTGTTAGACGCTCTCCTCGTTGGTGAGTACATCTCCACGGTCTCATTTACTCCAATCAAGTTAATATTCTCGGTCGACATTCTCAAATACCGCATATAAAATAAGGGTTAATTAAGGAAATCAATATATCACATAATATCCCTATATACCCACCAACTAACAAATAAGCTTAGGTAGGACACACTAGCGAAGGATTTACTCGCTCTCCCTCCTAGTTCATTCCTCGATCTCCGCCAGATCATATCCTAAGCTCGATACCAATTGTGACGCCCCCCAAATAGGTATACACAACACCCATTCTCGAATTCGCCAAATACATGGTACAAAAAAAGCAAACTACAACTTCAATAATACAAATGTCGGTGAAATACGACAATATATATCGTGGAGTTTAAATATAATATTGTCTTCAGACATATCCACATGCAAATAAATCCCCATCATAATTATTGATTCATTATTTTACAAAATGGTGAGGACTACTAAACAACTCTCTCTCTAGAACCTTCATTCCATACCCTCGACTAGTACTCGCTACATTCTCGCCTCCCGAGAAGAAAAAATGGAACAACAAGGAAAAGGGTGAGCTCAACTAGCCCAAGAAAGAATATTATGACTAAGATAATATACAACAAATTATCGTTAGTCTTCAACAGAAAACTGATAGAATACAATAGAATGAACAAGTTTCGGATCATTATTCGCGGCGGAAATAATAATTCATGTAAGAAGAGTTACGTGAGAGAATGAAATCTACTATAATCTATGAATTTAACAAATCCATCATCAATATTTTATCCCTGTAACATCAATCAATATGCATCTGAATCAAATATTCATCTTTGCACTCTGAGCCAAAGATATTCATCGATTAGTCATTGTTCATTTAAACACTGCTCATCTTTGCACTATCTGCCAAAGATATTAATCAATCGGATTCCATATTCATCTCAACACTCGCTCATCTTTGCACTACAAAAGCCAAAGATATTCTTCAGAAATCATTCATCTTTACTCACAAAGCCAAAGATATTCAATAATATCATCATTTAAGACCGAGGGATGATGAAAAATATTTTTAAAGAAACGAATCCAAAGGAAACAAAATGACAAGGATTAAGGATTAAGGATTCAGACTTGGTTTTATCCACGCCCAAAAATACCTCAAAAATAATCATAGTGGTGTAAAATTCAAGAATGATCAAAACATGGATACAATCGAGTTAGTATCTAGAATAGATATTTTGGACAAAAGAAGAAATTTTATTTTTCTATGAATAAAGTCTTGGTAGTCTGATATCGTGAATAGTCTTGATATCGTGAATAAGTAACTCTCGACACCAAAAGATAGAAATTCCACAAAAACATCTTCACGCTTCATGAATAGTACTGAATGAATAGTAACTCGTGAATAAGAACTTCATGAATAGTAACTCGTGAATAAGTAACTCATGAATAAGAACCCATGAATAAGAACTCATAATTTAAAAGTTCCAAATTTGATAAAACTTCAGATCAACATTTCAAAGATAATGATATTGAAGAAATAATATCATTACAAAAAAATAATATCCCTTACCTCGAAAGATCGATTTCTCAAACACCTAGATATAAAGCTATGATTTCAGACTTGCAGACCAGAGTAGATAAAGAATACTCAAAGTATACTTTTTCATAAAATACTCACAAGAATAAATTATTTGGAGCGATAATATAGAGAAAACTTGGCTTACGCATGTGATTTTCAATTCTAACCTAAGCACCCTATTTATAGGAAATTGCTTAGAACACAAGCGGGCGAGAAAATTTAATAAATTAATATATATATATATATATATATATATATATATATATATATATATCAAATTCATATATCCAACCTTAGAATTCAGATCCTAGCATTTCCCACATGCCACCTTCTAGAAAGAAATGATAAAAAACATTTTCATAAAATAAATAATTAAAACTTACAAAATTAATTATTTGAAGCTTGAGAACTTCAATAATTCATAATAAATAGTCCTTTCATCAGAAAATTCAATCTCTCTTGAGTTTTTATATAGAAATTCAATTCTCTACAACTTTGCAGAAGAAAGTTTTTCCAAATTCCAAATAGAAATTGAAAATCCACAAATCCAAGTTTTGAGTAAAGTATAATCAAATTTCATCGATAAATGGGGTCAATTATGTTTTAAACATTTATTATAAAATATTCACAATAAAAAATCGATTGTTTATAGTAAATATCTTATATTATTAAAATAATATATTTAAATGAATTATTTTATCGTAAAAAGATAAAATATTAATTTTCAACAATTGTCATTTTAAAATTTTCCATCTATATCCACATAAAATCAATATTTTCCTCATCATATAATCAATAATTAATTATTCACAAATAATATTATTCACAATATTGACCTTTTTTCTTACTCTTACAGCAATTGAGGTGACCAAACCTATCCTTGTATGTAACTTTCTAGACATTGCCAATAATGTTATCTAATATATATTCGATAATATGAATTATTATCTTCGATAATGAAAGATACTTTAATGACAATTATCAAACAACAAAGAATATAAAATATCAACGCAAAGAATTATTAACTCAATAAAAATCGAATGAGCGCCATTATTGAGTAGTCCTTTCACGTAAGAATCGATAATTGGTGCAATACCAAGTGCTGTTGCTCAACAACGCCAGATTAGTGTGTTTTAACCATCTAATATTCCAACATAATCTGTAATAACTACGCCTGTTATTTAAAAATAACTTATATTTGTCGTTTTCTTCATCCAATCACTTTCCGTTATGGGGCCACACATGGTTTGCTGCCAGATTTAAATATTCGAATATTCCACGACCAAACGAATATTCCCAATTTCGATAATGAATATTTTATAACCATTTGCTTATTTTGAAATATTTGCATATTTAACCCTCCGCACATTAAATCAAATCAACTTTACTATTTCAAAATAATAAATAAAGGAAATTCCTTTTTATTTAAAATTTTTGAGGTCTTAAGTAGTAGTAGTTTAATTATATATTTTAATTCACAATATTAAATCGATTGTTTAAATAAAATTAGTTTGGTTAAGAACTAGTACTTAGTGATTTTTATTAAATAATTCCTCGTGGGAACGATATTCTACTTTCACTTTATTATTTGTTGACCGTGTATACTTGTACGCATATATTGATTGTGAAATCGATCAACAATATCTAAGTGTCCGCTACTATTAGTAGCGGACGAATTAGTATATTAATAATATGTTCGCTACTAATACTAGCGGACATTAATTTTCTATTTTTAATCATGACTGTTTGTTCCTATTTTATACGTTAATGATGGTGTATTTGTATTTTTGTCCATAACACGTACTTGTCATGGATCATTCCCTTAGATGAAAAATGAAAAGAAAATGAAATTTTTAAATTTTGTTAGGCACTTTTAATTATTTATTATATGTTACATTTTAAAATATTAGAGTTTTTAGAAGTGTAAATAATTTGAAAATGAAATCAATTATTTAGTATTTATATGAATTTACAATATATTACGTCATTGGGTCTATTCATAACAAGAATGTACATTCTTTTATTGTAATATATAGAATAGATATAAATAATTAGATTAATTTTCATTAAGTTAATTTTTATATGCTTATATTTGTTAGATTTTAAGATTGAGTAATAGATCATCACATAGAAATTAGATGAAGAACAAAAAAAAACAACAAAAGATATACCCGATTCACTAATTTGACTAGTCCAGCTTACCTGTTATATTCATATATGTGTCTTTCACACTCACACACCAAACAATCCACGCACCAAACAATCTTTATATAGTAACTAGAAAATCCTAACTACTATATCATATATGGCTGAAAACATTAGTAAAACCCAAGATCAAGCCACTAATAAATCCTCAAACCCAACTATACTATCATAGTGACCGTTAGTGAGACCAGCATAAGTATAAGTCAATCCAACAATATTTATTGTGTTTTTGCTTTTCTATTATAGAAACATATTATTAGCGAAAGATAATATACTCCTCCTATTAGACCTCACAAATATGGTTATGAGTTCATTACTACAAAACAGTAAATAGACAACACAAAAAAAACGTTTTGATTTCAGTCAGAAAAACATCACGTTTTTAAAACGTTGTGGTTAAGCACAATCTATAACGTTTTTAAGAAAAAAACGTTGTAGATTTATTTTTTAAAAATTAATAGATGCTTAAAAACGTTGTAGAAGATATGATTCCACAACGTTTTTTGGATAAAAACGTTGTTTAGTATATCAGACAACATTTAAACACATTTACACAATGTTTTAAAAATGTTGTAGATTAAAAAAATAATAATAAAAAATTATAGTTCACCTATATTACCAATGCACCTGCAATATGCTAATGCCATGATATATAGCTAAAATTACAAAGAATATTAATACCATACAAAACGTTTACATCCCAATAATTCTTTGTAATGCCAATTACAAATAATATTAATACCATACAATACGTTTACATCTCAATAATGTCAAACTATCCATACATCTCAAATTCACTTTTGAGATAAACAATAGTAATCCTGTTAATTTATAGCTGAAAAGTGGGGAAATACAATTGAACTTTGTCAACAACAAAAAAGGAAGCATCAAAAAAGGAAGCATTACAGTTTCATTGACGCCGACACAGGTGTCCACTGCATATATCACACTGATTATCACAAAAGTGATCTACAACCAAAGCTCTAATAGGAAACATTCAAAACACTATAGAAACACATACCTTGCTTCACCCATCATTCAAAACCAGAATACATTACAATCAAAACACTACAGAAAATCTCATTGCGAAATGATACTAATCTATCCTAAAGTTAACAATATGTTCACAAGAACACACATCTTTGTTCATATGAAATAGGTATTAGCTTACCGACATTGTTCACTGAGATGCGAAATCTCGCTAATTTTGCAGGCAGGCAGGTTTTGCAATGACTTGTAATTTTGCAGCAAATATAGTAGGTACAGCACCCTTGTTATTTAGGACTCCGTCTGTAGGGGATACGGAGATCTTTGTGGGTTTGGAATCACGCAATTCATCAATGTTCTCTCCATACCAAAAATTACAGACCCCCATTTCTGAAATTGCCAAAACACATAGACCTTCATCATCTGTATCTCCAGTGAAAGTGCACCTGCTATCTAGAAACGCAGCAGGTTGATCCATTGCAAGAACACAGCAGGATGATTTCTTTTTGCTACCATCTATTCTCCAAACTGCAACATATCTTTCAGTTACAGCAGAAGAGATGATGTACTTTCCATCTTCAGAGAAGATCATACAGCGAACAGACCCCTATTAATTAAGAACAGAGCAAAAGAAAAAAGGGAAAAGATTGCTTGTATTAATGAATACGATATAAAGTGAGAGAAGAAACGAGTATTACACTCAAACAAATACAAAGGCTGCACAATAACTTACAGGATGGCCTGAAAATCTTTGAATCTTTTTGTGGTCTGCACAATTAAATACCTTTAGCTGAGCTGCTGCAGTAGCTAATAGTTTCCCATCTGTGAAAAGATAACCACCCAAGTAGCAGTACTTTAGCAGAAAAATATAGGAATTTTCTAATCAAAACTAAAAGATAGAATTAAAGGAAAAACATGATTTAAACTAGGAAAATAAAAGGAATGTAGAGATGATACATGCTTAGAACAGATACCAGCAATCTGTTACAGAATCTGTTACCATCCGTCAAACCACTTGAAATATGGGAAATTACCAGCTTAAGTTTGACTTGAAATATGGGAAATTACCAGCTTAAGTCGTAGTGAAGGTGCGTATTAGCACATTGTCAAAGAAAGGGCTATGAAACATCCACGGACACATGCCTTTCCATACTATAGCAGAAAGTTGGTTACCCAAATAACTTCTAAGGTTAAAGATCAAGCAAACAAACTCATGCAGCAGAGCTATAAGCTTTTACCATATCAGGCAAGCACAACATAAGAACAAAGAATAAAGAACACCCAATCCTTGTATAATTAGCAGACATCAACAGATAAGATATTAGTAATACAGAAATTATAAAACCCCATAAAACCATATCACACCGGCACCGATTATACTGGATGCACTACTACTACGTCAAAATTGTGCAATGTTGTGAACAAGTTTAGTGATGGTAATATTTTTCCAAGGAACTAATCAATGAGCATATAAAATCCTAAACTGTGGAGGCTAAATACGACAAACAAACTCTCTTTTCAGTGGATAAAACATACATAACACTAATGAATATATCAGCTCCAAGTTCCTAAGTTTCATGGTATTATGTTCTCTAAAAACCAAGTCAAACCCGAAATGAGATGACAAACGAACATGAGAACAAAGTCAAACTCAAAATGAGATAGCAAAACTACAAGTACCAAGTGCCAAGGCCTATTCAAAACTAACATAGCATGCCTAACAAATCAAATTTGCAAACCAGGGTATACCAAGTTCTCTGTTATTTGTTACATGACTGGCTAATGATTTCACAAGCACAAACCCATATATTCCCAAATCAGATACATACCATTTAGAATAGACAAGTACAGCTACAACCTAAGCTGGTAGCCAAAAAACACAAGAAGAAATTTAAAACTAAACCTCAGCTGCAGACTAAATGCAGCACAAGATCCGTGCATTACATGTCAATAATTATTCGTACCAGTAAAAACCCTATCAAATACAGCTTCCAAACCTGACAATGTCATCCACCTTTACAACCATTTCTACATGATAAACCATGAATATTCAGTGTTTCCAAGCCAACAAGGTTCGTACATAACACTCCAAATAAATGACATACATTAGATACAAAACAAGTTAACTAATCAGTACCATAGGTCTATTACCTGACAAGGTAATCTAAAACACTTCAAAACATATTGGATCTATCAGCAACCATTATGATCACATACTAAGTCCTAGAAACCACATGCTAATAACAACAAAAAATGAACAAACATGTATAAATATGCAAATACAAGATTCTGGTCAAATTAAAATTTGAGGCAGTATCTCAATAGAACTCTGCATTAAGAAGAAGAATTTAAGTTTGAGGACATAACATAACATTGAAGTGTCATTAGATTCTGAATCTGAGCTCTCTGATTCATCATCCTCATCTCCAGTCTCAATCTGCAATGAAAAACCAAAGATCACAAAACTCCATTCACCAATATAGCAAGTAGCAAAAAGAAATAACAGGCAGCAGGTGCTAAACAAAAATTGCAATGCATCAGCATATATTTCAGTAAGCATAAACACACAGGCAATCCTGAACAACCAAAAAGAATAACCCCTCTGCCCTACCTGGCGAGATATACCAAAATTAAGATCCATTTTTTAATCTACTATGAAATTGACTGCAAATTAAGCCAAATTCCTATATCCAAATTCCTATATCGACCTGTCCGAATCACTCAACCACACCAGTTGCCTAACCAAATTAATTTTTCAAACATAAAAAGACAAAATATCAGAATAATCATGTATATTTATAAAGAGGCACAAACAGAATCACTCAACCACACCAGTTGCCTAACCAAATTAAACATTATCTACACAATTACTTTTTGTCATTAAATGTGTATTAAGTCCAATCTACATCCTTGCCCTCTTCTATGAATTATCAAAATGAAGAACATAAGCCAGTATGAAATTTTCCACCATGGCTTCCCAAACTCTTACCAACAAAAACAAATTGATCACAAACAATACAGAAAGTAACAAAGCAGCTACCCAAGTTCTATCAAAACCTTAAAATAAATCCGAATTCCTGGTCCAGTATTCATCCTTACGAAATTTCATTTAAAATAAAACAAGAAACTAATTAATTAAATTAATAAATTACATACCATGAAAGACAAATTTTTCAAAATACACATACCTTGTAAACTAGACCAACAATTGTTGTCCCGGTCTTAAGAAAAGATGAGGGTTTGAGACCCTTCTTCATTAGCATCTCATTCCGTCTACACAGACCGAAACTAAAGCCACCCTTAGCGGGAACATCCACTTCTGCCTTGGACGTTTTGGAGAAATCAAAATCTAACCCTATTCATACAACATCGGAAGCATGTGTCGGATTAGCATAAAAGCATAAATAGAACTATAAAACAAAGACCAAACAAAATAGGTAAATAATTTTTTTAAAAAAAACCTAATTTGGTATTGATACGAATGATCTAGAACTTACGAAGTTCTGAAGGATCGAAGACTGTTGATGCCGAATTTCAGTAAATACGAAGTTGGAAGAGGAAGAAGAGGAACTCGAATCAGACTGAAATAACGTGAAGGCTTGGGTAGTAAGAAAAGGCCTGCGGGTTTAAATACACAAATTAACCACACCGAGTGTCTTCGTCAAGTTTTGAACCTTATTCCTTCTTTGAAAGAAGAAATGGCCTGCGGCTTTAGAGTACGAAGGCGAGAAGCTCAATAATGCCAAATCTTCTTGCCGAGCAAAACGATGTCTATCCTTTTTGCTTCATCTCCTTCAAAGAAGCACCCCAAATCAGATGCAAGATTAGAGAGGTTCAGGAAATCTAGGCAAACCCTAGCTTTTGTTTTCCAGATGGAACGAAAAGAGGCTAAACAGAGAGATAAGAAACGAAGACAAATGAGAGAGCGGAAAGTTTTCATTTAATCGTTTTTTTTTAGCTCCGTGTTTTTGTTCATACACAATTGTTTTAAAAAATATATACGTTATCTAATTAAAATAAAAAAAAATGTCCTTTTAAATAGATAACATTTTTATATATATATTTATAACGTTTTTTTTTAAAATATTGTAAAAAAAAATATTACAACATTTTTATAAAAAACATTGTGGTTTAAGCGTTGTCTATTTACTATTTTGTAGTAGTAGATAGTTTTATTTTATAAAATTTGGTTATGATTCCATTTAACAACTAAAGTCATATTACATATTTTTAATATGGATTGTGTGAGTTGGAACAATATAGTTATGGGAGGTCAACCATATTTATTAATATTATGATCCAATAAAATAAATTACTTAATATATTAATTTTTTATGTTTGTTTAACTTTTCTATCTATTTTTTTATACATACTCTTTCTCTCTAAAATGTTTTATACTTTTATTTTTGTATACTTTCTCTCCCTAAAATTTTCTCTCTAAAATTGTTTCTCTCTCTAAAATTAGCAATAATGACTGCTTTAAAAAAGCGATTTATATATGATCTCTTTGTTAGGTATACAAACTACACACCTTATGTTATAGCTACCTTGTTCGCATTCCTTTATTTTAAGAGCAACCTCAAAAATTAAAGTTAATTATCTGCTTTTTCCTTTGAAAATTAAAAATGTGTATGAAGAAGCAATGAGGGAGAAGTGGAGTAATGATTGGAGTTATTTTAAATTTTAAAAATATTATAAATTCATTTAATTTTTTTTATAATACCATTATAAAAATTGTGTATCAAAACAATATATCCTTCATTCTAAATTTAGAGATATATTTATAGATTTTTATATTTTTTGAAAGAATTTTATTTTTAAAACATATCCATGAATCTATGTAAAATTGTAACGGTAATAGTAGTGGTATGATTATGCTCAATTAGTCAAAATAAAAGTAATAACATTTTAGGGATTTCATGTTAGATAATTAAAAAACATCTATCTCTAATTTTGGAATCAATACTTATATATAAAAGTAGTAAAGGCGATCCAAAACTCACCTCTCAATTGCTAAATTTACTTGGTCAACTCTTAATTAATTAATAGTTAACTCGTTTAATTGGAAAAATAACGTGAATTCATCCTTCAGTCTACCGACTCCTTCTCTTCTTCTCAATCGACTATTCTTCTTCAATCGACTCCTCTTCTTTCATTGTCGACCTACTCCTTCTCTCAAAATTTCATAGTAAATCTCATTAATCTTTCGATCTTCCTCTTACAGTCACACTTTGAAACCCCATAACATTTCTCTGAAAAATAATCGGGAAAAGAGATGTGTGGCGGAGCTATCATATCCGAGCTAGATCCACCAAACCAGTCTTCTCGTCGTCTCACTGTCGACATTCTCTAGAACACTGCTATGAAAAAAACCTGAACAATTACTACTCCAAGCCTTTGAGATTTGAGTTTGTTGACCTCGACGATGATTTCGAGACCAATTTTCAAGGTTTCAAGGATTTCTCTGAATATGAAGCTGATGTGAAGCCTTTTGCTTTCTCTGCTTCCAAACAGTCTTGGATTACACGGGGTTAAGCATTATACTGTCATGTTCCTAAGGTTTCATTTATTTATATGGCTAAAATTTTGCTTTTTTTCTTTGACTTCAGTTTGTTAACATATGAGATTGGAGTAGTATATGATTTTTAAGTATAAAAGTAGTAAAGGCAATCCAAAACTCACCTCTCAATTGCAAAATTTACTTAGTCAACTCTTAATTAATTAAGAGTTAACTCGTTCAATTGAAAAACTCACGCGAGTTCATCCTTCAATCTATCGACTCCTTCTCTTCTTCTCAATAGACTATTCTTCTTCAATTGATTCCTCTTCTTTCATAGTCGACCGACTCCTTCTCTCAAAATTTCATAGTAAATCTCATTAATCTTTCGATCTTCCTTTTACAATCACACTCTGAAACTCCATAACATTTCTCTAAAAAATAATTAAAAAAAACGATGTGTGGCGGAGCTATCATATCCGACCTAAATCCACCAAACCATTCTTCTCGTCGTCTCACCGTCGACCTTCTCTAGAATACCGCTCTGAAAAAAACCTGAACAATTACTACTCCAAGCCTTTGAGATCTGAGTTTGTCGACCTCGAAGATGATTTCGAGACCAATTTTCAAGGTTTCAAGGATTTCTCTGAATATGAAGTTGATGTGAAGCCTTTTGCTTTCTCTACTTCCAAATAATTTGGGATTACACGGGGTAAAGCATTATACTGTCATGTTCCTAAGGTTTCATTTATTTATATGGCTAAAATTTTGCTTTTTTTCTTTAACTTCAGTTTGTTAACATATGAGATTGGAGTAGTATATGATTTTTAAGTATAAAAGTAGTAAAAGCGATCCAAAACTCACCTCCCAATTGCAAAATTTACTTAGTCAACTTTTAATTAATTAATAGTTAACTCGTTCAATTGAAAAACTCACGCGAGTTCATCCTTCAGTCTATCGACTCCTTCTCTTCTTCTCAATCGACTATTCTTCTTCAATCGACTCCTCTTCTTTCATTATCGACCGACTCCTTCTCTCAAAATTTCGTAGTAAATCTCATCAATCTTTCGATCTTCGTCTCACAATCACACTCTGAAACCCCATAACATTTCTCTGAAAAATAATCAAAAAAAGAGATGTGTGGCGGAGCTATCATATCCGACCTAGATCCACCAAACCAGTCTTCTCGTCGTCTCAGCGTCGACCTTCTCTAGAACACCGCTCTGAAAAACCTTGAATAATTACTACTCCATGCCTTTGAGATCTGAGTTTGTCGACCTCGTCGATGATTTCGAGACCAATTTTCAAGGTTTCAAGGATTTCTCTAAATATGAAGTTGATGTGAAGCCTTTTGCTTTCTCTACTTCCAAACAGTCTGGGATTACACGGGTAAAGCATTATATTGTCATGTTCCTAAGGTTTCATTTATTTATATGGCTAAAATTTTGCTTTTTTTCTTTGACTTCAGTTTGTTAACATATGAGATTGGAGTAATATATGATTTTTAAGTATATTTTATTGGGGTTACTGATTATTGTTGGCATAGATTTGGTTTCATTTCATTTTACTTCTATTTTATGTGATGGTTGCTTAGTTGGATCTATTAATAGTGTTTGAAGAATGAATTGGTTTTCAAGGAACTGCAAATGCAGTGAGGAAATTTACATGGGTACTTGAGGTAGGTGTTAAATTTTTTTAACAAAATCTAAGCTTATTAATCCACAGATAATTTGATTTGAATTCCCAAATCTTCACGGTAATATAAATATTATATCGCTATTATTACTTTCTTTTATTTAGAAGTTCCATTTATACTTCTACTTCTAGGTTGTCAAGAATAAGGACATTGAGAATATACTGATTCTATTGGGTGATCATGTAAGACCCCAACTTTTATGAATAAAGATTATTTTTTCTCAAAATATATTTTTGAATATTATGATGTGGATTTGATATAATATTATAGTTGTGGGTAATATTTATAAATTTTACAAAGTAAGCAAGTTGTTATAAAATATTCGTTTAGTCGGGGAATATTCTTTTTGTTGGGGAATATCTGCAGCACAATCATTGATGGACCCCACAACGGAATTGCTGTCAGAGTTAGAAAACGACAGAAATAACTTTTTATAAAAATAACGGCGAAAGTTTTACCGATAACTGTTGAAATACTCGGTGATAAAAGTACAGTAATACGCGTGGTTGCATAGTAGCACACGGTATTGATTATTGATGCTTACGTGAGAAGTCACTCAGTTATACTCAATTATTGCTACAGTAGTTCCTGTTCAATATTTTATTTTATTGATTCAATAATTGCTACGTTAATATTTTATATTATTGATTCAATAATTATCATTGCACAATATTTCAAATTATCAAATCAATAATTCATATTATTTGAATAATATTATTAGATAGCATTATTGACAATGTCTAGAAAGTTCTGTCGAGAAAAGGGGTTTGGTCACATAATTTCGCGCTAATAGGGAGAAATCTTTATCGGAAAGCCCCTCTTTCTTGGGAACGACCTGGTTGTCAATATTGTAGTTTTGTAATATTATTTGTGAATAATAAATTGTTAATATATATGATAAGGAAATATTTATTTAATATGGATTTAAACGGAGGAATTTTTAGCATGTGACATTTGTTGAAAGTTGGTATTTTATCTTTTCCGATAAAATAATTTATTCAAATATATTATTATAATATTACATTATAGTAGTATGATGTGATTATATAATAGTATGATTTTTAATTTGAATGGTAGCATTATTATTGTAAATTTATGGTATAAAAGTAAAATGAGGTGGAAGAGAACAAATTGAATTTGAATTACGATGATGTAAGTTAATGATGTCATCTAACGATGAGGTAAGCAATGATGTCATCGAAACGATGAGGTAAGCAATGATGTCATCGAAACGATGAGGTAAGCAATGATGTCATATGATCGATGATAAAAGCGATGATGTCATAAATTATGGCAAAAAGACTATTTTACCCTTACTCACGTGCTTCATAAATGAAAGCTCATTTCTTCATTATTTTCACCAATTCATTCAAGTCGTAGAGAGAGAAAGTATAGAGAGAATAAGAGAGAAAGAAGAAGTAGACATTCATTACTACATTATTGCAGATCCAATATCCTACTAAGGTAAGGGGTATTATTTCTTTCGTATTCGTAAGAGATATTATTCTTGTTCAATATTCGTAAGAAATAATATTTTTTTCCATACTCTGTAGTATGTAAGTAATATTATTTCATTTCATATTCCTAATTCTACACTTATGTTAATAAGTATTGCTTCTATACTTCTTGAAATTAGTAGAATATCCTTGATATTTGCGCTTCATCCAGTATCTTTTCATGAAAATATTATTCTGAGCATTCTTGATAATTTTTAATCCTTTCATGTCGGGGTACTATTCACGGGTAACTATTCTCGAAGTACTATTCGCGGGGTACTATTCACTCAAATACTATTCACCCAAGGTACTATTCATGATAAAAATTGATTTCTTTTCGGTCCAAATCATTTCTGATACAATATTATGTTAGGTTTGTAATATTCATGAACGCAATCAAATTGCACAAAATAAGCGGAAGCATAGAAAATTAAGTTTTAAAATTTTACAAACCATATACCCGGATCATCCTTTATGCACAATTATTAATTAAATAAAAAGATAAAGAATAAGAATCATACCCTTGAAGATTCGAGCTTCCTCAGGTACAAGTTCACCTCTAAATCTTTTTCGCGTTCAACTTGAATCCACCGGGTTTGGTTCCTTCCTTTGATCAATGTCAGCCACCCAAGTGTTTGGCCTCTAGAGGTGATCCACCAAGGAAGAAGAAAGATTCAAGAAGATGGGTGTTTGGCAAAACCATAGTTTTCTATCTCTCATAGAAAATGGTGTACTCTCCCACAATTGGAATCACGTATATCGATATCTGATATAAGACTTCTCTTATAAAGATATCATTTAACCCTTCTAATCTAATTAGAAAATAGGGTATTATATAATTAATTAAATTTCTTTAATTAATTAAGTTCCCTAATCTTATTAGGGATAATTAATTAAACTCTTTTAATTAATCTATCTCCTAATCTTATTAGGAATAAATGAGAGTACTTTTATTAATTAATTCTCAAACTTCTTTTAGGAATTAAATAATAATAGTAATAATAATAATAAGACTCTCTTATTAATTTATATTTAATGTTTCCAAAATATTAAATAATAAATATTAAGCTATTTAATTTATTCGATCACCATAGATTAAATTAAATATACTTAACTTATTATTATGATTATGCCATTAACTTCTTAAATAATTATTCTTCCTTTTATGGTGTGACCCTTTAGGTTCTCCATATTAAACCTAGGTTGTGAATAAATCAATTAGAATAATTCTAATCTTATTTAAATAAATAAATTAAACTATTAATTTATTTAATTAAATAATATTTATTCTACAATAGGATAAGCCCCCTAGCGATTAACGACTTTCTAGATAATATAGATTTCAACATTAATCATACAAGAACCTTTGAGTAAATAGTTACCGTGATAATTCGATCCTTCCACCATACAACGTCCCAATTAAATATAAGATACGGAATTACTGTCAAGTCTTATTTTATTTAATTATATGTATTTCGACTCTTAAATGTACAACTCCAAATAATGCAAATTAGAAACTCCTTTCTAATTTCATTCTGCATTGGCCAAGGACTACTGGGTTGTCATTTATCGAATCACATAGGACATTTCTCTTCTTTTACTAGAAGTGGTAGATTCTTTAGTGATCATACATTATCTCCATGTACAACTTATTATAACCAAGCATACTCTTTGATTGGTCTTAAGGAATAAGTCAAAGTATAACTCATCATACACAAGATACTATGATGATCTCAAGTCCAAGGATCACTTGTATTACTATCACTACAAGAATTCCTATTGACAGGCAAGTAAAACTCCATTAGGAATTCCTTAGTGAGCCACGTTCAGTGAACTTATTCTCTAATAACCACCTACATACTTGCTTTAATGTCTCCACATAAATGATCATGAGATCAATCATCCTCGTCCCAACGAGAAAGCAAACGTATGTATTACAATCTATCCTGATTCACTAATCCCCAATTTAGTAATCCAACGATTGGAAACTATTTTAGTTTTAAGCTTTCTAAGAATTTAGATCTCATTAGAATGATCATCATCATTATTCTAAAATCATTGCTTAAAACTATGGTTTTATCATATATTATAAAACAACATCATGTAGATAATTAAAAGCATTTAATAAATTAATACTTTTTATTAATAAATGAATAAGATTGTTACAAAGTATATGCTTTATCATCAAACATGATTGTCTTGTGTTCATACTACTTTCAATCTCCCACTTGCACTAAAGTCGATCGCCATGGTATCTCATACCCTTCTTCTCTGAGTGACGATTATCCTGCTGTTGGATAAGCTTTAGTTAATGGATATGTAATATTTTTCTTGAGAGTTCACTATCTCTATAGTGATTTCTCATCTTTCAATGATTCATATAATCAAATGAAAGTGCCACAACACATGTTTAGATCCAAGATGAGACTTAGGAACTATTCCTAGTTCTCTAATGAACTTTTCATCCAAACAATCAACTTGTAGCTTCATTTATAGCTATATACTTTGTCTTTATCACTAAACTAACAACTCTTTGTTGTTTGGAACCTTTCCAATTTCACTGCACCACCGTTCAAGGTAACGCTTTACCTTAAAGTAGATTTTCTGTCGTCTTGGTCTGTTTGAAAAACTTGAGTCTGTTAAGCCTTCTAGTTTTAATTCAAACCCACCATAAATCTGATCACATCCTTAGTGCCGATTAAGTACTTTAAGATATTTTTCACTGTCTTACAATGATCTTCTCTAGAATATGATCGATCAACATTAGGTCCGTATATTTCATTGTATACATGATTGTCACTCATGCGATCTCTCTTTTTGGGAGTCTATGGGGACTATTAAGAGAGATACACTCCATGGCTCATCAACATGAGACATCTTTTGGAGTTTGTCATGCTAAACGACTTTAGCATCAAATGAATATACATTACTTGGGTTAAGTCGAGCATCCTCTTAAATCTATCTATATAGATTTTTATCCCAATTATGATACTCTTCCCAAATCATTCATGGAGGAATGTTTAGATAACTTTATCTTTACTGATTATAACATTGGTATGTCATTCCTTATCCATAGTATATCAACATATAATACTAAGAATGTCACGATACTCCCACTGACCATTTTGTACACACTAGGTTCATTCTTATTTGTGATAAAATTAAACTCTTTTGATTTTTTTCATCAAAACGAATGTTCCATTTTTTTAGAAGCTTGTTTCAATCCATTTCTCTGAGTGTCTACGTATGTAACTAGATCATCATCTTCTCTGATGTGTACCTCATCATCATCATCTATGATGAATCCATACCTCATAGGTATCTTTGGTACTATTCCAGATTTATGATTCAGTTGTGGTACAATAGCTTTATCTACAGGTTCCTCTAATTTGACTTATAGTGTTTTGTGGTTCTTGAACTCTTCAAGATCTATTATCCTCCCACTAGCCCCTTTAATGATAAACACATTTATCTTAGAAGGTAGCGTGTTTCGTAATAAACACCTTTTGCTAAGTAGGATTATAGAACATATACCCTAAACTTACTTTAGGATGTCTCATAAATTTGTACTTGTCAAATCTTATCCCAAGCTTATCCTTTGAAACCTTTTCACATAAGCTTGACAACCCCTTATCTTAACTTACTTAAAATTAGGAATCCTTCTTGTCCATCACTTTTATGGAGTCTTGTGGCCGAATTTTGTGGTTACCTTTTTCGTAGATATGTAGCCATTTCTAGGACATTATCCCGTAAGGATAGGATCTTTGGAATGTCAGTAAAATCATTATTTTTCCTTTTAGATCATTATGGAAACAACATTCAATAACCCTAAAGACAACTTACATCCATGCCGATACTACCTAAGTTCAGCCCAACCCTAACACAAACCGAACATCATCTCAACCCTAACACACACCGAGTGTTATTTCCAATCTTATTATGTAGAGATAACCCCAGATATGCAGATCAAAAGACCCAAGAATAACAACACCAGAGAGAGATACCCTAACACACACCAGAGTTATTTCCAACTGCGATAACACCGATACGCTCAGGGCCCAGTCCCGTAGAGAGACAACATCTGAGTAGAAACCCCATCCTTGGTGATAGCCCCAAGGATGCCATTGCGCTCCCATCCTTGGTGATAACCCCTAAAATGCTTGTTTCAAACACATGCGATCAAACACATTTTCAAGCTCGTACATCCCGTCGAGGCACATACACCTCGGCCCCGGACTAATAAAAAGCAAGCAGATGTGAATACCCACGATGATAAGTGAGGCATACAAACAAGCAAATTCCAATCTCAGATGTAACCCGAGCAACGCTCTCGCTTTCCGCTTAAACCGCCGATATAACCCCATGAGAGAGTCAACACGCCATCTTACTATCTCAACAAGATGATATCGCAAAGATACCAACAAGTGGTCCAATCTCACCAGAACTCCCGAAAGCAACGCCTACTTTCAACTCAAACCGCCGATAACCCCCACAAGGAGTCACACATCATCTTGTTCCTTCAAAAATGGCACGCCGCCTCAACACTTCATACATACATACATACAACAATGTCCCACAAGAGCCGAGGATCGACAATCCCGAGTGACTATTACGGTGGCAAGATTTTGATAGAATTTGAAGCTTGAAGACCATGGGCATAAACCCTCTTCCCGACTTCGATAACCTCTAATCCATGTCATTACGTAACTCGACACAAGCGATCCAAGAAGTACATGTATATACTTCGCTCGATGCTCTCTGATTTAAGTTCGCAAGTTCGAAGTGACATTACAAAGGTACGATCGAGTCGCATCGTACTATTTAGACGACGGACCCCTGAGGCTCTGGATCCACCACGACACAAACCGTAGTATAAATCAATCATGCACGCCGCAGTGTACCGCGGCCATCATCATCTATATATATAAGGTCTGGGGTCACCCATTTGAGAAGAGAGAGAGAAGGAAAAGGCGAGGAAGCCCCGCCCATTTTACTCGTGATACACATCTTTTCGAGTGTTTCCTCTTCTTTAAACACTAGTTAGCTCACATATAGCTACTTTTTATCCTAATGAGCCGAGTGTTTATCCATTTAAAGTCTAAGAAGTCTACTTTGGCAAGCAAATTCACCGTAAGCCTTCTTACATTCTATAAAGCCTCTTTCTCATATATCACACAATCGTCAGTACACGCTGATAGTCGTGAGTGTGTGTTTTTTTTACTTTCTATCTCGTGGTTTTCATTTCGTCTGTATATATATACTAATATATGTATATATTTCAGATATATGGACTAACATTATCGAAGTTATGCCTCGATTGAGCCTGCATTTCTGGCCCTGAGCGCTTATCTCGCTATATATATATATATATATATATATATATATATATAATATATATATCGACGATCATCATCGATGAGCCCGATTTTACATCCTGAGCGCTTAATTGCTTTTATATATATATATATATATATATATATATATATATTGTCATTTATATATATCCGATGAGCCCGGATTTTACATCCTATATATATTATTATA
Source organism: Panax quinquefolius (assembly GCA_020205615.1). Taxonomy (NCBI): domain Eukaryota; kingdom Viridiplantae; phylum Streptophyta; class Magnoliopsida; order Apiales; family Araliaceae; genus Panax; species Panax quinquefolius. The sequence continues at coordinate 80,575,832 of CM035173.1, read as the reverse complement.
TATATATATATATATATATATATATATATATTGTTGCTATATATATCCGATGAGCCCTATTTACATCCTAAGTATATGCTTATATTTATATATATATATATATATATATATATATATATATATATATATATATATATATATATATATATATATATATATTATTTACATTTTGTCTCGCCTCGAGTTTACTTCGGTAGGCTTTCGCTTTTACATGTTTTTATACATTTCGTCCCGTTTAGTTTACTGAGTTTATTCATATATATATATATATATATATATATATATATATATATATTTATCGCTTTTATATATTTACATTTTCGATCCCCATGGAGTTGCTTCGTGGTGGTTGATCCAAATTGTATATATATATATTTACAACTTTTATATATATAATCGCTATCGCTTTCCATACAAATTGCAGAGATTACGTGAGCCTAGAATCATGTGATCACAGTGTTCACCATCAACCTAGATTCGGCTCCCATGATGGACATTTTTTAGTCAGAAGCAGCTTTGTACATTATTTTACAAAGGTTCTAAGTTTCCTCGATGGTCATTATGCCCATAAGGAGTTCTAAGATCATCAGATATTATTTTCTCGAGGATGCTTCAGATCTCAAAAATAAAAGCAAACAAGCCAACATTTAATAAAATGGAAGTATGAAAAGGTCTCAATTCCTATTGAGCACAAGGTTTGAAAACCTCTTTACAAAAATTGTCATTGCTATATCTTGTTAAAACCGAATTTTCTATAAAATTCAAACCTCAGTATATATAGGTGCTAACGAGGCCTCACACTACTTTCAAATAAATTGCACATCGATCCACACACACACACACACACACATTCATATAACAATTTCTTTTGAAGAGTGGCGGCACACCGTGGTAACACTTGATGTCTGGGGTGCCTAACACCTTCCCTCCGCATAATCAAGCCCCCAACCCTTAATGAATCTCTTGCTTTCACAATCCGCTTAGCAAAGTCAAATCACCGGGTCAATGTGCTAACCTTTTTCGGTTATGCATTGGTGCAACCAAGTAAATACACCAACCGGCGACTTTAAAGTCAATCGTCGACATTATACACGTTTGACCTTTTTCACTTGTTTTTTCAAACAAATCTCACATTAACATGAGAACACCAAAGAACAAGTAACGGTGGGACACTAAAAATCCCGACGCCGACAGTGGCGACTCTCCTGGGGACTCCAAAGAAGAGGGCTTAAGCCGCTATTACAAGCTTTTCAAAATTGTTATATGCTTGTGTGATTGTTGCATTTACATTTCGATGAATGTGTACGAACGCATCTTACTTATCAGACCGCTAAATATCTATCTCAGGATATTAGTGTTTCAGACATGTCATCATTTTGCATAAACGGTGAGACACGCTTGTATGTGAATGTATGTTGTGTGGTCCCTCCACCAGAGGCTATCCTGTCGCAGTTTGATTATCGGACCCGTGGAAGAATAATTCCCTGGCTCGTGAAAGGCACCACTCATTCGCTTCCAAATTGAAAGACCTGATTAACTTCCCGCCGAGTAGATTATGATGATCCGGGAACCTTCATGCCGAAAAGCCGCGAGAGTAACCCTAAGATAGGTCAACCTCTCGATAAACCAAACGCGAGGAAAGTCTCTTCATGCTTTCCATTTTCAATTACTTGTAAAAGCATTTACTTGTAATTTTATTCCATGTTCATCCATATATAATGGGAAAATATGAAGAATATCTCATGATGACATGTTATCAATTAACAAACCGGCTTTTGCAGACAAATTCCTAAAACGGGACATGTTATGATAACATTTACATTACCCTAAGACTAAACTACGTAAGTCTTTTGTAGGGAAGCAATCGGGCCTCATACTCCGCTTAAAATCCAAAAAGGCCACAAGCCTACAAGCCAATCATGTCTTCTTCCCAATAGCCTAACTCGCTTCCCGAGAAGAATTTGACTGATTGAGTAAACAAATCACGACTCAATGTTCTACTTAAAAGAATTACACCACCTACTCTGTGGTACGTAAGATACCTACACATACAGTAACCCTCTACACAAGGAGTTCAAGGTCCGGAAAACAATTCCGTAACATCACTGATACAACCAACAAAGACCCTCAAGGCACCCATCTCCAAGGAGATCCGCATAACTATGTGACATCAGAAGAAAGTCCTTCAAATGGAGGAAACCATTCGTGTTCTCAAAGGGATTGAACTCATGGCAAGTTGTTTCATATACGCACCTTTGCATATTCCCCGTGTTCATTATCCGAGAAATTTAAAGCCCCCGATTTTGAGAAATACGACGATTAGGGGATCCTTATACACATTTAAAAGTGTTCATTGAGAACTCGATCTTATGCCGAGAATGAAAAGCTCAATGCAAATTGCTTCGTAAAAAAGTCCTGACCGAGAAGCCCGCTGCTCATGGTATACCGATTAGACAACTCTAAGATCCATAGTTGGGAAGAGTCGCCCACGCCTTCCTCACTCAATACAGCTTTTCAATCTCAGATGGCTCCCGACCGGCACTAAATTACCAAGGTCAAGAAATAAATTTAACGAGTCATTCGTAGAGTATGCTCAAAGGTGGAGGCGCTCACGTCGCTCAAGTTATTCCTTCCATGATGTAATCGAAATGGTCACGACTTTCATAGATATACAGAAGCTCCTTTCTATGAAAGAGTTCTAGCCGGTATTGGCAAACCATTTTCCTAAAATGATCAAACACTACGAGAGATGGTCAAATGGGATCAAGTCCCAAAATTTCAAGACCTAGCCGCCTTAAAGTCAAGTCACGAGCACATCCAAATCGGATCTTATGGAAACAACTTCCTGAGGGTCCATAAAAAAGAAAGAGGAGGATGTTTCCTCGATACTACAAGGACAAAAAGGCAATCCAAGCACGCCTATGCAGAGAGAGAAACTACTCCCTTTTCCAAAGACAATCTTCAAACCCTCCATTACCTAAAAGTGGAGAAGTGAAGCTACCTCGAACGCTCACACCCTTTAGGGGACTCGCCGAGAATATTCTTGCTCTTCCGATCGCCGTAAGAAAATTACACATCTTCTTCCACCAAACCCTAATGGGAAGGGTTTTAATGCTACTCTAAGTGTGCTTACCATGCCGGGCACCTTTAACATGATACTCAAGATTGTTGGGCCTCAAACATAAGATTCAAGATCTAATAGACAATGGTGAGATCGTGGTCACTAAACCCGATCAACCTCACGCAAGACAAACCCTCTTCCTCAACACAAAGAAGAAGAGGTCAATATGATCACTGAGCACCGACATGGTTCCAATTTATCGATAAATCATCCCAACCCATCAAAGACTTGTGTCGATAAAATGGGATTATGCAAAGTTCCAGCTTTACTATGGAACGAAAGATGAAAGCTCTTTGCAAACAAATCGAGTAATCGCGTAACTGTGTGACCCACCATCATCAAGTCACACGCCAATTAATCAGCAGAGAGCATGCCTATCTCCTTCCATTTGTTATGAATGCTTCATCAACACCTTCGTAAAGCGGGCTATGGAGGATAAGGTCAGCAAGCGAGCAAGTGCTAAAGCCCGCCGATTTCGCCAATAAAAGGGAATTCACCTATTTGGGCCAATCTATGGAGGAGATACTTCAAATGTCGATCAACGGCGAAGAATCACATTCCTTCTACCTCCAATCAATCCCCGCCAGTATGGTTCAACTCGATGAAATGTGTCAATATCATTCACATTCTCGCCACACAAAGACGTAAGAATGTCAAGCACTCCGCCATCTCATTCGTAATCTTATCGATAATGCAGGTCCCGCAAATAAATAATGATGATTACACCGCGGCAACTTAAGGGTGGAAATGCATGCCCTACCCAATGGAAGGGATCAAGAGCGCTTATATCCGGCGTGGATGATGAGACCACAAAGTATTTCCCATACAACCAATTCATCTCAAAGGAGCCGATAATCCTTTGAAAGTGGCCGCACTGTAGCCAATTCCTTTACTCTTGCAGACTACAACATCCTCGTTGTCACCACACACAAAGTTCCATGGAATTATGGAGAAGTCAAGGATCCACGCCTCATACTACTCGCTATGGTGGTCGAAAAGAAAATCCACCGCACTTTCCTCAACGGGTTATCAAGCCTACTTATGGCAAAAGGGAAGTCACCATGGAGAAGATTGAAAATTCTCCGCATTTACGGGCCATATAATGAAGCCAAAGTGGTTTTAAGCTCATGAGAAGCTCCACACCGCATTTCAATTATCGACCTCGGTTTTCTTCCGAGGAGCATCGGAGGTCTTGCTAAAGGTTTTGAAGAAGCCTACCGCCAAAATCAAAGAATGTGGAAAATTTTCAACATTTGGTCGATCACATTTTCAACAACAATGTGATATCCTTCACCGATGACGACATACCTCCCAAGGGACCCGGCCATCGCAAAACCACCGCACATCGCAGTTGTTGTCTTTTCCCGCACATGCTAGCCGGAGTATTGATAGATGGAGGTTCATCTCTAAATATCCGTCCTTATGCCACCTTGGTGAAGATGAATATCAATCTCAAGCTTAATCCAAAGTAGCCATACGATCATCCGAGCTTTTGATGGATCTCGCAAAATTCCGCTGAAAGATTGAATCGCCAATCGAGATTGGTCCTAATACATTCAACGATCCTTCCACGCCCCTCAAGATAGATTCAGATACAACCTCGCTATCGGGGAGACCATGGATACACATGGTCGAGCCGCTCTCTCCACCTTACATCAACAACTCAAATACATCATCAACAATAGCCTAGTCATCGCCAATGCCGAGCGTAATGTCCTAGACCAGAACTCTACCAATTATCGCCTTCAATTCGTAAGTTGAGCCACCAGCTTCCATACTCGAAGTGAGTAACACGCAATACCATTCTATTGAGCGCCACTTCCTGCACTCCAAGATTTCCGACGAGGTTATGTCACCACTCAAGAAATGATGTTATCAAGTTATCAACCCGACAAGGGCTTGTAAGGATCAACAGGTATTATTAAGCACCCTATCCAAATGTCCAAATAATTGGGACAAATTGCTAGGCTATTCTACTAATTCCACTCACAGAATCCTCATAAGCATAAGTTGTTCCTCAAACTTCCGCCAAGACGACGATTTTCTACACCTTTACCGCATGAGTTGATATAGCCTCCAAAGAAAGGTACCAAATTTATGTCAGTGGATGTGTTGCTTCCAAAGCCAAAGCCAATCAAAGCTAAAGAGGTGCCGATTCCCGATCCCGAGGCGAAGAAAAGGAACTGAAAACGTAAACACGACCTTGCCTTTGATGATGGCAGTATTCGCGCCATTGTTCATGATGAACACACAAACAGATACACCCCATTGATGATTGCCCGCCCAGATGTCATGGTTATCATTCGAAAAAGAGGACACCGACGATCCTTCTATCACCGCAGCCCATCAGACTTTTCCTCGATAATTGGAGCAAAGACTCCATGCATCGGGTCGACGAGGGTAAAATGGGCGTAAAATCCTCCGCCTCTAGAGATAACTTTAATTGCTTGCTTTCCTTTACAAAGACTAGCAATTATTTTATCACGCATATGCTAACACTTTTGTATGATCGAATAAATTGATATATTAAGTGAAAGCATATTTTGTTTCAGACTCAATTTAGATGTGCTCAGTATTTGCCGATGAGGTGCCTTCTCTCCACAAGGGGTCAGAATTTTGATGCAAAGTTGACTCAGACTCATGGACATCCAAGAGGACATCGAGACACCTCAAGAGATTAAGGAACGGGTCACCGACAAACCCAAACCCAATCTTGATCAAACCACTCCTTTCAATCTCGGACCTTAGACAACCCTAAGCTAATCCAGATTGGTTCGCACTTTACCACAAATCAACTAAATGACATGGTCAGACCGTTAACCCAATTCCGTGGATGTGTTTGCATGGTCTCATGAAGACATGGTGGGATTGTCCACCGACATTGTTCTTCATCGCCTTCCCATTAAAGAAGGATTCAAGCCGCTTAGTAAAAGCTCAAAGCGATCAAAACCCGAGTGGAGTTTAAAAGTTAAAGAAGAAATTGTGAAACAATTTCAAGTCGGCATCATCATGGTGTCTACATATCCAGAGTGGATATCCAACATTGTTCCCGCGCTTAAACCAGAGGAAAGGTGCGAAGTTTGCGTGGATTATCTGGATTTGAACAAAGCTTGCCTTTAAAGATAGCTTTTTCCCGCCATTTATCCACATTCTCATCGACAATACCGCTTCAATACGATATGTACTCCTTTTGTCGATTGCTTTATGGGTACCATCAAATTATGGTCACCGAGGAAGATCGTGAGAAAACCGCTTTCATCACGCCTTGGGGAACCTTTTTGCTACTGATTTGGTTGTCATTCTACCTCATCAACGCCGGCAACCTACCAAATGAAGCTATGATGGCTCTTTTTCCACGATTTAATGCACAAGGAGATAGAGATCTATGTGGATGACATCATTGTCAAATCCCGTAAGAGGATGACCATTTAGACCATCTCAAAAAGTCGTTCAACAGTCATGTAAGTACAACTTGAAGTTGAATCCCGCCAAGTGCGCCTTTTTTGTGTTAAGTCGTGCAAGTTGCTAGGCTTCCTAGTCACCACAAAGGATTGAATCGATCCTACCAAAATCCAGTGCCATCAAGGAAATGCCCATTCCTCGATGTAGAAGAAGGAAATACGGGGATTTTTTGGGAAGGATCAACTTCATTAGCCGATTCATTTCTCAACTCACTAAGAACTCAGGAGCCCAATCTTCAAATTGTTAAGGAAGAACTCCTCCATGAAATGGAATGACGAGTGTCAAAAAGCCTTCCTCACAATTAAGGAGCAACCGATCAACGCCCTGCTTTTGGTACCTCCTGTGGATGATGTTCCCTGCTCATGTACCGCCCATAAATGACAATGCTATGGGTCAGATGTCAAGCGTAAAGACAATAGAGGCCAAGAGCGAGCTATCTATTACCTCAAAGAAAAGATTCAAAGATCGCGAACACAAGTACACTCGATCGAGAAGACTTGTTGTGCTTTTAGCATGGGCTTCCATGAGATTACAAGATTATCTCCATGGTCACACAACCCATCTCATATCCCGCATGATCCCTCTTAAGTATGTGTTCAAAGAAACCCATATCGAATTGTCGATCGTCTGTATGGCAGCTTGATCCTACAAAGAATTTGACATCGCTTACGCGACTCAAAAGTCTCTGGCCAAAGGTCAAGGAATTGCGGATCAATTGGCCACCGCACCTCATAGGGATTACAAACCCTTAGAAACATACTTTCCTCGACGAAAGGAGTAATGACAATTCAAATACCACATCAAGACGATATATACGCCGCTCGTGGAAAATGTATTTTGATGGAGTCATTAACTCGTAAGGCTCGAGCCGAGCAGCTTTAATATCCCAGACGGGAGCAAAGATCCCGTCAGCCATTAAATTGCAGCTTTGTCAACACCAACAACACAAATGAGTATGAAGGTCAGATTACGGGACTCAAACTTGCCTGCTCAACGGGTATCAAAGCAAGAATCTGCTTTGGGGATTCCGAATTGGTAATCAAGCAATCCACAGTGAATCTATCAAACCAAAGAATTACATTTACCGCCTTTACCACTCCAAGTTTCTACAGATGGCTTTGAGTTCAAGAAATCTCCTTTCTACACATTCCTCGTAATAGAATGACTTTGCAGATGCATTAGCAACGTCAGCCTCCTCGGTTTACATACCGACAAGGAAAACATGCCAAGCATCACGATCATATATGCAGAAAGCCCCACCTATGGGAATTACATCGAGAAGTATCGATGAGTCACCTCCCATCCACAACCCTTGGTATCAACATATCAAGGAGTATCTACTTAGACGGATCTACACCACCGAGGCGAGCCTAACCGAGAAGAGGCGATTCATCGACTTGCTATGAAATTTCTACTCGAAGCGAGATGCACTCTACAAAAGAGATGCAGATTAGGTCTCCTCGATGTCCGGACAAAGACCAAGTCAAATGACTCATGGATGAGATCCATGGTGGAGTATGCGGCCTCACACGAGCGGACCCCTACTTGTCAAGAAAATTCTCGTAATCGGACATTATCGGCTTACACTCAAAGTCGACCGTGATGATCACGCCAAGAGGTGCTATCAATGTCGATCCATGGGAATGCTATCCACGCCTCCAAGGAACTCCACAATACGAAGTTCGCCACGGCCCTTTTCAATGTGGGGAATGGACGGATCGCCCATCGAGCCCAAAGCCAAGAATGGACATCGATTCATATTCACCACGATCGACTACTTCACCAAATGGGTCAAGCAGCCTTCCTTCCCTGTGGTTACTAAAGAAGTCATCATTGCTTTCATCGTAAACAATGTTGTTTGTCGATATGGACAACCGTGAGGTCATCAGGTCGATAATGCTAAAAACCTCAACAACAACAATGATGGAGGAATTATGCAAAAAATTCCACATCAAACATCTCAACTCACATCTACCGACCAAAGATGAATGGTGCCGCTGAAGCTGCTAATAAAACAACATCAAGAAGATCATGCGTAAAATGTCCGCCAATCACAAAGGATGGCCCCACCTCTCTCGCCCCTAACTTTATTAGCCTACGTAACTTCAATGCGCGGCTTCCACCGGGCAACCCCTCACTGTTAGTCTATGGATGGAAGCAAGCAATTCCTATAGAAGTGGAAATGGAATCCTCGTAGTATCGATGGATGCTCACTTGATGAAGACCAATGGGTACAAGATGTATCACCAATTGTCTCTCGATAGATGAAAGGCGAACCGCGCTATCTTCCATGGTCATTTATATCAAGAAAGGATCGCATTTATCCTACAAATGTAAAAAGTCCGACTACGGCAATTCAAACAATACGACTTGGTTTTGAAGAAGATCATCGACAACCAAGATCAATCTAAGGGAAAATTCGCCCTAACTGGAAGGCCCATTTATTGTCAAAGAAGTATCGACAGAGGTGCTCTCAAAGTTGCAGGAAATGGATGGCGATGAATTTCCACAAATTATCAACTCCTGACACCGTGAAACGGCACTTATGTCCGGGTTACCATCAAACAAACATCCCGGTTTTGATCATCCAATCACCAAATATTCCGGCTTTGAACCCTCTCTCCTTTTTACAAACTCTTCTCGCCTCGTGGAAACATACACTTCAAGCCAAAGAACTGGTTTACTTTTTCAAACTTTTCAAAAACTTTTTTCAAGACGAGATTAAACTTTTCACACCTGCTTCTCCCAAGACGAGATTAAACTTTTCACACCGCTTCTCCCAAGACGAGATTAAACTTTTCACACCTACTTCTCCTCAAGACGAGATTAAACTTTTCACCCCTCAGCTTTATCCTCAAGATGGGATTAAACTTTTTCCACACTTGCGCTTTATCCCTCTATGGATTAAACTTTCTTCTCCCCGCAAAGATAGCCTCGCATATGGGATTTACGCTTCTTTCACCGCGATTCGTCCCCGAGGGGCGAACTACGCCGACCGATCTCCCCGACACCGGGGTACGAGGCAACCATATTCTATATGGCCCTACAATAATAAAGAAAAATAACAAAAACATTTCTACCTTTTCTTCAAAAAAACAACAAAAACAACAAAAATACTTCTACACCCATCCGCTTCCAGATTCAAATCAAATACGAACCTCTTACACCAGTGTTCAACTACGCAGACTTGATCTCCTCTTCAACAGAGTACGTAGGCAACCATTCATGGTGCGCTAACCCCCCTACCGTAACAAACATACTTGTCACACTAAGATCGGGATCAACCTTCAAATTGCCCCCACTTCATCGGGCCAGATCAAAGGGATGGAATTATCCAACCTCTTCTCACAAATAGAAGATTCATGACCATCTAAGTCGCGATCGTGCCTCAAAGAGCAATACCAACCCATAAGAGATGGAATTAACTAGGCTTCTCACAAATAGAAGTAATCAAGCACCATCCGTGGAAAGCGGTTAATCTCGTAGAGGAAGAGACCACCCTCCTCTCCATTTTTTCCATACGTATACCAAATCCCAAGACACCAAAGATGGTAGGATTTTCAAGAATCAATGATCCGCTCGAGAGACCTCACACGCCTCAATGTCCATCTATCAAGGATAAGTTCGTAATGCATCAAGATCAAAGGCCCCGAGAAACAGTAAAATATCAAGCAAGTATCAAGGCATAACTAAAAGGGAAGTGAATCAAAATATATTTCCCCGCCATACATAATATCGCTTTGATATATACATCCGTGATATATATGACAAAAAAATGGCTAAGCTTAGTCTGCGGCAGAAAATACAAAGCTATCTACAGATCTCAGATATATGCGACTATCGATCTAACATAGCATCCTCTCTCAAGACGGAGGTAACGCCGCAAGCTCCTCGCCCAAGGTATCTACACACACGAGCTAGCAGATCGTAGGCTAACTGCACGGTGGCATAATGCTCATCAATGTAAGCACTCATGCCGCCCAGACCGACCGCCATCCGGGATCTCATCAAGTGTCATCTCGCAATGGCCACATCCCTAGCAGAGATAAGGCGCATCCCGCTCAACTATCAATGCATCCTCGGCCGATCTAGCCTCATCCTCTCTAACAGAGCCAGATCTCTCTCATCAAGAGTCACAACATCGCGGCCCTAGCCCGATCTCTCATCATAGGTCATCGATGTAAGCTCGCTCCAAATGTCAGGTCAAATACCGAGTAATAAAGCCGCACTTTGGGGAGAATCTATCACAAATGTCGGCAAATTTCAGAAATAAGTCATCGGTGGAAATGACAACCTCCTCTATAAAGCTCCTCATCGTCGTAATCAGCCTCCTCGTGACTGTGGATACTACCACAACCCAATGCAATCTTCTGCTCCATCCATGCGAATACTCGCAGAACAACCTCGATGACCGATGTAAAACTCACCAACTCTCACGATCCCAAAGCAGTATACAACCCGGATCTGCCCTCCACCGACAAATCGGTGACGCTGGTTACCGACTCACCGCCTCATCATACGGATGAAAGTCCTGAACCGGTCAAACCGACACATCACGGCCAAAGGTGGTAAGTAATCATGCCCTCAAACCACCAGTAGGGAGATAATCCATGCCCGAGTATGAGTAATGAAGTCAGAGGGTGAGCTAAGCCCCAACACGATAATATATCAAACGGATCTCCAATCTCGCCAAGAAAGCTTTTACCAAGATACAAAGATCTCAGACACCCCGCAGTCAGTCGAAAGGAGTACGACATGGCTATCTCATACGGTGAAACAAAATCCATGATGTCTAAATGTGCTAATCGGCCTCAAGTGTGACATGAACCACACATACAAAGACGACCGAAGCTACTTGTGAACACTCCTCACGGATAAGTGCAAAGAAGATGTAGTCGACCTCAAGGTCTCTCGCGATAATCATCTCCAGACAATGGTACGACCTCTCCCGAGAGCTCTCACCGCCATAACGACGCCGATATCTAGCTCATCCATGTACCGCGCATGTATACGTATGACAATACGCATAGAAGCAAAGACATCTACTCGGGTCAACGCCAATGATCCTCCGGTGTGGTGAAATCCCTAATGTCAGGTATAGTCGTCCTCGAGCCAAACCTATCAAACAGAAACGCTGATATAACATGGCCGGATGTAATCTCATCCTCGCACTACTCACGCCAATCCAATGAGAGTCATGAACTGCTCTACTCATGTCTCCGTCACCATGTGCACGCAAGGTCCGCCCAGAGGCAAGATCGCTAATCGTGCATACCCTCCAAAGTAGAGTCAACTCACGGGTCCCAAAGCGGAATACCCGTCTCTGTCCGCACTAAAGGTTTCAAAGCATGCCCTCTATAAATCCTCGAGGAACCTCAAACATCAAGAAGGTCATAAGATGTCAGCAAAAAATCATCTACGATCACCACGTCTCGATGGTGATATACTATCATACCATGATCGTGATACCAAATACCACCGCAAATGGTGGGGTATGATCAATACTACTAAACTGTCAAGAAGACATCTCAGACGGGCCGTGTCATAAGACCATCCAGGGTCAATGTCAATATCTCTCGACATACATACATATACATAATAATAATATGCATGATACAATAGATGGCAATATGATATAGGAATGGAAAACTGTATATACATTCCTAAGTATATCATCATCTAATACATCTCTCAGACAAATAAAATACAGGAAATGGGGCGAAGCTACCCAACATCTAACAGAGGCCTATCAAAAGATATAAGCGAAAATGGGGCGGCTACCCAAAGCAGCCTATGTGAGGCCTATCAAAAGAAATACATCGTAAAAAAGTCAATGGTGTCGATGTCCACATCATCGATGTTGTCCACCTGATGTAACTCCTCCTGAGTCACTGGATCTCTATCTACAGGGATGTCAGGCCTATACAAAGGAGGATCTCACGCCGGAAAAACCATATGGGTCATCCGAGGGACCAAAGGCCAGAGCCGGAAGGATCAAAAGTATCTACCTCTGCAGGATCTCCGCCCAAATGCCGAATGAAAAGATGTGACCGGCCCAACCGCCACATTAATCATTAATATGTCTCACATGAGTCTGATCTCGACACAAAGCTAGCCAATCCATCATCATCACGGATCCCGGAACCATATCCCCATAAACCGTGTGGCGCGGGTCGAGCTCCAATCGCATTTAGGGATCCACCAATGCCGAACATCTCCCGAGAACAGGGGCCCTCTCGACAATGTAAAGTCGCTCAATCCCCATCAATGGGATGTCAATGACGTGTGATCGCAAAAAGCCAATAACGCTCGGGCAGAGGAGGCAAGATCGACATACGAATCTCTCCTATAGTGCTCTTGATAAGACGCTTCTCCTAAATAGAGCTCCCATCCTCCATCTCAGAAGAGAGGAATCCTGCGGTGGAAATGACGACTTACTCCAAATGGTACCCATCCTCAAAGCCAACTCCCAAATTCTCTCCAGAGTAGGGAATCCATGTAATGACATCACCGTCAACAACTCCAATCAGAAGCATAATGAGTGAAATCCTCAAAGAATGCGGACCTCCGCCAGTATGGAATGATGCCATCTCCGTCCTCGTGGATAGGTATCTAAACCTAACACGCTCACAGGACACAAACAAAGAAGCCTCTCATAGGCCCAAAGCTTCCAACACAAAGGCAAACATCTGCTGTCAGTCAACACTCTTAATCCATATATGGGAAAAGACAAGTGAAACACTCACCAGCAGAAATGGGTAGAATCCTAACCACGCCTCGATCAAGCCCTGCGATCGCATGCACATTCCCCTGAGGAAGTAGGCAAAGGTGTAGGAACCCCAATCATACTCTCCTATACGGTCCACGTGTCGAGTGGCACTAATCAAAGCGAAGGACACCGTAGAAGAGTTATCTACTATGAAGCAGCCCCTAATGATCATCAGGAACAATCATCGAAGAATTCGATCCCTGACTCTCACATCATCGGGTATGGGCTCACTCAATAGCCCGCTCATAGCATCTACGCTTAAAGGACCTGTATGAACGGTCCTGCCCTTGAGCGCCTCCGTCGGAACTCCCAACAAGGATCTGATGGTAGTAGGGGTGATATCCGCCGTGCAAGGCACTGGCTCCCCTCCAAACTCCATACCTGTGATAAACCGCCAATCCATCTGGCCATCATCACCTCAGCATCCAAAGAAATGGAGTGATCGAAGTCCGTGGAACCACCGCTCAGACAATGCCCTGAGGTAACCCCAGGAACAGTGACGGGGTAGAATGGATGTGATGCCCCCAAAATAGGTATACATCACCCATTCTGATTTGTCAATACATGGTACAGAAATAACTACAACTTTATTATTACAACAGTAAAACTGTGAGTTTGAATACAAATATTATCTTCTAGACAATATCTATACTCAAATAAATCCTCATCACATTTATTGATACATTATTTTACAAAAATGGTGAGGACTACTAAACAACTCTCTCTAGAACCTTCATTCCATACCCGACTCAGACTTTTTATATTTCTCGCCTCCACGAGAATAAAAATGGAACAAAAAGGAAAAGGGTGAGCTCAACTAGCCTAGTAAAGAATATTATGACTAAGATAATATACAACAAATTATCGTTAGTCTTCAACAGGGAAAAATCTAATAGAATACAATAGATAACAAGTTTCAGATCAATATTCGCAGCGGAAATAATAATTCATTAGAAGAGTTAAGTAGAGAATGCAAACTACTATCTTCTATGTATTAATTTAAAAGTTCATAGTCTATCTTTTATCCCTGTAACATCAATCAATATATATCTGGAATCAAATATTCATCTTTACATTACAGGCCAAAGATATTCATCAGTTGGTCATGTTCATCTAAACACTGCTCATCTTTTGCACTACGGGCAAAGATATTCATCGAAATCATTCATCTTTGCACTACAGTGCCAAAGATATTCAATAATATCATCATTTAAGACCGAGGATGATGAAAATATTTTTAAAGAAACGAATCCAAGAATCAAAATGACAAGGATTAAGGATTAAGGATTCGTACTTTGTTTTATCCATGTTCAAAAATACCTCAAAAATAATCATAAGTGGTGTAAAATTCAAGAATGATCAAAACATGGATACAATCAAAGCTAGTATCCGAATAGATATTTTGACGAAAAGGAAAATTTTCATTTTTCGATGAATAGTGCCGTATTCGTGAATAAGATCAGTATCGTGAATAAAGGCTGATATCGTGAATAGTAACCTCGACACTAAAAAGTTCCAAATTTGATTAAAAGTTCAGATCAATACTTGACAGTAATGATATTAGAATAAATAATATCATTAAAAAAATAATATCCCTTACCTCAAAAGATCGATTTAAATTTGAAACACCTAATATAAAGGCATGACTTGAACTTGCCGTATAACAATACTTAAAATATACTCAAAATACTCACAAGAATACGCTCGATAATATTGAGAGAAAACTTCATTTACGTATAATTTTAATTCTAACCTAAGCACCCTATTTATAGGAAAATGCTTGTAACACCAAAGCGTAAAATTTAATATAATATTATTATTTATATTAACCATTCCTACGCACACCTTTGAATTCAGAATTCAGCAATTGCACACATGCAAAATGAGGCCCACACATTGAAAAAATGTTTTTGTGAATATAAATATTTAAAACTTCCAAAATCAATTATTTCGAATTTTGGAACTTCAATAATTCATAATAAATAGCCCTTTTATCGTAAAATTCGAATCTTGCAACTTTTTATAGGAAATTCAATTCTCTACAACTTTGCGTAAAGAAAGTTTTTCCAAATTCCAAATGTAAATTGATCGAAATCCACAAACGATTTATTTTAAAGTTATAATCAAGTTTCTATGATAATTGTGTCCACCAACACACAAAATATGTGTTAAACATTTAATGCCACAAAATACTCTTCCTCCTTATATACTCATATATCCCACATTCATTATAAAAATATCAACGTTAATATATTATTAAAATAATATATTTAAATGAATTATTTTATCAAAAAAGATAAAATATTAATTTTCAACAATTGTCACATTAAAAATTTTCTCCATCTATATCCACATAAAATCAATATTTTCTCATTATATAAATCAATAATTAATTATTCACAAATAATATTATTCTGATCATCAGATCTTTAACGAGTGCAGCTCCTAAGAAAGAGGGGCTTTCGATAAGAATTTCTCCTTATCGGGCAAAGAATTAGGTGACCAAACCTCTCCTTAGATGTAACTTTCTAGACATTGCCAATAATGTTATCTAATAATATTATTTAGATAATATGAATTATTGCTTCGATAATGAAAAATACTTGTAAATGACAATTATCAAATAACAAAGAATATAAAATATCAATGCAACAATTATTAAATCAATAAAATATCTTTGAATAAAGAATTACTGTAACCATTATTGAGTAGTGTCTTCTTATGTAAGAATCAATAATTGGTGCAATACCGTGTGTACTACTATGTATTAACCAATTTAGTATTTTAACAAAGATTAATTAGCAGTAATAACTACACCGTTATTTTTAAACAACTTATATTTGTTGTTTTTTCATCCAATCGCTTTTACGTTATGGGCCCCACAAAAGATCTAGGCCAATTGCATTTAATATTCCCCGATCGCAAGAATATTCCACGACCAAACGAATATTCCCCAAACAACAATGAATATTTTATAACCACTTACTTATTTAGAAATATTTGCATGTATTTTACCCATAACTATCCACATTAATCAAATCAACCCTTACTATTTCAAAATAATAAATAGAAAAATTAAATTTCATTAATAATAAGTTGGGGTCTTACAATGGAGAAAAACCTCCCGAATCCCCAGCCATGGATGATCTCTCTATAGTCATCATGCAAGGCCCGATACATAGAGTGGATGCTAAACCAGCCCTCGAGGTCAGTGTGGTCGAGAACCTACATCAAATGCGTATCAACATTAAACTCCTCGACTCCTCATCAATAGAAATAAGGAAGATTAAAGATCTAACTTCATACCTCGTTTGGCAGCGGGTATATCAAGGATGCCTACTACCACCTAGAAGATCCGGTTCGGTACTTGAATACTGGCAATTCCCACGGGGAACACGTCTAACAGAGCGCAGGAACCTCGAACAGTACATCCTCCTCCTCGTCCTCGACATTCGACACTTCAACCCGAATAGGACGTACCACCGCCTCCGCTAAGCGACGAGGCTTTCTAATAGAACGGCGCTGAGGCTCTTCAAAAGCCCTCCTCCGTACACCAGAAGTGGTCCTGCGGGAACTACTCGGCTGATCCGGATCCATGATATCTGGACAACAAGTCTCCAAATCACCTCAGAAAGGGTGTGGTAATTTCTTACCTAGAGTCTTTTCAAAATGCATTCTATGATTACATGCATTAATGCATTGCTTTAACATACATCTACAGTAGAGTTAAAATGTATGACTACCCAATACCTACATTTTGGGAAAATTTTGCCATAGCCCCCTTTGTAAATGGGACTATCCACATGCACATAGGCATGACTAGGTGGCCATTCAGTAGCACACCTGTACACAGTCATATACATCCTGTATGCATTCATCACATCACACTAAAAATTTGTAAGTGTAGTCTAATTACCAGGATTATTTTACTATTCTACCTTTACTCATTTGTCCTCAGATATGATAAGAAATGACAGTAAAAGGTGCCAATTTGACTGCTTTAAAAGTCAAAATTTTTCACATCATTATGTTCAGCATGGTTTAATACTAACATTTACTATATTGAATATTTTTTATTAAGTCATATCAGCATGTATATTCACTACTATGTGTCTAAATGCATTTAAATGCGATAAGTCATTTTCAACTGATGTAAATTGGAAAAAAAACATATACATGTGTTACCAGGACAGTGAAGAACGCTTGTATGGTGACAGAATATGCAGAAAGTTGCCCGAACTCAGCAGATCTGAAGAAGAGCTCTCAAATTTCCTTCGCTGCGTAACTTGAAAATGACTTATGAAAGCGAACCAACCACCTATACATAGTAACGACGGTCGTCATGCAGTTAACCTACTGCCTCCTCGCAGTACACCTCGCAACACCCCTACATGGGTCCCACACCTCCGCTCGCTCCGCTTAGAGTTCTTGCAAAGGAGGTCTCATGTCGAAAAGGCCAAATCAGAATAAAAGGCTACGCGATGGAGCTTAACAACTGAAATCCACGGTTTCTTGTCGGTCATAGTTAAACTCCCGTCGTCTCAATGGTATTCGCCTAGATGCAGGGTATACTATACCAATGAGCTCAGCTTTCATAAACCATGCTCGGCAATAACCCACAAAGGTCTGATGCCGTCATTTGCAGGGTTACAACCCTAAAAATCTCCAGCGGGGGTTACAACGCAAAACCACGAAATATCAAGCCTCCCCGGTGGGGGGTTACAACGCCGAAGTTATCAAACATCTACGCCTCCCCGGCGGGGGTCACAACGCACATCCTTCAAACATCTACGTCTCCCCGTCGGGGGTTACAATGCAATGCAACCATTGATACACACATCAATGAAGGTCAAGCAGCTTTGATAATGCACCCAGTAGGGATTCATCCGGTGATACACACATCAACGAAGATCATGCAACCCTGATAACAACAAACTGTTGGCAGTAACTCCGACAGTATGAGGGAACATATTATACACATCCTCAAAACAGACAGCTTTATTCCCACAGATCTCTTCCACATAAGAGGTACCTCTATGGAGTATAAACCAGTGTCTAGGATTCAAGACTTTGGTGGTAGTCCCAACGTCAACATCCTTGAAGACTTGGATCGCATCTCCAAGCCATCACTGATTGTCAACCCAGCAGGATTACATGGCAATCATGCATCATGCATTTGCATCATGTTGCTGCATATAGCATCATGTTTATCTTGCTTGCATTTCAAGTGTCTAGGATTCTTTATCCTATCCATGCCTTGTATTGCATGGATATGATAAAGAGGGGCATTTGTAGACATTCAAATTTTGCACTCCTATTCCTAACATTGTAGGAGGGTAGATTTGTCTTTTGGAGATAACCCTGAAAGACAACTTAAATCCATGTCGGATACTACCGGAAGTTCAGCTCCAACTCGGAACACAAATCGGGAACATCATCTTAACCCGGAACATACACCGGGAGTGTCATTTCTAATCTCGAAGATAACCTCGAGATATGCAAATCAAAAGACCGGCAACAACACCGTAGAGGACAGTCCTGTCTCTAATAACATCTGCGACGTTCGGTTCAGGTCCCAGACAACACTCGGGAGTAAGAACCCCATCCTTGGTGATAGCCCCGAGGATGCCATTGCGATTCAATGATAACCCCGGAAATGCTTGTTTCAAACACATGCGATCGACTTTCAGTTCGAACATCCTGCCGAGGCACATACACCTCGATCCGGGACTAACAAACGGGCGTATGTGAATACCCACAGATGATAGTGAGGCATACAAACAAGCAGTCCAATCTCAGATGTAACCCTGAGCAACGTCTGCTTTCCGCTTAAATCGGCGATAACCCCGGTGAGGAGTCAACACGTCATCTTACTATCTCAACAAGATGATATCGCAGCATACCAACAAGTGGTCTAATCTCAACTGTAACCCTGAGCAACGTCTACTTTCAACTCAAACCGGCGATAACCCCGGCAATGAGTCACACATCATCTTGTTCATTCAAATGGCACGTCGTCTCAACACTTCATACATACATACATACAACAATGTCCCACAAGAGTCGAGGATTGACAATCCCGAGTGTCTATTACGGGTGGCAGTACTTTGGATAGAATTTAAAGCTTGAAGACTATGGGCATAGACCCCTCTTCCTGACTTCATACAACCTCTAATCCATGTCATTACATAACTCTCGACACAAGCGATCCGAAGAAGTACAGATATACTTCGTTCGGATGCTCGGATTAAAGTTCAGATGTTCGAATTTGACATTACGATTGCCTGTTGCACGTCTTTACGAGACGACGGTGACTCATGAGGCTCGGATCCACCACGACCACCGCAGTAGTATAATCATGCACCGCCGCAGTACTACTACCGCCATACTATTATTCTATATATACAAGGCTAGGGTCACTATTTGAGAAGAGAGAGAGAAGGAAAAAGCGAGGAAGCTCATTCCATTTTTATTCGCATATATATCTTTTGAGTGTTTCCTCTTCTTTAAACACTAGTTAGCTCATATATAGCTACTTTTTATCCGGCTGAGAGTGAAAGTGTTTATCCATTTAAAGTCTAAGAAGTCTACTTTGGCGTTCTACTTGTAAGCCTTCTTACATTCTATAAAGCTTTTTTTCTTATATATCACACAATCGTTGTATATGTTGATAGTCGTGTGAGTGTGTTTGCGGGACTTCATCCAAGTGGTTTTTATTTCATGTCTGTATATATATACTAATATATGTATATATTTCAGTATATATGGACTAACATTATCGAGTTATCGTCGATTGAGCCTGATTTTGGCCTTGAAGCGCTTATCTCGCTTTTATATATATATATATATATATATATATATATATATATAAACCGTGGTCGAAATCATCGATGAGCTTCGGATTTTACATCCTGAGCGTTTAATTGCTTTTATATATATATTTATATATATAATTCTTTGTCGAAAAATCGATGAGCCCGGATTTTACATTCTGTGTTTACTCGCTTTTATATATATATATATATATATATAATTGTCATTTTCGGACATATCCGATGAGCCCGAATTTACATCCTGTCGCTTACTACTTATATATATATATATTTACATTCTATCATCTCGCTTTTGAGTTTACTTACGTGGCGATTGATTGCTTTTACGACTTTATTTACATTTCGTCTCACTTTGAGTTTACTTCGTGGAGGTTGATCATGTTCATATATATATATATATATATATATATATATATATATATATATATATTTTTATATATTTACATTTTCGATCCCCATGGAGTTGCTTCGTGGTGGTTGATCCATCAGTATATATATATTTACAACTTTTATATATATAATCGCTATCGCTTTCCATACAAATTGCGATTATCATGTGAGCCTAGGAATCATGTGATCACAGTGTTCGATCTCTTCGAACCTAGATTCGATTCCCATGATGGACATTTTTAGTCGCAAACCGACTTTTGTACATTATTTTACGATTATCTCGAGTTTCCTTGGATGGCTGTCATACCTATAAGGAGTTCGGCACTATTGTATATTATTTTCTCGAGGATGCTTCGCATCTCGAAAATAAAAGCAAATAAGCCCAACATTTTAATAAAATGGAAGTATGAAAAGGTCTCAATTCCTATTGAGCACAAGGTTTGAAAAACCTCTTTTACAAAACTTCATTAATATATCTTTGTTAAAACTGAATTTTCATATAAAATTCAAACCTTGTGTATATAGGTGCAAACGAGGCCTCGCACTACTTTCAAATAAATTGCACATTGATCCACACACACACACACACATTCATATAACAATTTCTTTGAAGAGTGGCGGTCACCGTGGTAACACGGATGTCTGGGGTGCCTAACACCTTCCCTCCGCATAATCAAGCCCCGAACCCTTAATGAATCTCTTTTCACAGACCCATTTAGCGAAAGTCAAATCAACGAGTCAATGTGCTAACCTTTTTTCGGTTTGCGTTGGTGTAACCAATTAAATACACCAACCATTTACTCTTAAAAAGTCAATCGTCGACATTATACATGTTTGGACCTTTTCACTTGTTTTTTTTAAACAAATCTCATATTAACATGAGAACACCAAAGAACAAGTAATGAAAAGGACACTCAAAAATCCCGACGTCGACAGTACTTATCCTTTGTTTAGCTTTCTACTTCTGCTTGGTCCTTTCATAAATCTTTATTTATGATAACCAAAGTTGGTATCCAATACCCAAGTAGAACCTTGACTTAAAGAAAAATTTATTTCAATCATGAACAAAAAACTATATTTGTAATCGAAACTTCACTAAGCTTCTTCTGGTTAGCCTCTTCAAGATGCTTCTTGCAGTTTCTTTCCAGTGTCCTGGCTTATTTTAGTGGAAGCAAACTTCTTTGCTATCCATATCAGTTTTGTTTTTATTATCCTTTGCTTTTGCCTTTTTATTTACCTTCTTTGATTCATTCTTCTTTTCAGAAGATCCTTTGGCCCCTACCAGTAAGACATGGTCTTTCTTGGTTGGAAAGTGACTCTCAACATTTTTCAACATGTTAAGCAAATCAGCGAGGCTGATATCTAGCTTGTTTATATGAAAAATTCACAATAATTGTGAAA
This sequence comes from Panax quinquefolius, assembly GCA_020205615.1. Classification (NCBI taxonomy): domain Eukaryota; kingdom Viridiplantae; phylum Streptophyta; class Magnoliopsida; order Apiales; family Araliaceae; genus Panax; species Panax quinquefolius. The sequence goes on along the minus strand of CM035173.1, from coordinate 80,553,856 downwards.
GGAGTCTGGGAGTGAGTGCAAGATCAAATCTTGGCTCAACTCTCCATCCATGACAAAACCTGTTGTCCTAATTGATCAATCAAATTGATAATGTTAAGGACTTTTTTATCTGTACTGTAGTGTCATCAGTCATTCTAGATCGAAAGAGCTCCTTAGATATCTGATATCTATCAGTCTTACTTTCCTCACCATCAACTACTTGATGTGCAGGAATATAGTAGGAGCATCTATAGTTTCATGCTGACGCTGAAGCAAGTTACTCATGGATGCGAGAATGATGCATTTAGCCAATTGTGCATCATCTTGTCACTTTCTAAAAGTAGCAATCTCTTCCTCAGAGGCATTGTCTACAACCATTGCAGGGATAGGCGTATTAAGGACATAAGATAGCTTTTCAGTAATGAGAACTATTCTCAAATTCCTCAACCAATCCATTTGATTCGGTCCGGTTAAATAACATCTAATATGCTTCACAGTGATAGTAATTTAGACATTATAAAATTCTGTAAATGAATTTGTAATTAACAACATTTTAGCATACATTCTTTTATTAATTACCAAAATAAATTAGGTCTTGTTTTAAATTGGTATCTCCCACTATTTTCATCAAACTATATTACCCTCACTTATATAGTTTAGCAAAATCTAATTAAAGATTTGCTAGTGAGAATAAGGATCCCATTTCAAATGTATATAGCCTTGTGGTGACACAACAAACTATATATAAATAAATAGGTAGACAACTCTTGTCAATTACATCAACTATGCAACTCCTTGTATTTTGCCTCTTAGATTATTTTGATCAAGTGGTGGCACATCCGAATCAAAATTATCCAAGTTAAGTCCAACCTAGCACTCCATATATTCAAAAAAGAAAAATATTGTCCTTGTGGTGACACAACAAAACAACATTGTTCAATTTTCTTTATAAGCATCAAATGTGATAAAATTAACATCTTAAAGAATTAAGATAAGTCTTGTGGTGACACAACAAACTTATAATAATTAATTGATACTCTATTATTTTTATCATTCTAGAAGGCGGCGTTCGATATTCTAAATATCTTTGAACGCTTAGGACTTAATATAAAAAATTTGAGGGGGTTTGCATGTTATTAATTTGTCTCATCTTGTTTAGCGTGCACACACACACACACACACACACACACACATATATATATATATATATATATATATATATATATATATATAAGTATACTATAGAATACTATATTCTACCCTTGATTGATTATGGAATTTTATTCTAGTTTGGTTCACTAGAGCCACTAAGTGAACCAAAAAGGTCAAACCCTAGGGGTGCAAGAATTAATATTTAAATATAACTATTACATTTAAACTCGGGCTCCATTACAAACGGGTCTTCAAGCGCTCCTTGCTCCTTGATCTCCAATTTTTAAAATTAATTATAACTATTCCTATTACAAAACTATTTAAAATAAATAGAAACCTTGATCAGCAGTCAAGGGGAAGTACATAGGAGAGAGTTAAAATTTACATTAAGAAAAAATTAGAGAAGACGAGGCACGCAGATCCCATTTAATAAAACTCATACATTCATGTATCCAACTAAAATAAAATTCAATCACATTGGTCAATAGTCCATAATCAATCCCATTTATTATCATACACATCTACATATGCATCAATAAATAAAATCATCTTATGAATAATAAACATTCAATATATATATTTATATTATTTAATGGAAAAATTTAGTTAGCATAAAATCTAATTTTGAATAAAAATAAACTCCTTTATTTTAATCCAAATTTAAATCAAAATAAACCTCTTTTATTTTAATTTATCCAATTTTGAATAAAATAAACTATTTTATTTTAATCAAAATCTTTAATCAAAATAAACTCATTTATTTTAATTAATTATGGAATCTAATTCCAAATAAAAAAATTCCTTTATTAAAGAAAACATGATTCTCTTTCCTATTCACAAATAAACTATTTTATTTTAAATAATATGAAATCTTATTCCATATCTAAATAAACTCCTTTATTTAAGGAAATACGGATTCTCTTTCTATTCACAAATAAACTCCTTTATTTTGAATAATATGAAATCTTATTTCATATATAAATTAACTCCTTTATTTAAGGAAAGATGGATTCACTTTCCTACTCACAAATAAACTCCTTTATTTTAGGAAACATGAAATCCAATTTCAACTCCAATTAGTTATCATGGAATCCAATTCCAATTCTAATTAATTATCATGAAATCTTATTTTAAAATTAAAATAATTAAGAGTATTATATATATATATATATTTATATATATATATATATATATATATATATATATAATTAAGGAAATCATATTGCAGAACTAGTGATCCACGTAACATTTGATACCAATGGTATGCTAACGTAATCATAATATGTAACGCCCCGAAATTCGGTTTATTTTCACATCCGAATTTCGTACGTCATGATCCCATCTTCTTCCAAACATACATCATTATATAGCTAAATATAACAACATATATCCTCAAATCCCAGGTTCTATAACCTTATAACCTCTTTCATTATAAATAATGATAATTACATTATTTTTTATATCTTAAAAGAGTGACTTTTATCCGCCACCAAGGATACATAACCATTCATTAAACTATTCTATAGTTTAATTCTATCATTCTATATTACAAGTCTTCACTTGATCATCACGCTCATTCATATAATGAATGGCATCTCTTCTGGATACCGATCAGCTTGATCTTTACGGGATCCTTAAGTTCTTTCTAACATCGTTCGCTGAAAATGTTTTTATTTAAAGAAAGTGTGAGCATTCAATTACTCAGCAAGTCATAACAGTTGAACAAACAACTTTAAGAATTCAAACATTCTTTTATGATCTCAATAATCAAACAAAGGTTATGAAGCAGCTTGAATAATAGGAATAATCACGATTCCTATCATTTTAAAATATTAATCACATTCACTTTGAAATACTTTCATTCTCTACTCTCGTTCATACACATTTTGTCTGGCTAGAATCAATAGCACAGACTTAATAATAACGGTTCATGTATAAACAGAACATGCTCATATTTAATAGTTCAATCACAGAACAGTTCATATCATAGAAACACCGAAGTGTTCACAGTGTGGCACAAGGCCTTACACATTCTACCACCTTGTACAAATATCACACATTTGCACATAGACATAACTTCTCAAGTTCAACATCTGAGAAGGTTTAGAAACTAGCATTCATTTAAAATATGAATGAAGTTAGGAAACTTGTTTTACGCACAGCTACATCTTATAGTTTACGCTGAACTGCTCATTCCAATTCCTATGTAGCACATAAGGAAATAACACATGTACCAATTAGTCATATACTTGACTTACGTATTGCTTTACTTAACTTTACTTCTTAGGGTTCACGTTCTTACAAACTAAGTTTACGCGACCAACTTCCTTTACCGGTTAACGGCTTCATGACATACGGAGATGTCTAACTCAATACGTTCATCAACTTTGATGATTTGCATTCTTATCTTCTTCTTCTAACTCTCCTAGGACTCAGCACACATCGTGTCTCTGCTAGTAGTCCATATGGTACTCTGAGTGGTTTCCCACAAACAACCAACAAATAAGTTCCCGTCTCATCTACACTGCCCATAACAGTGAGTTAGATCGGTTGCCAGTTTTGTATATACCTTCGCTCTCTGAAGGAATTGTTTAGCCCAACTCCCATATGTCAACCATCAAAGGTTACGATTGCACCACAACCTAACTTATCTTAACTTATCCGAACTATTAAACTATAATGTTCGTTAAGTAAATTTCTTATTCCTTATGGCTTTCTGACAAATAAATACCATACCTCAGGATTTATTCTTTATCGTCCAAATCATACAGTCTTTTGTATACTCAGAACGATCATTCAATATTCATTCTATGCATTTATAGCATCAACCATTTTACATTACCTTATTCTTATCTTACAACGTCCGGTTCATTCGACTCGGAACATCATCCAAGTTATAAACATTAACTCGGCTTCTTTTACGTTATACGTACTTGTCTTTAATTCAGCTTCTTCATCGTTCACAGGTTTAGTCATTGATCTTCATTAAATTACGATCAAACCACACATAGGGTGTAGGTTCTACCCATTTAATATTCGCGTACACTTAACCTTTACGTCGATTCAAGTGTTCAAAGCTTACATTTCATTCTAACATTCTCCTCTGACTCACATTCGGCTTTCGTTAATATTATTACCGTTCGCTATGGCTTTCTTGATAATTCATATCTTACTTACTACCTTCATCAATGTCTAAGTTATACAACCACTGTACACTTAGAACGTTCGCTCGATGTGAATACGATTCACGAGAATCGTTTACGTATTCAACGTTTATGTTGTTCCTCCCTTAATCTCTTATCCAACCTTTATCTAAGGTTTTAATCGCTTTCATTCATTATTATCATCTGAACCCCATGTTCAATATTCTTTCTTAATGTCAAAGCCATACAGTTCGTTGTATGCTAAGACTGATCGCTCATCGCAATAGCGTTGCATTCACAGCGTCTAAACGCTTTATATTCATCTCTCATTACCACGTCATAACATCAAAATGTTATTCACTACCCTCGTCAATCAATGTCTAAGGAATCACAATCAAAGCAATCCCTCACGTTCGTTTATCGTGACTACGGTCCCCGGACATCGGTTCCGTAACCTGCGTCTACATTCTTTGTCTTTTAATCTCATTTAATCTTTTTGTTCAACTTTCATCAAAGGTTTAATACACTTAATTAAGTGTTACATTAGTTAAACTATATGTTCATATTTCTGTCTTGCACATCCCCGGTAATTGAAAGCAAAAAATCTCATTTTTCGGGCATTTCCACCGCTCCGCAATTTGCGACGCCGTGACCTTCCCTTTCCTTTGCGCTGTGGTGCCACTCAGTAGTAGTTGATGGCTCGAGCTCGCTTTCGATATCGGCATCACCCCCCCCAGGCACGACTAATAATACTGCAATATGAGCAAGCATGAAACCTAGAAAATTTTTCTAAGTCTTTTACAACCTTGAGACGCTGACTTTGAAATCTCATATCTTATTCGTTATAACTCAGAACGAGATCGTTCCAAAGCCATTTTCTTCCTTATCTTATGTACTTTGATTTCCCATGGACAAAACTTTGTTCTGAATCCGTTAACATGCCATTCACTTGGCTTAATCTTTACTCTTCGTTCGTTTTACGTTTTTAACGCTCTTCGTTCGTTCGTCCATAATTCGGTGATCCGAACTCGGAATTTGTTCATTCTTTAGTCCACGACTCATGTTTTATACATTCTCTTACATTCTTATAAAATCCTACACGTTCGGGTTCATTTACTAACTTTCTAATTCTCGTTCTTCTTTTACGAATTTTCGCTATAACTTCATTATAGCTCAATTTTAATTCGTTCTTCATGAACATTTCTAATGTTCCTAACCAAGCAATAAGCAACTAACTTATACACAATAATTTTAAACTTGTCCATCAACAACAATTACACTACGATGGTTTTAAATTTGTCCATCAACAACGTTCTTCGCGTTCTTCGTGTGTTCTTCACGTTCTTCGTTCGTTCTTTATTTTTAATCGATATTTTGATTACAATTTTACTTTTTCTTGAATTTGATGTTATAGAACACCATTCCTTACTTAATTCACCTACTCATTCATATAATCCACTCGGATCGGTCTAACTCATTACCGAATCTTACACTTCCTTAAGAAATTTATAAACTAAATTTCGTATTTCTTATTTCTTCATTTTCTTACGACTTCAACCACACGAAATCATTTCTAACATCTTTTACTTCCTATTCTCGTTAAGTTATGTTTTTAACATATAAACTTAAAGAAAATTATCTAAAAGTTTGGTTTTCGGATTACCTTTCTTCTTTAATCTCATTCCGTCGGACAAAGCGTGCACTCGGGCTAGCTTTTCCTCATTCTCTCCCTCTTCATCCGATCTCTCTCTCTCTCTCAAGTGTTGGTTGAAATTTCAAACCAAACAAATGAGCTTAAGGCTTGTTTATATAGAAAACCTTAACCTTCTTACTATTCAAAGCTTAAGGTCCAAGTTAACTTAGCCCCTAAGTTTGCTTAGCCCTTAAGTTTCTTAGTTTCGTCTTTCAAGTTTCTTTCGACAGTTTTAAAAAGTGTGATTCTCAGAATCCAAATATTTTTGGATATTTCGTCTTTCCTTTACCGATTAACTTTTACGTATTCTTCGGATTTTCGAAAAACTGAAAAACACTTTTCACCATTAAGCGTTTTCCTTCACATTTTCCCCTAACGTAGCTAAACGAATGAAAAGTACATAACAGTATTTTTTGTCATTTTTATTTTGTCCGATTTCTATACGTTTTTCGAGAAAAACTTTTATCGGCTTACTTAACATTTCACGATATATTATCATCAAATCTTTCGACAGAATGTCATTTTGACATACCGAACTCTCGAAATGGCTTAGGTTATTCAAACCCTAACCGTTAGGGTTTCGTCGAGTGAATAGTGCCTATTTTGTCCTTTTCCCCAGAAATATTTTTGTTCCCGGAAATTTTTTATTTGTCTTGAAAATTCTTACTCGTTCAGTCTAGCTCGTAGCCAGAATCCTCCCGATTAATAATCATTCTAGGTTATAGAATTATCAATAAACACATAGCAATGAATAATATTAATAAAATTTCATTTTATAAATAACTAATTCTTTAAATCTTAAATTCTGGACAATCCAATTTTTCGGGTTGTCACATAATACACATGATCATACTATTTGAAATAAATGAAATAGTTCGCATATATATATATATATATATATATATATATAAAATATTAGCTTCCCTTTAAGTCATTTGTCACGAAACAGTATGGAAATTTTTGCATTTTTTTTATTTTTTAAATAAATTTTATACAACAAATTATGCCCAAAAAATTTGTTCTAAACACATATTAAATCTGAACAATTAATAATTCGCATAAAGGTTTAGCTCTGATGCCACTATTAGGTTTGTAATATTCATGAATACAATCAAATTGCACAAAATAAGCGGAAACATGAAAAATTAAGTTTTAAAATTTTACAAACCATATACCCGAACCATCCTTTATGCACAATTATTAATTAAACGAAAAGATAAAGAACAAGAATCATACCTTTGAAGATTCGAGCTTCCTCAGGTACAAGTTCACCTCCAAATCCTTTTTGTGTTCAACTTGAATCCACCGGGTTTGGTTCCTTCCTTTGATCAATGTCAGCCACCCAAGTGTTTGGCCTCTAGAGGTGATCCACCAAGGAAGAAGAAAGATTCAAGAAGATGGGTGTTTGGCAAAACTCTAGTTTTCTATCTCTCATAGAAAATGGTGTACTCTCCCACAATTGGAATCATGTATATCGATATCTGATATAAGACTCCTCTTATAAAGATATCAGTTAACCATTCTAATCTAATTAGAAAATAGGGTATTATATAATTAATTAAATTCTTTTAATTAATTAAGTTTCCTAATCTTATTAGGGATAATTAATTAAACTCTTTTAATTAATTTACCTCCTAATCTTATTAAGAATAAATGAGAGTACTTTTATTAATTAATTTCCAAACTCCTTTAGGAATTAAATAATAATAATAGTAATAATAATAATAATAAGACTCTCTTATTAATTTATATTTAATATTTCCAAAATATTAAATAATAAATATTAAGCTATTTAATTTATTCGATCACCATAGATTAAATTAAATATACTTAACTTATTATTATGATTATGCCATTAACTTCTTAAATAATTATTCTTCCTTTTATGGTGTGACCCTTTAGGTTCTTCCATATTAAACCTATTGTGAATAAATCAATTAGAATAATTCTAATCTTATTTAAATAAATAAATTAAACTATTAATTTATTTAATTAAATAATATTTATTCTACAATAGGGATAAGCCCCCCTAGCGATTAACGACTTTCTAGATAATATAGATTTCAACATTAATCATACAAGAACCTTTGAGTAAATAGTTACCGCATAATTCGATCCTTCCACCATACAATGTCCCAATTAAATATAAGACATGGAATTACTGTCAAGTCTTATTTTATTTAATTATATGTATTTCGACTCTTAAATGTACAACTCCAAATAATGCAAATTAGAAACTCCTTTCTAATTTCATTCTACCTTGGCCAAGGACTACTGGGTTGTCATTTATCAAATCACATAGGACATTTCTCTTTTTTTTTACTAAAAGTGGTAGATTCTTTATTGATTATACATTATCTACATGTACAACTTATTATACCCAAGCATACCCTTTGATATACCCTAAGTGTTAGATCCCGAATTTTATGAAATAAAAGTATTCAATTTTTTTATTTTGGTAAATAGTTAAATTGATAAAAGTATAATGTTAAGGGTCATATTTGAAATATTTTCAAAGTAAGTAAGTTGTCATAAATTAATCGGTAGTAAAAGTACAGTAATACGCGTGGTTGCATAGTAGCACACGGTATTGATTATTGATGCTTACGTGAGAAGTCACTCAGTTATACTCAATTATTGTTACAATAATTGCTGCATCATATCTCTCATATTATTGATTAAGTTATTGTCATAGTATCATCTGCATAATATTTTATATATTATTGAATCAATAATTGATACGACAAAGTTATTCATATTATTATTTACAATATTGACAATGTCTAGAAGTTCTGTCAAGGAGAGGTTTGGTCACCTAATTGCGCGCCAATAAGGAGAAATCCTTATCGAAAAGCCTCCTCTTTCCTGGGAACAACCTGGTTGTTAAGTATTGTGAGTTATAATATTAATGATGAACGTTATTAAAAAAATCAAATTTGAGTTCGGAGTTGAATTTGGAGACGCAGACGTGATATTTGAGTCCGGAACGATGAAATTAGTAGAAATAGACTATAAACACAAAATTTGCCGGGATTGACTTTTTGGTCAAAAAAGTTAACATTTGACTTTTTCAAAAAAAGTCAAACTTAGAAATTTCAAAAATGAATTTTTTGAGAAAAATATTTCCATTGTGTTGGGATTGTTAGTGTTAGTGGAAATCGACATTTATTTCGATAATAATTGATGTCTGGAGGTTATAATGACCAATCGGGTAATTAATCGAATAAATGAGCAATTAATTGCTATTAATTCATATGATTATACTATTTGTTCACATGTGTGTACTATTGATTCACATTCATGTACTATTAGGGGAGGTGGTGCAAGATTGATAATAGTTGCATGACTTTAAAAATGGAGGTACTATACCGTAATTCGTATTTTCACATGATTATAACTATTGATTCACATGATTGAACTATTGATTCACATTATTTACTATTAGGGGAGGTGGTGCAAGTTTGATAATACTTGCAAGACTAAATTAAAAATGAAAGAAAAGTTAAAGGTATTGTACTATAATATTTTGAGCCCCAAAACGTGCAATTATCGAAACTATATTTTCTATAAATAGAAGCTCATTCTTCCTTCATTTCTCACAAATTCACTAAAGCTTTAGAGCAATTATTATAGAGAGAAATTATAGAGAGAAATAAGAAGAGAAGTCTGCTACCTCACTATTCCAATATCCAATTTTTCTAAGGTAAGGGGTATTATTTTTTCGTATTCATGAAGAGAGCTTCTATTATTCCATTCTTTATTATTATGTTGGAATAACCTGTCTATGCGAAGTACCGCATACATGGTGAAATTCTTCTATTATTCCATTCTTTGTTATTCTGTTAGAATATCCTGTCTATGCGGATTACACTAGACCTGGTTCCATTCTTTATTATTCTGTTTGAATAACCTGTCTGTGTGGTCTATCACATGCATGGTGAATTCTTTGTTATTTCATTCTTTATTATTCTGTTGGAATATCCTATCTGTGCGAATTACACTAGACCTGGTTCCATTCTTTATTATTCTGTTGGAATAACCTGTCTGTGCGGTCTATCGCATGCATGGTGAATTCTTCTATTATTCCATTCTTTATTATTCTCATTGAATATCACATGCATGCGGATTACGCATGACCTAGTTCCATTCTTTATTATTTTGTTGGAATAACCTGTCTATGTGGATTATCACATGTATGGTGAATGATCCTTCATATTCATTCCTTATTAAATTGTGGAAATGATCTGTCTACGTGGATTACCTGCATGGCGAGTGAAAATCCATTTGCAGTTTCATGATACTTATTTGGTTAAAGTTTTGGCTTCTATACTCCATAAAATTAGTAGAATATCCTTGATATTTGCTCTTCATCCGGTATCTTTTCATGGAAATATTCTTCTGAGCATTCTTGAATTTTACTCCACAAAGCAGTATCATGTCGACAATTTGGACGTAATTGATTTCAAGATAAATTAACTTATAAATCTTTAAAATTTATTCTTGAACTTGTTTTATTGAATTATTATGTCATTGTCATCATCCTCATGCTTATATTGTGATGAAAGTCATCTTTGGCTTACGTGCATAGATGGACTTGGTATGATTATAACCAGGGATTATTCGGTATAATCATGACCTGTAATGTTATAAATGATGTGGTAAAAGTCCTCAGTAGACTGTAGTGCATTGATGGACAGTTTTTGGTATGATTATGACCAGGGATTATTCAATATAGTCATGACCATTGATGATTTAATGAATACCCTTGGCCCATAGTGTAGGGATAACTCGATGATGTGGTTTATTTATTAAGCTGAGTCTCAACGGTAAAAATTGATGAAAATATTTTAAATCATAGAAGATAGTAGATATCATGCTCTACTTGACTCTTCTAATGGATTGCTTATTCCGCTGCAATTAAACTTGATGTCTATTGTATTTTATCAGTTTAACATTGTTGAAGACTAATGATAATTTATTCTACATTATCTTAGTCATAATATTTCTTACTGGGCTAGTTGAGCTCACCCTTTCTTTCACTATTCAACATTATGTTTTGTCGTATTTTACACGACTGTTGTATAATTAAGTTGTATTTGAATTTTGTACCATGTATTTGGCGACTCAAGATGGGTGATGTATACCTATTTTGGGGGCATCACACTAAGTGTCTTAAGGAATAAGTCAAAGTATAACTCATCATACACAAGATACTATGATGATCTCAAGTCCAAGGATCACTTGTACTACTATCACTACAGGAATTCCTATTAACAAGCAAGTAAAACTCCATTAGGTATTCCTTAGCGAGTCACGTTCAATGAACTTATTTTCTAATAAGCACCTACATAATTGCTTTAGTGTCTCTACACAAATGATCATGAGATCAATCGTCCTCATCCAATGAGCAAGCAACATATGTACCAATCTATCCGAATTCACTAATCCCCAATTTAGTAATCCAACGATTGGGAACTATTTTAGTTTTAAGCTTTTTAAGAATTTGGATCTCATTAGAATAATCATCATCATTATTCTAAAAGCATTGCTTAAAACTATGGGTTTATCACATATTATAAAACAACATCATGTAGATAATTAAAAGTCATTAATAAATTAATACTTTTTATTAATAAATGAATAAGATTGTTACAAAGTATATACTTTATCATCAAACATGATTGGCTTGTGTGCATACTACTTTCATATTATTCTTAAATTTTACTCCACAAAGCAGTATCATGTTGATAATTTGGACATTATTGAATTCTGGATAAATTGAATTATAAATCTTTAAAATTTATCCTTTATTTTCATTTAATTAAATTCTTATATCATTTCCATCATCATCATGCTTATATTATGATGAAAGTCATCTTTGGCCCGTAGTGCATAGATGGACTGTTGATTAGTATGATTATGACTAGGAAAGTTTGTATTGGTATAATCATGACATGTAATGTTACATACAAATGATGTGGTAAATCCTCTTTGGCCCATAGTGCATTGATGGACAATTGTTGGCATGATCATGACCATTGGTGATAACATGAATATCTTTGGCCCGTAGTGCTTGGATAATTCGTGGACGTGATACTAATGAATATCCTTGGCCCGTAGCGCATGGATAATTCAGTGATATGGATTATTTATTAAGCTGAGTCTTAGCAATAAAATTGATGATAACTATTAAATCATAGAAGATAGTAGATATCATGCTCTACTTGACTCTTCTAATGGATTGTTTGTTCCGCTATAATTAAACTTGTTGTCTATTATATTCTATCAGTTTAACACTGTTGAAGGCTAACAATAATTTATTCTGCATTATCTTAGTCATAATATTTCTTACTAGGCTAGTTGAGCTCACCCTTTTGCTTTCATTATTCTCTTCAGGAAATGAGAACGTAGCCGGGACTAGTCGGGGAATAGAGTGATGGTTCGAGATGGTTATTTTAGTAGTCCTCACTATTTAGTGTGACAATAAATGTAATGAGGACTCCATTTGAGTTTGGATATTATCTAGAAGACAATATTCGTGTAAAAACTCTCAGTTCATGTTGTATAATTAAGTTTGTATTTGTATTCAGTACCATGTATTTGGCGACCCAAAATGCGTGATGTATACCTATTTTTGGGGCATCACAGATCAACTTTACCGAATGGACTACATGGACTTTGTGCAGGTGCCTATATATTTTCTTTTGATGGAACAAAAGAATTATAATTATAAATATTTTTGAAAGGTGCTAATTATTTATAACACCTTAATAGAATTACATTAACAGAAATGCTGATATTACAGTTTCTTGCGTACTTATAGTGTGGTGAAGGTAGATCTAATAAGGAGAAATATAAAAAAGAAGATGTTATTTCCCAAAGGCACTTATAGATCTAGAAGGGAGGGTTGAATAGATCTTTTAAAATTTCTTTTTATCAAATGATTAATAAACTTATCAAAGTAAGCATAGTAGAATATGTTCTTTTGAAAAGACCCTTCGAGATCTAAGACAGATGATGGTTTTGAATTTAAGAAGTACATAATGATCGTCAAATAATTCGAACAATAAAAGCAGTAAGTAAAGACACATGCAATTTTTAAGTAGTTCAGAGACTGAATAGTTCCTACACCACTCTTCTACTCCCCGAGTAGGAATTCACTAAAATTTAGTTACAAGGACTCTCTGCCCTCTTCAAGCCCAATAAACTTGGATATTTAGTCACTCTTGACTAGGACGCTATTGCCCTCTTTAAGCTCCATAGAATTTGATATTTAGTCACAAAGACAAGGACACTCTTGCCTTCAGATGCTCATATGATAGATGTTTTGATGTGAGGTGCTGCTAAATTTGCATTATGCCTCTCTTCTAGGTACTTAGCAGCTCGAACTTTGTATATTGGATTGTTGAGTTTGTTTTTGACTTTTTAGCTTTTTAATCAAGATTTTCAGCAACTTCAAAGTTGAATCCTATTAGCCTTTTATACTATGCTGAGAAATCTTCCCGTTACAATATGCACCTTGTAGCATTTAATGCTCTGATATACTAGGCTGCTTGATGTTGACATTTTAAACCTTAGAGACAGTTTCTTTTCTGTGCCTGTCACATCAGTCTGCTTTTTCACCTAACACCCTTGACGTGTGACAATCCAATAGGTAGCTGGTAGACACATAGTCTGATCTTCAATTTTCACCAAGGATATTTCAAGATTGCATTGGGGCCTTTAACTTGTAACATTCCACTGTCAGTTAGTTTGTCAGACCTGACTGTTCCACGATCGAGTCTTTATCAACAATCGTGTAGCTGGTTAGGAGGATCAATTATTCACTCAACGATCTGAATTGACTTTATGGAGCATAGAGTTTTGATTAAGTAGTTCATTGATCCTCTTGATGTATGTGTGACTTTATGCTTCCTCTACGATCTTTTTCTTCAAGTAGCAAGGTAGCCTTACGATCCTATCAACTATACATCGACTCAATTTTTTAAAGATCAACCTAACATTATTTTATCTTTCTATTCTAAATCCTTGTACAATATGACAATTATATATAAGAAATATACAAATCATATTGGTACAAATATAGATTAAGCTTATTCATCATCAAATTTAAACATACAGACTCTAACAGAAGAGATTTAAGAGTATTTTAGCACTGCCGCCAGTTAATTTTACAAACTAGATATTTCATCAATATTTGCCTAAATCCCTTTTTGCTTTTCTATTTTTTCATTAGCTACTAGAATGATAATGAATTAAACTATGAGATCTGTCTGAACAAAGAATGGAAAAAATAAATATGGAATAATTTAGATTTTAAATGTTTTGATTTCTTGTAGGTGAATTTGGTTGGAGGGTATTATGACGCAAGGGACAATGTGAAGTTTGGACTTCCCATGGCATTACAGTGACAATGTTGTCATGGATCATTTTAGAGTATGAACAACAAATGGCTTCAAGTGGAGAGCTTGGAAATGCCAAGGATGTTGTTAAGTGGGGAACTGAATACCTTATTAAAGCCTCATCTAGAACCCAATGTTTTCTATGAGAGGTACTCTACTACCACTATTTCTTCAGTTTGTGCATCTTTTATTTTGTTAGTATATGAGATTGTACTTACATATGATTTTTAAGTATTATTTTTTTTGGGTCACTGATTATTGTTGACATAGATTTGGTTTCATTTGATTTTACTTCTATTTTATCTGATGGCTGCTGTGACGATTTGATTGTTTGAGTTGTGATTCTAGGGACAGAATCCTTGTAAGGAAGGAAGGATATAACAATCCGAAATTTCAAATTGTATTTGTAAATATTTATTGAATTATATAAATATTTATTTGAGGTGTTTATTGTTGAATAAATATTTTGTTGATGTGATGGTTGTTAGTAAATATTTATGAATCTAAATTTATTAGATAATATTCTAAATTAAATTAATTTATAATTTAGAGAGTTGTAATATGACACGAGGTGTTATGTTGTTGATTAATAATTTAAAATGGTATGTTAAATTATTAAATAAAATTATAATTTGGTGATATTTGTTAAAATGGTATATTTAATTAAAATATAGTATGTTTTTAAATAAAAGGAATTTCCTTTATTATTTTAAAATAAGTATTTAATTTGATTAATGTGGATAGTTAAGGGTTAAATATGCAAATATTTCAAATTAAGCAGTGGTTATAAAATATTCATTATCGCTGGGGAATATTCGTTTGGTCGTGGAATATTAAATGTTATCTTATATTCGTATTAACCATTAAAATTAGCCATGTGTAGGCCCCATAACGAAAAGTGATTGATTGGAGAAAACGACAAATATAAGTTATTTTAAATAACTAGGCGAAGGTTGTTACCAAGTTATCTATGCTGAATAATACCGGTGGGTTAAAACACACTATTATACGCTGCGTTGTTGAATAGTAGCACCGCGGTATTGCACCAATTATTGATTCTTACGTAAAGAAGGCACTACTCAATAATGGTTACGAATTACTTTCAAAGATTTTATCGAGTTAATAATTTCATGCGTTGATATTTTATATTCGTTGTTTCATAATTGTCATTACACAAAGATCTTTCATTATCGAAGCAATAATTCATATTATCTGAATAATATTATTAAATAACATTATTGGCAATGTCTAGAAAGTTCTCATTTAAGGAGAGGTTTGGTCACCTAATTGCGGCTACCAAGTAGTGAAAGAAATTCTTATTTGAAAGCCTCTTCCCTTTCTGAGGCTCACCTCAATATTGTGATTCCGTAATATTATTTATGAATAATTAATTATTGATTTATATGATGAGGAAAATATTGATTTTATGTGGATATAGATGGAGAAAATTTTTAAATGACAATTGTTGAAAATTAATATTTTATCTTTTCTCGATAAAATAATTAATTTAAATATATTATTTTAATAATATATTAACTGTGATATTTTACAACGAATGGGATATATGAGTATACGAGGAGGAAGAGTATTTTGTTGCAATAAATGTTTAAAACATGTTAAACATGTCGGTGGACCCCATTTATTGATTTGAAATTTGATTATAGCATGTAAAATCGCCCGTTGTGGATTTCGGTCAATTTCTATTTGGAATTTGGAAAAACTTTCTTCTGCAAAGTTGTAGAGAATTGAATTTCCTATAAAACTCATGAGATTCGAATTTTCTGATGAAAGGGCTATTTATTATGAATTATTGAAGTTACGAAGCTCAAATAATTAATTTTTGGAAGTTTTAATTATGTTTTTTAAGAAAACGTTTTTCAGAAATGTTGTTGGCCATCTTTAACATGTGCTTGATGGCTGAGATCAGATTGTCTAGATGGGCGAGAGAATTTATTAAATATATTAATATTATATTAAATTTTCTGCTTTGGTGTTCTAAAGCAATTTCCTATAAATAGGTGCTTAAGGTTAGAATTGAAATCACACCGTAAACTCCAAGTTTCTCTCTATATTATCGAGTTTATTCTTGTGAGTATTTTGAGTATACTTTGAGTATTGCTTATATTTGCAAGTCCAAGTCATAGCCTATATCCTATGTTTCAAATTAGAAGTACCGATCTTTCGAGGTAAGGATATTATTTTTTTGTAATGATATTATTTCTTCAATATCATTATCTTTGAAATGTTGATCTGAAATTTTTTATCAAATTTGGAACTTTTTTCATGCTCGGGTTACTATTCATGGGTTACTATTCATGAGTTACTATTCACGATTACTATTCATGGAGTTACTATTCACGAGTTACTATTCACGAGTACTATTCACTTGAAGCGTGAAGATGTTTTTTGTGGAATTTCTATCTTTTGGTGTCTGAGGAGTTACTATTCACGATATCTGACACTATTCACGATATCTGACTATTCATAGAAAAATAAAATTTCTTCTTTTTGTCAAAATATCTATTCGGATACTAACTCGATTGTATCCATGTTTTGATCATTCTTGAATTTTACACCACTATGATTATTTTTGAGGTATTTTGGTGTGGATAAAACCAAGTACACGAATCCTTAATCCTTAATCCTTGTCATTTTGTTTCAATCGATTCGCTTTCTTTAAAAATATTTTTCATCATCCTCGATCTTAAATGATGATATTATTGAATATCTTTGGCACAGTAGTGCAAAGATGAATGATTTCAAGAATATCTTTGCTTCAGTAGTGCAAAGATGAGCAGTGTTTAAATGAACATGACCCAATCGATGAATATCTTTGGCCCAGTAGTAAAGATGAATATTTGATTCCGGATGCATATTGATTGATGTTACAGGATAAAATATTGATGATGGACTATTAAATTCATAGATTATAGTAGATTTCATTCTCTACGTAACTCTTCTATGAATTATTATTTCATATATATTGATCCGAAACTTGTTGTGTCTATTGTATTCTATCGATTTTTCCCTGTTGAAGACTAACGATAATTTGTTGTATATTATCTTAGTCATAATATTCTTTATCGGGCTAGTTGAGCTCACCCTTTTCCTTGTTGTTCCATTTTTCTTCTCGTGAGGCGAGAATGTAGCGAGTACTAGTCGGGGTATGGAATGAAGGTTCTAGAGAGAGAGTTGTTTAGTAGTCCTCACCATTTTTTGTAAAATAATGAATCAATAATTATGATGGGGATTTATTTGCAGATGTGGATATTGTCTAGAAGACAATATTATATTTAAACTCACAATTATATATTGTCGTATTTCACCCGACATTTGTATTATTGAAGTTGTAGTTTGCTTTTTGTACCATGTATTTGGCGACTTGAATGGGTGTTGTGTATACCTATTTTGGGGGCCAGATAATATTCTAAATTAAATTAATTTATAATTTAGAGAGTTGTAATATGACTATTGTTGATTAATAATTTAAAATGGTATGTTAAATTATTAAATAAAATTATAATTTGGTGATATTTGTTAAAATGGTATATTTAATTAAAATATAGTATGTGATTAATTTAATTGGTTAATGTTGGATATGAAAATCCAAGTAAATAAGATGTAATTATAAATTATAAACTAAATTATTTATAAAAAAATAAATTAAAGGAGTTTAATTTAGTTTTTTTGCGAAACAAGGCTTAAAATATTAAGTCTTTAAATTTTAAAGGGTTTTGCCAAACAAAACCTTATGGCTTTTGGATTATTAATTTTTGAATTTTGAATTATAAATAAATTAAATAATAAATATAATATATTTATAATATATACGTTTGTTTTGTAACTGACATTTTATTAAGTTTGGCGTATTAAGGTTTAGCAGTTTTATTTTTACGCATTGGTTATCAGTTGGTCTTACGCCTTATTTGCTAAGCCTAGAGAATACAGAGAATTGAGAGAGAACTTGAGGGAGAGCTTGAGAGAATTTAGAGGAAGTTTGAGTTTTCAAAGCAAATTCAGTGGTGTTAGCAAGGATTTAAAGCAACAAAAGGTATTTTCTATAATCTCCCTATTTATGTATATATATATATATATATATATATATATATATATGAGTTTACGACAAAAATGTTATATATTTTGTGAGTTTCAAATTTGTTGAATTGTTGCTATACAATGGGATAATTGTGATTATACGTGTTATGATGGTTGAGTTTGTATGTAAACAAGAGTTTGTTATGCTAATTACAGTTTAGAAGTAGAAGAAAATAATGACAGTATATATTTTCTTATGTGGCTTATGTAAGTACAATTTTTAGTGGTCAAATTGTATGTGAAATTGTAAATTGAGTCTTGTTTATGCTAGTTCATTAAGAAACGAACATAACGTAGTTTGAACAAAGTGATTTGGTGAAGAACTGAAATCACAGTGTGAATTTTTGTGAAGGAGTTCAAAAATGGAGTTTTATATGAAAATATGGAATTTGAGGAAATTAAACTAGTATAATTGTTGTTAAATTGTTCTATGTTGAGGAATATGTTGGCAAACATGTTTATGATGGTTTTGTATCAATTGTACGTGTTAATATTCTTTGCTTTAGTAGGTGAAATTAGGTGTTTGTTGGGCTAAAGTCTGCCACTTGCTTCATAGTCGTTTACGCCTTTAGATGTGCTTATGGTAGCAAGAATTGCCTGATCCAAGTTGTAATGGCGCAATTGCGCCATACCAATCTGAGACAGCTTTGTTCTGCTTCTCTTTAGACCTTGAAACACCCCTATAGCTTGGTCTAAGGTTGTGTTAAGGTGTCAAACATGTAATAACATGGTTAAAACAGAATCGTGTTAGGTGGTTAGTAGTTCAAAGTTTCAAATGATTATAAGTTATGAACGTGTTATGTTATAACTTAGTTATTGCAATGAATGTTAGATAAGTGTTGTGATGTTAACACTTGGAAATTCTGAAATGTATATGGTAGTATAAGACTTATACGGAAATAACAAGTCTAACTGGAAATGCATATGTTATGGTATGTCTAAGAGATATTGTGGTTCTAAACCTATGTGTAGGTGAACGTGAGTTTAATATTATAGCTTACGCTCGAGGCAAGTTTCTAAACCTTATCTTTTTACATTAAGCAAGTTTCTTACTTTAAACTTTCTGTCGACGTCGGGATTTTTGTGTGTCCCTTTTCGTTACTTGTTCTTTGGTGTTCTCATGTTAATGTGAGATTTGTTTGAAAAAACAAGTGAAATAGGTCTGACATGTATAATGTCGACGATTTGACTTTAAGAGTCGCCATTGGTGTATTTAATTGGTTGCACTAACGTATGATCGAAAAATGTTTGCACATTGACCCGGTGATTTGACACCGCTAAGCAGATGCTGTGAAACCGAGATTCATTTTGGGTCCGGGGCTTGATTATGAGGAGGGAAGGTGTTAGGCACCCCAGGCATCCGTGGTTACTTACCGTGACCACCACTTTTCAATGAAACTATTATATGAATGTGTGTGTGTGTGTGGATCGATGTACAATTATTTGGAAGTAGTGTTGTACCTCATTCGCACCTATATACATGGGGTTTGAATTTATAGAAAAATTCGTTTTTAAGCAAGATATAGCAATGAAGTTTTGTAAAAGAGGTTTTTCAAACACAGCGTGCTCAATAGCAATTGAGGCCTTTGATACTTCCATTTTATTATTAAATGTTTGGCATGTTTGCTTTTATTTTGAGATACGAAGCATTCTCGAGAAAATAATATATCTGTTATGTCGAACTCCTACGTGGGCATAATGATGACCATCCAAGGAAATTCAGACACTATAAATAATGTACAAGTCGCTCATCGCTAAAAAATGTCCATCATGGAACCGAATCTAGATTGATGAGATCGAATCATGTGATCACATGATTCATAGCTCACAATCATCTTCAGCAATTTATATGGAAAGCGATGGCGATTATATATATAAAAGTCAGAAATATATATATACGATACATGATCACCACCACAAGCGATGGCGATTATATACCACGCAGAATCTGAAGTCCTGCAAACGCACACAACACGACTCTTAATGTGTATAGCGGTGTGTGCTAATATGAGAAGAAGGCTTTATATAATGTGAGAAGGCTTACGGTTGAAATTTTGCCAAATAGACTTCTATGACTTTAAATGGATAAACACTCGGCTCCATGGGACAAAAGATAGCTATATGTGAGCTAACAAGTGTTTAAAGATGAGGAAACACTCGAAAGATGTGTATGCAAAGTAAAATGGATAGGGCTTCTCGCTTTTCCTCTCCTTCTCCTTGAAACGGTCAACCCCAAGGCTCATATTTATAGGGTGATGGTCAGCGGTACACTGCGATAGCCAGTGGTTGTACCTGCGGACTAGTCGTGGTGCATCCAGAGCTCATGGTCCTGTCGTCTCGAAATGCATGCATTCATGCACAATAATATCCGCTCGAACTTGCGTAAATTCAATCAGAGCATCTGAACGAGGTATATCCGACCTTCTTCTAATCGGCTTGTGTCGAGAGTTCTGTGATGACATGGATTAGAGGTTATCTGAAGTCGGGGAAGAGGGTCTATGCCCATGGTCTTCAATCTTCAAATTCTATCCAAATCTTGCCATGCGTAATAGTCACTTGGGATTGTTACTCCTCGGTTCTTGTGGGACATTGTTGGATGTATGTATGTATGAAGTGTTGAGACGACGCACAAGTGTTGAAGGGACAAGTTGATGTTTGACTCTTCGCCGGGGTTATCGCCGGTTTGAATTGAAAGTAGACATTGCTCAGGGTTACATCTGAGATTGAACTACTTGTTGGTATGTCGCGATATCATCTTGTGAGAGAAAACGTTGAGGCGGCAAGACGACGTGTTGACTCCTCATCGGGGTTATCGCTGGTTTGAGTGAAAAGCAGACGTTGCTCAGGGTTACATCTGAGATTGGACTACTGCAAGTGTTTGAATGCCACAAGGTCATCTTGTGAATGTGCTGTCCGCCTGCCATTAGCTCAAGGTTCGAGGTATGAGTGCCTCGGCAGGAGGTCTGAGCTTGAAGCTGATCACATGTATTTGAAACAAATAATTCCGGAGTTATCGCCGAAAATGAAAAAGCATCCCATGGGGCTATCACCAAGGATGGAGTCGCTTACTCGATGTTGTTTACGGGGTGGGCCGAATGTCACGGTGTTATCGTCCGAGACGGTAATCTCTCTTCTTGTTGTTCTTGCTTTTGATCTGCGTAACTCGGGGTTATCTCCGAGATTGGAAATGACATTCCAGGTGTATGTTCTAGGTTGGAACTGATGTTCCCGGTTTGTGTTCCGGGTTGGAACTGAACTCCTGATAGTATCCGAAATGGATGTCAGCTGTCTTCCAGGGCAATGTCAGCTGAACCCTGGTGAGGAGTCACAACGTCATCTTACCACATCAACAAGATGATATCGTGGCATACCAACAAGTAGTCCAATCACAGTTGTAACCCTGAGCAACGTCTACTTTCAACTCAAACAGGCAATAACCCTGGCGAGGAGTCAAACATCATCTTATTCCTTCAACAAATGGCACGTCGTCTCAACACATCATACATACATCCAACAATGTCCCACAAGAGCCGAGGATTGACAATCCCGAGTGACTATTACGTATGGCAGTACTTTGGATAGAATTTGAAGCTTGAAGACCATGGGCATAGACCCCTCTTCCTGACTTGGTACAACCTCTAATCCATGTCATTACGTAACTCTCGACACAAGCGGTCCGAAGAAGGTCAGATATACCTCGTCCGGATGCTCGGATTGAAGTTATCTGAGTTCGAGTGGACATTACGATTGCATGGATCGCGTCTTACTGAGACGACGAGACCATGAGGCTCGGATCCACCACGACCAAATAGTAGGTACAATTCATGCGTACTTCTGGTGTACTCACGGCCATCCGTCTAAATATACAAGGCTTGGGTCAGCCATTTGAGAGAGAGGAGAGAAGGAAAAAGGTGAGGAAGCCCTGTCCATTTTACTCTTCATACAAATCTTTTGAGTGTTTCCTCTTCTTTAAACACTAGTTAGCTCACATATAGCTATATTTTATCCGGCGGGAGCTGAGTGTTTATTCATTTAAAGTCATAGAAGTCTACTTTGGCAGCCCACTGTAAGCCTTCTTACATTTTATAAAGCCTTCTTCTCATATAGCACACACTGTTATACACATTGAGAGTCGCGTTGTGTGCGTTTTCCCGGACTTTAGTTCGTGGTTTTCATTTCTGTTTGTATATATATACTAATATATGTATATATTTCATATATATGGACTAACATTATCGAGTTATGCCTCGATTGAGCCTAGACTTCGGTCTGGAGCGTTTAAATTGCTTATATATATATATACTTATATATATAATTGCTGTCGGACATATCCGATGAGCCTGGATTTTACATCTGGTGCATTTATTCGCTTATATATATATATAATTGTTGTTTGGACATATTCGATGAGCCTCGATTTACCTCCAAGTCGTTTCGCTTATATATATATTTACATTCTGTCGGGGCTGGAGTTTACTTGTTGGCCTTTTACAACTTTTATTTACATTTTGTCCCGCCTGAGTTTACTTAATGTGGCGCTTCATCACTACTGACTTTTTATTTACATTTCGTCCCGCTTTGGAGTTTACTTCGTGGCGGTTGATCATGTCCATATATATATATATATATATATATATATATTTTACCGCTTTATATATTTACATTTCCGATCCCCACATGGAGTTGCTTCGTGGTGGTGACCATGTCTGTATATATATATTCTGACTTTTATATATATAATCTCACTTACTCGCTTTCCATACAAATTATAGTATCATGTGAGCCTAGGAATCATGTGATCACAGGTTCGATTCTTCGAATCTAGATTCTGGTTCCCATGATGGACATTTTTCAAATTGTAAGTAGCTTGTACATTATTTTACAAAGTCTCAATTTCCTTGGGTGGTGTCATGCCCATGAGAGTTCGAAGATCTTAGTATATTATTTTCCGAGAATGCTTCACATCTCAAAAAATAAAAGCAAACAAGTAGAACATTTAATAATTAAATGGAAGTATGAAAAGGTCTCAATTCCTATTGAGCATGGGGTTTGAAAAACCTCTTTTACAAAACTTCATTGATATATCTTGGTTAAAACTAAATTTTTCTATTAAATTCAAACCTTGTGTATATAGGTGCGAACGAGGCCTCGCACTACTTTCAAATAATTGCACATTGATCCACACACATCTGAAACACACACATTCATATAACAATTTCTTTGAAAAGTGGCGGTCACCGTGGTAACACGGATGTCGTGCCTAACACCTTCCCTTCGCATAATCAAGCCCCGGACCCAAATGAATCTCGGTTTCACCAATCCGTCCTAGCGATTGTCAAAACACCGGTCGATGTGCAAACCTTTTCGATTACGTTAGTGCAACTAGTTAAATACACCAACTGACGACTCTTAAAGTCAAATCGTTGACATTATATATGTCGGACTTTTTTCACTTATTTTTTCAAACAAATCTCACATTAACATGAGAACACCAAAGAACAAGTAACGAAAAAGGACACTCAAAAATCCCGGCGTCGACGGTGGCGACTCTGCTTTGGGACTCCAAGAAGAGGGCTTAAGCCGCTATTACAAGCTTTTCAAAATTGTTATATGCTTGTGTGTGAATGTTGCATTTACATTTATGATGAATATGTACAAATGCATTTTTATTCTGCTTGCCTTTGCTAAATATCTATTCAGTGATATTAGTGCTTATGCATGTCATCAATTTGCATAAGCGGTGAGACACGTTGTATGAGAATGTATGTTGTGTGGTCCCTCCACCAGAGGCTATCCATGTCGATTGTTTGATTCTTTGGACTCGTGGGAAGAATAATTCCCGGGGCTCGGAAAGGCACCACTTCGATTCGCTCCAATGAGCGGCCGGATTAACATCCCGTCAAGTAGATTGCGATGATCTGAGAACCTTCATGCCGAAAAGCCGCGAGAGAAACCCTAGGATAGGTCAACCTCTGATAAACCAAACGCGGAGGAAAGATTCTTCATGCTTTCCATTTTTAATTACATGTAAAAGCATTTACTAGTAATTTTATTCCATGTCCATCCATATATAATGGAAAATAAGAAGAATATCTATGCATGCATGACATGTTATCAATTAGCAAACCGGTTTTGCAGGACAAATTCCCAAAACGGACATGTTATGATAACATTTATATTACACTAAGACTAAACTACGTAAGTCTTTTGTAGGGAAGCAATTGGGCCTGTTACCCGGTCAAAATCCAAAAAGGTTGCGAGCCTACAACCAATCATGTCCTCTTCCGAATAGTCTAATCCTGTTTTTCGAGAAGAATTTGATGGAATAAGTAAACAAATCACAGACTTGGTTGTTCTACTAAAAGAATTACACCAGTCTACTCAGGGTACGAAGATACCTACACATACAGAATCCTCTACACAAGGGGGAGTTCAAGGTCTGGAAAAAATAATTCCAGAACATCAGTTGGATACAACCAACAAAGACCCTGAAGGCACCCATCTCAAAGGAGATCCAGACACCGATGACATCAGAAAGAAGGTCCTTCAAATGGAGGAAACCATTCGCGTTCTCAAAGGGATTGGAACACATGTCAGTGTTTCATATGCAGACCTTTGCATATTTCCTGGTGTTCATTATCCAGAGAAATTTAAGACCCCTAATTTTGAAAAGTTTGACGGATTAGGGGATCCTTACACACATTTAAAGGTGTTCATTGGAGAACTTCGGATCTTATGCGGAGAATGAAAAGCTCGAGAATGCAATATTTTGAAAATCCTGATTGGAGAAGCCCGTTAATGGTATACCGGATTAGACAACTCAAAGATCCATAGATGGGAAGAGCTCTCCACGCCTTCCTCACTCGATATAGTTTTTAATCTCGATGATGGCTCGACCAGGTTCCAAATTACCAAGGTCAAGAAGCGAATCTAATGAAATCGTTTAGAGAGTATGCTCAAAGGTGGAGGCGCCTTGCTGCTCAAGTTATTCCTTCCATGACAGAGTCAGAAATGGTCATAAATTTCATAGATGTACAGGAAGAAAATTCATACCCTTAGGGGTCTCACTCGAGAATATTCTTTCTCTTTCTGATTGCTTCGTAAGAAAATTACACATCTTCTTCCACCAAATGAACCCCAATGGCGGGGTTTTAATACTACTTGAAGTGTGCTTATCATGCGGCACCGGACATGATACTCAAGATTGTTGGGCCTTGAAACACAAGATTCAAGATCTAATAGATAACCAATTGAGGTCGTGGTCACCAAACCAGATCAACCTCATGTGCAAGACAACCTC
Source organism: Panax quinquefolius (assembly GCA_020205615.1). Classification (NCBI taxonomy): domain Eukaryota; kingdom Viridiplantae; phylum Streptophyta; class Magnoliopsida; order Apiales; family Araliaceae; genus Panax; species Panax quinquefolius. The sequence goes on along the minus strand of CM035173.1, from coordinate 80,528,092 downwards.
TTCCTCAACACAAAGAAGAGGTCAACATGATCAGTTGGAGCACTGGACAAGGTTCCAATGGCGAATCGTCCCAACCCATCAAAGACGGTGTTGGCAAATGGGATTATGCAAAGTTCCAATTTACCATGGAACGAAAGATGAAAGCTCTTTCCAAACAAATTGAGCAATTGGCAAAACTGATGACCCATCAGCATCAAGTCACACGCTAATTAATCAGGCAGGAGCATGTACATCTCCTTCCATTTGTTATAAATGCTCCATCAACTCCTTCAGAAAGAGAAGCTATGGAGGATAAGGTTGCAAAGCGATCAAGTGCTAAAGCCCATCGGGATTTTGCCAATCAAAGGGAATTCACCTATCTGGGCCAGTCTATGGAAGAGATACTTCAAATGTTGATCAATGAAGGAAGAATCACATTCCTTCTCCATCCCATCAATCCCCGCTCAGGGCGGTTCAATCCTGATGAATTGTGTCAATATCATTCACACTCTCGCGGTCACAACATAGAAGAATGCTGGGCACTCCGCCATCTTATTCAAAATCTTATTGATAGCGGTGTCCTGCAAATAGCAGATGATTACACTATGCAACTCAAGGGTGGGAATGCATGCCTTACCCAATGGAAGGGATCAGTAGCAGTTATCTCCGTAGTGAATGCAGTTATCTCCGTAGTGAATGATGAGACTGTCAAAGTATTTCCCATACAACCAATTCAACTCAAAGGAGCTGATAATCCTTTGAAAGTGGCCGTACCAGAGCCAATTCCTTTACCTTGCAGACCACAACATCCTGTTGTCAGCTTACACAAAGTTCCATGGAGAAGCTGAAGGATCCACATCTCATACTACTGCTATAGTGTCGAAGGAAAATCTACTGTATCTTCCTCAATGGGTTATCAAACCTACTTGCGAAGCAAAGGGGAAATTGCCCATGGAGAAGATTGAAAATTTCCTCCGTCTTTTATGGGTCATAATGAAGCCAAAGTGGTTTTCGACTTTAGAAGCTCCACACCGATTTCAATCTTCGGATTTGGTTTTCTCTTATGAGAATCATTGAAAGATCTTGTTGAAGGTTTTAGAAGAAGCCTACTTGCCAAAATCAGTGGACGTGGAAAAATTTCAACATTTGGTTGATCACATTTTCAACAAAGAATGTGATATCCTTCATCGATGATTTATATACCTCCGAAGGGACCGGTTATTACAAGCCATTGCATATCGCGGTGTTATCTTCCGGGTATATGCTAGAAGGAGTATTGATAGATGGAGGCTCATCTCTAAATATCTATCCTTATGCCACCTTGATAAAAATGAATATCAATCTCAAGCGGATCCAAAGCAGCCATACGGTCATCCGAGCTTTTGATGGATCCCTACGAAATGCCGTCGGAAAGATTGAATTGCCAATTGAGATTGGTCCAAATACATTCAATGTATCCTTCCACATCCTCAAGATAGATTCGGATACAACCTCGCTATCGGGAGACCATGGATACACATGGTGGGAGCTACGCTCCATCCACACTACATCAACAACTCAAATACATCATCAACAACGCCTAGTCAACATCAACGCCGAGCTTGATTGTCTCGAACAAGGAATTCTACCAATTATCGCCTTCAATTGAAGTTGAACCTACCAAGGCCGGTTCCATACTTTGGAAGTGAGTAATACGAATACCATTCCATTGGGCGCCACTCCCGTGCCAAGATTTCTGCCGAGGTTATGTTTCTACCACTCAAGAAATGATGTCATTGGGTCATCAACTTTGACAAGGGCTCGATAAAGATAAGCAAGGTATTAAGCACCCTATTCAAATGTCCAACAAATCGAACGGTAGGACTAGGCTATTCTGCTAGTTCCAGTCACAAGAATACTCATAAGCACAAGAAGGAATACTCATCCATGAAATGGAACGATGAGTGTCGAAAAGCCTTCCTCACAATCAAAGAGTAACTAATTAACGCTCCTATTTTGGTACCTCCCGAGGATGATGTTCCCCTGTTCATGTACACATCCATAAATGACAATCTTTATAGGTCGCGTCTTTGGGAAAAAAGACACATAGAGGCTAAGAACGAGCTATCTATTACCTCAAAGAAAAGATTCAAGATCGCTGAACACAAGTACACTCGATCAAAAGACTTGTTATGCTTTAGCATGGGCTTCCATGAGGTTACAACATTACCTCCATGGTCACACAACCCATCTCATATCCCGTGGATCCTCTCAAGTATGTGTTCAAAGAAACCCATATCGAATTGTCGATTTATCGGGTTGGCGGTTGATCCTACACAATTTGACATCGCCTACATGGACGCAAAAATGTCATCATCGGTCAAGGAATTGCGGATCAACTGGCCGCCGCACCTGCAGGGGATTACAAACCCTTAGAAACATACTTCCCTGACGAAGGAGTAATGACAATTCAGCTACAACATCAGTACAATACATGCCGAACGTGGAGAATGTATTTTGATGGAGCTGTTAATATAGAAGGCTCTGGAGCTGGAGCTGTCCTAATATCCGGTATAGGGGAGCAGTATCCCATCGCCGTCAAATTGCAGTTTGTCAGCACCAACAACACAGCTGAGTATGAAGGTTGTATCATGGGGCTAAAACTTGCCCGTTCAATGGACATCAGGCGGTTAACTGTCTTTGGGGATTCTGAATTGGTAATCAAGCAATCCACAGAAATCTATCAAACCAAAGAATTGCATTTGTTGCCTTACCATCGGCATGTTTTATAGATGGCTTTGGAGTTCGAAGAACTCTCCTTTCTACACATTCCTCATAATATGAATGATTTTGCAGATGCATTAGCAACGTTGGCCTCCTTGGTTTATATACCTGACAAGGAAAACATGCCAAGCATCACGTTTGCTCTGCAAAAAGCCCAAGTCTATGGGAATTACGTTGGAGAAGTATCGGATGAGCTACCTCCCATCCACAATCCTTGGTATCGGCCATCAAGGAATATCTACGAGATCTACACCTACCGAGGCGAAACTGGCGAGAAGAGGCGGATTCATCGACTTTTTTATGAAATTCTACACCGAGCGGAGATGCACTCTACAAAGAGATGCAGATTAGGTCTCCCTCGGATGTCCGAACAAAGACCAAGCTTCGTCGACTCATGGATGAGATCCATGGTGGAGTATCGCGCCCTCATGTGAGCGGACCCTTACTTGTCAAGAAAATTCTCAGAACGGGACATTATTGGCTTACACTCAAAACTGTTTGTGATGATCACGTCAAGAGGTGCTATCAATGCCAGATGCATGGGAATGCTATCCAAGCCCCTCCAAGGGAACTCCACAATATGAGTTCGCCATAGCCCTTCTCAATGTGGGGAATAGACGTGATCGGGCCCATCGAGCCCAAAGCCAGTAATGGAAATCGATTCATATTCACCATGATTGACTACTTCACCAAATGGGTAGAAGCAACATCCTTCCCGAGGGTTACTAAAGAAGTTATCATTGCTTTCATCGTAAACAATGTGGGTATGTCGATATGGACAACCGAGAGGTCATTGTGTCGACAATGATAAGAACCTCAACAACAAAATGATGGAGGAGTTATGCGAGAAAATTCCACATCAAACACCTCAACTCCGCCATCTACCATTCAAAGATGAATGGTGTTGTTGAGGCGGCTAATAAAAACATCAAAAGATCATGCGTAAAATGTCCGCGAATCACAAAAGATGGTCCGACCTTTTGCATCGACTTTATTAGCCTCTGTAACTTCCATGTGAACTTCCACTGGGCAACCCCTACTCATTAGTCTATGGGATAGAAGCGGTGCTCCCCATAGAAGTGGAAATGGAATCCTCGGTATTGATGGATGCTCGGTTAGATGAAGACCTATGGGTACAAGATGGTATCACCAATTATCTCTCGATGAGCGAAAGGAGAACCGCGACAATCTTCCATGGTCGATTATATCAATAAAGGATCGTACGATCCTACAATGAAAAAGTTCGACTACGGCAATTTAAACAACATGACTTGGTTTTGAAGAAGATCATTGACAACGAAGATCGATCTAAAGGAAAATTCGCTCCCTAATCTGGAAGGCCCATTTGTTGTCAAAGAAGTATTGACGGAGGTGCTCTCGGTTACGCGAAATGGATGGCGATGAATTTCCACGACTTATTAACTCTGACACCGTGAAAAGCGGTACTTATGTCCGAGTTACCATCAAACAAACATCCCGTTTTGATCATCAAATCACCAAATATTCCGATTTTGAACCCTTTCACCCTTTTACATGCTCTTCTACTCCTCGGGTAAACATACACTTCAAGCCAGCAACCTGGTTTTACTTCATTCCAAACCTTCCATACAGTTTCAGTTATCCTGAACACGGGATTGGACCTTTCTCAATTTTGATTATCCTGAAGACGGGATTGAACCTTTCACACCTGCAGTTTATCCTAAAGACGGGATTAAACTTTTCTACACCTGCAATTTGTCCTGAGGACGGGATCAAACTTTTTACACACTTGCAGTTTGTCCCATTATGGGATTAAACTTTCTTCTCCCCCGCAGATGGCTTTCGCATATGGGATTCACACTTCTCTTACGCCTTGATTAAAGTCCCGAGGGGCGAACTACGTCGACCTGATCTCCCTGATACTCGGGGGTACGTTGGCAACCATATGCTATATGGCCCGGTCGTAATAAAGAAAAACAACAAAAAAAATTCTACCCTTTCTATACAAAACAACAAAAACAACCAAAATACTTCTACACCCTTCTTCCTTCCGAATTTAGCGTTGAACCTCCCACACTAGGTTCGAACTACGCAGACTTGATCTCCTCTTCAATAGGATTACGTAGGCAGCCATTCATGGTGCAGTCTAACCCCTACCAGAACAACGTACTTGTCACACGGTACTGGGATCAATCTTCAATTCACCCCATTTCATCGGTTTCAAATCAAAGGGATGGAATTACCCAACCTCTTCTCACAAATAGAAGATTCGGTGACCATCTAAGTCACGATCGTGCCTCAAAGAGCAATACCAACCCATAAGAGATTGAATTAACTAGGCTTCTCACAAATAGAAGTACTGGCAACCATCTGTGGTGCGGTCAATCTCAGAGAGGAAGAAACCACCCTCCTCTCCACTTTTCCATACAGATACCAGTCCCAAGACACCAAAGATGGTAGGGATTCACGAAATCAATGATCCGTTCTCGATAGATCTTGCGACATCTCAATGTCCATCTATCAAGGATAAGTTCAGAATGCATCAAGATCACAAGGCCTGGAGAAATGCAGAAAACATCAAGCAAGTATCAAGGCATAACTAAAAGGGAAGTGAATCAAAATATATTTCTCCGCCATACATATCTTTATTTGATATATACATACATCTTTGTATACTGACAAAATGGCTAAGCTTAGTACATGCGAGGAAAATACAAAGCTATCTGAGATCCGTATATATGCGAACTATCGGATCTAACATAACATCTCTCTCTGAAGACGGAGGAAGCCTCGCAAGCTCCCCGCCCAAGGGTATCTACACGAGCTAGTAGATCGTAGGCTAACCTGTATGGTGGCATAATGCTCATCAATGTAAGCACTCATGTCGGTCGGGACCGACGGTCCATCCGGGATCTAACTAATACTATCTGCAATGGCCACATCCCTAGTAGATAAGGCAAGATCCCGCTCTCTCCAATCAATGCATCTCTGGGTCGATCTAGCCTCATCCCTCTCAAACAGGATAGTGTCTCTCTCATCAAGAGTCACAACATCGCTACCTAGCCTCGATCTCTATCATAGGTCATCGATGTAAGCTCTGCTCCCAAATGTTGTGTTAGAATCTTTGGTAACAGTGATGCACTTTTCGGGGTGGGAGAATCCATCACAAATCTTTGGCAATTGAGCCAGCCAAATCATCGATGGGAATAACGACCTCCTCTATTCCTTATCGTCGAAATCAATCCTCACGACTATAGATATCTTGCCGCAGCCGGCGTACTGCTCTCCATCCATCCATGCGAAATACTCTACCAGAACAACCCTTGATGATCGATAGAAAATCACTAGCTCTCGTTGATCCCAACAAGCATACAACTGGATCATCCCTCCGTGACAAGCGATTGTGACGTGAAGCGACCGACTCACTACCCCCTCATACGGATGGAAATCTGGCCCCGGTCAAACCGACACATCACGGCCGGGTGGGTGGTAAGTAATCATGCCCCTCAATCTAGCCAGAGGGAGGTAATCCATGCTTGGAGCATGAGTAATGAAGCTATAGGGTGAACTAAGCCCAACACACGACAATATGGCAAACGGATCCCTAATCCTCGCCGGAAAAGTTGACCATGATCAAAGATTCTACATACTCTCTGCGGTGAAAGGAGTATGACATGGCTATCTCTGGGTGAAACAAAACCCCGCCATTTAAATGTGCTTAATCGGTCTCAAGTGTGACATAAACCACACATACAACACGACCGAACTACTGTGAACACTCTGCTTGGGATAAGTGCGAAGAATATGTAGTCGACCTCGTAGTCTCGCAATGATCATCATTGACTGATGGTACGACCCTCCCGAGAGCCCTCACCGCCATAATGACGCTTGATATCCAGCTCATCCATGTACCATGGCATGAAGACGTATGACAATACGCATAGAAGCAGTACATCTACTCTGGCTGAACGCCAATGATCCTCCGATGTGGTGAAATCCCCAGAATTCCGTGCATAGATTTCCTCAGAGCCAAACCTGTCAAACATGAAAAGGCTAGGATATCACGTAGCCGGATGTAATCTCGTCCTGGACCACTCTACATCTCAATCCGGTGAGGGTCATGAACTGTCTGCTCATGTCTCCAATAGCCATATGCACGCAAGGTCTATCCAGCGGCAGCATCGTCAACCGTGCATACTCCTCCAAAGTAGGAGTCAACTCCTACATGGGTCTCACACCTTCGGCTCGCTCCAGTTAGAGTTACAAAGGAGGTCTCACAAGCTGAAAAGGCCAAATCAAGAATAAAAATGCTACGCAATTGAGCGGAATATCCTGAAATCCTGGTTTCTCGTCGGTCAGAGTTAAACTCCCATCGTCTCAAAGGTATTCACCTGAATGCAGGGTATACTATACCAATAAGCGCAGCTTTTATAGATCATGGCGGTAATACCCCACAAAGGTCCGATGTCGTCAATGAGTGTCAAGCAACCCTGACGTATCCCCAGCAGGGGTTACAATGCAAAAACCACGAAATATCAAACCTCCCCGGCGGGGGTTATAACGTCGAAGTTATCAAGAATCTACATATCCCCGGCGGGGGTCACAACGGGCATCCTTCAAACATCTACGTGTCCCCGGCGGGGGTCACAACGCAATGTAGCCATTGATACACACATCAATGAAGGTCAAGCAGCCTTGATGTCATATCAGTCGAGGGCAAGTAAACCCATCAACACAACCTTACCCAGCAAGGGCTACAACACAATGCTACCATTGACACATACATCAATGAAGGTCAAGCAGCCTTGACAATGCACCCAACAGGGATCTATCCGGTGATACACACATCAACGAAGGTCAGGCAACCCTGGCAGCGACAACACTATTAGTAGTAACTCCGATAGTATGAGGGAACATGTTATACAAATCCTCAAATAGACAAAGCCTTTATCCCCACAGATCTCTTCCACATAAGAGGTACCTCTATGGAGTATAAGCCAGTGTCTAGGATTCAAGACTTTGGTGATAGCCCCAACGTCAACATCTTTGGAAACTTGTATCGTATGTCCAAGCCATCACTGATTGTCATCCCAGCAGGATTACCTGACAATCACTCATGCATTCTACATGCATTTGCATCATGTTGCTGCATGTAGCATCATATTTATCTTGCTTGCATTTCAAGTGTCTAGTATTCTTTATCCTATCCATGCCTTGCATTACATGAATATGATAAAGAGGGGCATCTGTAGACACTCGAAATTTTCTGCACTCCTATTACTAACATTGAAGGAGGGTAGATTCGTCTTTTAGAGATAACCATGAAAGACAGATTACATCCATTCCGGATACTACTGAAGTTCGGGCCCAACTTTGAACACAACCCGGGAACGTCATCTCAAAACCCGGAACACACACCGGGAATGTCATTTCCAATCTTGGAGATAATCCTGAGATATGCAGATCAAAAGACCGACAACAACAACCACGAGAGGCGAGTTACGTCTCGGTGATAACACCGCGATGATGCTCGGTTCCAGTCTCGGAGATAACGCTTGAGTAGTAACCCCATCCTTGGTGATAGCCCCAAGATGCCATTGCGCTTCCAAGGATAACCCCAAAATGCTTGTTTCAAACATCGCGACGCCTTCAATCCAGATGACAATGAGGCGTACAAACAAGCGTACCTCAATCTCGATGTAACCTCGAGCAACGCGTCTGCTTTTAACCTAAGCCGCGATAACCCCGGTTAGGAGTCACAACGTCATCTTACCATGTCAACAAGATGATATCGTGGCATACCAACAAGTAGTCCAATCTCAGCTGTAACCATGAACAACGTCTACTTTTAACTCAAATCGAAAATAACCTCGGCGAGGAGTCAAACGTCATCTTGTCCCTTCGACAAATGGCACGTCGTCTCAACACATCATATATATATCCAACAATGTCCCACAAGAGCCAAGGATTGACAATTCCGAGTGACTATTACGTGTGGCAGTACTTTGGATAGAATTTGAAGCTTGAAGACCATGGGCATAGACCCCCCCTTCCTGACTTCGTACAACCTCTAATCAATGTCATTACGTAACTCTCGACACAAGTGGTCTGAAGAAGGTCAGATATACCTCGTTCGGATGTTCGGATTGAAGTTCTGCAAGTTCGAGTGGACATTATAGTACACGACTGCACGTACTACGAGACGATGGGACCCGCGAGGCTCGGATCCACCATGACCGGTAGCAGATATAATCTATAGCCTCTGGTAGGGTGTACCGCAGCCCATCCGCCTCTATATATATACAAGGCTTAGGTCCGCCATTTGAGAGAGAGGAAAGAAGGAAAAAGGCAAGGAAGCCCTGTCCATTTTACTCTGCATACACATCTTTGAGTGTTTCCTCTTCTTTAAACACTAGTTAGCTCACATATAGCTATATTTTATCCGTGATGGAGTCCGAGTGTTTATCCATTTAAAGTCATAGAAGTCTACTTTGGCATTGCCTTGTAGGCCTTCTTACATTTTATAACGCCTTCTTCTCATATATAGCACACAATCGTTATACACATTGAGAGTCGTGTTGTTAAGATTGCCTTTACTTGATCCGTGGTTTTCATTTCGCTCATATATATATATACTAATATATGTATATATTTCATATATATGGACTAACATTATCGAGTTATGCCTCGATTGAGCCTGAACTTGATGCGGAGCATTTAAATTGCTTATATATATATATATATATAATTGTTGTTTGACATATCCGATGAGCCTTGATTTACCTCCTATGCGTTTCTTTGCTTATATATATTTGTACATATATATATATATATATATTTACATTCTGTCGAGTTCTGAGTTTACTTGTGGCCTTTTACAACTTTATTTACATTTTGTCCTCGCTTTTGAGTTTACTTATGGGCGTTGATCGCTTCTGACTTTATTTACATTTCGTCCCTTTGAGTTTACTTAAGTGGCGGTTGATCATGTCCATATATATATCGCTTTTATATACTTACATTTCCGATCCCCCATGGAGTTGCTTGCATGGTGGTGATCATTTCAGATATATATTTACACCTTTTATATATATATAACTACTTATCGCTTTCCATACAAATTGCAATATCATGTGAGCCTAGGAATCATGTGATCACATGTTCGATTCTTGAATCTAGATTCTGGTTCCATGATGGACATTTTTAGTATGGCGACTTGTACATTATTTTACAATGTCTCAATTTCCTTAAATGGTCATATGCCCATGAGGAGTTCTGCCGCATCTTCAGATATTATTTTCTAGAATGCTTCGATCCTCGAAAGTAAAAGCAAACAATTCTAACATTTAATAATAAAATGTAAGTATGAAAAGGTCTTAATTCCTATTGAGCACGTGGTTTGAAAACCTCTTTTACAAAACTTCATTGATATATCTCGTTAAAAGCTGAATTTTCTATAAAATTCAAACCTTGTGTATATATAGGTGCGAACGAGGCCTCAGACTACTTTCAAATAATTGTCGTTGATCCACACACACACACAAACACACACATTCATATAACAATTTCTTTGAAACATACCGGTCACCGTGGTAACATGGATGTTGGGGGGTGCCTAACACCTTCCCTCCGCATAATCAAGCCCCCGGACCCAAAATGAATCTCGGTTTCACCGACCCGTCTAGCAGTGTCAAAACACTGGGTCAATGTGCAAACCTTTTCGGTTGCGTTGGTGCAACCAGTTAAATACACCAACTGGCGACTCTTAAAGTCAAATCGTCGACATTATACATGTCGAACCTTTTTCACTTGTTTTTTCAAACAACTCTCACATTAACATGAGAACACCAAAGAACAAGTAACGAAAAGGGACACTCAAAAATCCGACGTCAACAAGTATGATTAGAGTTCCTACACCTTTGCCTATTTCCTCAGGGGAATGCGCATGCGATCGCACGGCTTGACTGAGGCATTGTTAGGATTCTACTCATTTTTGCTGGTGAGTGTTTCTCTTGTCTTTTCCAATGTATAGGTTAAGAGTGTTGACAAACAGCGGATGTTTGCCTTTGTGTTGGCAGTTTTGGGCCTATGAGAGGCTTCCCTGTTTGCATCCTATGAGTGTGTTAGGTTTAGATACCTATCCACGAGGATGGAGATGGCATCATTCCATACTGGCGGAGGTTCCTGTTGCTGAGGGTTTCACTCATTGTCGCCTACAGCTGGAGTTGTTGACAGCCGATGTCATCACATGGATTCCCTACTCTGGAGAGCATTTGGGAGTTGGTTTTGAGGATGGGTACCCGACTGGAGTAGAGCATGTCATTTTCACCCGCAGGATTCCTCTCTTCACAGATGGAGGATGGGAGCTCTATTTAGGAGAGCGTGTTATTAGGAGCACTACAGGAGAGATCCGTAAGCCGATCTTGCCTCCTGTCAGGCGTTATTGGCCTATTTCGCAGTCACCCGTCATTGACATCCCATTGATGGGGATTGACGGTTTTACATCACAAAGGGCCCTGGTCTCGTGGAGATGTTCCAAAGATTGGTGGATCCTCGTACTATTGGATCTCGCACCCGCGCCACACGCTTTATGGGGATATGGTTCCGTGATCCGTGATGATAGATATGATTAGCTAGCCTTATGTCGAGATCCGACTCATGTGACATGATTGATAGATTGACTTGGCAACCGGACCTGGCCACATCTTTTCATTCGGCATTTGGGCGAGATCCTCAGAGGCAGATACTTTTGATCCTTCCAGCCTAGCCTACAAGCCCCTCGTGTGACCCATATGGCTTTACCGGCAAGCAGATCCTCCTCAGACGGCTCGACATCCTTGTAGATAGAGATCCAAAGACTCGTGGAGGAGTTATCAAAGTGGATGATGATCGATGATGTGACATCAACACCATTGACTTTTTCTCGATGTATTTCTTTCTATCTCTTTTGATAGGCCTCTCATTGGGTCATTGGGTAGCTTCACCCCATTTCCTATATATTTTAGTCAGTATGAGATGTATTAGATGATGATATACTTAGGAATGTATGTACAGCTTTTCCATTCCCTATATCATATTGTCATCTATTGTATCATGCATGTTATTATGTTATGCATATGTATGTATGTCCAGAGATATTCGGCATTGAACCCTGGATGGTCTTATGACATGGCCCATACAGATGTCTTCTTCGACAGTTAGCCGTATTAATCATACCCCACCATTTTTGGTGGTATCTAGTATGCGCTCATGGTATGATAGTATATCACCATCAGACATGGTGATCGTTGATGATTTGCTTACAAGATACTATGACCTCTACTTGATGTTTCGTGTTCCCACAAGATTTATAGAGGGTATGCTAGAGCACCTGGGTATCGGAGAGGCCGTGTTTTCCGATTTGGGACCTGTGAATCGACTCTACTTTGGAGGAGTATGACAGTTGACGATCGATGTCGTCACCGGACGGACTCTTTGCGTGCATATGGCTATCGAAGACATGAGCGTATAGTTCACGACCCTCACCGAATCGAGACGTAGAGAGCGGTCCAGGGCGAGATTACATCCCACACGATATCCCAACGTTTCCAGTTTGACAGGTTTGGCTCTGAGGATAGCTATGCATGGCATTCCGGGGATTTCACCACATCGGAGGACCATTGGTGTTCAGGTAGAGTAGATGTACTGCTTCTATGCATATTGTCATACGTCTTCATGCCGCGGTACATGGATGAGCTGGATATCGGCGTCATTATGACAGTGAGAGCTCTCAGGGAGGGTCATACCATTTTACCAATGATCATTGCAGAGACTCTAAGATCAGCTACATACTGCTGTACTTATCCGACAGGAGTGTTCACAGGTAGCTCGGTCATGCTGTATGTGTGGTTTATGTCACACTTGAGACCGATTGGCACATTTAGACGGCAGGGGTTTTGTTTCACCCATGATATAGCCATGTCGTACTCCATCCGGCCAGCGGAGTGTACAAATGTTGCATCGTGGTCAAATTTTCTGGCAGGGATTAGGGATCCGTTTGCCATATTGCCGTGTTCAGGGCTTAGCTCACCCCACAGCTTCATTACTCATGCTTCGGGCATGGATTATCTCCCTCTAGCTGGTTTGAGGGGCATGATCACTTACCACCCATCGTCAATTATGTGTCGGTTTGACCGAGCCAGATTTTCATCCGCATGATGAGGCAGCGTGAGTCGGTCACTTCGCTTCACAATCGCTTATCACGGAGGATAGATCCAGGTTGTATGCCTATTGGGATCGTAATAGAAGTCACCGAAGTTTTCTGTCACCATCCAGTTGTTCTGCAGATTATTCTGCATGGATGGAGATAGAGACTTCATTGGCTGCGGCAGTATCCATGGTGCAGGGGATTGATTCTGACGATGAGGAGCCTATAGAAGAGGCTATGATTCCCATCGATGATTTGACTGCTGGGCTGCCAACATTTGTGATGGATTCTCCCACCACGAAAAAGCCATCATTACTTAGTATTCTAAGACAACATTTGGAACAGAGCTTACATCTGATGACCTATGAGAGAGATCAGGCTAGGGTCGCGATGTTGACAACTCTTGATGGGAGAGACACCGCTCTGTTAGAGAGGGATGAGGCTATATCATCTAGGGATGCATTGATTGGGGAGCGAGATGCCAATTTATCTGCTAGGGATGTGGCCATTGCAGATAGTACTTCCTTTAGATCCTAGATGACCGCTGTCGATCCTTGCCGACATGAGTGCTACACATTGATGAGCATTATGCCACCATGCAGTTAGCCTCTGATCTGCTAGCTCATGTAGATACCCTTGGGCAGGAGCTTGCAGCGCTATCTCCGTCTTCAGAGAGGGATACTATGTTAGATCTGATAGTCCGCATACACACAGATCTGTAGATAGCTTTGTATTTTCCTGCACAGACTAGCTTAGCCATTTTGTCATGTACAACACATATGTATATATCAAATAGTATTATGTATGGCAAGGAAATATATTTTGATTCACTTCCCTTTTAGTTATGCCTTGATATTTGCTTGATATTTGCATATTTCTTCAGGGCCTTGTGATCTTGATGCATTCTGAACTTATCATTGATAGATGGACATTGAGACGTCGCAAGATCTCTTAGAACGGATCATTGATTTCTGTAAATCCCTACCATCTTTGGTGTCTTGGGACCGTATCTCAGATGGAAAAGTGGAGAGGAGGGTAGTTTCTTCCTCTCGAGATCGACCGCACTACGATGGTCGCCAAGATTTCTATTTGTGAGAAGCCTAGTTAATTCCATCTCTTATGGGTTGGTATTGCTGCTCTTTGAGGCACGATCGCAGCTTAGATGGTCACCAAATCTTCTATTTGTGAGAAGAGGTTGGGTAATTCCATCCCTTTGATTTGAAACCGATGAAATGTGGTGAATTGAAGGTTGATCCCAAAGATCATCGTGTGACAAGAATTTTGTTCGGGTAGGGGTTAAACCGAACCATAAATGGTCAGCCACGCACTCCTATCAAGAGGAGATCAAGTCTCATGTAGTTCAACCCGTGTAAAAGGTTCAACGTTGAATGTGAAAGGCGGATGGGTGTAGAAATGTTTTTGTTGTTTTTGTATAGAAAGGGCGTAAATGTTTTGTTGTTTTTTATCATGACGACCGCCATATAGTAATATGGTTGCCTATGTACTCTTATTGAAGAGGAGATCAGTCGACGTAGTTCGCCCCTCGTGACGTAATCGCAAGTCAAGAAAAAAGCGTGAATCCCATGTGCATGCTATACTGCGGGGAGAAGAAAGTTTGATCCCATAATGGGGACAAACGCAAGTGTGGAAAAAGTTTGATCCCGCCCTCGTGACAAACTGCAAGCGTAGAAAAATTTTAATCCGCCTTCGTGATAAAAGTTTAATCCCGCCTTCGTGAAAGGTTCAATCCCGCCTTCGAGATAACCAAAATTGTGAAAGGTTAAATCCCATTTTCGTGATAACCAAAATTGTATGGAAGGTTTGAAATGAAGTGATACCAGTCATTTGGGTTTGAAGTGTATGTTTCCTCGAGGGCGTAAGAGTATACAAAAAGAGAGGGTTCAAAACCGAATGACCGGTGATTTGATGATCAAAACCAGATGTTTGTTTGATGGTAACTTCATACATAGTACCGCTTTCACTTGTGTCCGAAGTTGATAAGTCGTGGAAATTCATCACCATCCATTTCCTCGAATCTGAGAGCACCTCCGTCAATACCTCCTCGACAACAAAATGGGCCTTCCTGAGCTTAGGATCGAATTTTCCTTAGATTGATCTTGGTTGTCAATGATCTTCTTCAAAACCAAGTCATGTTGTTTTAATTGCCTTATTCAGGACTTTTTTTTCAGTAGGATCGTGCGATCCTTTCATTGATATAATCGACCACGAAAGATAGCCGCGGATCGCCTTTTCGCCTATTAGAGACAATTGGTGATACCTGCCTTGTACCCATTGGTCTTCACCCAACCGAGCATCCATCAATACTCGAGGGATTCCATTTCCACCTCTATGGGGAGCACCGCTTCCATCCCATAGACTAATGAGTAGGGGGGTTGCCCCAAAGGGAAGCATCGCATGGAAGTTCTCAGAGGTTAATAAAGTCGAGGCAAGAGGTCGCCATCCTTTTGTGATCGGCGACATTTTCTCGCATGATCTTTTGATGTTTTTATTAGCCGCTTAACAAAGACCATTCATCTTTAGATGGTAGATGATTTACTTGAGTCGAGGTGTTTGATGTGAAATTTTCTCGCATAACTCCTCCATCATTTTGTTTTTGAGGTTCTTAGCATTGTTTGACACAATGACCTCTGGTTGTCCATATCGACAAACATTGTTTCTAATGAAAGCAATGATGACTTCTTTAGTAACCCCGGGAAGGAGGTCGCTTTCTACCCATTTGGTGAAGTAGTCAATCACGGTGAATATAAATCGATGTCCATTACCGGCTTTGGGGCTCGATGGGCCCGATCACGCCCATTCCCCACATTAAGAAGGGCCATGGCGAAACTCATATTATGGAGTTCCTCGAGGGGGCGTGGATAGCATTCCCATGAATCTGCATCGAAAGCACCTCTCGATGTGATCATCACAAACTTTGAGTGTAAGCCAATAATGCCCCGCTCGAGGATCTTCTTGACAAGTAAGGGTCCGCCATGTGAGGGCCACATACTCCACCACGGATCTCATCCATGAGTCTCTAAGCTTGGTCTTTATCTAGACATCCGAGGAGACCTAATCCAAAGATCTCTTTGTAGAGTGCATCTCCGCCAGTAGAATTTCATAAAGAAGTCGATGAATCCACCTCTTCTCGCTTAGGCTCTTTCAAATGGTGTAGATCCATCTCGCAGATACTCCTTGATGTGTTGATACCAAGGATTGTGGATAGGAGGTAGCTCATCCGATACTTTTCCAACGTAATTCCCATAGACTGGGGCTTTTTGCAGAGTAAACGTGACGCTTGGTATGTTTTCCTTGTCAAGTATGTAAACCAAGGAGGCCAACGTTGCTAATGATTCGCAAAATCATTCCTATTACGAGGAATGTGTAGAAAGGAGATTTCTTCGAACTCCAAAGCCATCTGTAAAACTTGCCGATGGTAAGGCAGCAAATGTAATTCTTTGGTTTGATAGATTCATGTGGATTGTCTGATTACCAATTCGGAATCCCCAAAGACAGTTAACCGCCTGATGCCCATTGAACGGGAAAGTTTTAGCCCCATGATACAACCTTCATACTCAGCTGTGTTGTTGGTGCTGACAAACTGCAATTTGACGGCGACGAGATACCGCCCCCTGCATCGCATATATTAGAACCGCTCCAGCCTCCAGAGCCATCTCGTGTTAATACCCATCAAAATACATTCTCCACGTACGCATGTATGTATCGTCGATGATGTCAGAAGTTGAATCGGGCATTATCCCTTCATCGGGAAAGTATGTTTCAAGGGTTTGTAGTCCCCTCAGCAAGTAAGCGCCAGCTTGATCCGCAATTCCTCGACCTTGGATAGACTTTTTGCATCACGTAGACGATGTCAAATTGTCAGTAGATCAACTGCCATCTGGACAGTCGACAATTTAGTATGGGCTTACTGAACACATACTTGAGAGGATCCATTCGGAATGTGAGATGGGTTGTGTGACCATGGAGGTAATGTTGTAACCTCATGGAAGCCCAAGCTAAAGCACAACAAGTCTTCTCAATCAGAGTGTACTTCCGTTCACTGATGCTGAATCTTTTGCTGAGATAATAGATAGCTTGTTCTTAGCCTCTATTGTCTTTTTGCCCCAGCATATAGCCCATGGCATTGTCATTTATGGATAGGTACATGAACAGGGGAACATCATCTCTGGGAGGTACCAAAATAAGAGCGTTAATCAGTTGCTCTTTAATGGTAAGGAAGGCTTTCTGACACTAATCGTTCCATTTCATGGAGGAGTTCTTCCTTAACAACTTGAAGATTGGCTCACAAAGTCACGTGAGTCGAGAAATGAATCTGCTAATGAAGTTGATCCTTCCCAAAAATCCTCGTATTTCCTTCTCTATCCGAGGAATGGGCATTTCCTTGATGGCCCGGATTTTGGCAGATCCAGTTCAATACCTTTGTATCGTTTACTAGAAACCTAGCAACTTGCCTCGACTTAACACCAAAGGCGCACTTGGATTCAACTTCAAGTCAGACTTACGCAACTGTTGAAAAGTTTTTAAGATGGTCTAAATGGTCTTCCTCCTTTCGGGATTTGACAATGATGTCATCCACGAGATCTCTATCTCTTTATGCATTAAATCGTGGAAAAGAGCCATCATAGCTCATCGATAGGTCGCCCCGCATTGATGAGGCCGAATGACAACCGCCTATAGCAAAAAGTTCCCCAAGGCGTGATGAAAGCGCTTTTCTCACGATCTTCCTCAAATACCATAATTTGATGGTACCCGCAAAGCAATCAAAGAAAGGAGTACATGTCGATTGATGCAAGATTGTTGTCAAAGAATGTGGATAAAGGGCACGGGAAAGCTATCTTTAAGGCAAGCTTTGTTCAAATCCCGATAATCCACGCAGACTCGCACCTTTCCTCCCGGTTTAGGCACGGAACAATGTTGATATCCACCCTGATATGTAGACACCATGATAATGCCAGCTTGAAATTATTTCACAATTTCTTCTTTAACCTTTAAACTCCACTCAGGTTTCAATCGCCTGAGCTTTTGCCTAACTGGCTTGAATCCTTCTTTAATGAGAAGGCGATGAAGAACAATGTCCATGGACAAACCCACCATGTCTTCATGAGACCATGCAAACACATCCTGGAATTGGGTTAATAGTGCAACCATGTCATTCCGCTGATTTGTGGTAAGGTCTGAACCAATTTGGATTAGCTTAGGGTTGTCTAAGGTTCCAATATTGAAAGAAGTGGTTTGATCAAGATTGGGTTTGGGTTTGTCTGTGACCCATTCCTTAATCTCTTGAGGTGTCTCAATGTCCTCTTGTATGTCCATCAAGTCTGAGTCCAACTTTGCATCAAAGTTACAGTCCTTGTGGAGAGAAGGCGCCTCATTAGCAAGTACAGACACATCTAAATTCAGAGTCCTGAAATAAAAGATGCTTTCACTTAATATATGCAACTTTTTGATCATACAAAAGTGTTAGCATGTACTTGATAAAATAACTGCTAGTACTGTAAAGGAAAGCAAGAAATTAAAGTTATCTACAGGGCAGCAGAGGGATTTTTCTGCCCATTTTACCCTCGTCGACCAATGCATGGAGTGCTGCTCCAATTGTCGAGGGCAAAGTCATAAAGGACTACAGTGATGGAAGGATCGTCATTGTCCTCCTTTTCCCGAATGATAACTATGACATCAGGGCAATCATCGTCTGGGTGTATCTGTTTGTATGTTCATCATGAACAATGACGTGTATGCATGGCATCATCAAGGCAAGGTCATGTTTATGTTTTCATTCCTTTTCTTCCACCTCGGGATCAGGAATCAGCACCTCTTTTGCTTTGATTGGCACTCGGTTTGGAAACAAAGATAGCCACAACATGGGCCGGAACCTTTACCGAGATCGCATCAACTCATGAGGTAAAGGTATAGAAAATCGCCGTATGGCGGAAGCTTGAGGAACCTACTTCAGTTAGCTTATGAGGATTCCTCGTGGTCCGAATCGCGTAGAATATCCTAGCCCTACTGTTCCAATTTGACCGGGCATTTGGATAGGTGCTTAATACCCTCGCTTATCTTTACCAAGCCCTTGTCCAAAGTTAATGACCCAATAACATCATTTCTCGAGTGGTATATAACCTCGTTAGAAATCTTGGTACGGAAGTGGTGCTCCAATAGAATGGTATTGTGTGTTACTCACTTCCGCAGTATGGAAACCGCCGGCTTCAACTTCCTCAATTGAAGTCGATGATTGGTAGAGTTCCTTGTTCGTGACATTCCGCCAAAGAAATTGACAAAATGACTGACTATTGTTGATAATGTATTTGAGTTGTTGATGTAGTGTGGAGGAACGGCTCCAACCATGTGTATCCATGGTCTCCCCAATAACAAAGTTGTATCCTCGAAGTCTATCTTGAGGACGTGGAAAGATACATTGAATGTATTTGGACCAATCTCAATTGGCAATTCAATCTTTCCAACAAAATTTTGCCGGATCCATCAAAAGCTCACGACCGTATGGTCGCTTTGATCCGCTTGAGATTGATATTCATCTTCACCAAGGTGGCATAAGGACGTATATTTAGAGATGAGCCTCCATCTATCAAAACTCCAAATAGCATGTACCCGTAAGACAAAACCGCAATATGCAAGAGGCTTGCAATGACCGGCCCCTTCCTTCGGAGGTATGTCGTCATCAAAGTGAAGGATATCACATTGTTGTTGAAAATGTGATCAACCAAATGTTGAAATTTTTCCACATCCAATGATTTTGGCAAGTAGGCTTCTTCCAAAACCTTCAAGAAGATCTTCCGATGATCCTTAAGAAGAAAAAACCAAGTCCAAAGATTGAAATCGTGTGGAGCTTCTCGCAGCTTAAAACCACTTTCGCTTCATCAGGCCCATAGTGCGGAGAAATTTTTCAATTTTCCATGGGCAACTTCCCTTTGCTTCTCAAAGTAGGTTTAATAACCCGCTGAGGAAGATATAGTGGATTTTCCTTCACAATCGTAGCGTAGAGTATGAGACGTGGATCCTTTAGCTTCTCCATAATTCCATGGAACTTTGTGTAAGTCGACAACAGATATCAGGGTCTCAAAAGATAAAGAAATTGGCTCGTGTGCGCCACTTTCAAAGGATTGTCACCCTTTGAGTTGAATTGGTTGTATGGGAAATACTTTGACAGCCTCATCATCCACTTCGATATAATCGCTGCATCGATCCCTTCCATTTGGTAGGACATGCATTCCCACCCTCGAGTCAGACAAAGGTAATCATCTCGCTATTTGTAAGACACCGCTATCAATAAGATTCTCAATGAGATGGCGAGTGCCCAACATTCTTCCGTCTTGTGACCACGAGAATGTGAATGATATCGACACACTTCATCGTAATTAAACCGCCCCGAATGGGATTGATTGAGGGAGAAGGAATATAATTCTTCCTTCGCTGATCAACATCCGCAGATATCTCCTCCATAGATTAGCCTAAATAGTTGAATTCCCTCTGATTGGCAAAATCCCGACGGGCTTTAGCATTTGCTCTCTTTGCAACCTTATCCTCCATAGATTTTCTTTTTGAAGGTGGTGAGGAAGCATTTATAACAATAGGAAGGAGATAGGTATGCTCCTGCCTGATTAATTGGTGTGTGACTTGATGATGGTGGGTCACCAGTTCTGTCAGTTGCTCAATTTGTTTGCAAAGAGCTTTCATCTTTCGTTCCATGGTAAACTGGAACTTTGCATAATCCCATTTGTCAACACCGTCTTTGATGGGCTGGGATGATTCGCCATTAGAATTGGAACCTTGTCCAGTGCTCCAACTGATCATGTTGACCTCTTCTTTGTGTTGAGGAAGAGGGTTGTCTTGCACATGAGGTTGATCTGGTTTGGTGACCACGATCTCACCATTGTCTATTAGATCTTGAATCTTGTGTTTCAAGGCCCAACAATCTTGAGTATCATGTCCAGGTGCTCTGGCATGATAAGAACACTTCCGAGTAGCATTAAAACCCCTCCCATTAGGGTTGGCTGGTGGAAGAAGATGTGTAATTTTCTTCTGAGCACTCAGAAGAGCAAGAATATTCTCGAGCGAGTCCCCTAAGGGTGTGAATATTCGAGGTCGCTTTACTTCCCACTTTTTAGGCAATGGAGGGTTCAAGATTATGCCGAAAAGGGAGTAGTTTCTCCTCCGTGATAAAGCATGCTTTGATTGCCTTTTTGTCCTTGTAGTATCAAGGAAACATCCTCTTCTTTCTTCTTATGGATTCCTCCCGGTTGTTTCCATAAGATCCGGACCGATGTGCTCAAAGAATGTTTTAAGAGCGGCTTAGGTCTTGAATTTTACCGACTTCAATCCCAT
Source organism: Panax quinquefolius (assembly GCA_020205615.1). Classification (NCBI taxonomy): domain Eukaryota; kingdom Viridiplantae; phylum Streptophyta; class Magnoliopsida; order Apiales; family Araliaceae; genus Panax; species Panax quinquefolius. The sequence continues at coordinate 80,506,827 of CM035173.1, read as the reverse complement.
CTCAAATGCATTTCTCCGCGCGTGCTTGATCATTTCGTAGAATGGTTTGCCAATACCACTAGAACTCTTTCATAGAAAGGAGCTTCCTCATACATCTATGAAAGTCATGACCATTTCTCGATTCGCATGGAAGGAATAACTTGAGCAAAGAAGGCGCCCCACCTTTGAGCATACATTTCTAAATGACTCATTAGACTCGCTTTGACCTTGGTGATTTGATACCTGGCCAGAGCCATCCGAGATTGAAAACTCAGATTGAGTGAGGAAGGCGTGAGCCAACTCTTCCCATCTATGGATCTTTGAGTTGTCTAACTGGTATACCATGAACGGGCTTCTCCAATGACTTTTTCTAAAATAAATGCATTCATTCTCGAGCTTTTCATTTTCCGCATAAGATCCGAAGTTCTCTAAATGAACACCTTTAAATGTGTATAAGGATCCCCTAATCCATCATATTTCTCAAAATCGTGGGTTTTGAATTTCTCTGGATAATGAACACCGTGAAATATGCAAAGGTCTCGATATATGAAACACCGCCACGTGTTCCAACCCTTTTAGAACACGAATAGTTTCCTCCATTTAAAGGACCTTCTTCCCATATCACCGGTGTCCGGATCTCCTTTGAGATGGGTGTTTTCGTGGTCTTTGTTGGTCAGATCAAACGAGAGGTTCGGAATTATTTTTCCGCACTCTTGAACTCCTCCTCGAGTAGAGGATTCGTATGTGTAGGTATCTTCGCACCTCGAGTGGATCGGTGCAATTCTTTCAAAGAGAATAACCAAGTCTCATAATTTGTTTACTCAATCCGGCAAATTCTTCTCGAAACAAAGATTAGATCGGTCAAGAAGACATGATTGGTCAGAGGCTCGTGGCCTTTTTTGGATTTTGAAGCGTGTAATGTGCCCAATTGCTTCCCTACAAAAAGACTTACGTAGTTTAGTCTTAGGTAATGTAAATTTTATCATAATATGTCCGCTTTTAGGAATTTTTGTCCCGCAAAACCGGGTTGTTAATTGATAACATACATGTATGCATGCACAGATATATTCTTCATATTTTCCATTACATATGGATGAACATGGAATAAAATTACAAGTAAATGCATTTACAAGTAATTGAAAATGGAAAGTATGAAGAGACTTTCCTCCGCTTTGGTTTATCGTAGGTCGACCTATCTTAGGGTTACTCTCGCGCTTTTTTGGCATGAAGGTTCCTGTATCATCGCAATTTACTTGACGGAAGTTAATCCAGCCTTTCAACCGAGCGAATCTGGTGGTGCCTTTCCCGAGCCTCACTGAATTATTCTTCCCACGAGTCCAAGAATCAAACACCGACAGATAGCCTCCTCGATGGAGGAACCACACAACATACATTCACATACAACGTGTCTCACCGCTTATGCAAAATGATGACATATGTGCGAAGCACTAATATCACAGATAGATATTTAGCAAAGGCAAGAAATAAAAATGCATTCGCATACATTCATCGTAAATGTAAATGCAACATTCACACACAAGCATATAATAATTTTGAAAAGCTTGTAATAGCGGCTTAAGCCCTCTTACTAGAGTCCCCAAAGAGAAGTCGCCACCGCCGACGCCGGGATTTTTGTGTGTCCTTTTCATTACTTGTTCTTTGGTGTTCTCATGTTAATGTGAGATTTGTTTGAAAAAATAAGTGAAAAAGGTCCCATATGTATAATGTCGATTTATTTGACTTTAAGAGTCGCCAACAGGTGTATTTAATCGTCAGCACTAACGCAAATCAAAAGGTTTGCACATCGACCCAAAGATTTGACACTACTAAACGGGTCTCGTGAAACCGAGATTCATTTTGGGTCCGGGGCTTGATTATGCGAGGGAAGGTGTTAGGCACCCCCGACATCCGTGTTACCACTGCGACCGCCACTTTTCAAAGAAACTATTATATGAATATGTGTCTGTGTGTGTGTGTGGATCAATGTGCAATTATTTGGAAGTAGTGTTATACCTGCTCAAGCACCTATATACATAGGGTTTGAATTTATAGAAAATTCGCTTTTAAACAAGATATAGCAATAACGTTTTTGTAAAAGAGGTTTTTCAAACCCCGTGCTCAATAGTAATTGAGGCCTTTTGATACTTCCATTTTATTATTAAATGTTCTATTGTTTGCTTTTATTTTCGAGATGCAAAGCATTCTCGAGAAAATAATATACAAGAATGTCAAACTCCTCATGGGCATGACAACCATCCAAGGAAATTCGCACAATCAGAAATAATGTACAAGCTTACTTAAATTAAAAAATGTCCATCATGGGAACCAATCTAGATTCAAGAGTCAATCATGTGATCACATGATTCCTAGCTCACATGATAATCGCAATTTGTATGGAAAGCGAAGTAGCAATTATATATATAAAAGTGTAAATATATATATACATATATATGATCATCAACCACCACGAAGAAACTCCATGGGGATCGAAAATGTAAATATATAAAAGCAAATAAATATATATATATATATGGATGATCAACCACCACGAAGTAAACTCCATGTGGGAAGAAATGTAAATAAAGTCAGAAAAGCGATCAACTACCACGTAAGTAAACTCCAGGTGTGACGAAATGTAAATAAAGTCAGAAAAAGCGATAAACCGCCACGTAAGTAAACTCTGTGCATGATGAAATGTAAATAAAGTCAGAAGAAAAAAAAGGCCACAAGTAAACTCCAGTGCCCGAATGTAAATAAAATATATATATATATATATAAATATATATATAAAAGCAAGAACGAATAGATGTGAATCTGCACTCATCTGATATGTCCGACAACAATTATATATATATATATATATATATATATATATATATATATATATATATATATATATATATATAAGCGAATAAATGCAACCGATGTAAAATTCAGCTCATCATCATCGATATGTCCGACAACAATTATATATATATATATATATATATATATATATATATATATATATATATATATATATATATATATATATATATATATAAATATAATGTCTTGGATGTAAAATCCGTGCTCATCGACATATATGTATATAACAATATATATATATATATATATAAAGCATATAAACACTCCGCATCAAGTTCAGGCTCAATCGAGGCATAACTCGATAATGTTAGTCCATATATGAAATATATACATATATAAGTATATATATATATGAGATGTAATGAAAACCACGGACCGAAGTCCGCAAAACGCACACAACACGACTCTTCAATGTGTATAACAAAGGTGTGCTAATATGAGAAGAAGGCTTTATATAATGTGAGAAGGCTTACAAGGGCTAAAAGTAGACTTCTATGACTTTAAATGGATAAACACTTAGCTCCCCGCAGATAAAAGATAGCTATATGTGAGCTAACAAGTGTTTAAAGATGAGGAAACACTCAAAAGATGTGTATACAGAGTAAAATGGATGTGGCTTCCTCGCTTTTCCTCTCCTTCTCTCTTCAAATGGTCAATTCCCCAAGGCTCATATTTATAGATCGATGGCCCCAGTACACTCACGGCAAACCGCAGTTGTACTAAGGGGTCGTCGTGGTGCATCCGAGCCTCGCGGGTCCCATTGTCTCGAAGTACATGCACTCATGCACTATAATGTCCGGCAACATACGTAACTTCAATTCGCATCCCAAACGAGGTATATCCGACCTTCTTCTGACCGCTTGTGTTTGAGAGTTACGCAATGACATGGATTAGAGGTTGTACGAAGTCGAAGAAGAGGGTCTATGCCCATGGTCTTCAAGCTTCAAATTCTATCCAAAATACTGCCATGCGTAATAGTCACTCGGGATTGTTACTCCTCGGTTCTTGTGGGACATTGTTGGATGTATGTATGTATGAAATGTTGAGACGACGCGCAAGTGTTGAAGGGACAAGATGATGTTTGACTCTTCACCGGGGTTATCGCCGGTTTAAGTTGAAAGTAGACGTTGCTCAGGGTTACATCTGAGATTGGACTACTTGTTGGTATGCCGCGATATCATCTTGTGAGAGAAAATGTTGAGGCGATAAGACGACGTGTTGACTCCTCACCGGGGTTATCGCCGGTTTGAACGGAAAGCAGACGTTGCTCAGGGTTACATCTGAGATTGGACTACTACAAGTGTTTTAATGCCGCAAGGTCATCTTGTGAATGTGCCTGTCTGCCCGTTGTTAGCTCCGGGTCTGAGGTATGAGTGCCTCGGCAGGAGGTCTGAGCTTGAAGCTGATCGCATGTATTTGAAACAAACAATTTTGGAGTTATCGCGGAACTGCAAAAGCATCCCTTGGGGCTATCACCAAGGATGGAGTCGCTACTCCCAGTGTTGTTTCTGGGACTGGAACTGAATGTCACGGTGTTATCGCCGAGATGTAATCTGCCCTCTCCAAAGGTTGTTTCGGTCTTTTGATCTGCGTACCTCGGGGTTATCTCCGAGATTGGAAATGACATTCCCGATGTGTGTTCCGGGTTGGAACTGATGGTCCCGGTTTGTGTTACGGGTTGTAAATCGAACTTCCTAGAGTATCTGAATGGATGTCACCGCCTTCCGTGGTTATCTCGAAGACTTAATCGCCTCCCCGCAATGTCAAAATAAAGCAAGAAAATTTTCGAGTGTCTACACTTTCATTCAGCGAACTCTTGTATTCCTAATCATTATTTGAGCAAGCTAGCTATGACTTTAACTTTATTCGAACAAGTTTTGAATTCCAATACTTATTTATGTATTCTAACTTGTTTATTGTTAGATAAGTTTTTTTATTATCATTCGTGTATTATGAATGCAATTTTCTTGAATTCTAATTTCTAATATTGAATTATCTTATCTCATTTACTTGACACAAGCTATTTCATAATGAGCAAGCTTTATTTTCACTTCTTTTATTACTTAAGGTATATTCAATAATTCATAGTCCTAGCTTAATATTATTTAAGCAAGGTTTATTGTCATTCAATACTTATGCTTTGTAGTTGTTTCTAAGCATGAGTTCAAGATATAGTTAGTTCGCTTACACTTATTCATTGCTCCATATTATGTTATTATTGGTCAACTGTTGTGTTATCAAACACTATTGATTCAACTAGTCCTCTAGTTGATGATCGTTAAACTTCAAATTACCCTTGAAAGCTTATCCAAACCAAACTTTCTTTAGTGCAGACTTGTATTCTAAATATTGAGATGAACAACCCTATTATTATTAGGGGATAATTTACGCTTAGCGTTGAAATGTTTGTGCATAATACATTGTACGAAGGGTTGATCCCCCTAAGTAGGAGGAGTCCTTATAGTCTTATTACTGTTAAAGTCGAAGTTGAAAGATTACTTGCAACTGTGGACATAGTTCGTGGTCTTATGACCCTCAGTTATATATATTCCATATTTTGATTTCAGTCTTTGGTTATCATTGATAGAGTACTATTCAATTTTGATGAGCCTATTCATTGGCAGTTATTATATTCTTGTTGATTCATTGTTATATCTAGTGAGCATTTGTTTTGCTCACTCTTGCATAAATATTATTATTGCAGCTAAAGTTGAGAAGGTAGATGAACTTACAACTAGCAAAGGAAATGGAAAAATGTATAAGTGATGAAGACTTGTAATTTTCATTTATTGTTATGATGATAGACTTTTAAATAATGATGTGATGTAATAATTTATTTTCGCACTTGTATGATGTTAAAGGTTAAACAACCTGGGAAGATTTTTATTTAAAGGATGTAACCCTATATAAAGGGAGGATTTATGATTTAATTTTATTATACTTGGGTAGATAGATATGAATGATTGGATAGTGAACACCAAATCTTGTGGAAATGAAGTACCTAGATTTGGGGGTGTCACGGCTGCTTAGTTGGATCTATTAATAGTGTTTGAGGTGGGATTATCTGGATCTTTTTAGATAGTACTAGGGATTATTGTATTTTATGGTCTTTTTTAGCTTGAATTTGTACGATTATGCGGCTCTATTGTTGTGTAAAGGAAAAATAAAACAAAAAATTACTACTAAAGATTGCATGAATGAAGGAATTTGATGACTAGCCCCGTTTTACGATTGTTTTGTTTTTAAAACTACTTTCGCTCTAGGACTAATTGTTTTGGGGCTTTTCTTCACCGTCAGACAGAACCTCTACTAAATGAAACATCCAAAGGTAGTAACTCTTAAATATTTTATGTTTATTGGTCTTTTTACAGATTAATGATATTATAATTGAGTTTTGTTTGGGTTCATCCGATTAGATAATGAATGTGAATTCATATTTTTTTTGGTTTTTGGATACTTGAAGCTGGTGTGCGAAGATGCACATTACCTGTTCGTTGAAATGCTATAAAAAATTAAGAATAGTAATTTTTTAAATTTCTCCCTTCTTTTTACTTTAATACCCCAAATTTCCTCAAATTTAATCATTAGTCTATTTGCAGTGGTTAAGGAACCTATTTTCGACTCTCTTTGGAGAGATATAAGTGTGTTTTTTAGTGAAGTAGTCAACCTTTAATTCTTTTGCATGAACTCTGGAGTCTGGATTATGATCGATAATATTATTTTTTGGATCTCGAAATTGCATTCAGCACTGCAAATGATTCTTTATTATTTTGTTGCGACTGGTATTTATAGGAGACTTGCCCAAGCATAAAAAACTTTCTTCTTCTGGACTCTGAAAGAAAGTGTGTAGCAGTTAAGTACTATTCAGATAATTGGCTAACAAATAACGTAGAGTTAGCTTTTGAAAAGTCTTTGTTTACTAAAACTCAAAAGATGAATGCTAGAACAAAAGGTATACTACTTGATGTTAATCATAAGTCACTAGATGTTCATCTCTACTCAAACTTAATTTAGGATATATTTTGAGTGTTGCCATTTAGTAATTTGATTTCTGACTCGGGTTTCCATGGCCTGTTAGAAAAAATGCTATGATTATGTTAAATAGAGCTTAAGCATGAGTTAATTCCATCTGCAAGAGATATTTGATCATTTATAGTTATCATTGTTTATACATTTATACATCTTCATTTATGTGCTTTCGCAATGGAGATAGCAATGTTCGACAACTACATTGTTGTCTATTAGTTCGTTCAATATTTTCACTTCTTTGTGACTGGAGATGATGATGAAAAAGAATTAATACTATCCACCGTCCTACAAGGGTTCTTTGATGCAATTAACTTTCTTCTCAGATTGTTTATCAGATGACTTAAACTCTATTCTTTTTACTAAATTATATGTGATGAAATCTCATTGTGTGTTTTATGTTGTCTAATTTAGCATGCCATTTCTCATTGTGTGTTTTATTCAATTTTAGAATATCAGTGTGTTTGTCAAGTGTCCTATAAATTTAGATTTAACTTAAGTATGTGGACTTTTTATGACATAAGAAGTCCACGTACTTAAGTATGTGTATCATTTAGAAATTTTCATATTAAATTGATAATTATTTTTGGTTAATAATAATAATTTAAGTTGTCTCATTTATATGGTTTTGATATTGAGTAAACTCATTTATATGATTTTGATATCTCTCATCAATTCTTTTCTCTAATATTGACTAAACTCATTACTTACTTTGAAATTGTGGGATATGAGATAATGTTGGTACATAGATTGTGTACTTCTAGTTTTTTTTTACATGAATGTTGGACAAAGTATTAAATCCATTATTCAAATTAGTCCGCAAATGCAGGGACTATCAACTAGTAAATAATAATAATTACAAGGAATATTTTTTATAAAAATCAACTGAATTGCATCAATTTTAAATTTAAAAATATTTCTAATAACTTGGAACGCATGGCACTAAATTATTTTGAAGTACAATTACTTTTTTTTGTTTTGTATCTAACTCATATCAAATATAAATTTTTCGTACATTATATAATTATAACTTAATAAATTTAGAGAGCAGATCCTCTGTCCCCAATTCTTCTGTCCCTTTGTATCCCCCCACTTATATTTTGATACATAACTTTTTATTTAACACTAATTAATTTTAAAATTAAATAAAATAACAAGTATTAAAATATAAGTAAAGGGACACAAAAGGGACAAAAAAATTAGAGACAGAAAATCTACTCTCATAAATTTTGGAATATACATGAACACAAAATACATATAATTAAAAAAAGAAGTTAAATTACTCTTTTTAAAAATAAGAAGAAGTAAAATATTAAAAATGTGTTGGTAGAAAGAAAAGTTGTAATAAAGCAGTATAATTAAAAAAAAAAACTTAAAGCTGATGTGACAAGCATAAGAATGGTACTTTTAGGGGTCGGTTGATTTTTTGATTAGTATGGGTCAATTTTTATTGTGATACCGAATTTTTTTTATTACAAACGTATTATTATACTCAAAAAAAACTTATAAAATGATCATTCCTTATAATTTCGTCTAACAAAATGAACGAAAGCGTCGAGGTGTTAATGATGTGGATAAGTGTTAACATGCCAGGCCACCACACAATCTCAGATAACTTTATACATGCGAAAGAAACTTTCTTTCAACTCAGTCAAAATCCAGATGAATAAAACTTTAGTTCATAATAGATCAATACAGATCCAACCACAAAATTAGTATAAAACCCCACCAAAACCTTCTCAAATCTTCCACAAACTAACCTCAAAAATTGAATCGCACAGCAACTCATTCATCCATTAAATTCAAATTGGTATGTTCAATAATATTTACCTTTAATTCTCTTTATATGTGTATATATATATACACATATGTATGTAAAAAGTGAGACAAGGGAAGTGAGAAGTAAAGCGGTTGATGGCGGCGGTGAGGCAGGGAAAGCTGCGATGGAGGAGATAGAGGACGGTGGCGGTGGAAAAGGAGGGTGATTTTCTTGGGAGGGGGATGGGGGATGAGGGAGTAGGGAGTTTGATGTTCTAATGACCAGTGGATCAACAAATGAATTAAAACTTGGAGGATTTGTTAAAGGCATCGGCGGAGACATTGGGGAGGGGTACTATGGGGAGTATATGTAAGGTAGTGATAGAGTCTAGATTTATTGTGACGGTGAAGAGGTTGAAGGATACACGGTGGTGAAGGAGTTCCGGCGGCATATGGAAGCGGTAAAGTTTAGCGGCGGTAATGGATTATGATAAATTAGGTTTTTGATCAGATGTTTATTGTGATTGAGATGATTGAGATGAATGATCAGATTTGAGATGTTTATTGTAAGACCCCAACTTATTATAAATAAAATTGAATTTTCTCTATTCATTATTCTTAATTAATAAGGTGTTAATTTGATATAATACTTTGATTATGGGTGAAATGTGCAAATTTTGTAAAATAAGAAAGTGGTTATAAAATATTCCTTTTGTCGGGGAATATTCGTTTGGTAGTGGAATATTCTTTTTGTCGGGAATATTTGTACGACGGCGCAGTCAATTGTGGGCCCCATAACGGAATAACTGTCGGATGAAGAAAACGATAAAGTTTGAGTTTTATAAATAACGACGTAATTGTTACCGTTAACACTGTTGGAATACCTGGTGATTAAAATACAGTAATACGCGTGGTTGCACAGTAGTACACCATATTGCACAGTATTGTTGAATTATTGATTCGTACGTAAGAATGCACTACTCAATAATTGTTGCGAGAGTTATCGCTCAATATTTTATTTTATTGATTCAATAATTGTCATATTGATATTTTATATTATCATTGTTTCAATAATTGTCACCGCACGATATTTTCCATTATCGATCAATAATTCATATTATTTGAATAATATTATTAGATAAAGATTATTGGAAATGTCTAGAAATATTTGTCAAGGAGAGGTTTGGTCACCTAATCATGCGCCAAATAAGGAGAAATCCTTATCTGAAAGCCTCCTTTCCCTAAACTACCGGTTGTCATAATCAGGATTCGTAATATTATTTGTGAATAATTAATTATTGATTTATATGATAAAGAAATATTTATTTGATGCGGATATAAATGATGGATTTATTTATTTTATGTGGTTATAATCAAGGAATTAATGTTGAGGTGTTTTATCAAGATTTTTTAGCCGAATGGAGGTATTAAAAATCAAATCAAGATTTTTACGATATATTACGTGAGTTATAATTTTTTAATCTAACCGTTGGATCGTTGTGATTTTTGGATATGTTATACATATATAAGTTGAGTATATGTCCACAAATTTTAAACCGTTAAAAATGAACGAATGATTTGTTATGAATTTTAAGAGGTGACTGATTCGAAAATTAGGTTTATAAATAATTTTGGTGGAAAATTCTAGAATTGAGTGGGCCCCACTTGTGGTTGGTGAAGAAATGTGCTGAATTTTATTTCAAATGTGGTGGGTGGCAATAGTAGCAGGTCAAGTCTGCTTCAGCGTGCTAACATTTTCCTATAAATAGAGGGCTAAGTTAGAATTGAAAATTACACCAGAAACATAAGCTTTCTCTCTTTCTCTCTCTATATTATCGAGCGATTTTGTGAGTATTTAGATACTTTGAGAGTTGTTTGCTCAAGATAAGTTTCATTCAAAGATCACTTCCGACCTTTTTCATTCAAGTATTGCTTTCTTTGAAGTAAGGGATGTTATTTTCTTCTTAAATGATATTATTTTCTTCAATATCATTATGCCAAAATATTGGTTTGAACTTTTTAATCAAATTCGAACTTTTTGTGTCTGGGTTTCACGATACATATTCACGATACTACTGACTATTCACTATCTAAAAATTCACCAAAAAAAAATTTCCTTTTTTTATCCAAGATGTTTATTATGGTTACTATCTTTGATCAGATCCATGTTTTGATCTTTATTTTTGAATTCGCTTCAAAATTGGTTATTATGAAGTATTAGTGATCTTGGATAAACTGTAACACTAATCCCTAATATTTGTCCTTCCGTCTCTCAATCGGATTCGCTTCTTTAAAATATTTTCATCATCCTCACCCCTTAATGATGATATTATTGAATATCTTTGCCCGTAGTACAAAGATGAATGATTAATCGATGAATATCTTTGGCCCGTAGTGTAAAGATGAATAGTGTTGAGAAGAATATGACCAACTCGGTGATATAAAATGAATATCTTTGGCCCAGTAGTGCAAAGATGAATATTCGATTAAAGATGTATATTGATTGTTGTTACAGGATAAAATATTGATGATGGACTTTTAAATCTTAGAAGATAGTAGAACTCATTCTCTACTGACTCTTCTAATGGATTGTTGTTTCCGCCGCAGCTTTAATCTAAAACTTGTTGTCTATTATGTTTTATTAGATTTTTCCCTCGTGAAGACTAATGATAATTTGTTGTATATTATCTTAGTCATAATATTCTTTATCGGGCTAGTTGAGCTCACCCTTTTCCTTTGTTCCATTTTTCCATTTTTCTTCTCATAACATGATCTAGTGGGGTATGGAGTGATGGTTCTAGAAAGATGTTTTAGCGAAATCTCACTATTTCTATAAAATAGTGTTTGAATAATTGTAATGAGGACTTATTTGAGTGTTGATATTGTCTAGAAGACAATATTTGTATTTAAACTCACAAAATATGTGTTGTCGTATTTTGCATGACAATAATCAGATTCAAGTTGTAGTTTACTTTCTATACCATGTATTTGGCGACTCGTGATGGGTGTTGTTTACCTATTTTGGGGGCGCCACAATTGGTATCAAAGCTTAGGATATGGTCTCCCAAGTGAGATCGGGAATAGAACTAGGAGGGAGAGATGAGTAAATTCTTCATTGGTGTATCCTATTTAAGCTTATTTGTTGATCGGTCATAATATAGGGATATTATGTGATATGTTAATTTCTTTAATTAACCCTTATTTTATGGCAGTATTTAAGAATGGTTGCTGAGAACGTTAACAATGGAGTGTATGAGACTGTGGAATAACCTTTAGTCACAAACCAGGAGAACGTGCAACAGGAAGGGAATATTCCTCCTGTAAACAACGCTACCGAGCAAACGATGAATGATGGAATGTTTAGGAGCTTTTTGGAGTTCATGCAAAATCAGACGAGGGAGACTCGTGTACAAAATACAGGTGGAAGTGACGGCAACGCGCGGTTTGTCACGGCCAAGCAGTTCAAGGAGTTGGGACCACCAGATTTTTGGGGAAAGCCCGATCCGATTAAGGCAGAAACATGGGTCAAACAAATTACCAAGATATTCTATGTCTTGGGATGCACGGAGGAACAGAAAGTTCCATTCGCCACCTTTATGTTCAGTGGAGAGGCGACATCGGTGGGAATCAGTGAAGCGCACTCCACCAAATTGCACTTAACATGTCTTGGGAAAGATTTCAAAATCGCTCAATGACAAGTACTTTCCAAAAAGTATTCATCATATGAAGGAGGTAGAGTTTATTAGACCGAATGTAACAACATGGCGGTGTCTCAGTACGAGGTGAAGTTCGCGGAGTTATCCAGGTTTGCACCTCATTTGGTAGAAAATGAGGAACGATGACGCGAATGTTTCGAGAGGTCTAAAACCCGAGATTCGCCAATACCTTATCTCTCATAAATTTTCTCTCAGATTCGATGTTGTCAATGTGGCTCAATTATTAGAGCGAGATAATGAGTATACTCAACCGAGAGATCACAACCAGGGTCATACCGGTGACAGCAGTCATCGGAGCGATGATAACCAGCGAAGAGGGAAGAATACGGACAAAAGCGGTAACCACTCGGGTGATAATCGTGGCCATGATAATAGAAGAGGTGAGTATAGTGGAAATTTCAAAAAGAGGAGATTCAACAATGACGGGAAGACATCAGCAGCAACACTAGCATCAATTGTTGCTAGGGGAGGAGAACGACCACCGGTCGTGTGTTATAAATGCGAGAAAGAGGGACATATCAGCCCAAACTGCCCACAATAATCCAAGGTATGTTATAACTATGGAAAGGAGGGTCATATAGCCCGAGAGTGTTCTGAAACAAAATCAAGTTCAGCAGGGATGGTGACTCCAAAGGCTGTCCCGAATAAGTCAAAATCAACGGTTCTTGGAAGAGCGTTTGTCGTAACTGGACAAAACGCAAGGAACCCAAACGAGGTGATCACGGGTAAGCTAATTTTGAATTCTTGTAAAGTTTATACCTTACTAGATACCGGTTCTACCCATTCTTTTATCTTTCCTACTTGTGCTCAACGTTTAAACTTGACTCCGAAGAAATTGGATTTTAACTTATTTGTTGAAACTCCGTTGGGTGAAACCTTCGTTACATCTATAGTTTATAAATCTTGCTTGATCCAAGTTGGCACTATCACATTACTTGTTGATCTTATCTCTTTAAAGATACTTGCTTTTGATGTGATTTTAGGAATTGATTGGTTAACCACTCATCATGCCAAAATTGATTGTTTTCGTAAGGTTATTAGTTTTCATATTCCTAACCAACCTATTATGCGAATTCAAACAACTAAACCACTAAAATCAGTTACTGTCATATCAAGCCACAAAGCTATTCGTTTATTGAAAAACGGATGTCAAGCTTTTTTAGCCCATGTTATGGATTTGAACAAAGACAAGTCGGATTTGAATAATATTTCTGTTGTTAGAGAATTTCCTGATGTATTTCCTAAAGAACTTCCTGGTCTACCCCCATAACGAGAAGTTGAATTCTTTATTGACCTTGAACCGGGTACAAAACCTATTTCTAAAATCCCATATCGAATGGCTCCTATTGAACTTCAGGAGTTAAAAGTCCAACTACAGGAGTTATTAAACATTGGTTTCATTTGTCCTAGTACATCTCCTTGGGGTGCTCCTGTTTTATTCGTAAAGAAGAAAGACGGGAGTATGCGACTTTGTATTGACTACCGAGAATTGAACCATGTCACCATCAAGAATATGTATCCCCTACCTTGCATTGATGACCTGTTCGACCAGTTACAAGGAGCACAATTCTTTCCAAAGATCGATCTTCGTTCTGGATATCATCAGCTGAAGATTAAAACTAAGGATATTCTAAAGACTGCCTTTAGAACTCTGGGTGACGGCATTATGAATTCTTAGTCATGTCTTTTGATCGACTAATGCTCCCGCCGCTTTCATGGATATGATGAACCGTGTATTCAAGGAATATTTGATCAGCCTTCGTTGTTGTTTTTATTGATGACATCCTCATCTATTCCAAAAGCCGTGAAGATCATGAGCACCATTTGAAGTCGATACTTGAAAGGCTTCGTGAAAACAAGCTTTATGCCAAGTCAAGAAATACGAAGTTCGGCTTGAGGAAGTAGCATTTCTTGGGCACGTGGTGTCAAAACATGGAGTATCTCACAACCCTTGAAGATCAAGTAATACAAAGTTGGGAGCAACCAAGTCGGTGGATCAAGTACGCAGCTTTCTAGGCTTAGCTGGTTATTATCGGAGATTCGTGGAAGGATTTTCTTGAATCGCTACTCTGTTAACTCAGCTGACTCGAAAATATACAAAATTCGTATGGAGCGAGGAATAAGAGAAGAGTTTCCAAGAGCTCAAGAGGAGACTCATTTTGACACCTGTTCTGGCAATACCATCTTGGTCGGATGGATTTGTTATCTACAGCGATACTTCAGGCAAAGGGTTAGGATGTGTTCTCATGCAACATGGGAAAGTCATAGCCTATGCCTCGCGACTACTCAAAGAATATGAGAGGAATTATCCTACTCATGATCTGGAGTTGGCAGCAGTCGTATTCACATTGAAAATTTGGAGACACTACTTGTATGGGGAGAAAGTGGAGATTTATATGGACCATAAAAGCCTCAAATATTTCTTCACCCAAAAAGAACTCAACATGCGGCAACAACGTTGGCTTGAGCTGTTGAAAGATTATGACCACACTATTCAATATCATCCTGGAAAAGCGAACGTAGTAGCTGATGCATTGAGTAGAAGATCATATGCGAGTACGAGTGCAATATTGTCAACATAAAGTCCCATTTTGTATGACTTGCAAAGGATGGAGATAGAATTAAAGACTCTAGGGACCCACATGAAGATGGCGAATATACGAGTAGAACCGACTTTAATCGATAAAGTTAAAGTCGCTTTCAAGCTACTGGACCAAATGATGCGTATGAAGAAGAAAGTGCAAGAAGGAGCTATTCCAGAAGAAAGAATCGATGAAGAAGGAATACTTCGAGTCAACTCTAGACTTTGCGTTCCTAACGATTCTGACTTGAAGCATAGAATCATGATGGAGGCACACAACACCCCGTTTGCAATCCATCCTGGGAGTACCAAAATGTATCATGATATTCGACATACATTTTGGTGGAACAATATGAAGAGAGAGATCGCGAAGTTTATCTCGAGGTGTTTAACTTGTCAACATGTAAAGGCGGAGCATCAAGTACCAAAAGGTCTATTGCAACCACTTGAGATTCCGGAATGGAAGTGGGAACACATTACTATGGATTTCGTTACGGGTCTTCCCAAGGTTTCTCAAGGTATAGATGCTATTTGGGTTATTGTTGATAGATTAACCAAGTCTGCTCATTTCTTGCCTATACGTGAAACTTATTCCTTGAACGCCTTGCTCAGATATACGTGAATGAGATTGTGAGATTGCATGGCATGCCAAGATCCATAGTTTCGGATCGTGACCCAAGATTCACTTCAAGATTTTGGGTTAGCTTGCGTAAAGCTATGGGCACGGATTTATTTATCTGGCCAAAAGATACCATCCTCAAACCGGACGGGCAATCGGAAGGACTATTCAAACCTCAAGATCTATTAAGACTACGTCTTAGATTTCAAAGGAAGTTGATAAGTACTTGTCATCGTAGAATTCTCCTACAACAACAATGCTTATCAAGCAAGTATAAAAATGGCTCCATTCAAGGCGTTGTATGGACAAAAGTGTCGCTTCTCCAAATCTGCCGGGACGAGGTGGGAGAAGCAACGTTGTTGGGACCAGAATTAGTACGCATGACTATAGAAAAGATCTAAATGATTCGACAACGTATTCAAACCTCACAAGATCGACAAAAGAGTTATGTTGATCTTCATCGAAAGGACGTGGAATTTAATATTGGGGATCATGTATTGTTATGTGTTGCTCCATAGAAGGGAGTTACAAGATTTGGAAAGAGAGGAAAGCTCAATCCAAGGTTTGTTGGTCCATTTGAGATTCTTGACCGAATAGGAAATGTGGCCTATAGACTCGCATTACCTCCAAACATGTCTCGTGTTCATAATGTTTTTCACATATCTATGCTTCAGAAATATGTGAAAGACTCAACCACATTATCGAAGTTAGAACCAGACGAGATAGTCAAGATTTAACGTACGAGGAGGTACCTCGTTAAGATCTTGGATAGAAAGAGCATGTCCCACGCACTCAAGGTTGTACCACAAGTTAAGGTTTTGTGGAGGAACCATGCTATCAAGAAATGACCGGGAGTTGGAATCAAAATGAAAGCGAGGTACCCTCACTTGTTCAAACACTGTGCACGCATTTACAATTTCGAGGATGAAATTTTATAAGGAGGGGAGGTTGTAAGACCCCAACTTATTATAAATAAAATTAAATTTTCTCTATTCATTATTCTAAATTAATAAGGTGTTAATTTGATATAATACTTTGATTATGGGTGAAATGTGCAAATTTTGCAAAATAAGCAAGTGGTTATAAAATATTCCTTTTGTCGGGGAATATTCGTTTAGTCGTGGAATATTCTTTTTGTCGGGAATATCCGTACGATGGCACAGTCAATTGTGGACCCCATAACGGAATAACTGTCGGATAAAGAAAACGACAAAGTTTGAGTTTTATAAATAACAG
Source organism: Panax quinquefolius (assembly GCA_020205615.1). NCBI lineage: Eukaryota > Viridiplantae > Streptophyta > Magnoliopsida > Apiales > Araliaceae > Panax > Panax quinquefolius. The sequence continues at coordinate 80,490,044 of CM035173.1, read as the reverse complement.
CGTAATTGTTACCGTTAACACTGTTGGAATACCTGGTGGTTAAAATATAGTAATATGCGTGGTTGCACAGTAGCACACGGTATTGCACAGTATTGTTGAATTATTGATTCGTACGTAAGAATGCACTACTCAATAATTATTACAGTAGTTATTGTTCAATATTTTATTTTACTGATTCAATAATTGCTGCATTGATATTTTATATTATTGTTGTTTCAATAATTGTCATTGCACAGTATTTCCCATTATCAGATCAATAATTCATATTATATGAATAATATTATTAGATAGCATTATTAGTAATGTCTAGAAAGTTCTGTCAAGGAGAGGTTTGGTCACCTAATTGTGCGCCAGTAAGGAGAAATCCTTATCGAAAAGCCCCCTCTTTCCTGGGAATGGCCTGGTTATCATTATTGTGATTATGTAATATTATTCGTGAATAATTAATTATCGATTTATATGATAAATAAATATCTATTTGATGCGGATATAAATGATGGATTTATTTATTTTATGTGGTTATAAATGAAAGAATTAATTTTGAGGTGTTTTATCAGTATTTTTATCGGAATGGAGGTATTAAAAATCAAATCAGTATTTTTACGATATATTGCGTGAGTTATAATTTTTTAATCCAACCGTTGGATCGTTGTGATTTTTGGATATGTTATACATATATAATTTGAGTATATGTCCACAAATTTTGAACCGTTAAAATGAAATCTAATGATTTGTTATGAATTTTAAGAGGTGACCGATTCAAAATTAGGTTTATAAATGATTTTGGTGGAAAATTCTAGAATTGAGTGGGCCCCACTTGTGATTGGTGAAGAAATGTCTTTGAATTATATTTCAAATGTGGTGGGTGGCAATAGTAGCGTAAAGTCATCGTGTAGCAGTGTCAAGTCCGCTTTCTGCTGCTAACATTTTCAATATAAATAGAGGGCTGTTAGAATTGAAAATCACACCGTAAACATAAGCTTTCTCTTCTCTCTCTATATTATCGAAATGTATTTTTTGAGTATTTAGATACTTTGAGAGTTGTTTGCTCAAGACAAGTTTCATTCATCATCACTTCCGACCTTTCATTCTTAAGTACTGTTTCTTTGAGGTAAGGGATGTTATTTTCTTCTTAAATGATATTATTTTCTTCAATATCATTATGCCGAAATATTGGTTTGAACTTTTTAATCAAATTTAGAACTTTTTGTGTCGGGATTACTATTCACGTATACGGCACTATTCACCGAAAAATGAAAAATTTTTCTTTTTTAGCCAAGATGTCTATTATGGTTATTATCTTTGATTGTATCCATGTTTTGATCTTTATTTTTGAATTCTGCTTCAAAATTGGTTATTATGAAGTATTAGTGATCTTGATAAACCGTAACACCTAATCCCTAATATTTGTCCTTCCGTCTCACCGGATTCGCTTCTCTAAAATATTTTTCATCATCCTCACCCCTTAATGATGATATTATTGAATATCTTTGGCCCAGAGTGCAAAGATGAATGATTAATCGATGAATATCTTTGGCCCAGTAGTGCAAAGATGAACAACAGTGTTGAGATGAACACGACCAACTAGTGATACAAATGAATATCTTTGTCGTAGTGCAAAAAATGAATATTCGATTAAAGATGTATATTGATTGTTGTTACAGGATAAAATATTGATGATGGACTTTTAAATCTTAGAAGATAGTAGAACTCATTCTCTACTCGACTTCTTCTAATGGATTGTTATTTCACCGCAGCTTTTGATCTAAAACTTGTTGTCTATTATGTTTTATCGATTTTTCCTCGTTGAAGACTAATGATAATTTGTTGTATATTATCTTAGTCATAATATTCTTTACTGGGCTAGTTGAGCTCACCCTTTTCCTTTTTGTTCCATTTTTCTTCTCATAGCAGGATCTAGTAGGTGTATGGAATGATGGTTCTAGAAAGATGTTTTAGCAGTCCTCACTATTTCTGTAAAATAGTGTTTGAATAATTGTAATGAGGACTTATTTGAGTATTGATATTGTCTAGAAGACAATATTTGTATTTAAACTCACAATATGTGTTGTCGTATTTTGCACGACAATTGTATTATTGAAGTTGTAGTTTGCTTTCTGTACCATATATTTGGCAACTCAGGATGGGTGTTGTATACCTATTTCGGGGCGTCACATTTATTGTGCTTTTGATCTTTAAATTTTAAAATTTAATGTTTTATTTTATTTAAGCCCTCTTAACTGAATAAAATAATTTAAATAATTATAAAATGATTTTTTAACACAAACATTATTATGTCACCTGTCAAAGTCACGTCACTAATTTTTAATGTGGCATGTTAAAACTTGATCCACGTCATTAATCGTGAGTCTATTTAGTATTTTTGTTCATTTTGTTGAACGGAATTATATGTTATGATCATTTTGTAAGTTTTTTGAGTATAATAATATTTTTGTAACAAAAATAGATTTAGTAACCATAATGAAAATTAACCCCTAATAGAGTGACCAAAAAGTCAATTAATCTGTACTTTTAGTATAGATATGATTTATTGATTTGGGAACCGGAAAAAAAATGGGCACTAGTTAATTGGTTTAGACCTGTTTTTCTTTTAAAAAATATGATTCAAAACTTTAATAATTTGCGTTGAACTACTAATTTATAAACCAAATTGCCATGTCTATATAATACACAATTATATAGTGTTACATTATAACAATACAAATAATTCAATAATCTTTCAAATACTTGAATTTAACTCGTTTTGAATTAAGGTCATGCAATATTATAACACTGAAATTGCAATTGTCTGATTCCATGGCATGCAAACTGGGCTACAAACTAAATAATAATTTTCAAATTAATTAGTTTCTACCCCATGCAATGAAATGGTTTGTACCGGCCGGTAGAGTGTTTTCGATTTAAAATTAAATCGGCCTCGAAATCAACTTCAGTTGAAGTTTTATTTGTCAAATACGATAGATTTAATCTGTGGAGAAGAAGAAAATCCTAGAAGTATTTAGACTTAATTTGGCTGACCTTTTTCAAATTATAATATTATTATTGATTTTAATTTTAAAAGTCAATTTAAAATATTTTAAGCTCAAAATTAAACTAGAGGTACCTTTTAGAAGTTTGCAATGATGAATTAAAATTAAATAAATATATATCGTTTAAAAATATGACTTTAAAAATTTAATTCAATTTATTTAATTGGACCATAATAATGATAAGCTTGAAATTTGAAATAATGATAAAGTTAAAAAATTATGTGTTTTTGTCCATAACACTTGATTGCCATGGATCATTCCCCTTGGTGGAAAATGAAAAAATAATGAAATTTATTAAATTTTGTTAGGCACTTTTAATTATTTATTGTATGTTATATTTTAACATATTAGAGTTTTTAAAAGTGTAAATAATTTGTGAAGGAAATTAATTATTTAGTATTTATATGAATTTACAATATATTACGTTATTGTGTCTATTCATAACAAGAATTGACATGCCTTTATCATAATATATAATAAAATATAGAATGGCTATAAATAGTTAGATTAATTTTGATTTGCTTATATTTGTTAGATTTTAAGATCGAGTAATAGATCATCACACATAGATGGAGAACAAAAAAGAAAACGACACAAAATATACCCGATTTACCAATTTGGTTAGTTTAGCTTGTCTGGTATATTTATATGTGTCTTTCACATTTAATAATTATCTACACACCAAACATAATTAAAAAATCCAACTACTATATCATGGGCTTAAATCCAACATTAGTAAAACCCGAAATTAAGCTATTAATAAATCCCCAAACCCGACTATACTCGTAGTGATCTCTAGTCGGATTCGTAAAAGTACGAATTAATCCCAACGATATTTAGGGGGGTGTATTCAATTAAGATTTTTAAAAACTTTTAAAGATTTTAAAAATTTGGTTGTATTCAATCAAGACATTTAAAGAGTTTATAAAAAGTTTAGTGGTATTCAATTACAACTTTCTTAATGTCTTTAAAAGTTAGGTGGTATTGAATTAAGATTTTTACAAAATCTATAAAAGTATTTTGGTATTCAAAAAGTCATAGACTTTTCAGATTTCTATTAAATGGTAGAGTTTGACAGACTTTAGAAAAAAAATTATAACTATCAACCCATATCCAAAGTCTGACCTCATCTCTAACGATTTCTAAAGACTTCATATTTCATCTTAATAAACTAAATAAATTTAAAATACAATTCACATGAATCCAATATTTTCTAATTACTTTATATGAATTCAATATTTCTAATTACTTTATAATCTAGAATAATTAATACTTGCTTCTCTCACAAAAATAAAACATTTATTTTGTTTTTTTGTAGTCAACGACAAAAATTCAAAATTTTAAATTTTGAATTTATTTGTTATTTAATAATAAACACATGTTATTATTTCAAAAATAAAAATAAATACACAATATTTTATAATTTTATAATTTCAGTAAATTAACTTAATCGAGTTAAATGAAGAAAAAAAAAGAGAGAGAGAAAAATAATTTATATAGAGTACGTACTTTATAGTGATATATAGTTGTATAAAATATATAAGTTCTTCAAGCTTTTTATCATCATTTTATTATATGTTACATTACTAAACTAAAATTTATTAAAAAGAATATAAATAAAAAATATTTTTATTTGAAAAATAACTTGCTATTTTAAAATATATATGAAACAAGTATATATTATTTTTATTTGTAAATTTTGATACTAAGACGAGGTAATATTCAAATATTTGAATGGAAATCGATATATATTGCAAATGTTTATATTAATTTTTTAATTGCTAGTTACGTAAATAAGTATTGATGATAACTTTTGTAGACTGGAATGAAAAATAATAATTCCAAATAAGCGTACGCATATGCATAAAGTATATATAGCTCAATGAAAAGTGAGCTTAATTTTTGTATTGCGTCATTAGTTTCTAAAGTTTTATTGGTATCCGAGTATCCAAATGTATTATGAAATGAGTAGAATAATATAAACGCTTTCAACATATATAAAATCTCATGCCACAATAATATAATGAGATTTACTCTAGTTCATGAAAAAAGAGGGAGATGTTGTACACATGGGCTAATTAACAATTAATATAAGTTGTAAGATATATTAGAAGTATACAAAAGTCTATCACAGTCTTGATAAAAAGTTTATAAAAGTCTATTACTTATTTCATAGAGTCTATAAAAGTCATTTTAAAAAAGTCTTTAAAGTCTTTGAAAGTCATTAAAATCTCACAAATTCTACAAAAGTATGTCACTTAAAAAAAGTCTTTAAAAATCTTAATTGAATACACCCCCTTATTTTTTAGCCACTAATAAATCCCCAAACCTACTATATAAGTTAACTTCATAGTAAGTTAGTCAATTGACCAATACAAGATCTTGCAAGCGCAGTGACAGAGAGATCATCTCCTACCGCATGTTTCGATCTTTAGTCAATCAACTAAAAGTTAACTTTATGTTAATCACTACCGTTTTGTTTGTATGGGATCCATTGTTTGTTAACAAAAGAAACACAATGATCATATAATTTATTTATTTGACTAATAGAAGTGTTAAATTGAAGAGGAAGAAATTTGAAGGAGAAAGCAGAATATGTAGAGAAGATGAAGAAGTGTTAAATGACAATAATTATATAAGTTTAACTTATTTGTTAAACTTATATAATTATTGTCATTTAAGCTCAGAGTAAGGTACCGACCTTAACCTTCAGTGGATACATGAATAATAAAAATTCACATAACCTTAATGTTCTATATATCATGCAAAATCTATTATTGTCAAAATGTCACAACTAAAATACTTATTACCATTACATGGATAATGTGAGGGAGTGAGTTTGGTATGATATAGGTAATTCTATTTCAATGGTTTTTTATTATAAAATATTGGAATTTAAGAAAATATTGTTTATCCGAAGTATCAAAATAAATATGGTAGGAAAATACAAAAACAAGAATGGTTCCAAATTTTCACTGGTTGAGATGTTGGAGAAAACTATACAAATTAATAAGTTTTTTGTATTTTCATTGGTTGAGTTTCACAACATGAATGCCATATTGATTCAAACTCAAGTCCAAATTACCAAATGGAATGTCAGGTCCAACTAAGTCTCGAACTCTATGAACAGCCTCATCAAATGTTCTTTCACTTTCAGCTCCTGTGAAAAACGATATTCGAATTTTTTCAGAGGGTTGGATTGTTTGGCTTTGAATGACTAGAAAAAGATTTCTTACATTCATAACAACGGAGAGTGTTGAAACTCAAAATAGAATATTGGATTAAAGAACAGGGTAATATTCTTATTTTCTCTCCCCTCATCCTTTCCTTGCTAACTTTCTCTAGATTTCGATTGTGAGTTTTTTTTTTCTAATATGGGTTTATTTATATATATATAAACACCCTCCAATTTTTTTTAAAACTAACCGATTATATATATATCCGGAGACTATACTTATGTATATTAGAAAAATTGTATGTGTATGTACAATTCCCACATGCACTAACTCCACCCAGCACTATTGGCACTACCCATATACTTTGGGCAAGATAGAAGTGAAGACTTAATTGTTTGAGTAGGTTTAGTTGATCACATTAAATGTATGCTATGCTGATGCTTTATTTCTGGAGTTGCTCCTTGTGATTGTGACTGTCCTTGTGTGTTTATGTCTGCATTAGTTTCATCACTCCCCACAAGCTGAACGTGAGCAAGGATTGAACATTTTCAGGTTGGACAACAAACAAATTCCAACGTCGATCTCAGTAGTCAATATTACTTAACTAAAATGAGTTGACCCCAACTTAATTCATTTTTTTGTCTTATTATATATCATATAGATAAATATAGAAATGTTAAATATGCATATTTGAACGGTAAGACCCCAACTTTTATGAATAAAGAATATTTTTTCAAAATATATTTTTAATATTATGATGTGGATATGATATAATATTATAGTTGTGGGTAATATTTATAAATTTTGCAAGTAGTAAAGTTTATTATAAAATATTCGATTATTTTAGAATATTCGTTTTAACATATTCGATTAGTATAATATGAAAATAATAATAATTTTTATATTTTAAAATAAAATATTCTTTTTAAAATAATAATTATTTTTTATATTTAAAATAAATTATTAATTTTAAAAGTTTTAAAAATAATTATTATTTTAAGGTAAAAATATTAGAAACTTTTATTTTTTCAAAAGGAGTAAAATTTCATAAAATATATATTCAAAAAAAAGTTAAAATTTTTAAATCTTAATTATTTTATGAAAATTTACACATCTTTAGAAAAATTAATTTCAATTTTTAGTTTTGTTTTTTTAAAATTCTAATATTAAGAATACATATAATAATGGTAAAGATATTAATTTTTGAAAAAAATATTTTCTTTTAAAATATTAAAATAATTAATATTTTCAAATTATTTTAAAAAATATTTTATTTTAAAATATAAATATAATTATTATTTTAAAAAATATTTTCTTTTAAAATATTAAAATAATAATAATTTTAAAAATATTAAAAATATTTTATTTTAAAATATTAAATATAAGTATTATTTTATTTTAAAAAATTAATATTTTATTTTTAAATATTAAAATATTTATTATTTTAAAATAATAAAAATATTTTATTTTAAAATATTAAAATAATTAATATTTTCAAATTATTTTTAAAAATATTTTCTTTTAAAATATTAAAATAATAATAATTTTAAAATTATTAAAAAATATTTTATTTTAAAATATTAAATATAATTATTATTTTATTTAAAAAAATAAATATTTTATTTTTAAATATTAAAAATATTTATTATTTTAAAATAATAAAAATAGTTATTATTTTAAAATAATAAAAATATTTATTATTTTTAAAATATTATAAAAATATGTATTTTATTTTAAAATATTAAAAATTGGGGTTGACTCAGACTTGGTCGGGTTGGGTTAAAATGGGTTGGGTTGGGGTGAAATCGGATAGAAATAATGGAAACGTCAAAAAATATCACTATAAGAATTTAATTGACGAAAAATGAATTGTAGAATGCAGATGACAACTTAAAAAGACAGAAGTGACATTCAGCCTTCTTAAAATTTTCATCCAAAAATCAATGGTCAGTACAAGAGGTTGACCAATTGATATCAATCTTTCTCCTTAAATACTAAAATATTCTCCAGATTTTCTATTTCACCCTTCATCTATTACCCAAACTTAAGCCCTACAATTAGGGGTGCTCAAAAAATTCGGTTTTTTGGTTTTTTTATCGAACCGGTTGAAACCTGCATGCACGTGATCTGCTTTTTTTTTGCTTCGATTTTTTCGCATCTGATTTTTCGGTTTTTTTATACTTTTCGATACCGGTACCGGTTCTGAAAATTTTGAATTCGGTAATACCGAAAAACCGAAAAAAGAACCGAAAACCATACAAATAATATATTAACAAATAATTGGCCCATAACATTATGCAATAATTGGCCCATAACATTATACAATAGAATTTTGTACTCACTGTTATTTGTACCAATTATTGGCCCATAACATTATGCAATAATTGGCCCATAACAATTAACATTATACAATACAATAGAATTTTGTACCAATTATTTGTTAATATATTATTGGCCCATAACATTATGCAATAATTGGCCCATAACATTATACAATACAATAGAATTTTGTACCAATTATTTGTTAATATATTATTGTAAATCAAAGAAGGGCTGTTTTTATATTAAATTTGTTAATATAAAAAAAATTATTTAATTATCGGTATAACCGAAAACCGAACCGAAAAAACGACATCTGATTGTGTATCGAACTGCATCAAACCAGCTTATTCTACATGCGGTTTTGCTTCTTGATTTTCCGGATTTTTCGGTTCGGTACCGGTTCGATTTTTTCGGTACCGGTTCGGTTTATTACCGATGAGCACCCCTACCTACAATCACTATATGTATCTATATGATATATAATAAGACAAAAAAAAAAACTTTCATTCAATTTAATTTCATGCAACAACTTTCATTCAAATTAGAACTCACTAAAATTTCATGAATTTCAAGAAATTACTGAAAGAACTTACTGAACTTTCAAAAAAATTGAATTTATATCTAACCTCGCACCATTAGTTTGAACTTACCGAAAGAATATCGTAATCCAATTTCATGCATGCAAGAACTTTTATTCAAATTAGAGAGCAATTTGGGAAACTTACACATGTATTCAACCATTTTAGGGGTGTATTTTCCAATGGTCATTTATCTTATAATTAGAAACTTACACATGTATTCAAGTATCTGACTGCAGAAAGCAGGACAAGTATACAATCCATGTTCATAAAGATTAAATCCACAGATATTAAAAATAAACTTGCATACTCGTGATTAAATCAGAAACAAGAGAAACTACTTAATCCTCTAGCCAAAAACTATTAGTCTCAAACAAAATATAATCACAATGCAATCCGCATAGGTGGTGTGGTGTGATGGGTCTAATAACCAAGAAGAACTTGTCACATTGATCTACACTCGCATGGGTGTAATACATACAATTTGACTTCACTTGACCCAACAATATACATTAATGACCCAAAAACAAAGCTCTATCACCCAAATTCTTCACCTCCGTCCAAACCCCACAACTTGTTTCAAATTCAAATATCTGAAAAATCCGGTTGTTCCGAAAGTTCAATCATCTCCATTACCCTCTTCATTTATGAGCCGAAATGTTACTCCTTCACGTGAAATAACCAACAACTTTCTCATTAATTCCACCAAATACAATTTCTTGATAAACCAGCCACATCTCAGCAATTCTTTGAGACAATATTTGCCACAGTAGGATTAGTCCCAGTAACATCACAAACAACAATTCTGCCTTGACAATCAATCGCATAAAAATACCCTATGTAATGAATTACATCGCAATACATGGCCGGTCTAGTTTTTATTCCTATCCATTTAACAACATTGGCTCCCAAATTACAAAAGGCTAATTTGGAAGAATCGCCATAAATAATCATGATTATTGCGCTTGAAGAACTTGACGAGGAAAAAACAACCTTATGGACAAACCTAACATAATGTAAACCATCGTGATCAAATCAATGACAAGTATGTGAGATGTGAGAGTTTAATTTGAACACGAGATAAGGGATGTAACAAATCAATGGATATATATTTGCCATTTTATGAGCCAACCCTTCGATGCAAAGCATCTCTTATTCTTAGCTTCAGGTAAATTTACCTTAAAACTCATTCCCTTTGAGAGACTATAGAACGGCCGGGCGCATGAATTTTCAGCAAGCATGAGCCAAGGCCAAGATGTGCAATTAGAAGGACCTAGATCAAATTTATTGTCCTCAATTGCAGCGGATCGCCATAATCTACAAACTCCACCAAAAGCAATGAAATCGTTAAACGAATCTATTCGATTAGCAATAGCAACTATAAGATCGTACGGAAATTCTGAAAAAATACTACTCATTCTCTCCATATCTATTAGGTTTGTTTTGTCGGTATATATTTATACATACTGAAGAAGACTTACCGAATAATTATAGGATTTGGTTCCAAAACAGAAATAGATTCGATGTTTTATCCTTTGCCAATCTCAACTCAACAAAGATAACACTCGCCCACTTTACTAAATGCTAGTATTCTGGAATACATTACGTGCACGTAATTTAATAATTAAAAGGGACTAAGTGGGAGAGATTAGGGGAGTAAAATGAATAAGAGAATGGGGGAGAGAAAATAGGAATGAAAAATAAATAACTGTGAGTTTGAGAGAATTAATAGAAAGCTTAAATATAAATTATTACCTTGAACTCCTTACCTTTTTCCCCTTTAGAGATCATCCTTTTAATTTTTGCAATTAAGGAATTCAAATCTTTAGTGAAGGAGAAGGTATATAGCTAAACCATTTCTAAAACCATTTCAAATCTTCGTTGTCCTCCTTAGATCGATAACAATCATATATCTTTTAGCATATCAACTCCGATAGTAAATTCTCACTGCAAATACAAACATGAATAAAAGTAAGTCATATAATCTAAACAATCCTAAACATATTCATTATCCACAATTAAGTACAAAAGCAAAATTTTTATGAAGAAATAATATAAACTTGTACCCATAAGTCAGTTAATCATAGTTTGATCAAGACAATTCGGTAAATTCTTTTATCTAGACAAGTTGGTATGATCAAAATTTACACATGACACTAAACTTTTACATTCTAAAATTTTGCCATGTGTAAATTGTTTGTACAAATCAGTTAGTCCTGGTTTTCATTTATCGCAACGGGTGAACATATAATCAGAAGAATCCAAGAAAACCATGAGCAATTGAGATGCTTGTGAATTTTACATAAAATAGGTAGACTGTGTCAAATATTTAGGTGGAAAAACAAACCTCAGAATTCTGATAATTCTATAATACAGGAAGTTGAAGCCCATGCTCAACAGCTTCTCTGGCTACCTATATCCACAATATATCCTCAGCAGCCAACAAACTCAAAGAAATCACAATATGCCTGCAGTAGCAGTTTCAATGGAATCAGCCATAAACCAAGTCCAAGAAAACTGAGGATTCCCATTCAAACAAAGCAAGTGATTAGGAACGAAAAATAGCTAAGCGAGCAAATCATGCATTTCTAAGAAAACCATCAATATTAGCAAAGCCTCGCAAATAAAATAGAAATGCAGTTGTTATGTCTCTAACCTGAAGTACACACAAGCTCAGAACAAAAAAAGGCAAACCCAACTAGGTAGAAGATCTGCAAGAAAACAAACAGACATACATTATACATTAGTTTTAGCACTAATGTAAACTTTATTCATTATGCCGTTCCATCAATATCAGGGTATCCCTACATCTACTTCTCTGATAGCTAAGGATCAGGGATAAGGATAAACAAGAACAAATTCCAAAATTCCTTTTACACCAAAGTATTTGAAATTATTGAAACATTATTCATGTGCATCAGATCACAAAATTTAACAACCTGCCAGAGTAGATACCGTTGCCCTGCATACTATCTACTAGACCATAACATCACCAAAAGTAATCAAGTATTTTAGGAATACCAATTTTCTATAATGGGCAATGTATATAAAACATAAATGCAAGCACATGCAAAATAGAAAACTTACCCCGACCAACACATGGTCAGAAAAGACATCAAAAGCTGCAAGGATGCCCCTGAAAGATTGTAAAACAGCATAACATTAGCTACAATATGGAAGTGAGGAATACAGATCTACAAATAAAATAGCTTGTTGTGTAACATTTTAGTGAGAAGAAAAAATCCATAGTTTCAAAATATCTTCATATTTTGTTGGATAGAGGCCAGAATAATATAAACAATCCATAACAGTCTACAACTATTAAAAAAAATAATCACCACAAGAAATGGATGCGAATAATAAGATAACGAAATAAGATCCAGAAACTTGAATGTCTCCTATACCATTCAACTCTTACATGTGATGAACACTTCAGATTAACTGTTACATGTGGTTCGTGGGTTAATGCTTGTATCCACCAGGTAAATCTCACTTCTAAAAGGAGGGGGATTTCCTGAGATAGCCTAATAAAATGAAAGTTGAAAACAATTATGTAATTTATGTACACCGAGTCCATCATGCTTTGGATTTTGGTCCTTATCCTAACATTTATAGACTTCGAGTCCTTGACAGAAAGCTAAATGATATCACTGAAGCCGTTCAAAGGGAGTTCAGATATAGACCGAGTTTTATAGTAATCTTCTACGACAAAGCGCTCTTTTGATTTCTGATCTAGTAGCAATTCTACAGTGTAGAAGCTGATAGTCTTCAAACACTTAGTGCATTGAACATATCAAATCTTGTCTACCTAGAAATTAGATTATAGCCGGATAAAAAAGGTAATATAATTTCAGGATTACCATCAGTAAGGCATTTGAATTTACAATTATATACAATCCACAACTTTTATAGTCGTCAAAAAGTTCTCATAAAGAAATTCTTTTTATATTCTCAAATGGAAAGTTAAAATGTGATAAACAATAAGCATTGGTAACAGGAACTAAAAGCCAAAGCCCAAAACTATAGGATCAAGAAACTATAGTTTAGAAACAATGCACGACATTGGCAAAAAATATTTGATCAACTAAAAAGCATATCTAATCAATAACTTTTAATTAACTTCGGAACATCCCGTGAACTCACAATTGAAATTATTAGAGTATATTAATATTAGTACTTGGTCACCAAGTATGCTTGGTGCCCACACATACTTGGTCACTACTCAACTAGTAGCCTATATACAAGGCTTTAGTACTCTTAGTAATAAAATAACAACAATATTTAATAAATCAATTCTATCTCTAACATAAATAATATAAGAACCTACGTCAACGACTTCCCATGAAAGACAATTGGAGGAGCGATAGCAGCAAATATGTAAAAACCGATGTGAAGCTGCATAATTACAAATTGCAATAGCATTTTTTTCAAGAACAAACAAAAATAAGAGTCAACAGTAGTGACTCTTTTACTGAACTTACCTAGTAGAACAGGAAAAAACAACCAAACTTCAAGGCACTGTCAATCCTGCAAATTAGAAACAAATAGCCATTTACAACTACTATCGGCAATATTTGTTATAAACAGAACAATGTTTATGTTAAAACCGTGATTAAAACTAAAAAATAAGCCCAAGAGCTATCTGGTGATTACCTAATCTGATGCACTGCATATATGCAGTAAATATATCAGTCAATATATGACCAAACAAATTATACTACTAAACTAACTTCTTTTCAAAGTCAAATCAGACTACTATGTCCAGATAAAATGGAGCAAAATAAATAATAAATTAACACTGAAAAATTACCTTTAGATCATTGATATGGACATATACACGAGTATAAAAATTCAGTAAATCTAGTAAGGTTAGAGGCTGGTAATTTGTGATGTAAATATGTAAAAGGATCCAGGTTATTGATTGTCAATCCTACTAGAAGTGGCGGCACCGGGATTTTGTTGGGGGGCAAAAAAATTTTTTTATAAAATTTAATAGTTAATATACGTCAGAAGTATATTAATGTACAACAGAACATATGAAAGGGGCAATCCAAGTAGAGCATAAATAGTTGCAAGAAAGAAAATTTTGACACCTGGAGGAAGTCAACCATGTCAGAAGCTCAATACTGAAGCCCTATCACCTCCTATAATTAAATTTTTAAACCACTTACAACCGCCCTTAACCCAACAAACAATCACAGCAATGATGTTAAATACAAGGCAAATGACAATACCTGTATGGACGTTAGCAGAAGATCAAGGAGAAAATGGAAAACAATAATTATCATAAAGCACCATACAGCAAGCACAGAAGGATTAATGATAGATTCATCTTAGTCTTGTTCCCAAAGACAATTCACAAACAACGAAGAGCAAGTTTAGGGAATTTATAGATAAGTACATTTGAAAGCCCAAGAAACAAATTAGTAGAGGGGGACCAAAATTGATGTTATTAAGAACAAGAAATGTTTCTAGCACGGATATTTGCTAAACTTCCTTGGAAATATGGATTCCAACATTGTCAAAAGTTGTAAAGGGTAAAGAGCAGCAGTTTGTAAGAATAAGCAAGATAAGTCACTCGTGATGCTGTTTCCAAGTAAGTAAGATATTCAGGATTGCTATGGTGATGAAAGTAACAGGAGTAACTTTGATCTTCAACACTTCAGCACTTCATATAATTTCGTAATATTTCTGTACGTCAGCTTTACAACTTGTTGAAGGGAAAGAAATCTCACCAGTCTTTTGGTTAAAAAACATGGTAGATACGCTTTCCCAGACATCAAAAGAAACAAACTTTCCAAGGATATAGACAGTGAAAACAGTTCTTGAGAGGTTTGAAACGAACCAGCTGATAAACCTACAACAACTACCCCCTACTTCCCATGCAGCCACGTATACCAATATTTGTACGAAATTAAAAGCATACATCAATACTGAAATTAGAAGATTCAGACAGAAGAGCTTTTATTATAATCCAAAAAATTAAAACAAGATGAAAAATACAGAGGAACTAAATTACCCAAAAAACAAAAGGAAAAAAAAAAGAAAAGAAAAAATAACATACCTAACCAACTTGCAAAAGCCAAATATTGCAACCTCTGAGCATTAACTGGTATCTCATTGGCAATATCATGACGAATAATCGGGAAAAATGGAGGCCAGTTTTTATTATCTACTGGAACATTGGCTGAATAGAAACATTGAAAGAAACAAATTAAAGGTGTGGCTCAATACAGAGAGAGCAAGCAACTAAATAGTTTCATAATTTAAATTGTAGGTCATTTCATAGCTTATCACTAGAAACAACATCTCCTATGCGTTTGATGTCCTGCAAAAAGACTTGGCAACAAATAACATTCATCCATGTGATATAGAAAATTTGAGTAAAAAACAAAACACTGATGATGTATAAATGAATTATTGCTATGATACATTTACGACCGAGTCCTCAAGAAGAAACTATAGAAGTAATAAAACCAACCCTTTCCCCCCTCCTTAGATCAGCATCCCAACCTGCGAGTTCTGTCTCTTTTTTCTACGGATCCTGCAAAATTATCCAAAAATATACTCAGATTGCCCTACATTATTTAACACAAGTACATGATTTAGAAATAGCAATGTCATTACATTCATGGCATCCAATGGTATATCCACAGTTGCATCATGTTTTTTGCCAAGCAGCATTCCCTGCAACAAATACCAATATACAGAGGTTTAACAGGTATAGCACCACCATGCTGCCCCCTTTTCACAGGAATCTCCTTAGAATAGATTGGACATTCTTCAAAATAAATTAGGGATAATAAAATGGGTAGACCAAAAGCTCTCAATGGTAAATAAAACAAACTTAATAAGTGGTAAGCTACAACACAGGATAGAAACTGATTTCTGAAGACAAGACCTCGACAGTGAGTGATCTTGCTAATAAGAGGGGCACAATCCTAGACAGTAAGTTTGGAGGAGATAAGAGGCACTCCTAGAAACTTAATAGGAAGGTATCCTTCTTGAAATCGCAAGCAATCTAGAATATCATCTCTAACATAAGAAGAAAAAAACTACTCATAAGACTTTGGGTGCATGAGGTCTTGGATCCATTCTTGCCAAAAGGCAATAATGTTAAATTTCAGTCAAATATAGCAATATATATATATATATATATATATATATATATATATATAATGAAAGCGTCGACTGTTATCCAAATTAGGCTTCAAATTATCAAACCAAAGAGCTGAGAGAAATGTTGAAAACAATTTTTGATAATCATCATAGAACGAAGATCTTGGCAAAAGATCTAAAAATCATCTGCAAAACATACATAAATAAGTAATGTGGCAAGGATGGGATCTCTGATGAAATTTAAAATTAGAAAAAAGCCTCCCTTTCAGCAAGAATCAAAGAAGAACATTCATAAACAACACAAACAAATAAGGAGATAAAAGATCATAAGGCACGTAAAATAACCATTAAGCCGCCATTAACCTTGACAGAGTTCACAGTTTGCATATGTTTTTGATTCTTTAAGTCATTTTAACAAACACCTAGGTTGCAAATTTTAGGAGGCCAAAACCAACACTATGACAATTTCAAAACCCTCTCTTAGCAAATTATAGAAAAAACAAGTATACAATCCATGTTCAGAAAGATTAAAGCCACGTATATTAAAAATAAACTTACATAGCATATAAATTAATATCCCATGATTAAATCAGAAACAAGAGAAACTACTTAATCCTCTAGCTAGAAACTATTAGTCTCAAACTAAATATAATCACATTGCAATCCACATAGGTGGTGTGATGGGACTACAGGATTTTCCATTGAAGTGAGGTGTAAAGCTTTGATCATGCAAGTTATAAATCCCCATATCGTTGCCTCCTCGTCCTCCTCCTCCATCTATACTCCTATAACTGTCTGTATAATCATCAGTAAAATATATACAATTTGGCTTGACCCAACAATATCCATTAGTGACGCGGCTCTCAATAGAGAAGGAAGAATTGTGACCCAAAAACAAAGCTCTATCACCCAAATTCTTCATGTCCGTCCAAAACCCACATCTTACATCAAATTCAAATATCTGAAATCCAGCTGTTCTGTAAGTATAATCATCATTACTCTCTTCATTTATGAGTTCTTTATTTATGAGCCAAAATATTACTCCTTCACGTGAAATAACCAACAACTTTCCCATTGATTCCACCAAATACAATTGCTCGATATATTTGCCACATCTCAGCAATTCTTTGGGTATCTTTGCGATAATATTTGCCACGGTAGGATTAGTTCCAGTAACATCACAAACAACAATTCTGCCTTGACAATCAATTGCATAAAAATGCCCTCTGTAATGAATTACATCGAAATACACAGCCGGTCTAGTTTTTATTCCTATCCATTCAACAACATTGGCTCCCAAATTACAAAAGGCTAATTTGGAAGAACTGCCATAAATAACCATGATTATTGCGCTTGAAGAACTTGACGAAGATAAAACAACCTTATGGACAAATTGAGCATAAAGTAAACCGTTGGGATCAATATCCTCTTCCTCTTCCTCCTCCACATATGATTCATATGGTTGATAATATTTCAAAGAGGATGTGAGATGTGGGAGTTTAATTTGAACACGAGATAAGGGATGCAACAAATCAATGGATATATCTTTGCCAGTTTTACCAATGTTTATGAGCCAACCCTTCGATGCAAAGCATCTCTTATTCTTAGTTTCAGGTAAATTTACCTTAAAACTTATTCCCTTTGAGAGACTATAGAACGGCCGGGCGCAGGACACATCATCGCCGGCGCCGGAATTTTCAGCAAGCATGAGCCAAGGCCATGATGAGCAATTAGAAGGACCTATATCAAATTTATTGGCCTCAATCGCAGCAGATCGCCATAATCTACAAACTCCAGCAAAAGCAATGAAATCGTTAAACAAATCTATTCGCTTAGCAATAGCAACTATCAGAACGTACGGAAATTCTGAAAAAATACTACTCATTCTCTCCATATCAATTATTAGGTTCTCGTTTTGTCGGTACATACCGAAACTGAAGACTTACCGAATAATTATAGGAGCTGAAGAAGACATGCCGAATTATTATAGGATTTGGTTCCAAACCAGAAACTCAGAAACAGATTCGAATAGGGACACTTACAGAATAATTATAGGATTTGGTTCCAAAACAGAAAAGGATTCGTTTTGTCCCAATACGTATTTATGAATAATTTAGATATTTTTATAAATTTTGTATTATATTAATAAATAAATTATTTGAATTATATACTAATTAAGGATGTAAAATACTCCATAGAAGAATAAATAAATTATCCGTCGTGAGTACGTAGTATTACCCCAATACTGAAACTGAAGACTTGCCGAATAATTATAGGATTTGAATAGACAAATTCGAAGAATAAATTAGGTACACGTCATGTATTCTAGATATTCGTACTAGCATGGGCTAATGACAAAATTGTCCCTTAAAATTTGGACGAAAATTAATTTGATATTCAAAGTTTGAGAATTTTCAATCAATACCTCTAAATATTTAAAACAATAAATGTATTCCTTTTTAGCCGGACTGGCCAATTTTCATCGGAGATTGCCACGTGTTAATTTTTTTTTTATGTATTATATGTTTTAGGAATAAGTCTAGGCAGACAGGCGAATTGGATCGGAAAATTAGACCGGCGCAATTTTTAATTTTTTTTTAATGACTCAAAAAATATATAGTATTTATTTTAACAATTTTTTTATAAAATACAGTGTTTTAGGTGTAATTTAGATACAGTGTGTATAACCATGTTTTTGTATATATATCCAAATTATACCTAAAATACTATATTTTATAAAAATTACTGTTGGAATAAATACTATACATTTTTTGAAAATCATAAAAAAAACTGTCCCATTTTCATGTCCATCTCGCCTGTCTGCGTAGAAGGACTGTATGTTTTAGATGTATAATTATGATTTTATACAACACTCCAAAAATTAATATAATTTAAAATAAAACATTAAAAGACAAATTAATTAAACAAACAGTGGAAGAGAGAAGGCCTTGGAGAGGAGAGAGAGAAAAGGAGAAGGAGTGGGCGGAAAAGACAGAAAGAGAGAAGGCCTGGACAAGGAGAGAGAGTAAGAGGAGAGAGGAGAGAGGAGAGAGGAGACAGGATATGAGAAGGAGCACATTTGTAGAGGAGAGAAGAAGATAAGGAAGACAGAAAAGTTTAATAAAAATAAGAAAAAAAGGATAAGAAAAAAGAGAGAATTTATTTAATTTTTTTAATTTTAATTTTATTGTTATTTTGTAATTGTTTTTTTATAAGTAGGTTATGATTTTGTTTTTAATTTTGCGTTTTTATCATTGATGTTTTATTTATTTAATTTTTTTATTTTAGTTTCTTCTTTAAGGAGACTATGATTTTAATATTGATTTTTTTATAATTTTTATTTAGTTTGTATTTATAGATTTCATGGAAATATTTTATTTGTAGATGGAGGTAATGTGTCACTCAAAAGGGAAATTATATTTATATTTAATTTAATATTTATTTTCATTGATTTTATAAATAATGCTAAGATTTTATTTTTTTAATTTTAAATTTTGGGGGAAATGAACAAAGTAAAGAATAACATTATTTGATAAAATACTTATTAAATACAAGTCAAATGTATTAAGAAGGTCAAAGTACAAAAAAATATAGTCAAATCGTATTCTGGCGAAAAATAGGTTGGTCCGACCAAAAGGGAACACAAACTCAGTACTTGAAACTCAAACTCGGTACTTCACGATACCATTTCTATGAGCGGAATAATACTAATAATAATAACAATAATATAAATATCAAACTTAATTTACATATATCAGAGTCTAATCCCAAGTACGCAACCTTTACTATAATTCTTTACATGATAGATAATACATATCATAGTTTTAATACAGTCTAACTATTACAAAAGATACCATTAAACATATTCTGTTTGATTTCCTTTTCACTTGATCTTGTCTGAACCTTCAGGTTGATCACGCTTAGCTGAAAACATTTAAATTTAAAGCAAGAATGAGCATTTGGGTGCCCAACAAGTAATAACAATTATAAATATAATTAGCTGAAAGAATTAAATATTTTCTTTGTACATCACTTCTACAACGAATTAATTGTTGTGAAGTAAACTGAACCGATAATAATAACATAACAATTCTATACCAAAATTTTGAAACTACGTATTGACTATAAATGGGGTTTAGTTGACATACTATGAACATTGTTTTCAATTTTCGAATAGGTTTAGCAGAACTTCATCTGCAAACCGACATAACTTACGGGCGCGAGGGTGATCATCCCAATGTGCCCTGTATTGATTAATACTACATACAAGAATGATATTATCGTTCACTCTGTCCGCCTTGGGCGCATAAAAGTTTCCCTTGATTGGGATGTTCATACTTACTCGGGAATCTGAACCAAAATAATTTGATTGGATACAAAAAGGTTTTATCATATTCAACGATATTTTTAAATCTGTGTCTAGCTGATTGGATATATATATATATATATATATATATATATATATATATATATATCAACATGTGATTAAATATAATGGTTATCCAAGTGAGGTCACTTGTATAACCATATTTAAAAATTAACGAACTGAATATATATATATGTGTGAGTTATATAATATAATATCTTATTGATAAACAATGATCGGATATATATATATATATATAACAATAGGGTTAATAATCTGGTACAATAATAATATAATTCTGAAACTTTCTTACTCATGTCCATTGCATAAAGAAAATGCAAAGGTAGGATATTTGCCTGGTCTACTGCTTACAATACGCAATTTAGTTTTATCTTTTATATCGAAACCTATCATTAATAAGATCATTTGATCGATTAGAATAACATACTATAACACATAGCAATCGCTTATCGCAATTGAAGACATAACCTAATCACCTTGCAAAATAGGTATACAACACCCATTCCGAGTCGCCAAATACATGGTACGTAAACAACTACAACTTTATTAATACAATTGTCGTGCAAAATACGACAACACATAAACTGTGAGTTTAAAAATAAATATTGTCTTCTAGATAATATCAACACTCAAATAAGTCCTCATTACAATTATTGATACACTATTTTACAAAATAGTGAGGACTACTAAAACAACTTTCTAGAACCTTCATTCCATACCCCGACTAGTACTCGCTACATTCTCGCCTCCCCCCGAGAAGAAAAATGGAACAAAAAAATGGAAAAGGGTGAGCTCAAACTAGCCCAAGAAAGAATATTATGACTAAGATAATATAGAAACAAATTATCGTTAGTCCTCAACAGGAAAAATCTGATAAATACAATAGATAACAAGTTTTAAATCAATATTCATAATGAAAATAATAATTCATTAAAGAGTTACGTAGAGAATGAAATCTACTTTCTTCTATGAATTTAAAAGTTTATCATCAATATTTTATCCCTCAGAACATCAATCAATATACATCTTGAATCAAATATTCATCTTTGCACTACAGCCAAAAGATATTCATCACCGGGTCATGTTCATCTCAACACTGCTCATCTTTGCACTACGGCCAAAGATATTCATAAGAAAATCAACCATCTTTGCACTACAGCCAAAGATATTCAAGAATATCATCATTTAGACCGAGGATGATGAAAAAATATTTTAAAGAAAACGAATCCAAAGGAAACAAAAGAACAAATATTAAGGATTCGTACTTTTAAATAATCCAAGTTCAAAAATACTTCATAAATAATCATAGTGAAGTAAAATTCAAGAATGATCAAAACATGGATACAATCAAAGCTAGTATCCATAATAGATATTTTGGACAAAAAATAAAATTTAATTTTTCTCGAATAATAAGGTCAGATTCGTGAATAAAGGTCGTATACGTGAATAAAGGTCAGATACGTGAATAAGGTCGTATACGTGAATAGTAACCCCACACTAAAAGACAAGAATTTCACAAGAAAAATCTTACCAATATTTCTAAGATAATGATATTGAAAGAAATAATATCATTTATAAAAAAAATAACATCCCTTACCTCAAAAAAGACAAGATTTCCGACTCGAATATCGATATAATATCAAGGAACTTGCACCAGATAACAACACTCAAAGTATCAAAATACTCACAAGAATACGCCGATAATATAGAGAGAGAAAGAGAGAAAAACTTGTTTCTCGTGTGATTTTCAATTCTAACCTAAGACCCTATTTATAGAAAATGCTTAGAACACCAAAGCAAAAAAAATTTAATAAAATATTATTATTTTTAATAAAAATTCTACGCACACCTTAGACAAACTGAATTCAAAGATGCTTACAATACTAGTGGGGCCCACCAAAAATAATAAAAAACGTTTTTTAAAAAAATAATTAAAAAACTTCAAAAATCAATTATTCTTAACTTCAACTTCAATAATTCATAATAAATAGCCCTTTATCGTAAAAATTCAAATCTTATGTCCATTCCATAGAAATTTCAATTCTCTACAACTTTGTAAGTTTTAAGTTTTTCCAAATTCCAAATGTAAATTGACCAAAATCCACAAACTGACGATTTTACAAAAGCTATAATCAAATTTCAAATAAGAAATGGGGTCCACAAACATGTTTAAATATGTTTTAAAATATTTTTTGTAAATAAAAATACTCTTCCTCCTCATTTATTCATATATCACACATTCATTGTAAAATATCACCATTATTATATTATTATAATATAATAATATATTTAAATGAATTATTTTATCGTAAAAGATAAAATATCAATTTTCAACAATTGTCACATTAAAAAATTTCTCCATCTATATCCACATAAAATGAATATTTTCCTTATCATATAAATCAATAATTAATTATTCACAAATAATATTACGTAATCACAATATCGACAACCAAAGTCGCTCCTCAGAAAGAGGGGGCTTTCCAATAAGGATTTCTCCTCATCGCGCCAAGCAATTAGGTGACCAAACCTCTCCTTAGATGTAACTTTCTAGACATCGCCAATAATGCTATCTAATAATATTATTCAAATAATATGAATTATTGATCCGATAATGGAAAATATCTGTAGTAATGACAATTATCAAAACAACAATAATATAAAATATCAACGTAGCAATTATCAATCAATAAAATAAAATATCAATAAGAATTACCGTAATAATTATCGAGTAGTGCCTTCACGTAAGAATCATCAATAATTGGTGCAATACCGCAGCTACCGTGTTTTTAACCACCGTTAGTATTTCAACAAGATTAATCTGTAAATAACTACGCCATTATTTATAAACAACTTATACTTGTCGCTTTTTCATCCAATCGCTTTCACATGGGGCCCACAAGGTCATCAGGCCGTCATCATTTATTTAATATTCCCCACAAAGAAGAATATTCCACGACCAAACGAATATTCCCCGACAACAATGAATATTTTATAACCACTTGCTTATTTAAAATATTTATGATTTTACCCATAACTAACCACATTAATCAAATCAACCCTTACTATTTCAAAATAATAAATAGAGGAAATTTAATTTCATTTATAATAAGTCAGGGGTCTTACAACCTCCCTCCTTATGAAATTTCATCCTCGAATCGACGACGACTTCGTGTTTCAAAAAAGGTGAGGATACCTCGCTTTCATTTCCGCTTCCAACTCCTGTGTCATTTCCTCAATAAAGACGGTTCCTCCACAAAACTTTCGACTTGTGGTATGACCTTTGTGCGTAGGATATGCTCCTTCCTATCCAAGATCTTGACAGTACCTCTTCATACGTTAAGTCTTCTACTATCTCGTCCGGTTCTAACTCAATAACGTGGTTCGGGTCTTTCACATATTTACGTAAAGCACGATATATGATATGAAAAAATTTATGAACACGAGACATACTTGAGGTAACGCGAGTCTATAGCCACATTTCCTACTCAATCAAGAATCAAATGGACCAATAAATCGTGGATCGAGCTTTCCTCTTTCCCAAATCTTGTAACTCCTTCCATGGAGCAACACGCAACAATACATGATCCCCAATACTAAATTCCACGCCCTTTCGATGAAGATCCGCATAACTCTTTTGTCGATCCTGCGCCGCTTTGTATACGCTTGTCAAATCATTTGATCTTTTCTAGTAGTAATACGCACCAACTCCGGTCCCAACAATGTTGCTTCACCCACCTCATCCCAACATACCGAGAGCTTACACTTTCGCCCATATAATGCTTCAAATGGAGCCACACCTATACTTGCTCGATAACTGCTTGTCAGTAGAGAATTCCACCAATGGTAAATACTTATCCCAACTCCCTTTGAAGTCTAGGACACAGTAGTCTTAATAGATCTTCAAGAGTTTGAATAGTCCTCTCCGATTGTCCGTCCGCTTGAGGATGGTATGCCGAATCAATCAGAAATCCGCTCCATAGCTTTTTTTGCAAGCTAACCCAAAATCGTGAAGTGAATCTTGGGTCACGATCCAAACTATGGATACCGGCATGCCATGCAATCTCACAATCTCATTTACGTATATACGAGCAAGACGCTCAAGGAATAAGTCTCCGATTTGCAAGAAAAATGAGCGTACTTTGGTTAATCTATCAACAATAACCCAAATAACATTTATGCCTTGAGAAACCGTGGAAGACCCAGAATCTAAATCCATGGTAATGTGTTCCCACTTCCATTTCGGAATCTCAAGTGGTTGCAATGGACCCTTTAGGCACTTGATGCTCCGCCTTTACACGCCGACAAGTTAAACACCTCGAGATAAACTTCGCAATCTCTCTCTTCATATTGTTCCACCAAAATGTATGTCAAGATCACGATACATTTTTTGGTACTTCCAGATGGATTGCAAATGGGTGTATTGTGTGCCTCCATCATGATCTTGTACTTCAAATCGTAGTCGTTAGAACACAAAAGTCCGGAGTGGACTCAAGTATTCCTTCTTCATCGATTCTTGCTTCTCGAATAACACCTTCTTGACTTTCTTCTTCATACGCATCATCTCCGGTCTCGGGGCTCGAGCAACTTTAACTTTTTCGATTAAAGTCGGTTCTATGCGATACTTGACATCATCGCATGGGTCCCCGAGTCTTGAATTCTATCTTCATCTTTTGTAAATCACACAAAATGGGCCTTTGTGGTTGACAACATCGCACTCGCTCCTCGCATATGATCTTCTACTCAACGCGCCACCACCACGCTCGCTTTTTCCCAGATGGTATCAAATGGTGTGGTCGTAATCTTTCAATAAATGAGCCAACGCCGCTTGCCGCATGTCGAGTTCCTTTTTTGGTGAAGAAATATTTTTGGCTTTTTTACGGTCCTAATATATCTCCACTTTCTCCCCATATAGATAAGCCTCCAGATCTTTAGCGCGAAAACGATCGCCGCTAACTCTAGATCATGAGTAGGATAATTCCTCTCATATTCTTTTTAAGTTGTCATCAGGCATAAAGCTATGACTTTCCCATGTTGCATGAGAACACATCCTAACCCTTTGCCCAAGCATCATCAGATAACAAATCCATCCGAACCGATGGTATTGTCGTAACAAAATGCCAAATGAGTCTCCTCTCGAGCTCTTGAAAACTCTTCTCGCATTCCTCGCCCATACGAATTTTGTATCCTTCCGAGTCAACCGAAGTTAATCTGAGTAGCGATTCGAGAAAATCCTTCCACAAATCTCCGATAATAACCAAATAAAGCCCGTAAAGCTACGTATTTCTGGCCACCGCCTTCTGCTGTTCCCAACTTTGTAGATTGCTTCAATCTTCACGGTCAATGATACTCCATGTTTTGACACCACGCGCCCAAGGAATGCTACTTCCTCAAGCCGTAACTCGTGATTTCTTCAACTTGCATATAACTTGTTTTCACGGCCTTTCGAGTACCAAATTTTCAAATGGTGCTCATGATCTTCACGACTTTTTGAATATATGAGGATGTCATCAATAAAGACAACAACGAATCGATCCAAATATTCCTTGAATACTCTGCTCATCATATCCATGAAAGTCAGCAGGAGCATTAGTCAATCCAAAAGACACGACTAAGAATTCATAATGCCCGCATCGAAGTTCTCAAGGCGCCTTTTTGAATATCCTCGCCTAATCTTCAAATTGATGATATCCGTAATCTAAGATCGATCTTTGAAAAGAATTGTGCTCCTCAGAATCGGGTCAAACAGTCATCAATGCGAGGTAGCGGATACCTATTCTCGATGGTGACATGGTTCAATTCCCTCGATAGTCAATACAAAGTCGCATACTCCCGCCTTTTCTTCTTTTTACAAATAAAACAGAGCACCCCAAGGAGATGTACTAGATTTAATGAAACCGATGTCCAACAACTCCCGTAGTTGACCTTTAACTCCTCAAGTTCAATAGAGCCATTCGATATGGGTTTTAGAAATGGGCTTTACTACCAGTTCAAGATCAATAAAGAATTCAACTTCACGCTCGGGGTAGACCGAAGTTCTTCAGAAATACGCCAGAAATTTACTAACAACAGAATATTATTCAAATCGACGTGTCTTTATTCAAATCCATAACATGGGCTAAGAAAGCTTGACATCCGCTTTTTTAATAAACGAATAGCTTTATGACTTGATATGACAAAGATTGATTTTAGTGGTTTAGTTGTTTGAATTGCATAACAAAGTCAAGTTAGAATATGAAAACTAACAACCTTACGAAAAATAATCAATTTTGGTATGATGAGTAGTTAACCAATCAATCCCTAAAATCACATCAAAAGCAAGTATCTTTAAAGAGATAAGGTCAATGTGTAATGTGATGGTGCCAACTTGATCAAACAAGATTTATAAACAAAGGATGTAATGAAAGTTTCTCCTAACGAGTCTCCACATATAAGTCAAAGTCTAATTTCTCCTGAGTCAAGTTTAAACGCTGAGCACAAGCAGAGAGAGAAAAATGAATGGGTAGCACCAGATTCAGTAAGGTATAAACTTCGCAAGAATTTATGATTAGCTTACCCGTGATCACCTCGCTTGGGTTCCTCGATTTTGACCACCACAACAAACGCCTTCCAGAACCGCTGACTTTGACTTTTCGGGATAAATTTTTGAGTCACCATCCCCATCGGACTTGGTTTCGCTACCGCATAATCTCGAGCGATATGTCCTTCCTTTCCACAATTATAACATACCTTGAACTGCTAGGGGATAGCTTGGGCAATATATGTCCTCTTTTTCACATTTATAATATACGACCGGTGGTCGCTTCTCCTCCCTTAGAACCAAATGTCATTGGTGCCGACGCCTTCACATTGTCATTGTTGAATCTCCTTTTTTAAAATCTCCCCCTCGCTTCTTCTATTTTCACGGCCATGATTACCACCAGAGTGGTTACCGCTTTTGTCCGTATTTTTCTTTCCCGCCGGTTATCGCTGTTCGATGATCGCCGCCACCGGTATGATCCTCGTCAGGGTCCCCTGCTGAACGTATCATTATCTCGCTTTCTAATAATTGAGCCCTCGCTGACAACATCCGAATATAGAGAAAAATTTATGAGAAAATGAGATATCGACGACGCCGGTTTCAAACCTCTCGTAAACATCCGCTACATATATGCTCTCATTCTCCACCAAATGAGGTGCAAACCGATAACTCCGCAAACTTCGCCTCGCATCGGGACACCGCCATGTTGTTTTGCTTCCAATCTAATAAACTCTACTTCCTTCATATGACGAATACTTTCAGAAAGTACTTGTCATTGAATAGCTTCAAACGCTTCCCAAGACATGCCGAAAAGTACCGATGGGTACGCTTCACGATTCCCACCAAGAATCCGCCTCATTACGAACATAAAGGTGGCGAATGGAACCTTCTGCTCCTCCGCATCCCAAGACATCGAATATCTTGGTAATTTGTTTGACCCACGCCTCCGCTTTAATCGGATCCGCTTTTCCCTGCACTTCGTGTGTCCCAACTTCGAACTCGCTTGGTCAGGATAAAACCGTAAGGCTGCTATCATTTCCACCACCTATTTTGTACACGAAGTCTCCTCGCCCGATTTTGCATGAACCGCAAAAAGCTTCTAAACATTCCATCGCTCATCGCCTCGATCAAGGGTGTTGTTTATGAGGAACATTGCCACTTACAGTCACGCGCTTTCCTCATCATCAGGGGTAAAGGTGTTCCACTGGCCTCATTTACTCCATCATTAACATTCTCACGCCATTCTCAAATATCGCCATAAAACAAGGGTTAATTAAAGAAATTAACATATCACATAATATCCCTATATTCTCGACTTCAACCAACAAATAAGCTTAGTAGGACACACTAGCTAAGGATTTACTCTGCTCTCCCTCCTAGTTCTATTCCCCGATCTCCGGCCAGAGATCATATCCCTAAGCTCGATACTAACCGTGACGCCCCAAAAATAGGTATACAACACCCATTCTGAGTCGCCAAATACATGGTACGTAAAAACAACTACAACTTTATTAATACAATTGTCGTGGCAAAAAATACGACAACACATAAACCGTGAGTTTAAAAACAAATATTGTCTTCTGCATAATATCAACACTCAAATAAGTCCTCATTACAATTATTGATACACTATTTTACAAAATAGTGAGGACTACTAAAACAACTTTCTAGAACCTTCATTCCATACCCCCACTAGTACTCGCTACATTCTCGCCTCCCCGAGAAGAAAAAAATGGAACAAAAAGGAAAAGGGTGAGCTCAACTAGCCCAGTAAAGAATATTATGACTAAGATAATATAGAACAAATTATCGTTAGTCCTCAACAGGAAAAATCTGATAAAATACAATAGACAACAAGTTTTAAATCAATATTCGCAGCGAAAATAATAATTCATTAGAAGAGTTACGTAGAGAATGAAATCTACTTTCTTCTATGAATTTAAAAGTTTATCATCAATATTTTATCCCTCAGAACATCAATCAATATACATCTTGAATCAAATATTCATCTTTGCACTACAGCCAAAGCCAAAGATATTCATCACCGGTCATGTTCATCTCAACACTGTACATCTTTGCACTACGCCCAAAGATATTCATAAGAAAATCAACCATCTTTGCACTACAAAAAGCCAGATATTCAAGAATATCATCATTTAGACCGAGGATGATGAAAAAAATATTTTAAAGAAAACGAATCCAAAGTGAAACAAAAGAACAAATATTAAGGATTCAGACTTTTAAACAATCCAAGTTCAAAAATACTTCATAAATAATCATAGTGAAGTAAAATTCAAGAATGATCAAAACATGGATACAATCAAAGCTAGTATCCATAATAGATATTTTGGACAAAAAAACAAAAATTTAATTTTTCTCGTGAATAAGGTCGATTCGTGAATAAAGGTCAGATACGTGAATAAAGGTCGTATACGTGAATAGTAACCCCGACACTAAAAGACAAGAATTTCACAAGAAAAATCTTACCAATATTTCCTAAGATAATGATATTGAAAGAAATAATATCATTTATAAAAAAATAACATCCCTTACCTCGAAAAAGACAAAGATTTCGACCGAATATCGATATAAATAATAAGGAACTTGCACCAGATAAAGAACACTCAAAGTATCAAAATACTCACAAGAATACGCTCGATAATATAGAGAGAGAGAGAGAGAAAAAAACTTCAGTTTCGTGTGATTTTCAATTCTAACCTAAAGACCCTATTTATAGAAAAATGCTTAGAACACCAAAAGTAGTAAAATTTAATAAAATATTATATATTTTTAATTAAATTTTACGCACACACTTTTTTGACAACTCAATTCAATTCATGCAACATACTAGTAACCAAAAAAAAAAAAAAAACGTTTTTCTTAAAAAAAAAATATTTAAAACTTCAAAAATCAATTATTCCTAACTTCTAACTTCAATAATTCATAATAAATAGCCCTTTTATCGTAAAAATTCAAATCTTATGTCCATTCCATAGAAAATTCAATTTCTCTACAACTTTGTAGTTTTAAGTTTTTCCAAATTCCAAATGTAAAATCGACCAAAATCCACAAACTGACGACGATTTTACAAGCTATAATCAAATTTCAATTTCAAGAAATGGGGTCCACAAACATGTTTAATATGTTTTAAATATTTTTAAAAAAAAAATACTCTCCTCCTCATTTATTTATCATATATCACACATTCATTGTAAAAATATCACCATTATTATATTATTATAATATAATAATATATTTAAATGAATTATTTTATCGTAAAAGATAAAATATCAATTTTCAACAATTGTCACATTAAAAAATTTCTCCATCTATATCCACATAAAATGAATATTTTCCTTATCATATAAATCAATAATTAATTATTCACAAATAATATTACGTAATCACAATATCGACAACCAGCCGCTTCCTCAGAAAGAGGGGGGCTTTCCAATAAGGATTTCTCCTTATCGGCGCAATTAGGTGACCAAACCTCTCCTTAGATGTAACTTTCTAGA
Organism: Panax quinquefolius; assembly: GCA_020205615.1. NCBI lineage: Eukaryota > Viridiplantae > Streptophyta > Magnoliopsida > Apiales > Araliaceae > Panax > Panax quinquefolius. The sequence continues at coordinate 80,459,374 of CM035173.1, read as the reverse complement.
CATTGCCAATAATGCTATCTAATAATATTATTCAAATAATATGAATTATTGATCCGATAATGGAAAATATCGTAAAAGACAATTATCAAACAAACAATAATATAAAATATCAACGTAGCAATTATCAATCAATAAAATAAAATATCAATAAAGAATTACCGTAATAATTATCGAGTAGTGCCTTCTTCACGTAAGAATCAATAATCGTGCAATACCGCAGCTACCGTGTTTTTTAACCACCGAGTATTTCCAACAAGATAATCTGTAATAACTACGCCAAGTATTTATAAACAACTTATACTTGCTGCTTTTCATCCAATCGCTTTCATTATGGGGCCCACATAAGGTCATACCGTCATATTTAATATTCCCCGACAAAGAAGAATATTCCACGACCAAACGAATATTCCCCGACAACAATGAATATTTTATAACCACTTGCTTATTTAAAAATTTTGATTTTACCCATAACTAACCACATTAATCAAATCAACCCTTACTATTTCAAAATAATAAATAGAGAAATTTAATTTCATTTATAATAAGTACATCAAAACATGTGTAGATCCGGCATGGTCAAACCATGTCGAAATGCTTCTTGAGCATTTCTGGGTTTTCCAGAAACTCTCCAAGCAGTTGGTCAACTATAGTTTGACCATGATTAATTTTCACCCTGGTCATGCTCTAAGTGTTCTGATGATTTGAATATGGAGTTCATATACCAGTATATACCATCAAAACAAGAACATAGCTAAAATCATAAACACTTGTAAGATCTGCAGCCCTAAACATCTTGTCAGACCGTTTCTGGAAAAATCTGGGTTTCCCAGAATTTCATTTTCGTGACCGGTCAACCCTATTTGACCACTTATAACTTTTAATTTATAACAGAGCTGAACCTGATTTAAGTTTCACATGAAAGACCACATTAAATACTACAAGTACCAACCTTCAAACAACAAAAATACATAACAGGCAAAGATTAAAGATGTCTGACATTTGACTGTCAGACACAAAAACAACAATTTCCATATTCTTGAAATCTTCAAATCTGAGCTTATAGATGTTATGGATCTAACATCTATCAATCCAGATCATTAATATACACTATAAACAACATATATTAACACTCAAACATAACTTTTAACAGAGGATCAATGATCAAATTTCTAGGGTTAGGTTTATACCTTAATGAACAATTTTTTGATTCAAAGCTTCTGATTTGCTATGTGTGTTGGTGGTGCTTGAATATGGGGTTGAAATACTTGTCAATTTCATGGGTTAGAGAGAGAGAGAGAGGGACTAGGTAGTGAGTTGGTGTGCAAATGGGCTAAAAAATGAACTTTATCTCTCTTTCAATCTATATATATATATATATATATATATGATAATACAATGTATATGGCAAAGATATAGGTGATTCTTTGGAGATTTTTTGGTCACATGGTGTATCTAGGTTGACCACCAACTCTTATTTTAGCAAGATCCACAAGTTATGTCCGATAATGGAAGAGGGCATTTTGGTCCTTTTATTGTACGGAAATTAACCTCACTTTTTCACTTTACAAATTCAAACAATTAGCACAAGAGTAAGCAAGGATCGATCCCACAGAGAGTGATTTGTTTTATATTTATTCTATTATTTTGATAGAAAATAAAGATGGGGATTTTTTGAAAATTGTTTTGAAACTAAGAAAATAAGAATTAATGATAATATTAATTAAAGATGTAAAAACTTCGCTTTCATAGCTCAGCTTTCACCAAGTACAACAATCAATTAATCAAGTTATTATTATTTTCCTTCAATGAAACTATTAGCCCTAGATAACAATAAGCTCTACTATCCAAAATTCTCCTTAGATTATCACCGTATGAAAACAAGCTTCTCACCGATTCTAACTAGCATACAACCTAGAATAAGCTCTCTAGATTTAATATGATAGAAGCATTAAGAAATAGAGAATTAAGCTAATCCAAGCAACAAACACATAAGCTCGATTTGTTTAACTTGTTTTCTAATAATCTTAGCAATACACAAAAGCTTGTCCACAATTAGTATTACCAAGTTGTTACTTGTGATGAAGAAAGATATCAATTACACGTAATACCAATCATAATCTAGCAGATGATAATGATCAAATTAACTCAATTGTCCATATTAAATCAATTAAATCAATTAGCATGCAATCAATGAAAACAGATTATCAAAAGAAATTTCACACAAGAGAGAATAAATAATAATACTCAATTAATCAATTACTGGTAACAAGGATTCACCTCCCTTTAGAACTGAATAAAAAGAACTAGCCTGACATGCTCTTGAGTCTACACTCCAATAGATGATAGTTGATAGTTGAATGAATAAAACCCTGACTCTCATCCTCTATTTATAGTGCTAGACAAAGTCCTAAATCCTATAGGAAGTAGAAATCCAAATCCTAAAAGGAATTACAAATCATAACTAGTTTCCATAAAGAAATAGAATTCAATTTGAAAATAAATCTTAGTCTAAAAGATATCCTAAATCTAATAGAAATATCAATCCAATTCCATGTAGAAGTCTACCAAAATTTGCATTTAGAAACTTTCCAAAAATCCAAGATTTCTCAATTTTCCCGCTCAAATTCGTTGGGGCGAATTTTCATTTCCTGCTGCGACGTCCTTTGGTAAAATGAGCATAACTTTTGATTCAGGAGGAGTTACGGGGCCTGATACCTATCAAAACGAAGATATCGACGAGTTATACAACTTTCATTCTTTGAGAATCGGCAGAATCGTTCTGTATCAAGGTCGAAATCAGGCTCCAAGTGACTGTTGTGATTGCAACTTCCAAACTTTGAGGTTCAACGTCCGTTTAGTAAAAATATCATAACTTTTTCATATGAACTCCGTTTTGGACGATTCAAGATATTCTGGAAAGCTAAAGAAGAGCTCTACAATAAAATCCAAGTTTCCAAGCCAAGACCATGCATCCAACTTAATGCTAAAAACCCTGCAATTTTTTATTTTTCCTCATTTCAGCACCAATTCTTCCTGAAATCATTAAACACCTTAATAAGCTCATATACACATGAAACATGCAATAAAACTAAACATAAAGGAAACAAAATAAATGAATAATATTCACTCATCAAATTCTCCCACACTTAGCCTTTTACACGTCCTCGTGTAAACCAAAAGTTTGATTTCTAGAAAAATTCTATTCAACCATCATGTCAAAAGATTTCAAGGTACAAATCATGATTATCAACACTAAATTTGCAAAAATCTAATCAATGCCTTATCAGTTAACTCGCAATGAACAACCTTACTATTTCACCAATGAATTTCATTAAACCAAATTGTAGCCACACAAGTAACTTTCCCAAAATCCACATACTTACTCAACTTAGTTACCATGGAACAAAAACGTGTAAACTCCACTCATAACCAAGAACAAATTTTTCCTTGCTTTTTAATTTTTTTATAGAACCTTCTTTTTAGCACAGATGAATGTATTTTCATGTTTTTTTTTTTTTTGATTTTTTTTTTCGACATGTGCAATGTCTCCTTTTCTTAGGCTTTTCAGAGTTACCCATTAGCTTAACTTTCCACCAACGACTCCCAAAACCGATGATCTTAGGGCGCTAGGTGTAGAGACACCCCTAAGGCTTACTTATTCAAGTAACAAAGGCCACAAAAGTCGACTAGTCAAGTCGCTTTTATCCATCGCACTTTTCAAATGTGAATACCGATGCTTCCCGAGGCTTAGATACCCAGCTTATTTCAAGACAATGGACATTGAAGCGATTTTCAATTTTCATTTTTTCCTTCTTTTTTCATTTTTTTTCATTCATCATTTTTTTTTTCACATGGTTCTCAGAACAAATAAAGCAAGTTAAATAGCTTCTAAGTCGTGAAATCAGTGCACATAGACAACTCCACAAATAACTTAGCCAAATAAACATGCTTCTCATATTCAAGTACTCATGTATCACAAATTCAATTTAAATCAATTACTATGGATCATGGCTTAGTTGTCATCATTCATTAACAAATTAAGCACCAAACAGATTCTGAATTTTAGCATCAATTTTCAATCTTTGACTTTAACCTTCGAACACATAGGCAAATAGAATCATGAAATCCAAGATTTTCAAAAATTTCAAAAGCATTATTTTTTTCAAATTCCCCATCGAAATCGGATCAATATCCCCTAATAAAATAAAAACCTAAATCTTCCCCCCACACTTAAACCTTACCATTGTCCCCAATGTAAGAAAATCATGCAAAGAAGAAAAAACTACATGCAACTAAAAAAACTAATAAGTAAAGGGATAGAGAGATCAAATCGAGTTCTCGGTCGCTTCCCAAGCAAATGCCCTTTGTTTATTGTCATTGGCTTGACATCATCCTTCTCATTCTATGTAATCGACTTTGTGTACTTCAAGTGGAGTGGTAATAGCTTTCAATTCATTAGAGCATCCTTCATATCATGATTTTGCTCCATTCCAATTTCTCAAATCATTCTCGATAATTGTATTTGATCAAAAGATTCTCTCGCACTATAGAAGTCAACAACATCAGTAGAAAAAACAAAATCAACAATACCAAGATACCTTTTAGTCTCATATGTGTTGAATCGACATGTGCCTCATCCAATTCCATAGTTAAGGTCCCATGATATGTATCATGTAGTGTTTTTTTGTTTGCAACACTCGTATCACCTATATCCTCTTTGCAAAGATCTCGCAAAACTTATCCAATTCTTCTCCTCTTCCTCTTGTTCATCCTTTTCGCACTTTGAATACTTGATTTCTTCTTCAAATTTAGTAGTAGCCTCAAGCACTTCCAACCGGTTTCCACTAGTGAACTCCTCATCATCTTTAAGTTTTTGTTCCTATTCGCCATTTCTTCCGTGAAATTTTCATTAGACTCAGATACCACGTTGAATTCTTTCCAACTTTCAAATTCCTTGTTAGAACTTGTGGAAAAGGTAGTTTCGGTTCATAAGTCGAAAGAGGTGGAAATTTGTGCTTGAGTACATCATCACGCTTTTTTTCACTATCATTTGACTTGCTTTGTATTGAATTTCCTTTTGCTTGATCCTCCTCACCACATCTCAATGTTATGGCACTTACATTTTTAATAGTTTGAGAAAGTGACCTTCCTACCGTGGTTGCAAGCTGACCAACTTGGTCCCTTAGATCTTGAACAGAAGTTCTTGTCTCCTACTGAATTGTTGTGTCTGACTCATGAACTGTTGTGTTTGGTTCATGAATGCCTTGAACATATCCTCCATAGATGTCCCAGAATCGACAGTACTTCTTGGTTTTCATGTGGTAATCGAGGTTGAGCTTCATTGAAAACCTTTCATATTCCTTGCGTACCATTTGTTGAACCAAAGCAGCTTAAATCGTAAAATCATTGCTCCAAGTCTCTCGTGCTTACCCCATTTACCCTTTGTGGTGTGTGATCCATCTTAGTTCCATAATGTTGTGAGTTAGCTACCATGTTTGCAATTAAGTTCCTCAACTTCCGGAGTCTGTGTTTACCAAAGGTTCTCCACACTTGCGCATCAATCATGCTTCTTTCCATTGGTAGCAACCCCTCATAGAAGTAATCGGATCAAGTAATGTTCATCAATTCCGTGAGGTGGACAAATGAACACAACTTCTTGAACCTTTCCCAATACTCGTAGAGAGTTTCTCCCATCGAATCGCATGATTCTCGCATATCTCCTTCCTCAGATCGACAACTCTTGATGCAGGAAATACCTCTAAGAATAACCTTTGCATATCACCCATGATCGTATTAATTCAAGGAAGATAGTATAACCATCTTTTTTAGCCAAATCAATTAATGAGAACGGAAAAAGTCTAAGCTTTATCTGCTCCTCTATCACCCCTTGTTCTTTCATCGTGGAACACACCACATGGAACTCCTTTAGATGCTTATATGGATTTTCACCTGTAAGACCACGAAAAGTAGGCAAAAGACTAATTAGTCTAGAGTTAAGTTCAAAAGCAACATCTAAAGTAGGATAATCAATACAAAATGATGATTGATCAAGATCGAGAGTAGCTAGTTCTTTTAAAGTCCTATTTTTGTTTGGCACCACCATCTTTTCCTCTTCAAGTGATGGAACAAGAGCTTCTTCTATATCCGCAATTTTCTCTATCTCTTGAACAAAATTTAAGTCACTAGAGTGAGAGGATTAAGTTATAAAATAAAAAGAAAAGGAAAAAAATAATAAATAAACAAAACAAAGAATAAACAAAAAAATAATTAACACTCCCCGAACAATCTACGCCAAAATTTGGGAGTCATCGCTTTACACTCCTAAATTAACCTCACTTTCACTTTACAAATTCAAACAATTAGCACAAGTTAGTAAGTAAGCAAGGATCGATCCCACAGAGAGTGATTTGTTTTATATTTATTCTATTATTTTGATAGAAAATAAAGATGGGGATTTTTTGAAAATTGTTTTGAAACTAAGAAAATAAGAATTAATGATGAAGTTAATTAAAAATGTAAAAACTTCAGCTCATAGCTTGGGCTTTCACCAAGTACAACAATCAATTAATCAAGTTATTATTATTTTCCTTCAATGAAACTATTAGCCCTAGATAACAATAAGCTCTCGCTATCCAAAATTCTCCTTAGATTATCACCGTATGAAACAAGCTCTCCACCGATTCTAAACTAGCATACAACCTAGAATAAGCTCTCTAGATTTAATATGATAGAAGCATTAAGAAATAGAGAATTAGGCTAATCCAAGCAACAAACACATAAGCTTGATTTGTTTAACTTGTTTTCTAATAATCTTAGCAATACACAAAAGCTTGTCCACAATTAGTATTACCAAGTTGCTACTTGTGATGAAGAAAGATATCAATTACACGTAATACCAATCTTAATCTAGCAGAATGATAATGATCAAATTAACTCAATTGGCAATATTAAATCAATTAGATCAATTAGCATGCAATCAATGAAAATATATTATCAAAAGAAATTTCACACAAGAAGGAATAAATAATAATACTCAATTAATCAATTACTTGTAACAAGGATTCACCTCCCTTTAGAACTGAATAAAAAGAACTAGCCTGACATGCTCTTGAGTCTATACTCCAATAGATGATAGTTGATAGTTGAATGCCTTAAACCCTGACTCTCATCCTCTATTTATAGTGCTAGACAAAGTCTTAAATCCTATAGGAAATAGAAATCCAAATTCTAAAAGGAATTACAAATCATAACTAGTTTCCATAAAGAAATAGAATTCAATTTGGAAATAAATCTTAGTCTAAAAGATATCATAAATCTAATAGAAATATCAATCCAATTCCATGTAGAAGTCTACCAAAATTTACATTTAGAAACTTTCCAAAAATCTAAGATTTCTCAATTTTCCCGCTCAAATTCGTTGGGGCGAATTTTCATTTCCTGCTGCGACGTCCTTTGGTAAAATGAACATAACTTTTGATCCGGAAGGAGTTACGGGGCCTGCTACCTATCAAAACGAAGATATCGACGAGATCTACAACTTTAATTCTTTGAGAATCGACAGAATCGTTCTGCATCAAGTTTGAAATCAGGCTCCAAGTGACTGTTGTGTAAATTACAACTTCCAAACTTTGAGGTTCAACGTCCGTTTAGTAAAAATATCATAACTTTTTCATATGAACTCCGTTTTGGACGATTCAAGATGTTCCCAAAACCTAAAGAAGAGCTCTACAATAAAATCCAAGTTCCAAGCCAAGACCATGCATCCAACTTAATGCTAAAAACCCTGCAATTTTTTATTTTTCCTCATTTCAGCTCCAATTCTTCCTGAAATCATTAAACACCTTAATAAGCTCATATACACATGAAACATGCAATAAAACTAAACATAAAGGAAACAAAATAAATGAATATGCAATATGCACTCAGTCCATATGTGTAGAAGCGACATGTGGGGCCCACGTGTGACTTTAGAAATCTGATCATTTACGGGGAGCTACGTCACGGGAAAGTTTATATATATATATATATTATATATAAATTTTATTTTATTATTATTATAAATGTAATAAAACAAAAAACTTTTTATATAAAACAGAATACTTTTTATAAAGTTTTGTTTTATTATATAATTATAAATAGAATATATTATATTTTATTGCATAGTATCCTTTCCATTCTCCTATAAATAGGATGCTTAGTTAGAATTGAAAAACACACCATAAATTCAGAGAATTCTTCTTCTATAATCTTGAGTGTATTTCTTTAGAGTTTAAGAAAGCTTTGAGCGTAGAAAATAGTGCAAGTTTTCTTCAAGTATATCCCCGCCCTACCCGTCGGAATACTCTTCTTTTTAAGGTAAGGGGTATTATTCTTTCGTATTCATTAAGAGAGTTATTTTCTTTCAATACTCGTAAGGGTTGTTATTCCATTCTTTATTATTATGTTGGAATAACCTATCTATGTGAAGTACCACATACATGGTGAAATTCTTCTGTTATTCCATTCTTTATTATTCTATTGGAATAACCTGTCTGTGCGGTCTATCGCATGCCTGGTGAATTCTGTTGTTATTACATTCTTTATTATTCTGTTGGAATATCCCGGCCCAATCAAGGATTCTGTGACCGGTTCCATTCTTTATTATTCTGTGGGGAATAACTCATGCATGCATTACGCATGACCTGGTTCCATTCTTTATTATTCAGTTAGAATATCCTATCTGTGCGAATTACACATGACCTGGTTCCATTCTTTATTACTCTGTTGGAATAACCTGTCTATGTGAATTACCGCATGCATGGTGAATGATCCATTGTATTCATCCCTTATTAACTTGTGGAAATGATCCGTCTACGTGGATTACCGCATGGCGGGCAAAAATCCATTTGCAGTTTCATATATTCTATTATACTCAGTTGGTTAAAGTTTTGGCTTCTATACTCCATGAAATTAGTAGAATATCCTGGATATTTGCGCTTCATCCAGTATCTTTTCATGAAAATATTCTTCTGAGCATTCTTGAATTTTACTCCACAAAGTAGTATCATGTTGACAATTTGGAAGTTATTGAGTTCAGGATAAATTAACTTATAAATCTTTAAAATTTATTCTTGAACTTGTTTTATTGAATTGTCATCATCATCATCCTCATGCTTATATTATATTGAAAGTCATCTGTGGCCTATAGTGCATAGATGGACTTGGTATGATTATGACCAGGGATTATTCAGTATAATCATGACCGTAATGTTATAAATGATGTGGAAAAAGTCCTCATTAGCCCGTAGTGCATTGATGGACAGTTTTTAGTATGATTATGGCTATGGATTCTCTTTGGCCAAGGGTGCAAAGATGAATTTTTTTATGGCATGATCAGGACCATTGATGAAAACACGTATATCCTTGGCCCGTAGTGCATGGATAATTTGTGGTTGTGATACTAATGAATATCCTTGGCCGTAGTCTGGATGATGATGGATTATTTATTGAAATGAGTCTCGGCCGATAAAAGTGATGAAAAACCTTTTAAATCATAGAAGATAGTAGATTTTATTCTCTACTTGACTCTTCTAATGGATTGTTTGTTCCTTGCAGCTTAAACTTGATGTTTGTTCTATTGTATCGGTTTAACATCGTTGAAGGCTAACGATAATTTATTCGCATTATCTTAGTCATAATATTTCTTCTTGGGCTAGTTGAGCTCACCCTTTTGCTTTCATTGTTCTCTTCAAAAATAAAAAGCGTAGGCGAGGACTAGTCGGGGAACGGAGTGACGGTCCAGAGTATAGCATTAGTAGTCCTCACTATTCTATGAAATAGTGTGATAATAAATGTATTGAGGACTTATTTTGAGTTTGAATACTATCTAGAAGACAATATTTGTATTAAAACTCACAGCTCATGTTGTATATTTAAGGTTATATTTGTATTCTGTACTATGTATTTGGCGACTCAGAATAGGTGATGTATACCTATTTTGGGGGCGTCACAATTACTAATTAGCATTAAGCTTTATAATTAAGTGATTAGGGTTTACAATTAGTAAACTAGGGTTATAAATTTGTAATTAGGGTGTTTAATTAAATAGGTTTCCTAAATAGTAATTAGGGTTTCTTTAATTAACATAGGTTATCTAATTTCATAGAATTGAGAATAAGATTTAAGTTTCACTAATTATCATTGAGATTGCTAATTTTAGTAATTAGGGTTACTAATTCTAACAATTAGGGTTATTAATTTAAATAATAGGTTTTCTAGAAATTAATATTTCTAAATATTAATTAGGGTTTACCTAATCAATATAAAATTCTATAATACACAACATACATCATATAACACAATTATATAATGGTCTCGAACTCATAATTGAGTTTCAAATTAGGGTTTCCATTTATCAATTAGTTAATTATTATTTAAGGTTTTTAAATTTCAGAAATTAGGGTTTTAATTTACAATTAGGGTCTCCTATAATTAGGGTCAAATCTTTATAATACATATTATACACCACATAACACAATGACTTAACAGATTTTACAGTCGTAATTGACTTTCAAATTAGGATTTTAACATATTATAACAAAACTGCTCCCCAGATTAACCTTATACACATAACATACATATTTATAGCACTAAAAAATCAAAATATAATTAATATTATATTATTATTCTCATTCCTTGATCAGAATCCAAAATTAGGGTTTGGATTCCATATCTGATTTATCTCATTATATACAACATTATTAATTAAGTTAAATAATTAGCTTAATTAATCTGAAATAAACTCATTAATAATAAAATAGTTAGTATAATAATGCTATAATCACTTCATATATTATTTAAATAATATATAAACATATTTTCATTAATAAAAATATTTTTACTATAAAATTAATTATTATATGAATATAATTTATAATGTGCAATAATTCTAAAATAAAATTATTTGTAATTACTCATGCAATAAATATATTTTATTTATCACATATACACATTGACTTATATCTATTTCCCCACATTTTTAAAAAAAAAAAAATTTATACACAAAATTTCTAATTTAATTATATAGAAAATATCGGGTCATTACATTCACCCTCCCTTATAAAGATTCCGTCCTCGGAATCACCATTTTAAAACCTATACATACCAGGGTACATAGCATACACAATCATTATCAGTTGATCTCAATCAGAATTGATCGAACCAATCTTTAACTTTTCAGCATAAAGCTTATCTATTTGATTACACGAAAAATTTGATTTCTAAGAGAACTCAAATTCCTTCTTCAAAATTTCTTTATAAAAATAATTTACTATATATATATATATATATATATATATAAGAAAACCATAATATATAAGAAAATAAAATTTGTTTGAATAATACCTGGAGTTGCATCCCTAGCTGCGACCGAATCCTGAACAGTCATGTTGAAGACTCATGCGGTTGGTTCTGTTGGTTCATTTGTTGAAGTTGGTCTCGTTGTCGTCAATGTCCTACTGCCTTCTTCTGTATTCGCATTCCTTGTCTCCTTTCTCCTTCTTGGACAGTCTTTCACCTTATGCTCCATTGATTCACAAATAAAACACCCACTATACACTCTTGGATTGGGGCAGTTAGGAGAGATATGTCCCTCCTGCCCACACTTATAGCACACAAACTTTTCTTTTAAACACACTTTCTCGAGTGATTCTATCCGCAATTACCATCTTGCACAACATGTTTCTTTCCACCTCCTGGCTTGTTTCTGGTATTATAGAAATTATCTCCTTTCATCGTATAGGTGGCAAAAACTGTCTTTTACCCCTCCGTTATCCTAGCTATCACAAATGCTTCTACGGGGTCAGTTGATCTTCTAAATCCTGGCGATTCAATTGTCTTGAAGTCTTTGATGTTCGCCAATCTATTGTTTGGCTGCTTTCCCGCGGCTGGTATTCCGTTCTGCATAGCTTGAGCATCCATTTTCGCAAAATTCTGTGTCGGGTCTGGTTGTTCTCCGGCTTTGTTGACAGATTCTTCTGTCCTTTGGTTTCGTTTTCGTCTCCTCGATGGCATTATCATAAATTATTCTTATTAACTTACATTCTAAGCCTTATCGTATACGCTTAACATATAACGCGAAATTTTCTACTCAAATAATCATGTATTCAAAATATTAGATTTTAAAAATTTGGTTTACTATAATAACCAGGGTTTAGATAAATAATTACTATCTTTATACAAAACTTATTTCATTAATCCCTCATAGATTCATATTCATAATTCTTGACATACCATAGCACATACTGCTTAAACATCCGCTATCCCTTTGTGACTCAAAAGTCGAGAATTGCTTCCATAACTTATCCAAAAGTTAAGAATATTATATTACACAGTCATACCTATCATATACACCACATAGAAACATACCTATTCAAGTAATACTAATACTACTTATCTTCTACACATTCGCTAAGGATCAATTGCTTAGTATTCTATATATTCCCATTATCCTCGATAATCCATTCACACATAACTATACTAGTGCTCCTTGTAGACATTTGGTACTCGTTTGATTATTGAGTTTCTAGAGGTCAAGGGTTCAAGGGCTAGTGAGGAAATGGAGTAATAATTCAAGAATGAAATGAGGTATTCTAAAATACTTCCCTTTTTCTTACCACACATTATGAGTTTAAGAACTCACCACAAACATAAGAGTTTAAGAACTCGAGCTTAATCTTATATTCTTTAACTATGCTCTACCTATCAGTTATACTATCATTTCTGGGTCTAGTACTACTTTTTCCAAAATAACCACCTTATTAATGTAGCTTTCAATGTGAGCCTCTATTTCAGCTTTTGGCTTTGATATTGGCTCGATTATGGAGGTTGGCTTCTTCTTTACAATCCGAGGGTATCCTAATCCTTTTCCACCTAACCTTTACACACATAAATTATCCTGATCAACTTATAATATATATACACAACAAATAATATTTTTATATAAGTTAACTTTTATTTTATTTGACGATTAACTTATTCAATTCATCTCCTTTTTAAACTCTATATGAGTTATTTGTATTTTCAACATTTCCCTCTGTTCCAAGGTTATAGCCTAAGGTCTAACCCACCTAAGGTTTTTAACCCAAAAGCTCTGATACCATATTGTAACACCACCAAATTCAGGTACTTGAAACCCAAACTCGATGCTTCACGATGCCATTTCTATGAGCAAAATAATACTAATAATAATAACAATAATATAAATATCAAACTTAATTTATATATATCAGAGTCTAATCCCAAGTACGCAACCTTCACTATAATTCTTTACATGATAGATAATACATATCATAGTTTTAATATAGTCTAACTATTACAAAAGATACCATTAAACATATTCTGTTTGTTTACCTTTTCACTTAATCTTGTCTGAACCTTCAGGTTGATCACGCTTAGCTGAAAACATTTAAATTTAAAGTAAGAATGAGCATTTGGATGCCCAACAAGTAATAACAATTATAAATATAATTAGCTGAAAGAATTAAATATTTTCTTTGTACATCACTTCTACAACGAATTAATAGTTGTGAAGTAAACTGAACCGATAATAATAACATAACAATTCTATACCAAAATTTTGAAACTACGTATAAATGGGATTTAGTTGACATACTATGAACATTATTTTCAATTTTTAAATAGGTTTAACAGAACTTCATCTGCAAACCGTCATAACTTACGGGCGCGAGGGTGATCATCCCAATGTGTCCTGTATTGATCAATTCTACATACAAGAACGATATTATCGTTCACTCTGTCCACCTTGGGCGCATAAAAGTTTCCCTTGATCGGGATGTTCATACTTAGTCGGGAATCCGAACCAAAACAATTTGATTGGATATAAATTTTTTTTATCATATTCAACGATATTTCTAAATCTGTGTTTAGATGATCAAATAACTTAGAGGTATGTGTGTGTGTGTGTATATATATATATATATATATATATATATATATATATATATATATATATAACACGTGATTAAATAAAATGGTTATCCAAGTGAGGTCACTTGTATAACCATATTTAGAAATTAACGAACAAAATATATATACGAGTTATATAATATAATATCATGTTGATAAACAATGATCGGATATATATATATATATATATATATATATATATATATAATAATATAGGTTAATAATCTGTACAATAATAATATAATTCAAAAACTTTCTTATTCATGTCCATCAGATAAAGAAAATGCAAAGGTAGGATACTTTCCGTCTGTCCGCTTTCTGATAATACGAACTTAGTTTTATCTTTTATAATCAAACCTATCATTAATAAGATCATTTGATCGATTAGAATTACATACTATAACACATAGCACTGCTTATTGCAGTCAGCACATAACCTAATCACCTTGTCAGACATATTCAACAGTCATCGAATCACAAACAAACATTAATACAATCAAAATATCCAAGTCCATATCAATTTCTGAAATAGGTCGGTGTACCGACAACTTTATCGGGTATTTATCGAGTCTAAGACTCTATCCAGTAGTTCAATAACTATAATTATCAGTCATATTATTTTTAAATGACTTATAATAATTTTAAAACATTTATTATAATTTATCATGAATTTTCAAACATCAGAATCATTATTAAATGATTTAAATATTAAATTATTCTATTATCATTAATATTTAATTAATATTAAACTATTAAGGAAACCATTGCCAAAATGTTAAAGTTATTTATAATAACTCAAAATATTTTTAAAACATTTATATTACCCTTAAATGATTTTTAAAACATTTAAAATCATTTTTAAATAATTACCATTAATATTAAAATATTAATGTACTATTCCTCAAAATATTAGAAGTCATTAAGTATAATTTAAAATATTTTTAATTCATTTATATCCTTTTTAAATGATTTTTAAATAAATAAAATAAATTTTAAATTATTTATTTAATATAATTATTAAATAAACTTAATATTATTAATATTTAATTAATATCGATAATATTAAATTATTAATGAAATTATCCTTTAAATATTAAAAGTTATATTTTATAACTTAAAATATCTTTAAACACTTTATTTTTATTTAAAATGATTTTTACAATATTAAAATTATTTTAAACTAATTTATTTAATATAATTATTAAATAAATCTAATATTATTAATATTAAATAATTATTATTTTCATGACAAAATATCAAAAGTTATATTTTATAACTTAAAATATTTTTAAAATCTTTAAATCATTTTTATATGATTTTTAAATCATTAATTCTATTTTTCATAATTTATTCAATACATTTATTAAATAACTTAAATATCATTAATATTATTTAATTAATGAAATTCATCAAAAAATATTAAAAGTCATTATAAATAACTTAAAATATTTTCTTATATCATAATATAATTTTGAATGATTTCTCATGTATTAAAATCATTCTTAAATAATTTATATAATATTTAAATTAAATACCTTTAATATTCCAAAAATATAAAATATTTATGAAATATATTCAAAATAATTAAAAACTAATTTTTGGACTTTAAAATAATTTTTAATAATTTATTTTGTATTTTGAATAATTAAAAACTAATTTTTCTATTTATTTAATCAAAATAATTAATTTTAGAAATAAACTGTCATTAAAAGATCGCTTTATATGCGACAGAACCAAAATCATATATAGGTGTTCTTCATGTTCTTGGCCAAACCTAGAAACTCATAGCCAGCTAGCGAGTGGGCTTGTTTGACTGGTTTAATTCCTATGATCATGACATTTTCTGAGTTTGTAATTGCTTTAATGTTGTAGTATACATGCAATACTACAAGTATCAATCGATTACATGACCAATACACAACACCACATAAAAATCTAAGCTGCAGAAAAGTCTAACAACGATGTTCTTCATTTCAGGGTTTTCCAGAAAATGAAGAACAGTTGATGGTCCTATATTTAGCTCCTTATATTTTGCATTCCGGGTTTGCTACTTATGTTCTAAAGGTTCAAACCTGTAGAAGAGATGTCAAGGTACAAGTTTATAACATCAGAGTATTATAAACATCAAAACATGTGTAAGATCTGGCATGGTTAAACCATGTCAGAAATCTGTTCTTGAGCATTTCTGGGTTTTCCAGAAACTCTCCAAGCAGTTGGTCAACTATAGTTTGACCATGATTAATTTTCACCATGGTCATGCTCTAAGTGTTCTGATGATTTGAATATGGAGTCCATATACTAGTATATAACATCAAAACAAGAACATAGCTAAAATCATAAACAGTTGTAAGATCTGCAGCCCTAAACATCTTGTCAGACCGTTTCTGGAAAAATCTGGGTTTCCCAGAATTTCATTTTCATGACCGGCCAACCCTTTTGACCACTTATAACTTTTAATTTATAACAAAGCTGGACCTGATTTAAGTTTTACATGAAAGACCACATTACATACTACAAGTACCAACCTTTAAACAACAAAAATACATATATAACAGCCAAAGATTAAGGAGGTCTGACATTTGACTGTCAGACATAAAATGTGACGCCCCCAAAATAGGTATACATCACCTATTCTGAGTCGCCAAATACATGGTACAAAATACAAATACAATCTTTAAAATACAACAAGAGAGCTGTGAGTTTTAATACAAATACTGTCTTCTAGACAATATCCACTCTCAGAATAAGTCCTCATTACATTTATTGTCACACTATTTAACAGAATAGTGAGGACTACTAATACACCATCTAGGATCATCACTCCGTTCCCCGACTCGTCCCAGCTACGTTCTCATTTCCTGAAGAGAACAGTGAAAGAAAGGGTGAGCTCAACTAGCCCAATAAGAAATATTATGACTAAGATAATGCGAGAATAAATTATCATTAGCCTTAAAACAAAGGATAAACCGATACAATATAACAAACATCAAGTTTAAGCTGCGCAATGATCAAACAATCCATTAAAAGAGTCAAGTAGAGAATAAAATCTACTATCTTTTATGATTTAAAAGTTTTTCATCACTTTTATCGCCGAGACTCGACAATAAATAATCCACATCATCGAATCACCCCTCGCACTTGACCAAGGATATTCTTTAATATCACGACCACAAATTATCCATGCACTACTGGGCCAAGGATGTTTGTGTATTCATCAATGGTCATGATCATGCTAACAATCGTCCATCAATGCACTACGGGCCAATGAGGACTTTTATCACATCATTTGTAACATTACGGTTATGATTACCTTTGAATAATCCACGGTCATAATCATACCAAGTCCATCTATGCACTACAAAGCCAGATGACTTTCAAAAAAAATATAAACATGAGGATGATGACAATGATATAAGAATTCAATAAAACAAGTTCACGAATTAATTTATTCAGGAACTAATAACGTCCAAATTGTCAACATGATCCTGCTTTGTAGAGTAAAATTCAAAAATGCTCAGAAGAATATTTCCATGAAAGATACTGGATGAAGCGTAAATATCAAGGATATTCCACTAATTTCATGGAGTATAGAAGTCAAAACTTTAACCAACTAAGTATAATAAAGAATGGAATAACAAAAGAAATCACCATGCATACGGTACTTTGCATGTATGTGTTATTCCAACCAATAATAAATAACGGAACTAGGTCGAGCGTATATATGCACCGGCGTGATATTCAACGATATAATAAAGAATGGAATAACAATGAAATCACCATGCATGCGGTATTTCGCGTAGATGTGTTATTCAACGTAATAATAAATAACGGAATCAGTCCCAAGTAAAAGCATGAGCGAGGATATTCCAACGAAATTATAAAGATGGAACCAGTCCGGGCGGGATGTTCCAACAGAATAATAAAGATTTTAACCAGTGTCCCATGTAAAACGCGCATGAATAGGATGTTCCAACAGAATAATAAAGAATGAAATAACAACAGAAAACTCTTCTTCTTTCTCTCTATAACTCTTCTTCTTTCTCTCTATAATTTCTCTCTCTAGTGTTCAGTGAATTCGTAAGAAAATAATGAAGGAATGAGCTTCTATTTATAGAAGAATGGACTGCATAGTAACTAATTCATGAACGGTCCAGATTGATTTACTTTTAATCGGACGATCCATATTTAAAGCCAAAATCTTTTAAATAAAATATATTATATATTCTATATATTAAATATATATATAGCATGTGTAAAATTTTTTCACAGGATACACTCCCGTGATCAGCCTTACCAAGTTGTCAACTAAATTACATATATATAAATATAATAATAATAATAATGTAACTCCCTTTTTTCCAAGCAATCCTTCCCTTTTTTTTCTTTGATTTGTCGTGAACCTCCCCCCACCATCCTCAAAACTTGTGACAAATTATATATATATAATGATAATAATTGTACTCCTTCCCTGTATAAACCAAATCTTCCTTCCCCCACCCAAATTGACAACTTTGACAACTTTACTTATATATATATAATATATATAAATACATACCTTATATATATATATATATAATTCTTATATATATATAAGTAATAAAACAAAACTGAGATGACTTCTCACATAAGCATCAATAATCAATACCGTGTGCTACTATGCAACAACGCGTATTACTGTACTTTTATCGAATTCCACGTCCTTTCGATGAAGATCAGCATAACACTTTTGTCGATCTTGTGAGGTCTTTATTGAAAGTAGTATGCACACAAGCCAATCATGTTTGATGATAAAGCATATACTTTGTAACAATCTTATTCATTTATTAATAAAAAGTATTAATTTATTAAAGGCTTTTAATTATCTACATGATGCTGTTTTATAATATGTGATAAACCCATAGTTTTAAGCAATGCTTTTAGAATAATGATGATGATCATTCTAATGAGATCTAAATTCTTAGAAAGCTTAAAACTAAAATAGTTCCCAATCATTGGATTACTAAATTGGGGATTAGTGAATCCGGATAGATTGGTACATACGTTGCTTGCTCATTGGATGAGGATGATTGATCTCATGATCATTTGTGTGGAGACACTAAAGCAAGTATGTAGGTGCTTATTAGAGAATAAGTTCACTGAACGTGGCTCGCTAAGGAATACCTAATGGAGTTTTACTTGCCTGTCAATAGGAATTCCTGTAGTGATAGTAGTACAAGTAATCCTTGGACTTGAGATCATCATAGTATCTTGTGTATGATGAGTTATATTTTGACTTATTCCTTAAGACCCTTAGGGTATATCAAAGGGTATGCTTGGGTATAATAAGTTGTACATGGAGATAATGTATGATCAATAAAGTTTTAATTATTAATTATAAGTTTTAATAAAGTTTTATTTTATAATTCTTAGAGTCAAAAGTTTCGGTTACAAATACAAATTTGTTCATGATTTAAAATAAATTTTTCTTTAAGTCAAGGTTCTAATTGGGTATTGGATAACGACTTTGGTTATCATAAATATAGATTTATGAAGGACCAAATGCAGTAGAAAGCTAAACAAATATAAGTAAACCCTATAATGTATGGAAATGTAGCAAAGGTTGCCATATTAACCATAGAAACTTATAGTTTAGACTTTCTACGGAAAATCTATTAAGTCAATAAGTTGTTATTGTATTCCAGTTCTTGTTAAAAATATTATTTCTATTTTATTGTTGGACAATGAAATCTTTGGTATTATAATTAAGAACAATTGTTGTTCTATTTACAATAATAATGTTTTGTATAGAACTAGAATATTACTTAATAAATTTTGTATACTTGACTTACGTGAAAAATTATTTTGTAAATAGAACAAACTAGTATAAGAAAAGGAGATGATCATTCGAAGAGTTGAATGTGTGTATTTGCTAAAATACAAGTGTGAATTATTTGAAAGGTTCAAAGAATTCAGAAGTGAAACAAATTGGCAATGTATTAAGATTCTTTGATTAGATCAAGGAATAAATACTTGTGCAATAAGTTTCGGATCATCTCAAATGGTTTTCATAATGGACACATCCCGATACGCAATAATTGATTGATGTATCCGAATGAAAATCGTACCTTGTTGGACATAGTGCGGTCCAAAATGATTTTACCGACATTCCAATATCCTTCTAGGATCATGTCCTAGAAATGGTCTGATATCTCTATGAAAATGGTAACCTCAAAATCCTACCCCAAGACTCCATAAAAGTTATGGATGGGAGGATTTCTAATCTTAAGTATGTTAAGATAAGGGGTTGTCCAACTTATGTGAAAAGGTTTCAAAGGATAAGCTTGGGACAAGATTTGACAAGTACAATTTGTGGGA
The DNA here is from genome assembly GCA_020205615.1 of Panax quinquefolius. Taxonomy (NCBI): domain Eukaryota; kingdom Viridiplantae; phylum Streptophyta; class Magnoliopsida; order Apiales; family Araliaceae; genus Panax; species Panax quinquefolius. The sequence continues at coordinate 80,439,055 of CM035173.1, read as the reverse complement.
CATCCTAAAGTAAGTTTAGGGTATATGTTCTATAATCCTACTTAGCTAAAGGTGTTTGTTATGAAACACGCTGCCTTCTAAGATAAAGGTGTTTATCATTGAAGGGGCTAGTGGGAGGATTATAGATCTTGAAGAGTTCAAGAACCACAAAACACTATAAATCAAATAAGAGGAATCTGTAGATAGACCTATAATACCACAACTGAATCGTAAATTTGGAATAGTACCAAAGATACCTAGGAGGTATGGATTCATCATAGATGATGATGATGAGGTACACATCATAGAAGATGATGATCCGGTTACATACGATGAGGTAAGAGTTCTAGTGTGTACAAAAGGGTCAGTGGGAGCGTCGTGAAAATTCTAGTATTATATGTTGATATACTACGGATGAGGAATTACATACCAAAGCTACAATCAGTAAAGATAAAGTTGTCTAAACATTCCTCCATGAATGATTTGGAAGAGTATCTTAATTGGGGATATAAATCTATATAGATAGATTTAAGAGGATGCTCAACTTAACCCAAGGAATGTATATTCATTTGATGCTAAAGTCGTTTAGCATGGCAAACTCAAGAGATGTCTCATGTAGATGAGCTATGGAGTGTATCTCTTTAATTGTCCCCACAGACTCCAAAAAGAGAGGTCGCATGAGTGACAATCATGTATGCAATGAAATGTACGAGACACGATGTTGATCGGTCATATTATGGAGAAGTTCACTATGAGTCTGTGAAAAACATCTTAAAGTGCTTGACCCAAGACTAAGGATGTGATCATATTTATGGTGGGTCTAAATTAAAACTAGAGGGCTTAATGACTCAAGTTTTTCGAGATGCACCAAGATGATAGAAAATCCACTTTAAGGTAAAGCGTTATCTTGAACAAAGGTGCGTTGAATTGGAAAGGTTCCAAACAAAGAAAGAGTTCTTTGGTTTAGTGATAAAGACAAAGTATATAGCTATAAATGAAGTCGCAAGTTGATTGTTTGGATTAAAGTTCATTACGTAACTAGGAATAGTTCCTAAGTCTCATCTTGGATCTAAACATGTGTTGTGGCACTTTCATTTGATTATTAGAATCATTGAAAGATGGGAAATCACTATAGAGATAATGGACTCTCATGAACAACATTACATATCCATTAACTAAAGCTTATCCAACAAACAGGATAATCGTCACTTAGAGAAGAAGAGTATAAGATACCATGACGATTGGCTTTAGTGCAAGTGGGAGATTGAAAGTAGTATGCACACAAGCCAATCATGTTTGATGATAAAGCATATACTTTGTAACAATCTTATTCATTTATTAATAAAAAGTATTAATTTATTAAAGGCTTTTAATTATCTACATGATCTTTGTTTTATAATATGTGATAAACCCATAGTTTTAAGCAATGCTTTTAGAATAATGATGATGATCATTCTAATGAGATCTAAATTCTTAGAAAGCTTAAAACTAAAATAGTTCCCAATCATTGGATTACTAAATTGGGGATTAGTGAATCCGGATAGATTGGTACATACGTTGCTTGCTTCATTGGATGAGGATGATTGATCTCATGATCATTTGTGTGGAGACACTAAAGCAAGTATGTAGGTGCTTATTAGAGAATAAGTTCATTTGAACGTTGGCTCGCTAAGGAATACCTAATGGAGTTTTACTTGCTTGTCAATAGGAATTCTGTAGTGATAGTAGTACAAGTAATCCTTGGACTTGAGACCATCATAGTATCTTGTGTATGATGAGTTATACTTTGACTTATTCCTTAAGACCCTTAGGGTATATCAAAGGGTATGCTTGGGTATAATAAGTTGTACGTGGAGATAATGTATGATCAATAAAGAATCTACCACTTCTAATAAAAGAAGAGAAATGTCCTATGATTCGATAAATGACAACCCAAAGAGTCCTTGGCGGCGTAATAAAATTAGAAAGGAGTTTCTAATTTGCATTATTTGAGTTGTGCATTTAAGGATCGAAATACATATAATTAAATAAAATAAGACTTGTGATAATTCCATGTCTTATATTTAATTGGGACATTGTATGGTGGAAGGATTGAATTGTACGAAGAATTATTTACTCAAAGGTTCTTTAATGATTAATGTTGAAATCTATATTATATCTGGAAAGTCGCTGATCGCTAGGAGGCTTATCCCTATTGTAGAATAAATATTATTTATTTAAATAAATTAATTGTTTAATTTATTTATTTAAATAAGATTAGAATTGTTCTAATTGATTTATTCACAAACCTGTTTAATATGGAGAACCTAAAGGGTCACACCATAAAAGGAAGAATAATTATTTAAGAAGTTAATGGCATAATCGTAATAATATATAAGTAGTATATTTAATTTAATCTATGGTGATAGAATAAATTAAATAGCTTAATATTTATTATTTAATATTTTAGAAATATTAAATATAAATTAATAAGAGGAGTCTTATTAATATTATTACAATTATTATTATTATTTTAATTTCTAAAAGAGTTTAGGAATTAATTTAATATAAGTACTCTCATTTATTCCTAATTGGATTAGGAAGGAAAATTAGTTAAAGAAGTTTAATTAATTATCCCTAATAAGATTAGGGAGCCCCTTTAATTAAAAGCGTTTAATTAAATAATACCTTATTTTAATAGGGTTACTTGATATCTTTATAAGAGGAGTCTTATATCAGATATCAAAACTACGTTATAATTCCAATGGTTGGAGAGTACGCCTTTTCTATGTAGAGAGAAAAAACTAGGGTTTAGCCAACCACCCATCTTCTTGAATCCTTCTTCTTCCTTGGTGGATCACCTCTAGAGGCCAAACACTTGGATGGCTAACGTTGATCAAAGGAAGGAACCAAACTCGGTGAATTCAAGTTGAACGCGAAAGGATTTGGAGGTGAACTTGTACCTGAGGAAGCTCGATCTTCAAGGGTATGATTTTATTCTTTATCTTTTCGTTTAATTAATAATTGTGCATAAAGGGTGATCCGGGTATATGGTTTGTAAAATTTTAAAACTCTGATTTTTACATGTTTCCGCTTATTTTTGCAATTTGATTGCGTTCATGAATATTACAAACCTAACAGTTGTATCAGAGCCAAACCTTTATGCGAATTATTAATTGTTTTAATTTGATATGTGTATTGATATGTGTTTATAACAATTTAATTGGGCATAATTTTGTTGTGTAAGATTTAAAAAAAATAAAATAAAAGAAAATCAGTTCGCATACTCTGTTATGGCGGACTGAATCTTGTTATGCCATATCCGTGATTCCGTAGTAACCTGTTGCTTCAGGAGATATATGATATCATGTGCCCACTTGTTTATTGGATTTATGGAATTACCGGATTAACAATCATTTTCAAGGGTGATAAATAATTGTTTAATATTAATGTACGGAATCTTGGGGATATATTAACGGCGTATGTTAACATGGCATACAAGTGAGGTAATATATATAAGATATATTTTTTAATAATGACTTGACTTGAATCCTGCAACTTGTTTTTCAAAAGAATCAAAGGGAAGCTTGATCCTTGTGCCACGTGATTGGTCCTTTTCATTTGTTGCACTTAATTTTTTTTTTTTAAAAAAAGGAAGGTACGGATATATATATATATATATATATATATAATTTTTAATTATTTATTATTAAAATAAAAGTTTATTTTAATCTTAAAATAAAAGTTTATTTTAATCTTAAAATAAAAGGTTTTATTTTAATTTTAAAATTGAATTTCATGCTAACTAATTAGAGTTGGAATTGGATTCCATATAACTAATTAGAGTTGAAATTAGATTCTATGTTTCCTTAAATAAAGGAGTTTATTTAGATATGAAATAAGATTTCATATTATTCAAAATAAAAGAGTTTATTTGTGAATAGGAAAAAGAAAATCCGTGTTTCCTTAAATAAAGGAGTTTATTTAGATATGAAATAAGATTTCATATTATTTAAAATAAAAGAGTTTATTTGTGAATAGGAAAGAGAATCCTAATTTCCTTAAATAAAGGAGTTTATTTAGATATGAAATAAGATTTCATATTATTCAAAATAAAGGAGTTTATTTGTGAATAGGAAAGAGAATCCGTGTTTCCTTTAATAAAGGAGTTATTTTTTATATATGGAATTGGATTCCATAATTAATTAAAATAAAGGAGTTTATTTTGATTAAAGATTTTGATTAAAATAAAATAGTTTATTTTATTCAAAATTGGATAAATTAAAATAAAATAGTTTTATTTTAATTTAAATTTGGATTAAAATAAAGGAGTTTATTTTGATTCAAAATTAGATTTTATACTAACTACTTTTGCCCATTAAATGATATCAATATATATATTGAATGTTTATTATTCATAAGATGAATGTTATTTATTGATGCATATGGTGATGTGTATGATAATAAATGGGATTGATTATGGACTATCACCAATGTGATTGGATTTTATTTTAGTTGGATGCATGAATGTATGGGTTTTATTAAATGGGGTCTGCGTACTGCCTTCTCTAATTTTTTCTTAATGTAAATTCTATCTCTCTCCTATGTACTTTCCCTTGACTGCTTATCAAGGTTTCTATTTATTTTAAATAGTTTTGTAATAGGAATAGTTAGAATTATTTTGAAGAATTGGAGATCAAGGGACAAGAAGCGCATGAAGATCCGTTTGTAATAGAGCCCGGGTTTAAATGTAATATTTATATTTAAATATTATTTCTTGCACCCCTAGGGTTTGACCTTTTGGTTCACTTGGTGGCTCTAGTGAACCAAACTAGAATAAAAGTCCATAATAATTCCGGGTAGAATATAGTATTCTATATGTGCATGCTTATACTATATATATTATATATTATGCAAACATGCTTCGCATGTTCATTAATATGACGCGTATTTTATATATATATGTGCATACACGCTAAACAAGATGAGACAAATTAATAACAAACCCCTCAATTTTTTTTTATATTAAGTCCTAAACGTTCAAAGATATTTGGAATATCGAACGTCGCCTTCTAGCATGATAAAATTAATAGAGTATTAAATATTTAATATGAGTTTGTTGTGTCACCACAAGGCAAGTATTAAGTATTTAAGATGTTAATTTATCACATTTGATGCTTATAAAGAAAATTGAACAATATTGTTTTGTTGTGTCACCACAAGGATGATATTTTCTTTTTGAATATATGGAGTGCTAGGTTGACTTAACTTGGATAATTTTAATTCGGATGTGCCACCACTGATCAAAATAATCTAAGAGGCAAAATATAAGGAGTTGCATAGTTGATATAATTGACAAGAGTTGTCTACCTATTTATTTATATATAGTTTGTTGTGTCACCACAAGGCTATATACATTTGAAATGGGATCCTTATTCTCACTAGCAAATCTTTAATTAGATTTTGCCGAACTATATAAGTGAGGGTAATATAGTTTGAAGAAAATAGTGGGAGATACCAATTTAAAAACAAGACCTAAATTATTTTGGTAATTAATAAAAGAATGTATGTTAAAATGTTGTTAATTACAAATTCATTTACGAAATTTTACAATGTCTAAAATTACTATCATCACGAAGCATATTAGATGCTAAATTAACTGCATCAATTAAACGGATTGGTTAAGGAATTTGAGAATAGTTCTCATAGTCGAAAAGCTATCTTATGTCCTTAATACGCCTATCCTCGCAATGGTTGCGCATAATGCCTCTGAGGAAGAGATTGCTACTTTTAGAAAGTAGCAAGATGATGCACAATTGCTCAATGCATCATGCTCAGCATCTATGAGTAACGAGCTTCAAATGTCGGCATGAAACTATGGATGCTTCTACTATATTCCCGCACATCAAGTAGTTGATGGTGAGGAAAGTAGGGCTCGATAGATATCGATATCTAAGGAGCTCTTCCGATCTAGAATGGACCGATGACACTACAAAGATGTATAAAAAAGTCCTTAACATTATCAATTTGATTGATTAATTAGACAACGAGTTTTGTCATGGATGGAGAGTTGAGCCAAGATTTGATCTTGCACTCACTCCCCTAACTCCTTTCACAATTGTTGTGAATTTTCATATAAACAAGCTAGATATCAGCTTCGTTGATTTGCTTAACATGTTGAAAAATGATGAGAGTCACTTTCCAACCAAGAAAGACCATGTCTTACTGGTAGGGGCCAAAGGATCTTCTGAAAAGAAGAACGATTCAAAGAAGGTATATAGAAAGGCATAAACAAAGGATAATAAGAACAAAACTGATATGGATAGCAAAGGAGTTTGCTTCCACTGCAATAAGCCTGGACACTGGAAAGAAACTGCGAGAAGCATCTTGCAGAGGCTAACCAAAGAAGCTTAGTGAAGTTTCGGTAACAATACAGTTTTTGTTCATGATTGAAATAAATTTTTCTTTAAGTCAAGGTTCTACTTGGGTATTGGATACCGACTTTTGGTTATCATAAATATAGATTTATGAAGGACCAAGGTAGTAGAAAGCTAAACAAATATAAGTAATCCTATGTATGAAATGTAGCAAAGGTTGCCATATTAGCTATAGAAACTTATAGTTTAGCAATGCCTCACGGCAAATCTATTAAGTCAATAAGTTGTTATTGTATTCCAGCTTCTTTTGTTAAAATATTATTTCCATTTTATTGTTGGACAATGAAATCTTTGGTATTATAATTAAGAACAATTGTTGTTCTATTTATAATAATAATGTTTTGTATAGAACCTGGAATATTACTTAATAAATTTTGTATACTGACTTACATGAAAATAATTTTGCATATTGAACAAACTAGTATAAGAAAAGGAGATGATCATTCAAAGAGTTGAATGTGTGTATTTGCTGAAATACAAGTGTGAATTATTTGAAAGGTTCAAAGAATTCAAAAGTGAAACAAATTGGCAAAGTATTAGGATTCTTTGATCGGATCAAAGAAGGAATACTTGTGCAATAAGTTTCTAGATCATCTCAAATGGTTTTCTCATAATGGACGCCTCTCGATACATAATAATTGATTGATGTATCTGAAAGGAAAAATGGTACCTATTTGAACATGGTGCGATCCATAATGATTTTACCGACATTCCAAAGATCCTTCTACAGGGTCGTGTCCTAGAAATGGCTGATATCTACTTAAAAAGGTAACCTCAAAATCCAAATTTCAAGACTCCATAAAAGTTATGGACATGGAGGATTCCTAATCTTAAGTATGTTAAGATAAGTGGTTGTCCAACTTATGTGAAAAGGTTTCAAAGGATAAGCTTGGGACAAGATTTAACAAGTGTCGATTTGTGGGACATCCTAAAGTAAGTTTAGGGTATATGTTCTATAATCCTGCTTAGCAAAAGGTGTTTATTATGAAACACGCTGCCTTCTAAGATAAATGTGTTTATCATTGAAGGGGCTAGTGGGAGGATAATAGATCTTGAAGAGTTCAAGAACCACAAAATACTATAAGTCAAATAAGAGGAACACAGTAGATAGATCTATTTTACCACAACCAAATCAGTAAATCGAAATAGCACCAAGATACCTAGGAGGTATGGATTCATCATGGATGATGATGATGAGGTACGATCATAGAAGATGATGATCTAGAGTTACATACGATGAGGTAAGAGTTCTAGTGTGTACAAAAGGGTCGATGGGGCGCGTCGTGACATTCCTAGTATTATATGTTGATATACTACGGATAAGGAATGACATACTAATGCTACAATCAAGAAAGATAAAGTTGTCTAAACATTCCTCCATAAATGATTTGGGAAGAGTATCTTAATTGGGGATACAAATCTATATAGATAGATTTAAAAGGATCCTCGACTTAACCCAAGGAACGTATATTCATTTGATGCTAAAGTCGTTTAGCATGGCAAACTCCATGGGATGTCTCATGTTGATGAGCCCTTGGAGTGTATCTCTACTAATAGTCCCCACAGACTCCTGAAAAGAGAGGTCGCATGAGTGACAATCATGTATGCAATGAAATGTACGAGACCTAATGTTGATCAATCATATTATGGAGAAGTTCACTATGAGTCTATGAAAAACATCTTAAAGTGCTTGACCGGCACTAAGGATGTGATCATATTCATGGTGGGTCTAAATTAAAACTAGAGGGCTTAACAGACCCAAGTTTTTCACACAGACCAAGATGACAGAAAATCCACTTTAAGGTAAAGCGTTATCTTGAAACAAAGGTGCGATGAATTGAAAGGTTCCAAACAAAGAAAGAGTTGCCGGTTTAGTGATAAAGACAAAGTATATAGCTATAAATGAAGTCGCAAGTTGATTGTTTGGATTAAAAGTTCATTACGTAACTAGGAATAGTTCCTAAGTCTCATCTTGGATCTAAACATGTGTTGTGGCACTTTCATTTGATTATTAGAATCATTGAAAGATGGGAAATCACTATAGAGATAGTGGACTCTCATGAACAACATTACATATCCATTAACTAAAGCTTATCCAACAAACAGGATAATCGCCACTTAGAAGAAGAAGAGTATAAGATGGCTTTAGTGTAAGTGGGAGATTGAAAGTAGTATGCACACAAGCCAATCATGTTTGATGATAAAGCATATACTTTGTAACAATCTTATTCATTTATTAATAAAAAGTATTAATTTATTAAAGGCTTTTAATTATCTACATGATGTTTGTTTTATAATATGTGATAAACCCATAGTTTTAAGCAATGCTTTTAGAATAATGATGATGATCATTCTAATGAGATCTAAATTCTTAGAAAGCTTAAAACTAAAATAGTTCCCAATCATTGGATTACTAAATTGGGGATTAGTGAATCCGGATAGATTGGTACATACGTTGCTTGCTCATTGGATGAGGATGATTGATCTCATGATCATTTGTGTGGAGACACTAAAGCAAGTATGTAGGTGCTTATTAGAGAATAAGTTCACTGAACGTGGCTCGCTAAGGAATACCTAATGGAGTTTTACTTGCACGTCAATAGGAATTCTCAGTAGTGATAGTAGTCAAGTAATCCTTGGACTTGAGATCATCATAGTATCTTGTGTATGATGAGTTATACTTTGACTTATTCCTTAAGACCCTTAGGGTATATCAAAGGGTATGCTTGGGTATAATAAGTTGTACATGGAGATAATGTATGATCAATAAAGAATCTACCACTTCTAATAAAAGAAGAGAATGTCCTATGTGATTCGATAAATGACAACCCAAAGAGTCCTTGGTTAAGCGTAATGAAATTAGAAAGGAGTTTCTAATTTGCATTATTTGAGTTGTGCATTTAAGGATCGAAATACATATAATTAAATAAAATAAGACTTGACAATGAATTCCATGTCTTATATTTAATTGGGACATTGTATGGTGGAAGGATTGAATTGTACGATAACTATTTACTCAAAGGTTCTTTAATGATTAATGTTGAAATCTATATTATCCGGAAAGTCGTTGATCATTGAGGGAGGCTTATCCCTATTGTAGAATAAATATTATTTATTTAAATAAATTAATTATTTAATTTATTTATTTAAATAAGATTAGAATTGTTCTAATTGATTTATTCACAACCTGGTTTAATATGGAGAACCTAAAGGGTCACACCATAAAAGGAAGAATAATTATTTAAGAAGTTAATGGCATAATCGTAATAATATGTTAAGTATATTTAATTTAATCTATGGTGATAGAATAAATTAAATAGCTTAATATTTATTATTTAATATTTTAGAAATATTAAATATAAATTAATAAGAGGAGTCTTATTAATATTATTACAATTATTATTATTTTAACTTCTAAAAGAGTTTAGGAATTAATTTAATATAAGTACTCTCATTTATTCCTAATTGGATTAGGAAGAAAAATTAGTTAAAGGAGTTTAATTAATTATCCCTAATTAGATTAGGGAGCTTAATTAATTAAAAGAATTTAATTAATTAAATAAATCCCAATTCCTTAATTGTTAAGGTGGGTTGCCCACATCTATAAATAAGAGGAGTCTTATTATGGGTGGTGGGGGTTGTTGACTTTTACAACATACGACATAATTCCAATTTGTTGGAGAGTACGCCTTTTCTATAGAGATAGAAAACTAGGGTTGAGCCAATACCCCTTCTTCTTGAATTCCTACTCTTCCTTGGTGGATCACCTCTAGAGGCCAAACACATGGGTGGCTAACGTTGATCAAAGGAAGGAACCAAACCCGGTGAATTCAAGTTGAACGCGAAAGGATTTGGAGGTGAACTTGTACCTGAGGAAGCTCGATCTTCAAGGGTATGATTTTATTCTTTATCTTTTCGTTTAATTAATAATTGTGCATAAAGGGTGATCCGGGTATATGGTTTGTAAATTTTTTAAACTCTGATTTTTACACGCTTCCGCATTATTTTGTAATTTGATTGCGCACATGAATATTACAATCCTAACATAAAGAATGAAATAACAACAGAAATCACCAAGTATAGGGTGAGATCACAGATATCTGAGTTATTCAATGTAATAATAAAGAATGAAATAACGGAAGTTCTCTTCATGAATAAGAAAAAAATAATACCCCTTACCGTAAATAAACTTGATATCAGAGTAGTGAAGTAACAAAAAACTCTTCCTCTTTCTCTCTCTATAATTTCTCTCTAGAGTTCGGTGAATTAAATAAGAAAATAATGAAGGAATGAGCTTCTATTTATAGAAGAATGGACCCATAGTAACTAATTCATGAATCGGTCCAGATTGATTTACTTTTAATCGGACGATCCATATTTAAAGCAAAATCTTTTAAATAAAATATATTATATATTATATATATTAAATATATATATAGCATGTAAAAAATTTTTCACGGATACACTTCCGTGATCACTTTTACCAAGTTGTCAACTAAATTACATATATATAAATATAATAATAATAATAATGTAACTCCCTCTTTTCCAAGCAATCCTTCCCTTTATTCTTTGATTTGTACATGAACCTCCCCCACCATCCTCAAAACATGTGACAAATTATATATATATAATGATAATAATTGTACTCCTCCCCATATAAACCAAATCTTCCTTCCCCACCCAAATTGACAACTTTGACAACTTTACTTATATATATATATATATATATATATATATATATTTATATATAAATATATACCTTATATATATATATAATTCTTATATATATATAAGTAATAAAAAAAAACTAGATAACTTCTCACATAAGCATCAATAATCAATACTGGTAGTGTATTTCTTTATGCAACTATACGCCAGACATCGTATTTTTTACCACCGGTAGTAGTTCAACAGTATTAATGGTAAAACTTCCGTCGTTATTTTCAATAAAATATTTTTGTCATTTTCTCAATCCGACAATAATTCCGTTGTGGGGTCCACCAATGATTGTACCGTCGTACGGATTTTCCCTGACAAAAAGAATATTTCCCGACCAATTGAATATAATATGACAACTTGCATACTTTGCAAAATTTGTCAATATTACCCACAACTATAACATTATATTAAATTCATTCCATAATATTAAAAAATAATATTTATAGAAAAAAAATCATCTTTATTCATAAAAACTGGGGTCTTACAACCTCCCCTTCTTAAGAAATTTTGCCCTCGAAATTAGGGTACGTACCTGGTATGTTAAAGAGGTAAGGATACTTTGATTTCATTTCCGATTCTAACTCCCAGGTCATTTCCTCAACATCGTGGTTCCTCCATAACACTTTGACTTGAGGTATAACCTTGGAGCGTATAATATGTTCCTTCTTATCCAAGATTTGAACAAGAACCTCTTCATACGTTAAATCTTCTACTATTTCCTTCGGTTCTAACTCAATAATATGGTTCGGGTCTTTCACATATTTACGTAACATGGATATATGAAAAACGTTATGAACACGAGACATACTTGGCGGTAAAGCGAGTCTATAGGCCACAGTTCCTACTCGATCGAGGATTAAAAATGGGCCAATGAATCGAGGATTGAGTTTTCCTCTCTTTCCAAATCTCGTAACTTCTTTCCATGGAGCAACACGTAACAACACATGATCTCCTATATCGAATTCCACGTCCTTTCGATGAAGATCAGCATAACTCTTTTGTCGATCTTGTGAGGTCTTTATACGTTGTCGGATTGCTTGAATCTTTTTCGTAGTCATACGTACCAACTCCGGTCCCAACAACGTTGCTTCACCCACCTCATCCCAGCATACTGGAGAACGATACTTTCTTCCATACAACGCTTCGAATGGAGCCATGCCAATACTTGCTTGATAACTATTGTTGTAGGAAAACTCCACCAATGGTAAGAACTTGTCCCAACTTCCCTTGAAGTCAAGGACACAGAGTCTTAATAAATCTTCCAGAGTTTGAATAGTCCTCTCTAATTGTCCGTCCTTCTGAGGATGATATGCCGAGCTAAATCATAAATCCGTGCCCATAGCTTTTTGCAAACTAACCCAAAATCGTGAAGTGAATCTTGGGTCTCGATCAAAAACTATGGATACTGGCATACCATGCAGTCTTACAATCTTGTTTATATACATACGAACAAGACGTTCAAGTGTATAAGTTTCTCGTATTGGTAAGAAGTGAGCAGACTTGGTCAATCTATCAACAATGACCCAAATTGCATCTATACCCTGAGAAACCCTGGGAAGATCAGTAACGAAATCCATGGTAATGTGCTCCCACTTCCATTCTGGAATTTCAAGTGGTTGCAAAGGACCTTTTGGTACTTGATGCTCCACTTTGACTCGTTGACACATTAGACACCTTGAGATAAATAGCGATATCTCTCTCTTCATATTGCCCCACCAAAATGTATGTCAAAGATCATGATACATTTTAGTACTCCCAGGATGGATTGCAAACGGTGTGTTGTGCGTCTCCATCATGATTTTATACTTTAACTCAGGGTCGTTAGGAACACAAAGTCTGGAGTTGACTCGAAGTATTCCTTCTTCATCGATTCTTGCTTCCGGCATAAAACCTTCTTGTACTTTCTTCCTTATATGCATCAGCTCCAGGTCTGTAGCTTGAGCAACTTTAACTTTATCGATTAAAGTTGGTTCCACTCGTATATTCGCCATCATCACTTGGGTCCCTGGAGTCTTTATCTCTATCTCCATTCTTTGCAAGTCATACAAAATGGGCCTTTGCGTTGAAAATATCGCACTCGTACCCGCATATGATCTTCTACTCAATGCGTTAGCTACCATGTTTGCTTTTCCAGGATGGCATTGGATGGTATGATCATAATCTTTCAACAGTTCAAGCCAACTTCGTTGTCGCATGTTGATTTCCTTTTGAGTGAAGAAATATTTGAGGCTTTTATGATCCGTAAAGATCTTCACTTTCTCCCCATACAAGTAATGCCTCCAAATCTTTAGTGCGAAGACAACAACTGCCAACTCTAGATCATGAGTAGGATAATTTCTCTCATATTCTTTGAGTTGTCGTGAGGCATAGGCTATGAATTTCCCATGTTGCATGAGAACACATCCTAACCCTTTGCTCGAAGCATCACTGTAGATGACAAATCTCTCCGAACCAGATGGTATTGTCAGAACAGGTGCTGAAATGAGTCTCCTCTTGAGTTCTTGAAAACTCTTCTCACATTCCTCACTCCAACCGAACTTTGTATCTTTCCGAGTCAGCTGAGTTAGTGGAGTAGCGATTTGAGAAAATCCTTCCACGAATATCCGATAATAACCAGCTAAACTAAGAAAGCTACGTACTTCGATCACTGATTTAGGTTGCTCCCAGCTTTGAATAGCTTCAATCTTTGCTGGGTCAATAGATATTCCATGACTTGATACCACGTGCCCAAGGAATGTTAATTCCTCAAGCCAGAACTCGCATTTCTTCAACTTGGCATAAAGCTTATATTCACGAAGCTTTTGGAGTATCAGCCTCAAGTGTTTCTCATGATCTTCACGGCTTTTGGAATAAATAAGGATGTCATCAATAAAGATGACCACAAAGTGATACAAATATTCCTTGAATACTTGGTTCATCATATCCATGAAGGCAGCAGGAGCATTAGTCAATCCAAAAGACATGACTAGGAATTTATAATGCCCGCATCGAGTTACGAAAGCCGCCTTTGGAATGTCATCGATTCTAATCTTTAATTGGTAATATCCTAACGAAGATCAATCTTTAAAAAAATTTGGCGCCTTGCAACCGGGTCAAACAGTCATCAATACGTGGCAATGGGTACCTATTTTTGATGGTGACATGATTCAACTCCCGATAATCAATACAAAGTCGCATACTCCCATCTTTCTTCTTCACACGAATAGAACAGAGCACCCCGAGGAAAAGTACTAGGATGAATAAAGCCAATGTCTAACAATTCTTGCAGTTGGGTCTTTAACTCATGAAGTTCAATAGGAGCCATTCGATATGGGGCTTTGGAAATGGGTTTTGTACCAGGTTCAAGGTCGATACAAAATTCAATTTCACGTTCTAGGGGTAGGCCAGGAAGTTCTTCAGGTAATACGTCAGGAAATTCATTAACAATAGAAATATCATTCAAAACTGACATATTTTTGTTTAGATCCGTGACATGAGCTAAGAAAGCTTGACATCCATTTTTCAATAAACGAATAGCTTTATGGCTTGAGATGACAGTGACTGATTTTAATGGTTTGGTTGCTTGAATTCGTATAATAGGTTGGTTAAGAATATGAAAGCTAATAACCTTACAAAAACAATCAATTTTTACATGATGAGTAGTTAACCAATCAATCCCTAGATTCACATCAAATACAAGTATTTTCAAAGAAATAAGATCGACAGGTAATGTGCAGGTACCGATTTGAATCAAACAAGACTTATAAATCGTGGATGTAATGAAGGTTTCTCCCAACGGAGTTTCAACAGATAAGTCAAAGTCTAATTTCTCCGGAGTCAAATTTAAACGTTGAGCGCAAGTAGGAGAAATAAAAGAATGGGTAGAACAGGTATCAAATAAGGTATAGACTTCGCTAGAGTTTATGATAAGCTTACCCGTAATGACCTCATTCGGGTTCCTTGCTTTCTGGGAGGTTACAACAAACGCTCTCCCTTGCACTATCGGCTTTGACTTTTCTGGGACAGCCTTTGATGCCTCCATCCCAGCTGGACTTGTCTTCGGTGCAAGACAAAATTGGGCCAGGTGACCTTCTCTTCCACAGTTGTAACATGCTTTGGATTGCATCGCACAGTTGGGACTGGTGTGTCCCTCTCCTCCATACTTGAAGCATATGATAGGTGGTCGTTCTCCTTCCTTAACGATAGGTGCTGATGTTGACGTCTTTCCATCATTATTGAATCTCCTCTTCTTGAAATGTCCATTCTTATTGTTTTGTCCATGATTACCACCGAAATGGTTACCATTTCTGGCATGTTGATTCCCTCCACGCTTATTGTCACCGCTTCGATGACTGTTATCACTGGTATTATCATTATACCGGCTTCTTTCTTTTGGTTGGGTTGACTCATTATTGCACACCAATAACTGAGCCCTATTAACAACATCTGAATACAAACACAGTTTATGAGAGATAAGATATTGACGTATCTCAGGTTTCAAACCTCTTAGAAACATTCGCGTCATTCTCTCCTCATTATCAACTAAATGGGACGCAAATCGGGACAACTCTGCAAACTTGGCTTTGTACTACGATACGGTCATGTTGTTTTGTTCCAGCTTGATGAACTCTACCTCTTTCATGTGACGAATACTTTCGGGAAAGTACTTGTCGTTGAACAGTTCTTGGAACTTCTCCCAAGACATCTTCAGTCACGGCGGTTGAGTACTTCTTTTACAGATTCCCACCAATGTCCGCCTCCGCCCACAACACATGAAGGTGGCAAAGGGAGCCTTTTCCTCTCGGAGCATCCTAAGAAATCAAATATCTTGTTGATCCGCTTAATCCACGTCTCCGCTTTTAAAGTGGTTTGGTTCTCCAAAAACTCAAATGTCCCAGCCTCCTTAAATTGCTTGGCGGTGACCGGCCGAGAGTTAACATGATTTCCACCGCATTTTGTCACAGAGAGCCGCTCTTGCACGATGTTGCATGAATTGCATAAAGCCTCTGAACATTCCATCGTTCATCATTTGGTCAAGGTGTTGTTGTTTGCACGAGGAATGTCGCCTTCCTGATGCACATTATCCTGATTATTGATCTGTGGAGACTCAACGGTCTCCTGTGCTCCATTGATGATCTCAACATTCTCGGATGCCATTTTCAAACACTGCCACAAAACAAGGGTTAATTATCTTATCACATATTATTCCTATACTCTGACCGACCAATTAAATATCAAATAAACTTAGGTAGGTCATACTAGCGAAGGAATTCCCCGTCTCTCCCCTCCTAGTTCTTGTCTCACACCTTAGCTGTGGATCATATCCTAAGCTTTGATATTAATCATGACGCCCCCAAAATAGGTATACATCACCTATTCTGAGTCGCCAAATACATGGTACAAAATACAAATACAATATTTAAAATACAACAAGAGAGCTGTGAGTTTTAATACAAATACTGTCTTCTAGACAATATCCACTCTCAGAATAAGTCCTCATTACATTTATTGTCACACTATTTAATAGAATAGTGAGGACTACTAATACACCATCTAAGACCATCACTTCGTTCCCCGACTCATCCCAGCCACGTTCTCATTTCCTGAAGAGAACAGTGAAAGAAAGGGTGAGCTCAACTAGCCCAGTAAGAAATATTATGACTAAGATATTGTAGAATAAATTATCATTAGCCTTAAAATGTTGTTAAACCGATACAATATAACAAACATCAAGTTTAATCTGCGCAATGGATCAAGCAATCCATTAAAAGAGTCAAGTAGAGAATAAAATCTACTATCTTTTATGATTTAAAAGTTTTTCATCACTTTTATCACGAGACTCAGACTTTAATAAATAATCCACATCATCGAATCACCCCTGCACTACGACCAAGGATATTCTTTAATATCACGACCACAAATTATCCATGCACTACAGGCCAAGGATGTTTGTGTATTCATCAATGGTCATGATCATGCCAACAACTGTCCATCAATGCACTACGGGCCAATGAGAACTTTTATCACATCATTTGTAACATTATGGTCATGATTACACTGAATAATCCCTGGTCATAATCATACCAAGTCTATCTACGCACTACAGGCCACAGATGACTTTCAAAAAAAATATAAACATGAGGATGATGACAATGATATAAGAATTCAATAAAACAAGTTCACGAATTAATTTATTCAGGAACTAATAACGCCCAAATTGTCAACATGATACTGCTTTGTAGAGTAAAATTAAAAAATGCTCAGAAGAATATTTCCATGAAAGATACTGGATGAAGCGCAAATATCAAGGATATTCCACTAATTTCATGGAGTATAGAAGTCAAAACTTTAACCAACTAAGTATAATAAAGAATGGAATAACAAAAGAAATCACCATGCATACGGTACTTTGCATAGACAGGTTATTCCAACTGAATAATAAATAACGGAACTAGGTCAAGCGTAATACGCACCGACAGGATATTCCAACAGTATAATAAAGAATGGAATAACAACAGAAATCACCATGCATGCGGTACTTGCGATGACAAAGTTATTCAATGAAATAATAAATAATCTGAATCGGTCCGTAAAAAAACGCATGCATGGATATTCAAATGAAATTATAAAGATGGAACCCGAGTCCGCACGGGATGTTCCAACAAAATAATAAAGATTTTACCCAGTCCATGTAAACGAATGAGCGGGATGTTCCAACATAATAATAAAGAATGAAATAACAATGAAAAATCACCAAGTATAGGGTAGATCGGCAGATACAAAGTTATTCCAATGAGAATAATAAAGAATGGAATAATGAAGTTCTCTTCATGAATAAGAAAAAATAATACCCCTTACTAGTAAAATAAACTTGATATCGAGTAGTGAAGTAACAGAAAAACTTCTTCTTCTTTCTCTATAATTTCTCTCTCTAGAGTTCAAAGTGAATTCGTAAAAAATAATGAAGGAATGAGCTTATTTATGAAGAATGGACCGTGATAAGTAACTAATTCATGAAACGGTCCAGATTGATTTACTTTTAATCTGATTGATTCATATTTAAAGCAAAAAATCTTTTAAATAAAATATATTATAAATTATATTTATTAAATATATATATAAGATGTAAAATTTTTTCACGGATACACTCCGTGATCGTATTTTACCAAGTTCTCAACTAAATTACATATATATAAATATAATAATAATAATAATGTAACTCCCTCTTTTCCAAGCAATCCTTCCCTTTTTTCTTTTTGATTTGTCGTGAACCTCCCCCACCATCCTCAAAACATGTGACAAATTATATATATATATATATATATATATATATATATAATGATAATAATTGTACTCCTCTCCAGTATAAACCAAATCTTCCTTCCCCCACCCAAATTGACAACTTTGACAACTTTACTTATATATATATATAATATATATAAATACATACCTTATATATATATAATTCTTATATATATATATAAGTAATAAAACAAAACTGAGATGACTTCTCACATAAGCATCAATAATCAATACCGTGTGCTAATATGCAACCACGCGTATTACTGTACTTTTACCACCGAGTAGTTCAACAGTATTAATGGTAAAACATCCGTCGTTATTTTCAATAAAATATTTTTGTCGTTTTCTCAATCCGACAATAATTCCGTTGTGGGGTCCACCAATGATTGTACCGTCGTATGGATTTTCCCTGACAAAAAGAATATTTCCCGACCAATCGAATATAATATGACAACTTGCATACTTTATAAAATTTGTAAATATTACCCACAACTATAACATTATATTAAATTCATTCCATAATATTCAAAAATGATATTTATAGAAAAAAAAATCATCTTTATTCATAAAAACTGGGGTCTTATACAAAAACATCAATTTCCAGATTCTTGAAATCTTGAAATCTGAGCTTATAGATGTTATGGATCTAACATCTATCAACCCAGATCATTAATATACACTATAAACAACATATATTAACACTCAAACATAACTTTTAACAGAGGATCAATGATTAGATTTCTAGGGTTAGGTTTATACCTTAATGAACAATTTCTTGATTCAAAGCTTCTGATTTGCTATGTGTTAGAGAGAGAGAGGGACTAGGTAGTGAGTTGGTGTGCAAATGGGCTAAAAAATGAACTTTCTCTCTCTTTCAATCTATATATATATATATATATATATATATATGATAATACAATGTATATGGCTGAGATATAGACTGATTGCTGAAAATTTTTGGTCACATGATGTGTGTAGGTTGGCCACCAACTCTTATTTTAGCAAGATCCACAAGTTATGTCCAATAATGCAAGAGGGGCATTTTGGTCCTTTTCATTATAATTTTAATGGCATCTTGGTCATTTGGCAAACCCTTAGGGTTTGACCCTTAGGGTTTAGCACAAAAATTACATGATTTCCAACTAGGTTTTAAAATTTAAAAAAAAATTAGTTCCTAAATTATAATTTAGGATTTTCTAAAATAGTTTAAGTTTTAATTACTTAGTACTTGCTAATTAGGTTTAAGAATTACTAATTGGTATTAAGCTTTATAATTAAGCGATTAGAGTTTACAATTAGTAAACTAGGGTTATAAATTTGTAATTAGGTGTTTAATTAATTAGGTTTCCTAAATAGTAATTAGGGTTTCTTTAATTAACATAGGTTATCTAATTTCATAGAATTGAGAATTAGATTTAAGTTTCACTAATTATCATTGAGATTGCTAATTTTAGTAATTAGGGCTCCAATTGGATAATTAGGGTTCTTGATTCTAACAATTAGGATTATTAATTTAAATAATAGGTTTTCTAGAAATTAATATTTCTCAATATTAATTAGGGTTTACCTAATTAATATAAAATTCTATAATACACAAAATACATCATATAACACAATTATATATCGGGTCTCGAACTCATAATTGAGTTTCAAATTAGGATTTCCATTTATTAATTAGTTAATTATTATTTAAGGCTTTTAAATTTCAGAAATTAGGGTTTTAATTTACAATTAGGGTCTCCTATAATTAGGGTTTTCTAATTAGCATCAAATCTTTATAATACATATTATACACCACATAACACAATGACTTAACAGATTTTACAGTCGTAATTGACTTTCAAATTAGGGTTTTAACATATTATAACAAAACTGCTCCCTAGATTAACCTTATACACATAACATATATATTTATAGCACTAAAAAATCAAAATATAATTAATATTATATTATTATTCTCATTCCTTGATCAGAATCCAAAATTAGGGTTTAGATTCCATATCTGATTTATCATCATATCTACAACATTATTAATTAAGTTAAATAATTAGCTTAATTAATCAAATAAACTCATATAATAATAAAATTGTTATTATAATAATGCTATAATCACTTCATATATTATTTAAATAATATATAAACATATTTTCATTAATAAAAATATTTCTACTATAAAATTAATTATTATATGAATATAATTTATAATGTGTAATAATTCAAAAATAAAATTATTTGTAATTACTCATGCAATAAATATATTTTATTTATCACATATACACATACACATTGATTAATATCTATTTCCCCACATTTATTTTTTTAAAAAAATTATACGCAAAATTTCTAATTTAATTATATAGAAAATATCGGGTCATTACAGGTATTGATTGAAGATTCCCAAACTTTGAGCATCAAATTAATTTTCGTCCAAATTTAAAAAAATCAATTTTGTCATTAGCCCATGCTAGTATCGTAGAATACATGACGTGCACCTATTTTAATAATTAAAAGGGATAGTGAAGTGAGAGAGAGTACGAGAGTAAAATAAATAAGAGAATGGAGTACAAAAAATAAATTTGAGTTTGAGAGAATTAATAGAATGCTTAAATATAAATTATTACATGAAATCTTTACCTTTTTCACTTTAGAGATCATTCTTTTAATTTTTATAATTAAAGTATTCAACTCTTAATTTTTTTTTCACTTTAGTTTAATTAAAGCTGCAATATCATCAATTGATAACTTGATAAAGACACATAAGATATCAATGTTGATGTGTTTTTTAAAAAGTATTTATTTAATTTTATTTTACCATTTTAAGGTTTTAGAAGGGCAAAAATATAAATACAACATAATTAAGATTTATAATATCAAAACAATTTTACATACATTAAGTAAAGACAAAATCAAATTAATTAATTAATTAGAATAAATAAAATATAAATCAAGCCTAATCAGTTACTATTAACTCATTAAATGAAAACAAATAGTTAAACTTTCAAAATATTTCTTATTTAACAACAAAAAGAACAGACATTTATACTTGATTGAAAAATAAATAAAAGAAAAATTATAATTAAATAAGAAATAAGAAATAAAATCAGATAAAAATCTAAATAACTCATCTCCTCCTTTTACTTCTCCTTCATCTTTTTAGTTACTAAGGTGGATATTGGTGGATTTGGGGGTGTGGTGGATAGTGCCTCTTGATGAGGGTGAACCTAACCCGGCCACCATCATATATATATATATATATATATATATATATATATATATATATATATATATATAGTAATGATTCATAATATTTATTTGTTATACATAATATATAGTATTATTTAATAATGTATATAAATATAATAATAATAAATTATGCAAAATGTAAATAATTTGTAAAATAAAAATATAAATCCGAGTCCTTTTGAATTCACAAAAGTCTCCTTAAAGCAAATTTATTCTCCCACGATCTTAAGGGTTAATTGAATAATTGCTTCCCAAGATAAAAATCAGATTTCAATTCTTAATTAGTAGCATTACAAAATTAAGAATTCATCGAACCAAATTCTATATTTATGTCTTGAACTTACATGAATATTAATTATGCACGCATGAAGAAAAAAATTAAAACACTTACTATTTACGCAATATTATTTGACGAGAACGAAAAATCTGCGAAAATCGGGATTACTGAAGGAAAGCAACGAGATTATCTGCGAAACGGGATTGCGAAGGGAAGGAACAGGACGAAATTTCTTATTGCGTAAGCGAGAATAAGGAAAGGAACGGAACGGGAATTTCTGAAACAAAACGGGACGGGAAAATTTGTTATATTTTTCAAATGCTTTCCCACACCATTTATTTATAGGAAAAATTTGCATGTAACCGTCGTCAAAACGACGTAGTATTGTGATGATAAAAAATATATATCACGAACCCTAAGAATCTTGACCACTTAATTCCAATTCCACCGGGACCGGACTTTGAAGTCAATTTTCTCATTCAATTCAAATTTCATTTCCAACAATCCCCCACATGAATGTAAAATTGGCTTTACAATATGCAAAATATGTTATGAATATGCAGACACTAGTTCGAGTACATAAGAAAAGATATTTCATCAGTTTAAGTAGCCTAGTGGCTTTGAACTTGCCCTAGTAAAATCTATCGGATTTACTTAGCTAATCAGTAGACTTGATGTCTTTGAACTGTCAGCTTTTCGTGTAAACCAAGACAATAGAATTCATAAAATATCTCTTTAGACATAGTTGGTTCTCACGTTTGTGTTCATTTTCGCCTTGAAACACCTCTTGGTTCCGTAAGTATATTAGAGAATTCAGCCTTCAAAATTCTCACAGAAGTGGCCCCCTTCTTACTCACGTAGGTGACTTCTATCAAGAGTATCCTGCAATACCCCACTTGAACATATTTCAAGATATAAAAGTCATTAAAAGCGTAACTTATCCTGATTCTCGCTGCAGATGTGCACTGTCTCATAATAGGAATGGTTAGGAGTAATTATCTTCTCAGTGCTTTACTGAGTACTACATAGTTCGGTTTGCCCATTGAACCTAGATCTTGGGATCTCCAGTCAGCTAAGTTGGGTTGCCACTATGACGACTCTTATTTAAACAGTAGGCTTTAAACCCATTCCCTTCGATGATTTTTCCACTTGCTCTCTTGTTAAACCTTTTGTAAGCGCATCCGCAATATTATCTTTTGACTTTACATAGTCAATTGAGATAATTCCATTTGAGAGGAATTGTCTAACGGTATTATATCTTCGTCTTATATGGCGTGACTTACCGTTATATAAATGACTTTGTGCTCTTCTAATCGCTGATTGGCTATCACAGTGTATACATATAGCTTGCATAGG
Source organism: Panax quinquefolius (assembly GCA_020205615.1). NCBI lineage: Eukaryota > Viridiplantae > Streptophyta > Magnoliopsida > Apiales > Araliaceae > Panax > Panax quinquefolius. Next base: position 80,415,781 of record CM035173.1, on the reverse strand, counting down.
TCTTGACCAATTTGGAATATCCTCTAAGAAATTACGAAGCCACTCGACTTTCTTCTCGACTTTTTGTCTAACGCAATGAATTCCGATTCCATTGTAGACCTAGCAATACACGTTTGTATTGAGGATTTCCAAGATACTGTTGCACCTCCAAGGGTAAAGACATATCCACTTGTGGATTTCGAGTCTCTATTGTCAGATATCTAATTAGCATCACTATATCCTTCCAATACTGCTGGATATCTTATATAGTGCAGTCCATATTTTTGAGTATGTTTTAAATATCCTAAAACTCTCAAAATTATTTTCCAGTGATCTTTACCTGGATTACTCGTATACCTACTTAGCTTACTTACTGAATAAGCTATATCTGGTCTAGTACAGTTCATGACATACATTAAACTGCCTATTTTACGAGAATATTCTAGTTGAGATATGCCATCACTTTCATTTTTAGCAAGATGAAGATTTATATCAACTGGGGTTTTATTCAGAATTATATTATACTTGTTAAAATTTTCAAGTATTTTCTCAATGTAATGAGATTGAGATAATATAATTCCATCAGAGGTTCTAGAAATCTTAATTCCTAAAATTATATCAAATCCCAAGTCTTTCATATCAAACTGTTTTGACAACATACGTTAGTAGAGTTGATAACTTCATTGTTGCTACCCATGATTAACATATCATCCACATAAAGACAAACAATGACATATTCTTTTTGAGTACTTTTGACATAAACACATTTGTCACACTCATTGATTTTAAATCCATTTGATAACATAACATTATCAAATTTCTCATGCCATTGTTTTGGTGCTTGTTTTAATCCATATAAGGATTTAACAAGTTTGCATACTTTCCTCTCTCTTGTCCAGGAGCTATAAAACCCTCAGGTTGTTCCATATATATTTCTTCATCTAATTCACCATTTAAGAATGCAGTCTTTACATCCATTTGATGTATTTCAAGTCTATTTAAAGATGCTATTGCTATTAGCATTCGAATAGATGTAATTCTTGTAACAGGTGAATAAGTGTCGAAATAATCCAATCCTTCCTTTTGTCTATAGCCTTTAACAACAAGCCTTGCTTTGTATTTATCAATTGAGCCATCAACTTTCATCTTCCTTTTGAAGATCCATTTATACCCTAAGGGTTTTTGAACCGTGGAAGGTCCACCATTCCCATGTATGATTTTGCATAATGGACTCAATTTCGCTATTTATTGCTTCTTTCCAATGAGAAGCATCTGGAGAGATATTTGCTTCAGAGGTTCAAGGATCGTTTTCTAACAAAATGTTAGAAAATCCGGACCAAAAGACGTTGAAGTCCTTGCCCTTTTTACTGCTACGTCTAGGTTCATCCAATCTGCACTCTTTATACATATTTTCGTGGATTATTACTAGTAGCATCCAAAGGTCTTTTGTTTAAATTTGAATCATTATTTCCATTATATGGAAAAATATTCTCAAAGAATGATGCATCTCTTGATTCAATAAATGTATTAACATGATTATCATTAATATCAGATTTATGAACAAGAAAGTGATAAGCACTGCTATTATTTGCATAACCAATGAAAACACAGTCAATTGTTTTTGGTCCTATCTTAACCTTTTTAGGTTTAGGAACCATTACCTTTGCTAGACACCCCCACACTCGTAAGTATTTATAGCAAGGTCTATGACCTTTCCATAATTCATAAGGGGTTTTGTGAGTTTTCTTATGAGGCGCTTTGTTAAGAATATAATTGGCAGAAAGCAAAGCTCCCCCCCACAAATTCCGGGGTGCTCCAGAACTGTTTAACATAGCATTCAACATTTCTTTCAATGTTCGGTTCTTGCGTTCAAAGAATACTTAAGTTAGATTGAGGTGAATAAGGAGCGATGGTTTGGTGAATAATACCATGAGTAGAGCAAATCTCTTCAAATGGTGATTCATATTCACCACCTTTATCGCTTCTTATTGCTTTAATCTGTTTGCTAAGTTGATTTTCAACTTCATTTTTATTAAGTTGAAACATTTCTACAGCCTCATCTTTGCTTCTTAGCAAATATACATAACAATATCTTATGCAATCATCAATAAAGGTTATGAAATATTTTTTCCCACCTCTAGTTTGCACAAACTTTAAGTCACATATATCAGTGTGAATTAAATCTAGAGGTTCAGTTTTTCTTTCAACAGAATGAAAGGGTAATCTTGTCATTTTTGATTCCACACAAATTTCACATTTATGTTTTAGATTAATATCAAATTTAGGCAGGAATTCTAAATTAATTAATCTACGTAAAGTATTATAATTAACATGTCCTAACCTAGCATGCCATATGTTTGAAGACTCTAACAAGTAAGCAGAAGAATTAATTTTATTATTATCAATAGACTTCGGTACAACAGTCATAACATTCATCTTAAAGAGCCCATCATTCATGTAGCCCTTTCCTACAAACATATCATTCTTAGTAAGTACAAACTTATCAGACACAAACACCAACTTGAAGCCATTCTTACTAAGTAGTGACCTAGAAACTAGATTTTTTCGGATATCTGGCACATGAAGCACTTCATTCAAAGTCAGTTCTTTGCCAGATGTCATTTTCAGTATAATCTTTCCACGTCCTTCAACCTTTGAACTTGATGAGTTGCCCATGAAGAGTTGATCATCATTTTCTACTGGTTTGTAAGTAGAAAACATCCATTTGTTGGAACATATGTGGCGAGTAGCCCCAGTGTCCACGTACCACTCTTTAGGGTTTCCTACCAAATTGCATTCAGATACAACTGCAGAAAGATTAATGTCTGAAACATTTTCAGACAGCTTTTCCAGTTCTGTCACATTTGCTTGATGCTTCTGTTCTTTCTTGAACTTCTTTGGCTTGTGACATTCACTTGATTTATGTCCTTGGATGCCACAGTTGAAGCATTTGCCCTTGAATTTCTTCTTGGCCTTGAAGGCTTCTTTGCCTTCACGCTTCCTTTTGTTGTTGTTTGGCCTTTGTTCTACAACATTTGCCTTTGTTTCAATGAAATTCTTCCCACTCTTCTTCTCAGATCCTCGATTGTCCTCTTCAATCCTAAGTCGCGCAATCAGTTCTTCAAGATTCATCTCTTTGCGTTTATGTTTCAGATAATTCTTGAAGTCTTTCCATGATGGTGGAAGCTTCTCATTCATTACTACAACTTGGAATGATTCACTTAATGACATTCCTTCAGAATGAATGTCATGTAGAATTACTTGTAATTCTTGAACTTGAGTGATAACTGCTTTGGAATCTACCATTTTATAATCAAGAAATCTACCGACAATGATTTTTTTCATGCCAGCATCTTCAGTTTTATATTTCTTATCTAAAGATTCCCAAAGTTCATTTGCAGTTTGAATTGTACAATATACATTATATAATGTATTATCTAAACCATTCATTACATAATTTCTGCAAAGGAAATCTACATGTTTCCATGCATCAACTGCAGCCACCTTTTCCTTGTCAGTTTCTCCTTCAACAAAAGTAGGACAATCCTCTTGTAGAAACCTTGCCAAGTTCAACGTGATGAGATAGAAGAGCATTTTCTGTTGCCAACGCTTGAAATCAGTTCCATTGAACCTTTCAGACTTTTCTCCATGAGACATACTCACGGCAGGAATGGTACTAGTAGATGCCATTTCTGTTATACAAATAAAGACTATTAATTCAAAACAAATTTCTGTTTATACAAAAATTTAACAGAATTTAAACACCAAATTTAATTTACAGAATTTCTGTTTATAAATTCTGTTAACAACTTTAGATTACTAATTTCAATTTACAAATGTGTGTTTAACAGATAATAACACAATAATTATAACAACTTAAAATAATAACAGAATATAAAATATTAACATGCAATCAATTTGTTGACATGGAATTTGTATATTATAACAGAATATACAATAGTTAACATGTCATATAAACTGTTATATTATCATACAAATATTTAAACAGAATACATATTAACATAATATAAATCAGTTAATTTTAACATATATAATATTTCTGTAAATATATATTTTGCATCATTCGTTTTGCATGCACTATAATAATAGTATAATAACATACGTTAATTAATTCATGCAGAATTAGAACAAGGCAAAACAGTTTTGCAGGTAATATACAACATACATGTAATTAATATTATAATACTATGTATTTAATATACTGCACTCCAGCGTTAACATGAGGAAATATATAATACTATGTAATTATATAGTATGCCAAACATGAATGTTGCTTATGATATTTTAAACATGTGGTCAGGGCATAACAACATGCCGAACATGCACCAGCAGTTTAATGTTAAAATTATGTAATGAATATTTATCAGAACACTTGAACCTTATTAATATGCGCCAGCAAGTGACAATTTATGCACACAATAACAGAATCATATCATGCACAAAGGTAATGCCGAAATTTGAAAAAAAAAAAAACAGTGTATTAACAGTTTTTACAAAACAAAATTTGTTTTATAAAACAATTTTCTGTTCACATAAAATAATACTATAATTACAGAAAATTAAATTTGCTTTAAGATTGTTATCTGTAATATATAGTATAATTTAATAATGCATATAAATATAATAATAATAAATTATGCAAAACAGAAACAATTTGTAAAATAAAAAATATAAATCCGAGTCCTTTGAATTCACAAATTATTCTTAAAGAAAATTTATTCCCCCACAGATGCCAAGGGTTAATTGAATAATTGCTTCCCAAGATAAAACGGATTTCAATTCTTAATTAGTAGCATTACAAAATTAAGAATTCATCGAACCAAATTCTATGTTTATGTACTGAACTTACATGAATATTAATTATGCATGCATGAAGAAAAATTAAAAACACTTACTATTACTGTAATATTATTTGACAGAGAACGGGAAATCTGCAGAAACGGGATTGTAGAAGGGAAGGAACGAGATTATCTGCAGAAACGAGATTGCAGAAGGGAAGGAGCGGGACGAGAATTTCTTCTTTATGCAGAATCAGGAATAAGGAAAAGGCAGGCAGGAATTTCGTAAAACAAATGGGACGGAAAATTTGTTATATTTTTCAAATGCTTTCCCACACCATTTATTTATAGGAAAAATTTGCATGTAACCGTCGTCAAAACGACGTAGTATTGTGATGATAAAAAATATATATCACGAACCCGCCCGTCATGACCACGACCCGACCGGACCAGACCGGACCGGACTTTGAAGTCAATTTTCTCATTAAATTCAAATCTCATTTCCAACATTATTTGTTATGGATCCTTATAAGTCATACACGATTTATACAATTGAAAATAAAAAAGAACGATCATGACAATTATAAACTGAAAATCAACATAATCAAAATAAGAGTTTAACTTTACCAACAAATGTTTATGGTTTATTAACCATTTAATCAGGGTTTAAGATTTATTACCTAAAGTTTAGGGTCTATTAACTAGGGTTTAGGTGTGACGCCCTCAAATCCGGATCACCTGTACCTCGAGTTTGGTGTTCACTATACTACACAATCATACCCATTCATTCATATATTAACTTAAGCATGTCTTAAGTTATATAGTCTTTATACAAACATTAGCTTATACTCCCAGGTTTTTATACCTTTACAACATTCATACAAATTAATAATAATATTAAATATAGTATTAAAGTATTTATTACATCACTTTTAGAATTTAGTTAAACACGGATGCTTAATAATAATATTACTTAGCGACCTTGCCTTTTTCATTATCTTTTCGTAACCATTCTCCGTTTTTAACTGAAAATAATATATTTAATGCAAATGTGAGTAAATGTTTGGTCAACAAGTATAAAATAGTTGAACATAACATAATTCATATATTGTTAATAATTGAATATATATATATATATATATATATATATATATATATATATATAATATAAAACAAGTTATAGTATTCCTAAAAAAACAATTTTACTAGTATTTTTAGTTGAAAATCAAGCTTTTGCATGTTGTAAAGTCAAATGACCAGTGAAATATTAGTAGAATCGACAGTACTTGATACTGCAATTCATAGATATAATCAGATAAAAAAATTGAAAATATCCTACACTTGTACTTTAGGGGATCAACCTAAGGTACCCTATATTGTGCACAACATAATAGTCTATATGACAATAAATGTGTCTATCGGAATCATAATGTATGATATCATATGCCCCTAAAAAAAGGGTTGTTCTTTCACAACATTATCATGCGAATCTGCACCATAACAATATGGTTTCGAGAGAATTAACTCATATTAGAATATAATTGTATCTCAACATTTGTCTAGTCAAAACAATGACATTGACATAACTTAAACATCATATGAATAACTGAATTTAGTCTCTTAGACCTTTACAACATTCATACAAATTAATAAAAATATTAAATATAGTACTAAAGTATTTATTACATCACTTTTAGAATTTAGTTAAACAGAAACGCTTAATAATAATATTACTCCGCGACCTTGTCTTTTCCTTTATCTTTCCCGAAACTACCGACCTTCTTGGTTTTAACTGAAAACATTATATTCAACGCAAGGGTGAGCAAATGTTTGCTCAGCAAGTATAAATTAGTTAAACATAACATAATTCGTATATTGTTAATAATTGAATAACAATTTATAACATTCCTTAACAAAACAGTTTTATGAGTATTTTTAGTTGAAAACCAAGCTTTAGCATGCTTTAAGGTAAAATGACCAGTGAACCATTACTAGAATTGACAGTACTTAAAATTGCAATTCATAGATATAATCAGATATAAAACTGAAAATATCCTAGACTTTTACTTTAGGGGATCAACCTAAGGAACTCTATATTGTGCACAACATGACACTAAATGTATCTACCGGAATGATAACTTCCGATATTATATGCCCCTATAAAAAGGGTTGTTCGTTCACAACATTGTCATAAGAATCTACACCATAGCAATATGGTTTGGGGAACATTAACTGAGATTAGAATATAACTGTATCTCAACATTTATCTAGCCGAAACAATGACATTGACATAACGTAAAAATCATAAGAATAACTGAATTTAAAAGCTTGCAATTCAATAAGTTAAATAACTTGAAAAGATAAGCTTTAATTTGAGTGCATAATGTTGGCTCACTAAGTTACTTTATAAAATAACTCATATATTACCTAGTTATGTAAAGTTATATGTCAGCTCAACACATTAGTATGCTAACTAATTACTGCTACGATTAACATGTACCACAAAAGTTAAGTTATTGATATTAAGGACATCAATAATTATTTACTACATATGTTCTTTTATAATTTCATGCAATAGCCTTAATATGTATATACATGATAGACACATAATTCATACATTTATTATCCCTAATTTTGTCCTTTTAATTATATTAGTTTATTAAATTAATATGTTTTATTTTATTTTGTAGGATTTAATAATTTATTGAAATAAAGTCAAAATTTTGGTGATCAATCAATATTTAATGCTCATATTCATGTAATGAAAGAGACAAGAAAAATCCTACAACGAGATGGAACAATATTGGATTTATCTTGGTAAATAAGTAAAAGATAATTGTTACAACTTTTAAAGATGGAAAATGACTTTTGGAAAATTAACATATAGAGATTGAAGCCAAGAAGAAAAGAAGAGGATAAATAGAACAAAAGAGCAAGTTTAATGAATCTAAATTAGGGCACAAATTTATTTTTTCTATAAATAAGTCTCTTGTTTTAAAGAGGGGAGTATTTTTTTTTGTATTAATTTAGGTTAGGAGGAGAAGCAGATTAAATTATTTCTTCATTGTACGCTTGTTGGTGAATCATCAATAAAGGGAGTTTTCTTATTTATGTTTAATCTTTTTCTTCTTCTTCTTTATTTTAATTAGTTTATTTATTTTCATGTCTAGTTAATTTCTTTAATCTAAGATGAAGATGAAATTAAATAATTATTCATTATAATATTTTTCATCTTTTCTATTATTTATGCTTTTATGTTTAATTGATTTTGCCTTCATGTTTTAGTTATTGAAATACCTTCGTTTTATATTTTTTTTGTAATTTTAAATTAATTAAGAGGTTTTGATAGGTTATTGTTAATATATGAGATTTTTATAATCCATGCTTGCTTGAAGAAGTTTTGATGGGTTGTACTTAATCCTTAAATTTTTATAGTCTATACTTGCCCACATTAATTATAAAATTACTAAATTAAAGGGAATGTAGATCAAAATCATAGTTAAGTTATAAAAATAGAATTGATTGGATTAATTATGTTTATTGTTTAATGAATTCAGATTCTAGTTAATCAATTCTCAATCTTTATTTTTAATTTGCCTAAAATAGATATTAAGAAAACATTAAAATTAATCTAGTCTATGTGTGTTCGACCTGTACTTGCTAGTTCTTCAATTTCACACTATGCACTTGCATTTATATATTTTTATCACATACAATTTTTGGCCACGTTGCCATGGACTAGACTTAATTTTATATTCCTTAATTTTTATTTATTTGAATTAATTTTTTTATAATATTTTTTTATAATTTTTTAGAATTATCAAAGCGGATCAACGGTGCGGAAATACAAGATTATTACTGTGCTTTTCCTAATATTTTGTATCTTAACTCAAAAAAAATTTGTAGCTTAGTTTTTTTTAAATTTAATTTTATTGTTAATTAGAAAATTAATTGTTACATTCATGCATTTACTCACATAGAGCAAATCCTGTTTAGATTTTTTTTTTATCAAATATAAATTGTGGTGATTGCTGGAGGATTGAGGTACATTAAATTTTTTTCTTCTTTCGTAATTCACATAGTTTTAGGATATTTTATTTGTTTTACTATTTTTTAATTTTATTTGTGAATTTTCATCTTTAATTTAACATTAAGAGCAAAAACCTGTAACAAGGTAAGGTGGGGATTCATCATCCTTCCTTGGCCCACAAACCACCCATTCATTTTTCATAACGTTTTCTTAATAAAATCAAGTAGGCGCTGACCCTTAGGAATTTTGAGCTTAATTATTAGGACAAGGGACTCCAAGAGGAGGCTAAATTTTAAATTAATCAAACTATAAGTGTCTATGCAAGTGGTTCAAAAGGCAAACGCCCAAAGAATGCGTGGTTATTCAACTAGTCACCGTACATACGAAGTAACTCCCACATTTCTTAAACTTACCTGGCTAGTGGTGTGATTAATTTCAAATTTTGTGGACATTAAGGTGTAAATGGGAACAGTTAGGAGCTGTCTAGATTTTATTTCAGTTAACCGTAAAATTAGGATTTTTTTTTGTGTGACTTTCGTGGTTAGTTGTTTATTTATTTTGTGATTTGTGGAAAGATGGATTCTTATTATAGTTGAAATAATAATTTTGCTTGGAATCAAGAACCCTATGAAAAGTTTAATGCACACCAAGTAAATTAATTTTTTCAAACTTATGAAAATCCTTATCTAAGTTGATATCCATATCTATATCCATATTCGGATCCAGAACCTCAATATCCACAAGAATTATCAAATGAAGAAGAGAAAATAGTTAGTGCCTTTAAGAAACTATGGAAGTTGTAATGGAAAATCAATTTAGCATGGATCAAGCTATATCTCGTCTAGAAATTCAAATAAGTAGATTAGCCACCATAATAAATGAACAAGAGGTTGGTGAATTTTTTAGTAACTGTGAGGTTAATTTTGAAAATCTTGATGGTTGTGGAAATGATGAGGAAAAAAAAATTTGTATTCAATTCTACACAGTTTGAGTCAAGCGAATTTGAGGAGTAAAAATTATAAGTCTATGCCTAAAATTGATCATGTCACATTTGATGAGTCGGTTGAAAAAATCTCTAAGTCTAAAACTCCATACCCTGAAAGACTTATTACTAAAAAAATGACCTAGTGGTTTTTTGGGCTAACCCATTAAACTAAATATGATACAAGAGTTGTTCATGACCCAAGAAATAATTGAAAAAAACTCTTTATTGAAAAAAAAAATCCAATTGCTTTTTTCTTAAATCACATTGACAAAAATTGGAATGAATCTGAATATTTAGAAAAGGTTAATGAGCTGTTGAGATCCACTACAAATAAGTCAACTAAACTAGAACATGTATTTGAACCAATTCTTCCATCTTTTGAACATGTTAGTGAAAGTTTTCCTGAGGTAGACTTTAAGCATAATTCTGATGAAAATTTTGACTATTTTCAATTTCATAGACCTCATGAAAAGCATGAGAAGTTCACTCACTTACCCATTTGTATCATTTATTTATAATCACATACCTTTTAAGATTTATGAAATTCGTATGTATGTACATTTGTTTTCTTTCTCATCACATTTTCTTGCAGAATAAATGCCCCCGCATACAAGGTACAATTCTTTCATATATTTGTTCTCTTTTCTTCATTTGCAGACATTGAGGACAATGCATGATTTAAGTATGGGGAAATTCGTTTGTATTTTTGTATTAGATATTTTTAGGAAAATATAGTAAAAAAATGAAAAACAAATTTTTTTTGTTTAACTTCTTATGAGTTTGATTAATTCTAATAAGTGTATGTGGAGCAAAAATCATGAGTAAGATTAAAAGATTTAGAACTCTTGAACCTTTAATAAGATAAGAAATCTTAGTTTGAAATAACATCTGAAATAAAATTGATTTCATAAGTATTTCTGCACTAATTCTTAGGTGTGGGGGTATAAACTATGATTTGAGCAATTACAAAAAAAATAAAGAAAGAAATTGATTTTTTTTTTAAAAAAAGAAGATAATTAACTACTTCAATGTCCATTGAACGAAATAACTGGTTATCCAAGCCTCAGGAAGTATCGATATTCACGTTAAAAAGTGTGATGGATAAAAACAGCATTAGTCTAATTTTTTGGCCTTTGTTACCCGAGTTAGTAAGCCCTTAGGGGTGTCTCTACACCTAGTTTCCTAAAGCCAACTGGTTTTGGGAGTCATTGTTGACTTTTAAATATTCTAACCTTATTGTTTTGATGATGACTTGATATTTTGGACTAATTTATTTATTATAAAATTTCAGGAAGTTGATGAAAGGATTGTTGTCTAAAGACTTTGAAAATTTGAGTCCTAAGAAAATTATGTAAGGTCTTTGCAAATAATTAATTTTTCAATACAAGGCTCTAGGACATCTTATGTGTGCATTAAAATGTGATTAATATTTTGTATATGCCTAAGAATTTTATATGTTATGCTAACTGTTATTATATGACCAATTTTAGATGGTTAGTATTTATATATTATACATGCGTAAAAATTGAGATAAAATGATAATTTTTGTCCAAATAAATTGATGTCATGTGTTAGAAGATTTTATGAGAATTTCGATACTATATATATGTACATTAGTTTTGTTGGAAACTTAAAAGTTGTTTAGTTTGTGGAGGCAGAGATGTGATCATTATCTGTTAGTAGATTAATTTCATATTTCTTGGAAATATAAGATAATGATTATACTGAAAAGAATTTGATCTCTTAGTTGGCACTTTGCAAGAATTACGGATCTAACACTCTGTTAAGTGTTTTTTTTAAAAAGGATACTGTGATATGTTAGTGGGATATCTCCTTAAGTGCATTATGCTTGAAAAAGTCAATTATATAAGGAACGGAGATATACACGGATATTTGTTTCTAACTGATATAATTTTGAGTGCCCAAGTGATATACACTGTTTAAATTATATTGATCTTTTCTATCTCTTTCCAACGGAAATATAATTGGAACGTTACTTATCTTCTTAAAGAAAATTTGTTGGCAACGTAAAATTTTCATGCAACAGTTCTTTATGAGTAAAGGTAACAATTGGGCTATAAAAGAAGAACTAGTATCAGTGAAACAATACAACACTTGAACTAAATCTTTGCACTCATACACTTGAAAAGCTATTCCATTATTCTTGGTGCAAATTCTCAGCTGCTGTGACATTAATATTCAAATTATTTCTCAGCTATTTTCGTGAGTGGTGATATCTCTTTTACTATTTGATCATTCCATTCATTAGTTGGGCCTTGCATTGTTAAATTGTTTATTTACTTTGATCATTAGGCCTCTATATTTGTAATCTTATATTTTTAGACTAAGTGTTTTCTAAAGGAATTTAATCCAGGTGGATTAAGGTTTGTTCACAAACAGGTTCAAGGAAGCATATGTGCTTAATGGGTGCATTGGTGCACAAGGAGCAAGAGTGCTCAAGTGAATTATTGTAACTTAATTTGATAAAATCTGTTTTGTAACAAGGGTCATTTAAAGTAATAAAAGTGAGTCTCCAATACTAGTTGGTATTGGACGTGGACTAGGCTATTATTATAGAGGGTAATAGCTGAACAACATAAAAAATCTTGGTGTTAATTTTGTTATTTTTTTTTCTATAATTACTCACAAAAGTTAGTTAATTATCTTAATAATTAAAATTTGAATTTTTCTAAGATAATTTTATAACACCATGTATTTTCTTTGACTTATAAATTCACCAGAATATTTTCTTAAACAAAAAGTCAATTCGGTAGACCATATTCATTCAGCAAGCTGCATTCATCTAAATAGTAGACTGAATTTAGTAGTTTGGTTTAAAGTTTAAAAATTGATCATTGATTGCTCACACACTTATTCAACCCCCCTTCTAAGTATGCCTTATCTGAATTTCATTTGGTATCAGAGCTTGGCTCTACTTACTTGGTCTTAAAGGTGACTTGTAGAGAAAGATTCTGACATGGCACAGTTCGGGAACAACAATTAAGAAGGTCAATCAACCAATAAACCTCCTTTGTTGTATGGAACAGAAAACTACAACTTCTGGAAATTCCGAATGAGGATTTACCTTAAAAGAGATCCTTGGGAATGGTGGGTTGTGGAGAATGGACCAGTTATTCCAAGGAAAGATGACAGTACTCCAAAAACTTTGCTAGAGATGAACTCAACCGAGACTTTCATTATTTCCTATGATTTAAGGGCTATGAACACACTACTTAGTGGCATGGTACAGTCCGAGATTGACAAGGTTTCTTCATGAAACACAGTTAAGGAAATTTGGGACATTCTACTAGTGAGCCATGAAGGAACATCCAAGGTTCGAGAAGTGAAACTAAGCATGCTTATACACGATTATGAAATGTTCAAACTCTAGAAAGATGAAACTATAAAGATGGCTCAAGAAAGGTTTCTTGTTCTTTTGAACTCTTTAAAGCTATTTGACAAATCCATTCCACAAAGTGAGATTAACCGTAAGTTACTTCGGGCTATGCCCAAGAGGTTTGCTTCTAAAATCACTACTCTTCAAGATTCCTCTACTATATCTACTATGGATAAACTAACTCTTTTTGGTGAACTTGAGGAATATGAACATCAGTTAAAGAGATATGATGAGGAGGAGGAAACTCCTAGTAGGAAGGCTTTAGCTCTTAATGCAGGAAATGAAGAAAAACTTGATGATGATTCAGATGAAGAGATAGCCATGATGTCAAGGAGACTCAAAGGACTACTACAAAGGAAGAATATACGAAAAAATATTTTTAGCTCAAATAAAGCCAAAGGAAAGCAAACCGAGGAGACATGTTTTGAATGTGGACGTCCATGGCACTTCAAGAAGAACTGCTTTCAACTAAAGAACAGAGGAAAAACTGGCTTCAAGGATAATAAAAGAAACAAGGCACTTGTCACTTGGAGTGATGAAGAAGAATCTGAAGTTGAGATCGATGCCAAGGATAAAATAGCTCAAGTATGCTTCATGGGAATAGAAGGTGAATCGAACGAGGTATCTAATTTTGAGTTTAATTCTTTGAAACAAGAAAATGATAAATTGAAAGAAAAAAATGCATATTTGAAAGACTTGGTAAATACATTAATGAGTGAGGTAGACTCTTTAATAGATGAAAAGAAATATTTTGAAAAGGAATCTATATGTAAAGAAGAAAAGGTTTTGATTGCTAAAATTGATTATTTAGATAATTATAACAAAATACTTTTGAATAAGGTAAAATTTTTGAATAATGAAGTCCAAAAGTTGACTAATGAACTAAAAATGAGAGATGTGTGTATTGATGCATTTAGTGATAAATCTCTTGTTAAAACCTTTCCTAATAATGAACTTCAAAAAGAAATAGATTCATTAAAATTGTCTCTTACTAAATTTGTCCAAGGAGAAGAAAATTTAAATGTCATATTGGGAAAACAAAGACCTAGTTTTGAAAGACAAGGAATTGGTTCTATGCATAAAAAGGGAGATGTAAAAATGCTAAAATCAAAATCCCGTTTTAGATTAAATTATTGTTCTCCTTTCACTGCATGTAGAAATTGTGGTATTAAAGGTCACTTGGACATAAACTGTTTTAAGAAAAATAAGATTAAAAAAGTATGGGTTAAAAAGGATGATTTACGTGTAACTAACATTAAAGGACCCAAAAAGATGTGGGTACCAAAAGGATGAATTATTCTTTCTTGATAGGTATGTCTCAAGGCAAGGGTTCCATCTCAAAAATGGATTCTTGATAGTGGATGCTCTCGTCACATGACTGGTGATAAATCAAAGTTTGTAGAGCTAAAAATCAAGAAGAAAAATGGGAAAATTACATTTGGAGATAATCAGACCTGCGAAATAATCGAAAAAGGTAAAATAGGAAATGGTAAGGTTAATATTGATAATGCACATCTTGTTAGTGGACTTGAATTTAATCTTATTATTATCATTCAATTGATGGATAATGGTCATCAAGTTAGTTTTGAAATAGAAAAATGCACTATTTCTCATGGTACTAACAATGTTACTCTAGTTGCACAAAGAGAAGGAAATATATATACTATTGATTTTGAGCAACATGATGAAGAACTATGTCTTGCATCTATACAAGATGAGGCTAACTTATGGCATAAGAGAATGTGACATGTTCACATGGACTTAATCAAGAAATTATCCTCAAAGAATCTTGTCAATGGATTGCCAAAGATAAAGTATGAAAAGAAGGGAATATGTGTTCCTTGTCAACTTGGGAAACAAGTAAGAACATCTTTTATGGCAAAGAACATGGTATCTACTTCTTCTCCTTTACTACTATTTCATCTTGATTTATTTGGACCAGAAAGACATGCTAGTATAAATGATAAGTTTTATGCATTTGTAATAGTAGATGATTTCTCTAGATATACATGGGTATTATTTTTGAGAACTAAAGATGAAGCATTTAAAGAATTTGAGAAATTGATAAGAAATTTGGAAACAAAATATAGTCTCAAACTTGTAAAGATAAGAAGTGATCATGGTATTGAATTCTAAGAAGACTTTATAATATTTTGTGATCAAAAAGGAATTAGTCATGAATTTTCAGCCCCTAGAACCCCCCAACAAAATGGAGTTATAGAAAGAAAGAATAGGACATTACAAGAAAGCAGTTAGAACTTTATTACAAGAAAGTAAACTTCCTAAAAAAGTTTTGGTAGAAGTCATAAACACTTCTTGTTATGTTTTGAATAGAGTACTTATTCGTCCAATCATTTTGAAGACTCCTTATGAACTCTTAAATAATAAGATTCCTAATATACTAAATACTAGTGATAACTTGGGAAAATTTGATGTTAAATCTTATGAAGTAATTTTTTTTGGTTATTCATAAAATAGTAAAGCTTATCGTGTATTTAATATTAACAAGCTATGTGTTGAAGAGTCTGTTCATATTATATTTAATGAAACTCACAATGATGTTCCAAACGAAAGAGATGAGGATGCAGAAAATTTGGAGATTTCTGTGAATCCAGCAAACCAGAAAAATCTATCCAGCAAGCCAAATGAACAAATCCAGCAAGCTAATTTAGAAAACTCGCAAGAAGTGGACCAAAGAACAACACAAGAGCTTGAAGCTGATACTCCTCAGCAAGAAGAAGTAATAAATGATGTGGAAATGCCAAAGACTGCAAGATATCTCAAAAATCATCCACTAGGAAACATCATTGGAGATATAAACAAAGGAATCACCAAAAAGGAGAGGATTGCAAAATCAATGTGCATTTTCTGCATTCATATCACAAGTTGAGCCAAAGAATGCTAAGGAAGCTATCCTAGATGAAAGTTGGCTAATGGCAATGCAAGAAGAACTTCAACAATTTGAACGATGCCAAGTCTGGGAACTTATGCCCCCTCCTAAAGATGTTTCTATCATTGGAACAAAGTGGGTATTCAAGAATAAGCTTGATGAGCATGGCACAATCACTTGTAACAAAGTAAGGCTAGTAGCTCAAGGATACAATCAACAAGAAGGGATTGACTACGAAGAAACTTACCCCAGTCGCTAGACTAGAGTCCATCCGCATCTTGTTAGCATTTGATTGTTACAAGAAGTTCACACTCTATCAAATGGATGTAAAGAGTGCCTTTCTTAACGGATACATCAATGAAGAGGTATATGTAAAATAGCGTCCTGGATTTGAACATGAGAGGTATCCAAACCATTTCTAAAAGTTAAAGAAAGCTCTCTATGGGCTAAAGCAAGCTCCAAGGGCTTGGTACGAAAGGTTGAGTAAGTATTTACTTTCAAATGGTTTTATTAGAGGAAAAATTGACTCTACATTATTTATTAAGCATGAAAATAAAGATATTATTATTGTACAAATATATGCAGATTATATAATTTTTGGTGCTACTAATGATTTCCTTTATGAGTGGTTTTCTAAGTGCATGGGAGAACTTAACTACTTTTTGGGACTCCAAATCAAGCAAACTAAGGAAGGGATTTATATCCATCAAACCAAATATATAAAAGATCTACTTAAAAGTTTTGGTTTCGAAGGATCAAATTCAAAGGCTACACCGATGAGCACTACAATAAAGTTTACGTCTGACGAAAAAGGTATAGATGTGGAGGTAACTAAATATCGATGTATGATTGAATGTCTTTTATATTTAACTGCATCTAGACTAGATATAATGTATAGTGTATGTCTGTGTGCAAATTTTTAAGCGAAACCTAAAGAATCACACTTACAAGCTGTTAAAAGAATTTTTAAATATTTAAGTGGTACAATCAATTTGGGGTTATTTTATCCAATTTGTAATCATTTTGAACTAATGCGCTATTCAGATGCTGACTATGTAGGATGCCAAATTGATAGAAAAAGTACTAGTGGTGCTTGCACAATTTTAGGTCAGTTTTGTTACGTGGCACAGTAAAAAGCAAACTTCAGTTGCATTGTCAACCACTGAGGGTGAATATCTAGCTGCTGGGAGTTGTTGCTCTCAGATATTATGGTTAAAAAAAACCCTATGTGATTTTGATGTTTTATGTGATAGTGTGCCTATTTACTTTGATAATTCTAGCACTATTGACATATCAAAGAATCCTGTTTTGTATTCATTCACAAAACATATAGAGGTTAGGCATCATTTTCTAAGGGATAATGTTTCAAAAGGTTTAATTAAATTAATTTATATTCCAACAGAAAAACAATTGGCTTACATTTTTACCAAACCTGTGACGCCCCCAAAACAGGTATACATCACCCATCTTGAGTCGTCAGATACATGGTACATAAATTCAAATGCAACTTAATTATACAACAGTCATGTAAAATATGACAAAACATAGCTGAGAGCTTAAACAAGAATATTGTCATCTAGACAATATCCACACTCAATGGTGTCCTCATTACAATTATTATCATATTATTCCGTAGAATAGTGAGGACTACTAAAGCCATTTATCCTGGACCATCACTCCATTCCCCGACTCGTCCCAGCTATATTCTCATTTTCTGAAGAGAACAATGAAAGAAAGGGTGAGCTCAACTAGCCCAGTAAGAAATATTATGACTAAGATAATGCAGAATAAATTATCCTTAGCCTTCAACAGTATATATAACAACTGATAGAATACAATAGACAACAAGTTTTAGATCAACAACTACAGCGGAAATAAGCAATCCATTAGAAGAGTCAAGTAGAGCATAAAATCTACTATCTTCTATGATTTAAAAAGTTTTTCATCAACTTTATCGCTGAGACTCAACTTAATAAATAAAATCGAATCATCCCTGCACCACGACCAAGGATATTTATGTAATCATCAATGGTCATAATTATACCAAATAATCCCTGGTCATGATCATACCCATAACTGTCCATCAATGAACTACATGCCAATGAGGACTTTCACCACATCATCCGTCACATTACGGTTATGATTATACCAAATAATCCCTGGTCATAATCATACCAAGTCCATCTATGCACGTAAGCCAAAGATGACTTTCATCACAATATAAGCATGAGGATGATGAAAATGACATAATAATTCAATAAAACAAGTTCAAGGATAAATTTTAAAGTTTTATAATTTAATTTATCCAGAAATCAATAACGTTGAAATTGTCAACACGATACTGCTTTGTAGAGTAAAATTCAAGAATAATATTCATGTACCAAAAATAATTTGGACAGAAAAAAAATATATTTTTCGTGTAAATAGTACCACGTGAATAGTACTTCAGGAATAGTATCCCGTGAATAGTACCCCGACATGAAAAGTTTCCCGAATACCCGAGTGAATAATATTCGGGTGAATAGTAATTTAGATGAATAGTAACCCATGAATAGTAACTCGTGAATAGTACTCTGACACGAAAAGTGCCCCAAATACCCGAGTGAATAATACAAGAGTGAATAGTAACCGGGTGAATAGTAACCCGTAAATAGTAACTCATAACAAAAAAATACCAAAGAAAATGATATTTTATGATGAGTACAAAAGAAATGATATCTCAGACGAGTATAATAGAATATACGAAACTGCAAATGGATTTTCACCCGCCATGCGGTAATCCACGTAGACAGATTATTTCCATAATTTAATAAGGAATGAATACAAAGGATCATTCACCATGCATGCGGTAATCCACATGTACAAAGTTATTCTAATGTAATAATAAATAATGAAATAACGAAGAATTCACCATGCATGCGATGATCGCATGCATGCATGTGTTATTCCAATGTAATAATAAATAAAGAATGGAACCAGGTCATGCGTAATCCGCATGCATGTGATATATTCCAACGAGAATAATAAAGAACGGAACCAGGTCATGCTTAATCCATTACGGATATGATATTCTAACGTAATAATAAGGAATGGAATAACAACAGAATTCACGAGGGCGTCGATAGATCAGCATAGGCAAAGTTATTCCAACAGAATAATAAAGAATGAAATAACAAAAGAATTTCACCATGTATGCGGTACTTCGCACAGACAGGTTATTCCAACATAATAATAAAGAATGGAATAACAACCCTTACGAGTATTGAAAGAAAATAACTCTCTTCATGAATACGAAAGAATAACACCCTTACCTCGAAAAGAAGATCTGATCTTCTTGAATAGTGAGGAGGTAGTAGACTTCTCTTCTTCTTTCTCTCTATAATTTTTCTCTAAAATAATTGCTCTATAGCTTTAGTGAATTGGTGAAAAATAATGAAGGAATGAGCTTCTATTTATAGGAAAATATAGTTTCAATAATTGCACATTTTGGGGCTCAAAATATTACAGTATAATACCTTCCTCTTTTCCTTCATTTTTAATTTAGTCCTACAAGTATTATCAAACTTGCACCACCTCCCCTAATAGTAAATCATGTGAATCAATAGTTCTAGACATGTTAAAATATGAATTACAGTATAGTACCTCCATCTATACCTCCATTTTTAATTTAGTCATCCAAGTATTATCAATCTTGCACCACCTCCCCTAATATTACAAGAATGTGAATCAATAGTACACATATGTGAACAAATAGTTATAATCATGTGAATTAATAGCAATTAATTCCTCATTTATCTGATTAATTACCCGATTGGTCAATATAACCTCTAGACATTAATTATTATCGAAATAAATGTCGATTTCCACTAACACTAATAATTCCAACACAATGAAACTATCAATTTCATCCTTAATCAACACGAACTTATTCACCATTAATATTATAACTCACAATATTTAACAACCAGGTCGTTCCCAGGAAAGAGGGGGCTTTCCGATAAGGATTTCTCCTTATTGGCGCAATTAGGTGACCAAACCTCTCTTGATGTAACTTCTAGACATTGTCAATATTACAAATAATAATATGAATAACTTTGTCGTCTCAATTATTGATTTAATAATATAACATATTATGCGATGATATCTTTATTATAATAATTGAATCAATAATATGAGAGATATGATGCATCAATTACTGTAGCAATAATTGAGTATAACTGACTGACTTCTTACGTAAGCATCAATAATCAATACCGTGTGCTACTATGCAACCACGCTTATTACTGTACTTTTACTACCTGGTAGTTCAACAGTTTTAACGGTAACACTTTCGCCGTTATTTTTATAAAAAGATAATTCTGTCATTTTCTAACTACGACAATACTTCTGTTGTGGGGTCCAACAATGATTATGCCGTCGTATGGATATTTCCCGATAAAAAGAATATTCCCCGACCAATCGAATATTATATAACAACTTGCATACATTACAAAATTTATAAATATTATCCACAACTATAACATTATATCAAATCCACACCATAATATTAAAAAAAAAATATTTTGAGAAATTTAAATCTTTATTCATAAAATTTGGGGTCTCACAATCTCTCCTCCTTTTGAAATTTTGCCATCAAAATTTAAATACGTACCTGGTATGTCGAAGAGATGAGGATACCTTGACTTCATTTCAGATTCTAACTCTTGAGGAATAACCTTTAAGTGTCGAATAGGATCCTTCTTGTCCAAGATTTTAACATGTATCTCCTCATACATTAAATCTTCTGTTATCTCGTCTAGTTCCAATTCAATAACGTGGTTCGGGTTGTCCACATATTTACGTAACATCGATACATAAAAAAAACGTTATGAACACGCGACATACTTGGCGATAAAATGAGTCTATAGGCCAAAGTTCCTACTCTATCGAGGATTTCAAATGGGCCAATTAAATTGAGGGTTAAGATTTCCTCTCTTCATCGACTCTTGCTTCTAGAATAACACCCTCTTGAACCTTCTTCTTCATATTTATCAGCTCCGGGTCTGTAGCTTGAGCGACTTTTAACTTTATCGATTAAAGTCGATTCTACTCGTATATTCGTTATCTTCACGTGGGTCCCTAGAGTCTTTAACTCTATCTTCATCATTTGTAAGTTATATGAAATGGGTCTTTGTGTTAACAACATCGCACTCATAAACGCATACGATCTTCTACTCAACACGTCAGCTACAATGTTCGCTCTTCCACGATGATATTGAATGGTACGATCGTAATCTTCAACAGCTCGAGGCAACGTCTTTGGCGTATTATACGTTCGTTTTGGTTGAAGAAATATTTGAGGGTTTAAGAAATGGGTTTTGTACTGGGGTCAATACAAAATTCGATTTCTCGCTCTAGGGGTAGGCTAAGAAGTCCTTCAGGAATACGTCAGTAAATTTATTAACAATAAAAATATCATTCAAACTGTGACTCTCATCCAAGACTTGGATAACACATGTAATGAAGGTTTCTCCTAACGGAGTTTCAATCGATAAGTCAAAGTCTAATCTCTCCTGAGTCAAATTTAAACGTTGAGCGCAAGCAAGAGAGATACAAGAATGGGTAGAACCGGTACCTAATAAGGTATAGACTTCACAAAAATTTATAATTAACTAACCTGTGCTAACTTCGTTTGGGTTACTCGCTTTTTGAGAAGTCACAAAAAACGCTCTTCTTGAAACCACCGACTTTGTTTTGTCCGTATCCGCCTTTGGTGTCACTATCCCAGCTGGACTTAACTTTGGTGCACGATAAAATCGGGGTAGGTGACCTTCTTTTCCACAATTGTAACATGCTTTGGACTGCATCGTGTAGCTTGGACTGATTTGTCCCTCCCCTCCGTATTTGAAGCATAAAATTGGTGGTCGTACTCCTTCCTTGAAAATGGGTGTTAGTGTTGCTGTCTTTCCATCGTTGATGAACCTTCTCTTCTTAAAATTTCCACTCCTATTATCTTGGCCATGATTACCACCGAAGTGGTTACCATTCTTGGCATGATAATTTCCCCGATGGTTATCATTGTTCAGATGGTTATTGCCATGCCGATGATTATTATCGTGTTCTTTGTCATTACCTTTTGGTTGTGCTGACTCATTATCTCGCTCCAATAACTGAGACCTATTCATAACATCTGAATATAAACAAAGTTTGTGAGAAATGAGGTATTGACGTATATCGGGTTTCAAACCTCTTAGAAACATTCACGTCATTCGCTTCTCATTATCGACCAAATGGGATGCAAACCGGGATAACTCCGCAAATTTAGCCTCTGAACATCTCATCGTTCATCATCTGATCGGTGTTATTGTTTACTTGAGGATTATTGTCTTCCTGTTGCACATTATCCTGGGTATTGATCGTTGGTGACTCAACGGTCTCATGTGCTTCATTGCTTATCTCTACATTTTCGGATGTCATTTTCAAATACTGCCACAAAATAAGGGTTAATTGACATATCACATATTATCCCTATACTCTGACCGACCAATTAAATACCAAATAAACTTAGGTAGGTCATACTAGCGAAGAATTCCCCATCTCTCCTCTCCTAGTTCTTGTCTCACATCTCAGCCAGGGTCAAAACCCTAAGCTTTGATACCAACCTGATGCCCCCAAAACAGGTATACATCACCCCTCTCTTGAGTCGCCAGATACATGGTACATAAATTCAAATACAACTTAATTATACAACAGTCGTGTAAAATACGACAAAACATAGCTGAGAGTTTAAACAAGAATATTGTCATCTAGACAATATCCACACTGAATGGTGACCTCATTACAATCATTATTACATTATTCCATAGAATAGTGAGGTCTACTAAAGCCATTTATCCTGGACCATCACTCCATTCCCCGACTTGTCCCAGCTATATTCTCATTTCCTAAAGAGAACAATGAAAGAAAGGGTGAGCTTAACTAGCCCAGTAAGAAATATTATGACTAAGATAATGCAGAATAAATTATCCTTAGCCTTCAACAATATATAAAAAACCGATAGAATACAATAGACAACAAGTTTTAGATCAACAACTACAACGGAAATAAGCAATCCATTAGAAGAGTCAAGTAGAGCATAAAATCTACTATCTTCTATGATTTAAAAAGTTTTTCATCAACTTTATCGCTGAGACTCAACTTAATAAATAAAATCGAATCATCCCTGCACCACGGCCAAGGATATTCATGTAATTATCAATGGTCATGATTATACCGAATAATCCTTGGTCATAATTATACCCACAATTGTCCATCAATGAAATACAGGCCAATGAGGACTTTCACCACATCATGTGTCACATTACGGTCATGATTATACCGAATAATCCCTAGTCATAATCATACCAAGTCCATCTATGCACGTAAGCCAAAGATGACTTTCATCACAATATAAGCATGAGGATGATGACAATGACATAATAATTCAATAAAACAAGTTCAAGGATAAATTTTAAAGTTTTATAATTTAATTTATCCAGAAAAAAATAACGTCGAAATTGTCAACATGATACTGATTTATAGAGTAAAATTTAAGAATAATATTCATGTACCAAAAATAATTTGGACAGGAAAGAAATATATTTTTTGGGTAA
Organism: Panax quinquefolius; assembly: GCA_020205615.1. Taxonomy (NCBI): domain Eukaryota; kingdom Viridiplantae; phylum Streptophyta; class Magnoliopsida; order Apiales; family Araliaceae; genus Panax; species Panax quinquefolius. Next base: position 80,392,070 of record CM035173.1, on the reverse strand, counting down.
ATAGTACCCAATAAATAGTACTTCAGGAATATTACCTCGTGAATAGTACCCCGACATAAAAAGTTTCTCGAATACCCAAGTGAATAATATTCGGGTGAATAGTAATTTAGGTGAATAGTAACTCGTGAATAGTACTCTGACACAAAAAGTGCCCCGAATACTCGAGTGAATAATACTAGAGTGAATAGTAATCGGTGAATAGAACTCAATGAATAATAACGTAAATGTAAAAAAATACCAAAGAAAATGATATTTCATGACGAGTACAAAAGAAATGATATCTCAGACGAGTATAATAGAATATACGAAACTGCAATTGTATTTTCACCCGCTATGCAGTAATCCACGTAGACAGATCATTAACACAATTTAATAAGGAATGAATACAAAGGATCATTCACCATGCATGCTGTAATCCACATAGACAGGTTATTCCAACATAATAATAAAGAATGGAATAATAGAAGAATTCCCCATGCATGAGATAGACCATGGCATAACGGTGTTATTCCCAATGTAATAATAAAGAATGGAACCAGGTCATGCGTAATCCGCATGCAGCGGGATATTCTAACGAAATAATAAAGAATGGGAACGGTCAAATGCGTAATCCATGCAGACAGGATATTCCAACAGAATAATAAAGAATGGAATAACAACACAATTCACCAGGCATGCGATAGACCGAACAGACAGGTTATTCCAACAGAATAATAAAGAATGGAATAACAAAAGAATTTCACCATGTATGCGGTACTTCGCATAGACAGGTTATTCCAACATAATAATATAGAATGGAATAAAAACCCTTACGAGTATTGAAAGAAAATAACTCTCTTCATGAATACAAAAGAATAATACCTCTTACCTCAAAAGAAGACTGGATACCGGAATAATGAGGTAGCAGACTTCTCTTCTTCTTTCTCTCTATAATTTCTCTCTATAATAATTGCACTATAGCTTTAGTGAATTGGTTAAAAATAATAAAGGAATGAGCTTCTATTTATAGGAAAATATAGTTTTGATAATTGCACGTTTTGGGGCTCAAAATATTACAGTATAATATCTTCCTCTTTTCCTTTATTTTTAATTTAGCCCTGCAAGTATTATCAAACTTGCACCACCTCCCCTAATAGTAAATCATGTGAATCAATAGTAAATCATGTGAAACAGTAGTTCTAGACATGTGAAAATATGAATTACAGTATAGTACCTCCATCTATACCTCCATTTTTAACTTAGTCATGCAAGTATTATCAATCTTGCACCACATCCCCTAATAGTACAAAAATGTGAATCAATAGTACACACATGTGAACAAATAGTTATAATCATGTGAATTAATAGCAATTAATTCCTCATTTATCCGATTAATTACCCGATTGGTTAATATAACCTCTAGACATTAATTATTATTGAAATAAATGTCGATTTCCACTAACACTAATAATTCCAACACAATAGAACTATTAATTTCATCTTTAATCAACACGAACTTATTCATCATTAATATTATAACTCACAATATTTAACAACTAGGTCGTTCCCACGAAAGAGGGGGCTTTCTGATAAGGATTTCTTCTTATTGGCGCGCAATTAGGTGACCAAACCGCTCATTGACAGAACTTTTAGACATTGTGAATATTGCAAATAATAATATGAATAACTTTGCCGTCTCAATTATTGATTTAATAATATAACATATTATGCAGATGATACCGTGACAATAATTGAATCAATAATATGAGAGATATGATGCAACAATTCTTGTGTAATAATTGAGTATAACCGGATGACTTCTTACGTAAGCATCAATAATCAATACTGTAGTACTACTATGCAACCACGCCAGATTCTTTACTTTTTACTAGGGGTAGTTCGGCGGTTTTAACGGTAATACTTTCGTAGTTATTTTTATAAAAGATAATTCGCCATTTTCTAACTACTGACAATACTTACATTATGGGGTCCACTTAATGATTGTCTTTGTCATTTGGATATTCCCCTTACAAAAAGAATATTCCCCGACCAATCGAATATTATATAACAACTTGCATACTTTACAAAATTTATAAATATTACCCACAACTATTACATAATATCAAATCCACACCATAATATTAAAAAAAAAAATTGAGAAATTTAAATCTTTATTCATAAAATTTGGGGTCTCACAATCTCCCCTCCGCAAATTTAGTCTCTGAACATCTCATTGTTCATCATCTAATCGGTGTTATTGTTTACCTGAGGATTATTGTCTTCCTCTTGCACATTATCTGAAAGTAATATGCACACAAGCCAATCATGTTTGATGATAAAGCATATACTTTGTAACAATCTTATTCATTTATTAATAAAAAGTATTAATTTATTAAAGGCTTTTAATTATCTACATGATCTTTGTTTTTATAATATGTGATAAACCCATAGTTTTAAGCAATTCTTTTAGAATAATGATGATGATCATTCTAATGAGATCTAAATTCTTTGAAAGCTTAAAACTAAAATAGTTTCCAATCGTTGGATTACTAAATTGGGGATTAGTGAATCCGGGATAGATTGGTACATCGTTCTTTCTCATTGGATGAGGATGATTGATCTCATGATCATTTGTGTGGAGACACTAAAGCAAGTATGTAGGTGTTTATTAGAGAATAAGTTCAATTTGAACGTTGGCTCGCTAAGGAATACCTAATGGAGTTTTATTTGCTCGTCAATAGAATTCTGTAGTGATAGTAGTACAAGTAATCCTTGGACTTGAGATCATCATAGTATCTTGTGTATGATGAGTTATACTTTGACTTATTCCTTAAGACCCTTAGGGTATATCAAAGGGTATGCTTGGGTATAATAAGTTGTACATGGAGATAATGTATGATCAATAAAGAATTAACCACTTCTAATAAAAGAAGAAATGTCCTATGTGATTCGATAAATGACAACCCAAGTAGTCCTTGGCGGCGCGTAATGAAATTAGAAAGGAGTTTCTAATTTGCATTATTTGGAGTTGTGCATTTAAGAGTCGAAATACATATAATTAAATAAAATAAGACTTGACAATAATTCCATGTCTTATATTTAATTGGGACATTGTATGGTGGAAGGATTGAATTGTCGGTAACTATTTACTCAAAGGTTCTTTTATGATTAATGTTGAAATCTATATTATCCGGAAAGTCGTTGATCGCTAGGGAGGCTTATCCTATCAGTAGAATAAATATTATTTATTTAAATAAATTAATTGTTTAATTTATTTATTTAAATAAGATTAAAATTGTTCTAATTGATTTATTCACAACCGGTTTAATATGGAGAACCTAAAGGGTCACACCATAAAAAGGAAGAATAATTATTTAAGAAGTTAATGGCATAATCGTAATAATATGTTATGTATATTAAATTTAATCTATGGTGATAGAATAAATTAAATAGCTTAATATTTATTATTTAATATTTTAGAAATATTAAATATAAATTAATAAGAGGAGTCTTATTAATATTATTACAATTATTATTATTTTAATTTCTAAAAGAGTTTAGGAATTAATTTAATATAAGTAATCTCATTTATTCTAATAAGATTAGGAGGTTAAATTAATTAAAAGAGTTTAATTAATTATCCCTAATTAGATTAGGGGAGCCTAATTAATTAAAAGAATTTAATTAATTAAATAAAACCCAATTTCTTAATTATTAAGGAGGGTTGCCCACATCAATAAATAAGAGGAGTCTTATTATGGGTGGTGTGGTTGTTGACTTTTCAACAAACGACATAATTCCAATTTGTTGGAGAGTACCCTTTTCTATAGAGATAGAAAACTAGGGTTTGAGCCAAATACCCTTTTTCTTAAATCATTATAATTCCTTGGTGGATCACCCTCTAGAGGCCAAACATATGGGTGGCTAACGTTGATCAAAGGAAGGAACAAAACCCGGTGGATTCAAGTTGAACGCGAAAAGGATTTGAGGTGAACTTGTACCTGAGGAAGCTCGATCTTCAAGGGTATGATTTTATTCTTTATCTTTTCGTTTAATTAATAATTATGCATAAAGGGTGATCCGGGTATATGGTTTGTAAAATTTTTAAACTCTGATTTTTACACGCTTCCGCATTATTTTGCAATTTGATTGCGTTCTTGAATATTATAAATCTTACAATAGCATCAGAGCCAAACCTTTATGCGAATTATTAATTGTTTGATTTGATATGTATATTGATATGTGTTTAAAACAATTTAATTGGGCATAATTTTATTGTATAAAATTTATTAAATAAATAAATAAAAAACGTCAAACTTGCCAATTGCCGTGTACGTGATTCTAATATCATTAGCATTAGCAGTGAATTCATTAGCCAATTGCCATTAGCAGTGATTCTAATATATATCTAATATCATTAGCCAATTGCCGTGAACCTATAGCTAAATTCATATGTGTAGCATCATTACATGCATGTGTACGTGAATTCTAACAAATCAAGGAGATTCCATACTTCTTAGTCATCTATATTAGATATATATATATATATATATATATATTATATATATTTCGGTAAATATATATATATATATATATTCTTAATTATTTTATAATTAAAATAAAAAGTTTATTTTAATTTTTAAAAAAAAAATTAAAAAAAAAGGTTTATTTTAATATTAAAATAAAAGAGTTTATTTTAATTTTAAAATTAAACTTCATGCTAACTAATTAGAGTTGGAATTGGATTCCATGATAACTAATTAGAGTTGGAATTAGATTCCATGATAACTAATTGGAGTTGAAATTGAATTTTATTTTTCCTAAAATAAAGGAGTTTATTTGTGAATAGGGAAGTAAATCCATCTTTCCTTAAATAAAGGAGTTTGTTTAGATATGAAATAAGATTTCATATTATTCAAAATAAAGGAGTTTATTTGTGAATAGGAAAGAAAATCCGTGTTTCCTTAAATAAAGGAGTTTATTTAAATATGAAATAAGATTTCATATTATTCAAAAATAAAGGAGTTTATTTGTAAATAGAAAAGATAATCCGTGTTTCCTTTAATAATTTTTTTTTATACTTGGAATTGGATTCCATAATTAATTAAATTAAAGGAGTTTATTTTGATTAAAGATTTTGATTAAAATAAAATAGTTTATTTTATTCAAAATTGGATAAATTAAAATAAAATAGTTTTATTTTGATTTAAATTTGGATTAAAATAAAGGAGTTTATTTTGATTCAAAATTAGATTTTATACTAACTAAATTTGCCCATTAAATGATATCAATATATATATTAAATGTTTATCATTCATAAGATGAATGTTATTTATTGATGCATATGATGATGTGTATGATAATAAATGGGATTGATTATGGATTATTGACCAATGTGATTGGATTTTATTTTAGTTGGATGCATGAATGTATGGGTTTTATTAAATGGGGTTTCATATTCGTCTTCTCTAATTTTTTCAATGTAAATTCTATCTCCTCCTATGTACTTCCCATTTATTTGCGATCAAGGTTTCTATTTATTTTAAATAGTTTTGTAATAGGAATAGTTAGAATTAATTTTGAAAAATTGGAGATCAAGGAGCAAGGAGCGCTTGAAGACCCGCTTTGTAATGGAGCCCGGGTTTAAATGTAATAGTTATATTTAAATATTATTTCTTGCACCCTAGGGTTTGACCTTTTGGTTCACTTGGTGGTATGTAGTGAACCAAACTAGAATAAAAGTCCATAATCAATCCGAGTAGAATATAGTATTCTATATGTGCATGCTTATACTATATATATATATATATATATTATGCAAACATGCTTCGCATGTTCATTAATATACGCGTTTTTATATATATATGTAATGCAGCGCTAAACAAGATGAGACAAATTAATAACAAACCCTCAAATTTTTATATTAAGTCCTAAGCGTTCAAAGATATTTGGAATATCGAACGTCGCTTTCTAAGCATGATAAAATTAATAGAGTATTAAATATTTAATATGAGTTTGTTGTGTCACCACAAGGCAAGTATTAAGTATTTAAGATGTTAATTTATCACATTTGATGCTTATAAAGAAAATTGAACAATAATGTTTTGTTGTGTCACCACAAGGATGATATTTTTCTTTTTTGAATATATGGAGTGCTAGGTCGGACTTAACTTGGATAATTTTAATTCGGATGTGCCACCACTTGATCAAAATAATCTAAGAGGCAAAATACAAGGAGTTGCATAGTTGATGTAATTGACAAAAGTTGTCTACCTATTTATTTATATATAGTTTGTTGTGTCACCACAAGGCTATATACATTTGAAATGGGATCCTTATTCTCACTAGCAAATCTTTAATTAGATTTTGCCGAACTATATAAGTGAGGGTAATATAGTTTGAAGAAAATAGTGGGAGATACCAATTTAAAACAAGACCTAATTTATTTTGGTAATTAATAAAAGAATGTATGTTAAAATGTTGTTAATTACAAATTCATTTACGAATTTTACAATGTCTAAATTACTATCATCTGCGAAGCATATTAGATGCTAAAGTTAATCGGGATCAATTAAACGGATTGGTTAAGAAAATTGAGAAAAGTTCTCATGGCTGAAAAGCTATCTTATGTCCTTAATACGCTTATCCCTGCAATGGTTGCAGACAATGCCTCTGAGGAAGAGATTGCTACTTTTAGAAAGTGGCAAGATGATGCACAGTTGGCTCGATGCATCATGCTCGCATCCACGAGTAACGAGCTTCAAAGCAAAGATGAAACTATGGATGCTCCTACTATATTCCCCACACATCAAGTAGTTGATGGTGAGGAAAGTAGGACCGATAGATATCGAGATATCTAAGGAGCTCTTCCGATCTAGAATGGTCAATGGCACTATAAGTATGCATAAAAAGTCCTTAACATAATTAATTTGATTGATCAATTAGGACAACTAGTTTTGTCATGGATGGAGAGTTGAGCCAAGATTTGATCTTGCACTCACTCCGGACTCCTTTCACAATTGTTGTGAATTTTTCATATAAACAAGCTAGATATCGCCTTCGTTGATTTGCTTAACATGTTGAAAAATGATATGAGTCACTTTCCAACCAAGAAAGACCATGTCTTCTTGGTAGGGGCCAAAAGGATCTTCCGAAAAGAAGAACGATTCAAAGAAGGTAAATAGAAAGGCGTAAACAAAGGATAATAAGAACAAAAGCGATATGGATGGCAAAGGCGTTTGCTTCCACCGCAATAAGCTTCGACATTTGAAAAAAAAGCCAGAAAGCATCTTGCAGAGGCTAACAAAAGAAGCTTAGTGAAGTTTCAGTCACAATACAGTTTTTGTTCATGATTGAAGTAAATTTTTCTTTAAGTCAAGGTTCTACTTGGGTATTGGATACCGACTTTGGTTATCATAAATATAGATTTATGAAGGGACCAAGCAGAAGTAGAAAGCTAAACAAATATAAGTTATCCTATGTGCGGGAAATGTAGCAAAGGTTGCCATATTAGCCATAGAAACTTATAGTTTAGCAATGCCTACGGGAAAATCTATTAAGTCAATAAGTTGTTATTGTATTCCAGTTCTTGTTAAAAATATTATTTCCATTTTATTGTTGGACAATGAAATCTTTGGTATTATAATTAAGAACAATTGTTGTTCTATTTATAATAATAATGTTTTGTATAGGACTGGAATATCACTTAATGGATTTTGTATACTTGACTTACGTGAAAAATATATTTTACAAATTGAACAAACTAGTATAAGAAAAGGAGATGATCATTCAAAGAGTTGAATGTGTATATTTGCTGAAATACAATTGTGAATTATTTGAAAGGTTTAAAGAATTCAAAAGTGAAACAAATTGGCAAAGTATTAAGATTCTTTGATTAGATTCAGGAATAAATACTTGTGAAATAAGTTTCTAGATCATCTTAAATGGTTTTTCATAATGGACGCCTCCTGATACGCAATAATTGATTGATGTATCTGAAAGGAAAAATCGTACCTTGTTGGACATGGTGCGGTCCATAATGATTTTACCGACATTCCAAAGATTCTTCCGGGATAATGTCCTAGAAATGGTCATATATCTACGAAAATGGTAACCTCAAAATCCATTTAAAGACTCCATAAAAGTTATGGATGGGAAGGATTCTAATCTTAAGTATGTTAAGATAAGAGGTTGTCCAACTTATGTGAAAAGGTTTCAAAGGATCAGCTTGGGACAAGATTTGACAAGTACAATTTGTGGGACATCCTAAAGTATGTTTAGGGTATATGTTCTATAATCCTACTTAGCAAAAGGTGTTTGTTGCGAAACACGCTGCCTTCTAAGATAAATGTGTTTATTATTGAAGGGGCTAGTGGGAGGATAATAGATCTTGAAGAGTTCAATAACCACAAAACACTATAAGTCAAATAAGAGGAACCTATAGATAGACCTATTGTACCACAACCGAATCATAAATCTCGAATAGTACCGAAGATACCTAGGAGGTATGGATTCATCATAGATGATGATGATGAGGTATTCATCATAGAAGATGATGATCCAGTTACATACGATGAGGTAAGAGTTCTAGTGTACAAAAGGGACAATGGGGCCAGCGCCGTGACATTCCTAATATTATATGTTGATATACTACGGATAAGGAATGACATACCAATGCTACAATCAGTAAAGATAAAGTTGTCTAATCATTCCTCCATGAATGATTTGGAAGAGTATCTTAATTGGGGATATAAATCTATATAGATAGATTTAAGAGGATGCTCGACTTAACCCAAGCGACGATATTCATTTGATGCTAAAGTCGTTTAGCATGGCAAACTCCAAGAGATGTCTCATGTCGATGAGCTATGGAGTGTATCTCTTAATAGTCCCCACAAACTATTAAAAGAAGAGAGATCGCATAAGTGACAATCATGTATGCAATGAAATATACGAGACACGATGTTGATCGACCATATTATGGAGAAGTTCACTATGAGTCGAAGAAAACATCTTAAAGTGCTTAACCTAAGCACTAAGGATGTGATCATATTCATGCTTTGGGTCTAAATTAAAACTAGAGGTCTTAACAAACTCAAGTTTTTCGACATGAATAAAGACGACGAGAAAAATCCACTTTAAGGTAAAGGGTTACCTTGAATAAGGTGGTGCAATGAATTGGAAAGGTTCCAAACAAAGAAAGAGTTCTTTGGTTTAGTGATAAAGACAAAGTATATAGCTTGTAAATGAAGTCGCAAGTTGATTGTTTGGATGATAAGTTCATTACAGAACTAGGAAAAACTCCTAAGTCTCATCTTGGATCTAAACATGTGTTGTGGCACTTTCATTTGATTATTAGAATCATTGAAAGATGGGAAATCACTATAGAGATAGTGAACTCTCAAGAACAACATTACATATCCATTAACTAAAGCTTATCCAACAAAGGGGATAATCGTCACTTAGAGAAGAAGAGTATAAGATACCATGACGATTGGCTTTAGTGCAAGTGGGAGATTGAAAGTAATATGCACACAAGCCAATCATGTTTGATGATAAAGCATATACTTTGTAACAATCTTATTCATTTATTAATAAAAAGTATTAATTTATTAAAGGCTTTTAATTATCTACATGATCTTTGTTTTATAATATGTGATAAACCCATAGTTTTAAGCAATGCTTTTAGAATAATGATGATGATCATTCTAATGAGATCTAAATTCTTTGAAAGCTTAAAACTAAAATAGTTCCCAATCGTTGGATTACTAAATTGGGGATTAGTGAATCCGGGATAGATTGGTACATACGTTGCTTGCTCATTGGATGAGGATGATTGATCTCATGATCATTTGTGTGGAGACACTAAAGCAAGTATGTAGGTGCTTATTAGAGAATAAGTTCACTTTGAACGTGGCTCGCTAAGGAATACCTAATGGAGTTTTATTTGCTGTCCAATAGGAATTCTGTAGTGATAGTAGTACAAGTAATCCTTGGACTTGAGATCATCATAGTATCTTGTGTATGATGAGTTATACTTTGACTTATTCCTTAAGACCCTTAGGGTATATCAAAGGGTATGCTTGGGTATAATAAGTTATACATGGAGATAATGTATGATCAATAAAGAATCTACCACTTCTAATAAAGAAGAGAAATGTCCTATGTGATTCGATAAATGACAACCCAAAGAGTCCTTGGCGGCGGTAATGAAATTAGAAAGGAGTTTCTAATTTGCATTATTTGAGTTGTGCATTTAAGAGTCGAAATACATATAATTAAATAAAATAAGACTTGATGATAATTCCATGTCTTATATTTAATTGGGACATTGTATGGTGGAAGGATTGAATTGTCACGGTAACTATTTACTCAAAGGTTCTTTTATGATTAATGTTGAAATCTATATTATCCGGAAAGTCGCTGATCGCTAGGAGGCTTATCCCTATTGTAGAATAAATATTATTTATTTAAATAAATTAATTGTTTAATTTATTTATTTAAATAAGATTAGAATTGTTCTAATTGATTTATTCACAACCTGCTTAATAATATGGAGAACCTAAAGGGTCACACCATAAAAGGAAGAATAATTATTTAAGAAGTTAATGGCATAATCGTAATAATATGTTATGTATATTAAATTTAATCTATGGTGATAGAATAAATTAAATAGCTTAATATTTATTATTTAATATTTTAGAAATATTAAATATAAATTAATAAGAGGAGTCTTATTAATATTATTACAATTATTATTATTTTAATTTCTAAAAGAGTTTAGGAATTAATTTAATATAAGTAATCTCATTTATTCCTAATAAGATTAGGAGGTTAAATTAATTAAAAGAGTTTAATTAATTATCCCTAATTAGATTAGGGAGCCTAATTAATTAAAAGAATTTAATTAATTAAATAAAACTCAATTTCTTAATTGTTAAGGAGGGTTGCCCACATCAATAAATAAGAGGAGTCTTATTATGGGTGGTGTGGTTGTTGACTTTTTCAACAAACGACATAATTCCAATTTGTTGGAGAGTACCCTTTTCTATAGAGATAGAAAACTAGGGTTTGAGTCAAATACCCTTTTTTCTTGAATCATTATAATTCCTTGGTGGATCACCTCTAGAGGCCAAACATATGGGTGGCTAACGTTGATCAAAGGAAGGAACAAAACCCCAGTGGATTCAAGTTGAACGCGAAAGGATTTGGAGGTGAACTTATACCTGAGGAATCTCGATCTTCAAGGGTATGATTTTATTCTTTATCTTTTCGTTTAATTAATAATTATGCATAAAGGGTGATCCGGGTATATGGTTTGTAAAATTTTTAAACTCTGATTTTTACACGCTTCCACATTATTTTGCAATTTGATTGCGTTCTTGAATATTACAAATCTTACATTATCCTGGGTATTGATCGTTGGTGACTCAACGGTCTCATGTTCTTCATTGCTTATCTCAACATTTTCGGATGTCATTTTCAAATACTGCCACAAAACAAGGGTTAATTGACATATCACATATTATCCATATACTCTGACCGACCAATTAAATACCAAATAAACTTAGGTAGGTCATACTAGCGAAGGAATTTCCGCCTCTCCCTCCTAGTTCTTGTCTCACATCTCGGCCGGGGATCATATCCTAAGCTTTGATACTAACCGTGGCGCCCCCCAAAATAGGTATACATCACCCATCTTGAGTTGCGGATACATGGTACATAAATTCAAATATAACTTAATTATACAACAGTCGTGTAAAATACGATAAAACATAGCTGAGAGTTTAAACAAGAATATTGTCATCTAGACAATATCCACACTCTATGGTGTCTTCATTATAATTATTATCACATTATTCCGTAGAATAGTGAGGACTACTAAAGCCATTTATCCCGGACCATCACTAAATTCCCCGACTGCGTCCAGTTTATATTCTTCTCATTTCACGAGAGAACAATGAAAGAAAGGGTGAGCTCAACTAGCCCAAAGAAGAAATATTATGACTAAGATAATGCAGAATAAATTATTCTTAGCCTTCAACAGTATATATAACAACTGATAGAATACAATAGACAATAAGTTTTAGATCAACAATTGCAGCAGAAATAAGCAATTCATTAGAAGAGTCAAGTAGAGCATAAAATCTACTATCTTCTATGATTTAAAAAGTTTTTCATCAACTTTATCGCTAAGACTCAACTTAATAAATAAAATCGAATCATCCCTGCACCACGACCAAGGATATTCATGTAATCATCAATGGTCATGATTATACTGAATAATCTTTGGTCATAATCATACCCACAATTGTCCATCAATGAACTACAGGCCAATGAAGACTTTCACCACATCATTTGTCACATTACGGTCATGATTATACCGAATAGTCCCTGGTCATAATCATACCAAGTCCATCTATGCACGTAAGCCAAAGATGACTTTCATCACAATATAAGCATGAGGATGATGACAATGACATAATAATTCAATAAAACAAGTTAAAGGATAAATTTTAAAGTTTTATAATTTAATTTATCCAGAAAACAATAACGTCGAAATTGTCAACATGATACTGATTTATAGAGTAAAATTTAAGAATAATATTCATGTACCAAAAATAATTTGAATGAAAAAGAAATATATTTTTGGGTAAATAATACCCGTGAATAGTACTTGTGAATAGTATCTCGTGAATAGTACCCCCGATGAAAAGTTTCCTAATACCCGAGTGAATAATATTCGGTGAATAGTAATTTAGGTGAATAGTAACTCGTGAATAGTACTCAGACATAAAAAAGTGCCCCGAATACTCGAGTGAATAATACTAGAGTGAATAGTAATCCAATTGAATAAGTAACTTGAATTGTAACGCAGAATCGAAAAAATACTAAAGAAAATGATATTTCGTGATTTAGTATAAAAGAAATGATATCTCGATTTAGTATAATAGAATATACTTAAATCGCAAATGTATTTTCACCCGCCATTCAGTAATCCATGTAGACAGATCATTAACACAATTTAATAAGGAATGAATACAAAGGATCATTCACCATGCATGCGGTAATCCACATAGACAGGTTATTCCAACATAATAATAAAGAATGGAATAATAGAAGAATTCCCCATGCATGTGATAGATCGCATGCATGTGAGTTATTCCCAATGAATAATAAAGAATGGAACCAGGTCATGCGTAATCCAGACAAAAGGATATTCTAACAGAATAATAAAGAACGGATCCAGGTCATGCGTAATCCGCACAGACATGATATTCCAACAGAATAATAAAGAATGGAATAACAACACAATTCACCAGGCATGCGATAGACCTAACAGACAGGTTATTCCAATAGAATAATAGAGAATGAAATAACAGAATAATTTCACCATGTATGTGGTACTTCGCATAGACAGGTTATTCCAACATAATAATAAAGAATGGAATAACAACCCTTACGAGTATTGAGAGAAAATAACTCTCTTCATGAATAAGAAAGAATAATACCCCTTAACTCAAAAGAAGACTGGATACTGGAATAGTGAGGTAACAGACTTCTATTCTTCTTTCTCTCTATAATAATTGCACTATAGCTTTAGTGAATTGGTGAAAAATAATGAAGGAATGAGCTTCTATTTATAGGAAAATATAGTTTTGATAATTACACGTTTTGGGGTTCAAAATATTACAGTATAATACCTTCTTCTTTTCCTTCATTTTTAATTTAGTCCTGCAAGTATTATTAAACTTGCACCACCTCCCCTAATAGTAAATCATGTGAATCAATAGTAAATCATGTGAATCAATAGTTCTAGACATGTGAAAATATGAATTACAGTATAGTACCTCCATCTATACCTCCATTTTTAACTTAGTCATGCAAGTATTATCAATCTTGCACCACCTCCCCTAATAGTACAAGAATGTGAATCAATAGTACACACATGTGAACAAATAGTTATAATCATGTGAATTAATAGCAATTAATTCATCATTTATCCGATTAATTACCCGATTGGTTAATATAACCTCTAGACATTAATTATTATTGAAATAAATGTCGATTTCCACTAACACTAATAATTCCAACACAATGGAACTATTAATTTTATCTTTAATCAACACGAACTTATTCATCATTAATATTATAACTCACAATATTTAACAACCAGGTCGTTCCCACGAAAGAGGGGGCTTTCCGATAAGGATTTCTCCTTATTGGCGCACAATTAGGTGACCAAACCTCTCATTGACAGAACTTTTAGACATTTTCAATATTGCAAATAATAATATGAATAACTTTGTCATCTCAATTATTGATTTAATAATATAACATATTATATATGTATGATAATTTTGTGACAATAATTGAATCAATAATATGAGAGATATGATGTAGCAATTCATCGTAGTAATAATTGAGTATAACCGAGTGACTTCTTACATAAGCATCATAATCAATCAATACCGTATTACTATGCAACCACGCCAGACATCGTATTTTTTACTATCGGGTAGTTCAACAGTTTTAACGGTAACACTTTCGCCATTATTTTTATAAAAAAGATAATTACGCCATTTTCTAACTACGACAATACTTTTGTTGTGGGGTCCACTAATGATTGTGCTTAGTCATCGAATATTCCCCGACAAAAAGAATATTCCCCGACCAATCGAATATTATATAACAACTTGCATACTTTGCTAAATTTATAAATATTACCCACAACTATAACATTATATCAAATCCACACCATAATATTAAAAAAAAATATTTCGAGAAATTTAAATCTTTATTCATAAAATTTGGGGTCTCACAAAACCCTTAAGTGAAGAAAGGTTTTGCATGTTAAGGAGAGAACTTGGAATGTGCATGGTATAAAATGAATCACGTACTAAAATAGTTCATGCATAAAATATCTCATATTTACAGTATATCTGCGTGTTAATATTTTAAATGCATTCTATTGATAAACATTATCTGTTCATAACCGGAGACTAAGGGAGACGTATCTGTTTGGCACAATTCACGGTAGATATCATTATGGGTTTTGAAATTTGGAAAGACAAGAGCTAAGGGTTATTTATTTTTTTAAGGAGTCTGTTCGGCGTCCAACACTTTCCTATTAAACACAGAGCGTCTCTTCTTCTCACGCATACTCAGAAACTTTTTATTATTCTTGAGCGATTTCTGCAATGATTATGAAGACTCTCACTAACAAACGATCACCTAGAATTACCATTAAAGAAGGAAAAAAGTCACGATCTTCTTACACAGTAAGATCGCCGAAGAAGTCCAAAAGATAAACTCACCAAACATATGTGCATGTGTCGTTTGATGACTTCGATGGGTCTGATTCTAGTTTTTCCTTCCTGAAGTTCTCTGATTCTAGTCAAAAAGAGAAGCCCCCACAATCTCCTAGTTTGGAGCCTCCCTCATCTGAACCAGAGTCGACATCTAATCTGCTAAATCCTTTTTTCGCTTCTTCTGATTTACCAGAAAATTTCTTTCGGGGTCAAAGTTTTGAAGCCCGCTTCAAAACCTCTATTGCTACAAAACAGTTTGTTTATTAGAAAATTATGGATCTATTTTATTTCAAAAATTCTTCTTTGGAGAAAATTTTCACTTCTTGTGGTATTTCTGTTATGCTATTTCCCCCCAATAGGGCGTTGTTGCCTCTTTTACAGTCCTAATAAAAGATCTCTAACTCATGCAAGCATACATGGGTCAACAAGTAATACAGAGTAAGTAGAGTATCGATCCCACAGAGAAAGTTGTCAAATTATAAACTCTTATGCATTAATTAACTCACTATATTTATATGCTTAGACTAACAACTAGAATTTTTGAATTGAACTAATTGTACTAACAACTAAAAATAAGAATAATAATGGAATAAATATAAACTGGAAATAATGGGACCTTAACTTCATTTAATATTTCATCTAATCACCATTATCATGCAAGAAGTGTTCACATATCATAGGAAAATAGCCAAGAGCACGAATAGAGTTATAACCATTTTTCAATGCACTATAACCTACTTACACAAAGATCCACAGATGATAGACTACAGGTAATCATCAACACAACCAAAATCACTATATATACATGTGAAATTACAATTATATTAATTTTAAGCACAAGCCCTTACTCTAGCTCATACGGTGAAATAGTATATGTTTATCTGGTTCACAAAATACACAAGCCATATAAAATAGCCCCATATTCTTGCTATCATGATTATAATCCATATTTGCATGTTCATTGTCAATTCCATACAAATCATCGAGACGAATGGTGATCAGGCATTCATACATGTAAAACAATCACGATAGACTTCCCATATAATATGCAAAACAACCCTAGCATTTAAGCGTGCAACCAAACTACATATTAAAATCCGTTAGAATCCCATAATGGAGTTTAGTTCATGACTGAACCAAAATCCATTATGGGATCAACGCTAAACATGATTAATAAGCAAAAAATTGAAATATGAAAGATAGAATGATCAAACCCAATCGCTGAATAAAAACCAATGATTAACGATTAAATCCTCATAGAAATCCAATAAACAATAATAGAAATCCACAATGACAGAGAATTTCAAGAAGAATTGGAGAAGTAGATGTTTTGGCTTCGTTCTACGTTGGAATCTCTCCCAAGGTGTAATCCCTAGTTACTCTTCTCAAAATACGACAAAAACTAATAAACTCTATATATGTCTGACACCAATCAGATATCGTTTTAATCAAATTACACATCATTTAATTAATAATTAAAATAAAACAAATATTCACCAGACATCATCATGACGCCACTCTACACTATGTTCCTCCTGTGGTATGCGACTTACAAAAAAGTTTGCCTGTCTGGCCTGGGCTTCAGCAGCGCGAGACTCTCAGTTATTCTTCTGGCTGCGCCAACTTGAATTCTGCAGGTCTTGGTTCTGGTTCTGTCATGCTGCTGCTGCTACTTGTTCTTTCATGCTTGATCCTCTTCTATGCTTGGTCTCCATGCTTCCTTGTACCTCCATGACATGCACATCACCGCTTGTGCCTCGCTTCACGCATCCATTAGCCTCATGCCCTCTAATATCACCAAAATTAAGCCGATTCTTGCATTTATTCACAAAAAGGAGTTTTAAGTAAATGCAAAGCAAAATAACATGAAATGCAACTACAACACACTAAAATGTACTTGAGATAGGCATAGTTCGCATGAATTAGTACTCAATAAGTAGATAAAAATACCACTTATGAGGTGTAACCCCGATTGGCACAACAGTTTTACATAAATTAGAGTGTAATGGGGATTGTTACACGTCCTTTATGAAGGAAAAGTCTCTATTTTTCACGTTTGTTGATTTTGGAAGTATTTTTGATATTCCATCTTCTGGTCCTTATCCTTTTACCCTAAAAGGTGCTGCTAATATACCCTTTCCTCCCCTTGAGCAACTTCGCACTGTGTTGAATGATTCATCTTTATCGACTCTGTTCACTCCTAAAACTGTTGATGTCTGTCCAACCGCACGTGTCTTACACAAATTGCTCCGTTATAATCTGTTTCCACGAGTAGGTGGTAGAGCAGATTTTACTTATCAAGATCTTGTGGTTGTTGCTATGATTTTGAAAGGTGTTAGGTTTAATTACTCCCTCATGATGTTGTCCCATATGCTTAGTTGTATTTGTCAAGCTAAAAAGTATCTGCCTTATGGGTTATTTCTGACAAAAATGTTTCAGCATTTTAAATTTTTTTGATGATGAAATTGTGGTGTCACACAATGAGTTCATTGACTCTGCCAATTTAAAATAATCCCATATCACGTTTGTTGATGGTTTTTTTATTCGAATTGTTTTTGATCCTGTTTCTATACCACCAAGTTTTGTATCATCGGAATTGCCATCCGATACTCCTACTTCCTCTACCCTTCCCAGTTCATCCGTCTCATCTCCAGAAGTACTCAGTTTGTTGAATCAAATTCTTAAAAATCAAGAGTCCATGCGTACAGATATTCTTGACGTTAAACACAGACTTTTGGTTTTGGAAAAAGGAAAATTGCCCATTCGGGCTAATGATTTGAAAAAATGTTTTTCACAAATAGAAGATGAATTTATTGATTTACAAGCTGATTTTGAGTTACAAACAACTGCTATGGTTGAAGCTCTTCAAAGGAAAATCAACAGAAATTCTTGTCAATTGAGTCAGAACTGAAGTTTGTAAGTTACCAAATTAAAGAATTTGCTGATTTTATGTCTCATCGTATGAATGATGTTGGTAGGAAGCTACACTTTAACAGGATGCACTCTCCAATCCCAGAATGGTCTCGATGTAATTGGATGGCCGAGTATGTTGGAGACATTTTAGACCTTCCTCTACCAAATAAGACCTTTATTCCTCGTCCTCCTAGGTTTGCTCATGAATTTTCTATGGAAGAAAGGATTCATCGTCTTCTCCACTGTCCCTATTTCATTTCTCGTCCTCTGCTCGTGATTCATGTTGACGACATTGACATCTGACGACCTTTTTGTTGATGACAAAGGAGGAGACAATAGACGAATTGATGTGAAGAAGTATGAAGTATGAAGAATGATGCTATGAAGTATGAAGAATGATGCTGCAGATATTTTCTAATTTTTTTTTTGGTTTTGATGGTTTTGTTTAAAAACGATTTGGTTGGCACCAGTTTTTGTTTAAGTTTGTTAAGTTTCTGATGGGTTGTTTTTGAACAATTACATGGCACCAAGTATTAGATATTATTTTGCTAAGAAAATTTTTGTTTATCTAATATTTTTTAAGCTCACAATTTTGTAGGATAAATAATGCCTAAACAAAAGGCATAATGGTAATCAGTTTTGATTATGTTTTTCTGAAATTTTAAATATGCATAAATTTAGGGGGAGTTATAATTTTTGGTGTTGTCATCATCAAAAAGGGGGAGAATGTTGACTTGTTAATATTCTAACCTTATTGTTTTGATGATTACTTGATATTTTGGACTAATTTGTTTATTATGAAATTTCAGGAAGTTGATGAAAGGATTGTTGTCTAAAGACTTTGAAGATTTGAGTCCTAAGAAAATTATGTAAGGTCATTGCAAATACTTAATTTTTTAATACAAGGCTCTAGGACATCTTATGTGCGCATTAAAATGTGATTAATATTTTGTGCATGCCTAAGAATTTTATATGCTATGCTAACTGTTATTATATGACCGATTTTAGATGGTTAGTATTTATATATTATGTATGCGTAAAAATTGAGATAAAATGATAATTGTTGTCCAAATTAATTGATGTCATGTGTTTAGAAGATTTTATGAGAATTCTTATACTATATACATGTACATCAGTTTTGTTGGAAACTTAAAAGTTGTTTAGTTTGTGGCGGCAGAGATGTGATCATTATCTGTTAGTAGATTAATTGCATATTTCTTGGAAATATAAGATAATGATTATACTGAAAAGAATTTGATATCTCTTAGTTGGCACTTTGCAAGAATTACGGAACACTCTGTTATGTGTTTTGTTTTAAAAAGGATGTTGTGATATGTTAGTGGAATATCTCCTTAAGTGGATTATTCTTGAAAAAGTCAATTATATAAGGAACAGAGATATACACGGATATTTGTTTCTAACTGATATAATTTTGAGTGCCCAAGTGATATACACTATTTAAATTATACTGATCTTTTCTATCTCTTTCCAACGGAAATATAATTGGAACATTGCTTATCTTCTTAAAGAAAATTTGTTGGAAACATAAAATTTTCATGCAACAGTTCTTTATGAGTAACGGTAACAATTGGGCTATAAAAGAAGAACTAGTATCAATGAAACAATACAACACTTGAATTAAATCTTTGCACTCATACACTTGAAAAGCTATTCCATTATTCTTGGAGTAAATTCTCAGCTGCTGTGCAATTAATATTCAGATTATTTCTCAGCTATTTCTGTGAGCTTCATATTGGTGATATCTCTTTTACTATTTGATCATTGCATCATTAGTTGGGCCTTACATTGTTAAATTATTTATTTACTTTGATCATTAGACCTCTATATTTGTAATCTTATATTTTTAGACTAAGTGTTATCTAAAGGAATTTAATCCAGGTGGATTAAGGTTTGTTCACAAACAGGTTCAAGGAAGCATAGGTGCTTAAGGGGTGCATTGGTGCTCAAGGAGCAAGAGTGCTCAAGTGAATTATTGTAATTCAATTTGATAGAATCTATTTTGTAACAAGGGTCATTTAAAGTAATAAAAGTGAGTCTCTAATACTAGTTGGTATTGGATGTGGACTAGGCTATTATTATAGAGGGTAATAACTTAACAACGTAAAAAATCTTGGTGTTAATTTTGTTATTTGCTTTTCAATAATTACTCACAAAAGTTAGTTAATTATTTTAATAATTAAAATTTGATTTTTTCTAAGATAATTCTATAACACCAAGTATTTTCTTTGACTTATAAATTCACCAGAATATTTTCTTAAACAAAAAGTCAATTCTGTAGGCCATATTAATTCAGCAAGCTGCATTCATCTTAATAGTAGACAAAATTTAGTAGTTTGGTTTAAAGTTTAAAAATTGCTCACACACTTATTTAACCCCCCTTCTAAGTGTACCTTATCTGAATTTCAGTCATTGGTCTAACGCTCGCTACATGAGTAACTCTGAAAAGCCTAAGAAAATAAGACATTGCACAAGTCAAGAAAAAAAAATAGAAAAAGAAAAAGAAAAAAAATGAAAAAATGAGAAAAAAAATGAGTTGTTTGATTTTCATGGTAAAAATTTCTACTAAGAGTTACATCATATACACTATGCATGCATCACATGAAATTAATTTTATGAAGGATGGTGTCCAGAATGAAGATATAATATTTTGATAAGGTGAAAAATGTAATTTTGACCTTAATCTTGCTTATGTATAATGCCCATGTATACTTAGAAGTTTTCTTTCAATTTTATAATTAATTAAACTCAAATATAATTTATTTTAAATTTTGAATTTTGTGGGTATATTCACTTCAAACCCTCACGAGATATAACTCGTCCACTTGGAGTAACCTTGGGGTTTAAAGGTTTGTTGCACATGCTAAGTGAAATCGTGTTTCCTACGAAAATTGGGTAGTTCTAGTTTTATTCTTCTTTTATTTTACTCGAGGGCGAGCAAAAGCTAGGTATAGGGGTATTTTATAGACAAGTAATTCATAAATTTTACAATCCCTAATTTTATCTTTTTAATTATATTAGTTTATTAAATTAATATGTTTTATTTTATTTTATAGGATTTAATAATTTGTTGCAATAAAGTCAAAATCTTGGTGATCAATTAGTATTTAATGCTCATATTCATGCAAGGAAAGAGGAAAGAAGAATCCTACAACGAGGTGGAATAATATTGGATTTATGTTGTTTATCATGGTAAATAAGTAAAAGATAATTGTTACAACTTTTAAAGATGGAAAATGACTCTTAGGAGATTAATGTGACCCCCCCCAAATTCAGACCACACTTGTCTCAAATTTGGTTGTCACGTACAAACTCTAATAATAAATCAATATCTCACATAGCGGAATAATAGAATAAATTACATTGATATAATATAAATATCCTTGTCCCAAAGTCTCGCAACCATAACTAATACGATACATCTTAAACTAAACATAACTTAATACAAATAAGTTCTTCTACTATCACGTAATAATATATTCCTAGCATTATAGAAATAACTACTCCAAAGCTTTCTCTTTACCCTTGTCCTTGCCAGAGGGTTCACCACGTTATGCCTTCACTGTAAGTTTTATGAAAAGCAGGGATGAACAACAATTTTGCCCAACAAGTAATATAGCAAAAAGGGTAATCAATATGGTTCTAAATTTCTCAAGGGTATATTAATAATAATAGTTTAAGATAGCAAGAAGTATCGATGATTATCAACAACAATCGCTATTGACAATAATATTCAATGATTAAATCAATTCAAGATTTCAAAGCAATAAATACTGAGCAGTCACTAAGGACTATAAACTTCTCCTAGAATTAACAGTAATAGACTGATAATTCTACAAAATGAGTACAACAGGTGATCTGCCTAAAGTACCCTATGTCATGCATAACATTTAGTCTTTCTCATGTGCGCACGTCGGTTCCCCAATAATATATATGATTCCCCTACCAAGAGGGTTGTTTTTCTCAGTTATAAGAGTTCGCACCAAGTTAATTTGGTTTGGATAGCTTTTGATCAAATATCAATAGTCTAGCCGAATCAATGGCTTAGACAGTTTCTTTCAATATATATATATATATATAACAATTATTGTTCGAATCAAAGTTTGAAATTTCATTACGAAGTATTATTTCTTCAAAGTTCTACTTGTACGATCAATAAATGCACAAGTTCAAGTAATTCTCAATAAAGAGTAAGGTTCGAGTACTTTCCTCAAGCGTAATTTACCAAATATAGCTTATCAACACTCTTTCGAATCCTAACATAATATAGTTACACATATAGGATATTCATTAGTTACATAAGCCCGCATATGTAAGTTTAAACGTACACATAAACGTCTAATTTAGTTGTATAATCTATACATACTACTTCACATATCTTACATACTCATAGCACCAAAATCAGTTTAAAAGACACCACAAGGTCAGACAACTTGGTTTTAAACCATTACATTATAGCTTGCAATTATTTTCTTGAACTTTACATTTAAGAGTTATAATCACTCGTTAAACATTTAACTCTATTCTCTAGCATGTTTCTTAACACATTGGATAGCACACTGGTCATATATTATAAGTTAACTTAACCATACAAGCATGCTTTGAACATCAGATTACAAACATAATATAGAACCAACTGCAGGATGGCGCAGCTGCGCCCTGGCTAGGCTTAGGGACGGTGCAGCTGCACTGTCCTCTAGCCTGGCCAGAGTTGAGCTTCTATTTTCCTGGTTTCAGTCCAACTCTATCATACCTATACACTTATACTTTAACATACATACATGATAGAGGTTCTCACATAGTACTTGACCATTCTTGAGTTCATTTTTACAAGTTTTAGCTTACAATTTACATATTATTAAGGCATAGAAAGATCATATAGTTGCCATGATTTATAACTTGGCTATAGGTCCACATTGAGATCACAAAATCTGTTAATACCCATGCTCATAGTGTTCATATCATAAATTCATCATTAGCATCGTTTAGTATTTTGAAACATTCTTTAAACCTATGTTTGATTTAGTTATCATTATGTCCAACACATACAAATCATGTTTAGAGACATAATAAACATAAACATGACATCTTAAATCTTTAGAATCTAAATATTCATATTTAATGCAACTTAATTTTGAAAACATGTTCAAGGTTGATGTAACAATCCGAAAATTTAAATTATAATTTTAAATATTTATTGAATTATATAAATATTTAATTGATGTGCTTATGGTTGAATAAATATTTGTTTAATTTGATTTGATGTGATTATTTATTTATGACTTTGTCCCTTGAACCACCGACTTTGTTTTGTCCATAGTTGCCTTTGGTGTCGCCGTCCCCGCTAGACTTGACTTTGCTATCGGACAAAATTGGGCTATATGACCGTCTTTTCCACAACTGAAACACACCTTGGAAGGCTGTGAACAGTTTGGACTTATGTGTCCCTTCTCTCCGCATCTGTAGCATCTAATTGGCGGTCGTTCTCCTCCCCTAGAATTTGTTTCTGGTGCTGCTGCTGATGTCTTCCCATCATTGTTGAATCTCCTCTTTTTGAAATTTTCACTTGACTCACCTCTCCTATTATCATGGCCACGATTACCACCCGAGTGGTTACCGTTTTTTTCCGTATTTTTCCCTCCTCGTTGATTATCATCGCTCCGATGACTGCTGTCAACGGTATGACCCTGATTATGGTCCCTCGGTTGAACATACTCATTATCTCGATCTAATAATTGAGCCCTGTTGACAACATCTGAATACAGTGAAAATTTGTGAGAGATAAGGTATTGACGAATGTCGGGTTTTAGACCTCTCAGAAACATCCGCGTCATACGTTCCTCATTCTCTACCAAATGAGGTGCAAACCTGGATAACTCCGCGAACTTCACCTCGTACTAGGACATCGTCATGTTGTTCTTAAACTCAACCTCCTTCATATGACGAATACTTTCAGGAAAGTACTTGTCATTGAACAGTTTCTGAAATCTTTCCCAAGACATGTTGAGTGCGGCTGGTTAGGTACGCTTCACAGATTCCCACCAGTAATCTGCCTCACCATGGAACATAAAGGTGGTGAATGGAACCTTCTATTCTTCCGTGCATCCCAAGACATTGAGTATCTTGGTAATTTGTTTGACCCACATTTTTGCCTTAATCGAATCCGGCTTTCCCCAGAAATCTGGTGGTCCCAACTCCTTGAACTGCTTAGCTATGACAAACTGCGCGTTGCTATCATTTCCACTCGTATTTTGTACACGATTCTCCCACGTCTGATTTTATATGAACTGCAAAAATCTTTTAAACATCCCATCATTCATCATTTGCTCGGTAGTGTTGTTTACAGGAGGAATATTTCCTTCCAATTGCACGTTCTCCTAGTTGGTGATTGAAGGTTGTTCCACGGTCTCAGACACTCCATTGTTAATGTTCTCAGCTGCCATTCTTAAAAACTGCCATAAAATAAGGGTTAATTTAGACAAATTAACATATCACATAATATCCCTATATTATGATCGACCAACAAATAAGCTTAGGTAGGACACACTAGCGAAGGATTTACTCGTCTCTCCCCTCTTAGTTCTATTCCCCGATCTCCACCAGAGACCATATCCCTAAGCTCTGATATGAATTGTGACACCCCCAAAATGAAAGTAGTATGCACACAAGCCAAACATGTTTGATGATAAAGCATATACTTTGTAACAATCTTATTCATTTATTAATAAAAAGTATTAATTTATTAAAGGCTTTTAATTATCTACATGATGCTGTTTTATAATATGTGATAAACCCATAGTTTTAAGCAATGCTTTTAGAATAATGATGATGATCATTCTAATGAGATCTAAATTCTTAGAAAGCTTAAAACTAAAATAGTTCCCAATCATTGGATTACTAAATTGGGGATTAGTGTATCCGGATAGATTGGTACATACGTTGCTTGCTTTCATTGGATGAGGATGATTGATCTCATGATCATTTGTGTGGAGACACTAAAAAGCAAGTATTTAGGTGCTTATTAGAGAATAAGTTCATTTGAACGTGGCTCGCTAAGGAATACCTAATGGAGTTTTACTTGCTGTCAATAGGAATTCTCGTAGTGATAGTAGTCTAAGTAATCCTTGGACTTGAGATCATCATAGTATCTTGTGTATGATGAGTTATACTTTTGACTTATTCCTTAGGACCCTTAGGGTATATCAAAGGGTATGTTTGGGAATAATAAGTTGTACATGGAGATAATGTATGATCAATAAAGAATCTACCACTTAATAAAAGAAGAGAAATGTCCTATGTGATTTGATAAATGACAACCCAAGAGTCCTTGGTTAAGGCGAATGAAATTAGAAAGGAGTTTCTAATTTGCATTATTTGGAATTGTGCATTTAAGAGTCGAAATACATATAATTAAATAAAATAAGACTTGACATGTAATTCCATGTCTTATATTTAATTGGGACATTGTATGGTGGAAGGATTGAATTGTCAGGTAACTATTTACTCAAAGGTTCTTTTATGATTAATGTTGAAATCTATATTATCCGGAAAAGTCGTTGATCGCTGGGAGGCTTATCCCTATTGTAGAATAAATATTATTTATTTAAATAAATTAATTATTTAATTTATTTATTTAAATAAGATTAGAATTGTTCTAATTGATTTATTCACAACCGGTTTAATATGGAGAACCTAAAGAATCACACCATAAAAAGGAAGAATAATTATTTAAGAAGTTAATGGCATAATCGTAATAATATATTATATATATATTTAATTTAATCTATGGTGATAGAATAAATTAAATAGCTTAATATTATTATTTCATATTTTAGATATATTAAATATAAATTAATAAGAGGAGTCTTATTAATATTATTACAATTATTTTTATTTTAATTTCTAAAAGAGTTTAGGAATTAATTTAATATAAGTACTCTCATTTATTCCTAATAAGATTAGGAGGTTAAATTAATTAAAAGAGTTTAATTAATTATCCTAAATAAGATTAGGGAGCCTAATTAATTAAAAGAATTTAATTAATTAAATAAAACCAATTTCTTAATTGTTAAGGAGGGTTGCCCACATCAATAAATAAGAGGAGTCTTATTATGGGTGGGGGGTTGTTGACTTTTACAACATACGTAATAATTTCAATTTGTTGGAGAGTACGCCCTTTCTATAGAGATAGAAAACTAGGGTTTGAGCCAATACCCCTTCTTCTTGAATCTCTATTCTTCCTTGGTGGATCACCTCTAGAGGCCAAACACATGGGTGGCTAACGTTGATCAAAGGAAGGAACCAAACCCGGTGGATTCAAGTTGAACGCGAAAAGGATTGGAGGTGAACTTGTACCTGAGGAAGCTCGATCTTCAAGGGTATGATTTTATTCTTTATCTTTTCGTTTAATTAATAATTATGCATAAAGGGTGATCCGGGTATATGGTTTGTAAATTTTTTAAACTCTGATTTTTACACGCTTCCGCATTATTTTGCAATTTGATTGCTTCTTGAATATTACAAACCTAACACAAAATAGGTATATATCACCCATTCTGAGTCACCAAATACATGGTATAGAAACAACTACAAATTTATTAATACAATTGTCGTAAGAAAATCGACAACACACATATCTTGCAGAAGTTTAAATACAAATATTGTCTTCTGTATAATATCCACACTCGAGATAAAGTCCTTATTACAATTATTGATACACTATTTTACAAAAATAGTGAGGACTGCTAAAACAACTGTCTAGGACCATCACTCTATACCCCAACTCGTTCTTGCTATATTCTCGCTTCCTGAGAAGAAAACTGAAACAAAAAGGAAAAGAGGTGAGCTCAACTAGCCCAGTAAAGAATATTATGACTAAGATAAGATACAAAAATTATCCTTTGTCTTCAACATGGAAAAATCTGATAGAATATTATAGACAACAAGTTTTAGATCAACAACTGCAGCGGAAACAACAATTCATTAGAAGAGTTAAGTAGAGAATGAAATCTACTATCATCTATGAATTTAAAAGTCCGTCATCATTATTTTATCCCTGTAACATCAATCAATATACATCTTGCATCAAATATTCATCTTTGCATTACGGGCCAAAGATGTTCATTTGTATCACCAGTTGGTCATGTTCATCTCAACACCTATTCATCTTTGCACTACAGGCCAAATATATTTATCAAGTATCACCATTAAGGACTGAGGATGATGAAAAACATTTTAGAGAATGAATCCAGTGAGAAAAAAGGACAAAGATTAGGGATTCATACTTTAGATAATTCAAGTTTAAAAATACTCTATAATAAACCATAATGGAGTAAAATTCAAGAATGAAGATCAAAACATGGATACAATCAAATATAGTAACCATAATAGACATCTGGGACAAAGAAGAGAAAATTTTATTTTTCGGTGAATAGTACCGTATACGTGAATAGTGTCGTATACATGAATAGTAACCCCATCACAGAAAGGTAGAAATTCCATAATAAAATTCATATCAATATTTCGGCATAATGATATTGAAGAAAATAATATCATTTACGAAGAAAATAACATCCCTTATCTCAAAGGAACAGTATTTCTGACTAGAATATCGGATGTAATACTGAAGGAAACTTGTATTGAATAGCAACTCTCAAAGTATCTAAATACTCACAAAATACGCTCGATAATATATAGAGAGAGAAAACTTATTTCTGGTGTGGTTTTCAATTCTAACTAAGCACCCTATTTATAGGAAAATGCTAGAACGCCAAAGGAGACTAAATTAATAAAATAATTTTTTTTCTCACCTTCTACGCATGCCAGCCTTCCAAGACCAGCCATCACATTTGAAAAAAATTTCCAGCACATGTTTTCAAAAAAACAAAAGTGGGTCCCACCCATAATTTTAATAAAAACATTTAATTTTCGAAACTTCAATAATTCATAATAAATAGCCCTTTTATCAAAAAAATACGAATTTTATGTCTATTCCATAGAAAATTAAATTCTCTACAACTTTGTAGCTTTATGTTTTTCTAAATTCCAAACAAAAAATGTCCGAAATCCACATACGGATAATTTTTAATACCTCCATTCTGACAAAATACTGATAAAATACCTCAGCATTAATTCCTTTATTTATATCCACACAAAATAAATATTTCCCTATCCATCCACATAAAATAAATATTTTCTTATCATATAAATTAATAATTAATTATTCACAAATAATATTACAAAATCACAATTATGAATGACGAATGTCGTTCCTGTGAGGAAGAGGAGGCTTTCCGATAAGGATTTCTCCTTACTAGCGCATAATTAGGTGACCAAACTCCTTTTCTAGAGCGAAGTTCCTTAGAAATTGCCAATAATGTTATCTAATAATATTAATCAAATAATATGAATTATTGATCGATAATGGAAATTCTCACAAGCAATGACAATTATTGAAACAATAATAATATAAAAACATCAACGCAAGAATTATTGAATCAATAAAATAAAATATTAAGCAATAATTCTTGTAACATAATTATTGAGTAGTGCCTTCTTACGTAAAATTAATAATTCAAAAATATCATGCAATACTGGTAATATCGTATTATGCGACCACACGCCAGACATCGTATTTTAACCACTGGGTAATCCAACGGTGTTAATTCAATTATCAATTACTGTAGTTATTTATAAAAACTTAAACTTGATGTTTTTTCATCCGACCATTTTCCGTTATGGGTCCCACAAATGGTCGCTTGCGCCATCATACGAATATTCCCCGACAACAAGAATATTCCATGACCAAACGAATATTCCCCGACAAAATGAATATTTTATAACCACTTGTTTATTTTATAAAATTTATACATTTCACCCATAACCAAAGCATTATATCAAATTAACTCCTTATAATTTAAAGATAATGAATAGAGGAAATTTAATTTTATTTATAATAAGTTGGGGTCTTACAACCTCCCCTCCTTATGAAATTTCATCCTCGAAATTGACGTACGTACCTGATGTTTGGAAAAGGTGAGGGTACCTCGCTTTTATTTCTGATTCTAACTCCCAGGTCATTTCCTCCATAGCATGGTTCCTCCATAAAATCTTGACTTGTGGTATAACCTTTGTTCGTAGGACATGCTCTTTCCTATCCAAGATCTTGATAGGTACCTCCTCGTACATTAAATCTTCTGCTATCTCGTCTGGTTCTAATGCAATAATGTGGTTTGGGTCTTTCACATATTTACGAAGTATAGATATATGAAAAATATTATGAACACGAGACATGTTTGGAGGTAATGCGAGTCTATAGGCCACATTTTCTATTCGTTCAAAAATCTCAAATGGACCAACAAATCGTGGATTGAGCTTTCCTCTCTTTCCGAATCTTGTAACTCCCTTCCATGGAGCAATACGTAATAGTACATGATCTCCAATATTAAATTCCACGTCATTTTGATGAAGATCAACATAACTCTTTTGTCGATCTTGTGAGGTCTTTATGAAAGTAATATGCACACAAGCCAATCATGTTTGATGATAAAGCATATACTTTGTAACAATCTTATTCATTTATTAATAAAAAGTATTAATTTATTAAAGGCTTTTAATTATCTACATGATCTCGCTTTTATAATATGTGATAAACCCATAGTTTTAAGCAATGCTTTTAGAATAATGATGATGATCATTCTAATGAGATCTAAATTCTTAGAAAACTTAAAACTAAAATAGTTCCCAATCATTGGATTACTAAATTGGGGATTAGTGAATCGATAGATTGGTACATACGCTGCTTGCTCATTGGATGAGGATGATTGATCTCATGATCATTTGTGTGGAGACACTAAAGCAAGTATGTAGGTGCTTATTAGAGAATAAGTTCAATCGAACGTTGGCTCGCTAAGGAATACCTAATGGAGTTTTACTTTCCTCGTCAATAGGAATTCTCAGTAGTGATAGTAGTATAAGTGATCCTTGGACTTGAGATCATCATAGTATCTTGTGTATGATGAGTTATACTTTGACTTATTCCTTAAGACCCTTAGGGTATATCAAAGGGTATGCTTGGGTATAATAAGTTGTACATGGAGATAATGTATGATCAATAAAGAATCTACCACTTCTATTAAAAGAAGAGAAATGTCCTATGTGATTCGATAAATGACAACCCAAAGAGTCCTTGGGTTAAGGCGTAATGAAATTAGAAAGGAGTTTCTAATTTGCATTATTTGAGTCATGCATTTAAGGATCGAGATACATATATTAAATAAAATAAGATTTGACGTAAATTCCATGTCTTATATTTAATTGGAACATCAGATGGTGGAAGGATTGAATTGTACAGAATCTATTTACTCAAAGGTTCTTTTATGATTAATGTTGAAATCTATATTATCCGGAAAAAGTCGTTAATCGCTAGGAGGCTTATCCCTATTGTAGAATAAATATTATTTATTTAAATAAATTAATTATTTAATTTATTTATTTAAATAAGATTAGAATTGTTCTAATTGATTTATTCACAACCTGGCTTAATATGGAGAACCTAAAGGGTCACACCATAAAAGGAAGAATAATTATTTAAGAAGTTAATGGCATAATCGTAATAATATAGTTAAGTATATTTAATTTAATCTATGGTGATAGAATAAATTAAATAGCTTAATATTTATTATTTAATATTTTAGAAATATTAAATATAAATTAATAAGAGGAGTCTTATTAATATTATTACAATTATTATTATTTTAATTTCTAAAAGAGTTTAGGAATTAATTTAATATAAGTACTCTCATTTATTCCTAATTGGATTAGGAAGGAAAATTAATTAAAGGAGTTTAATTAATTATCCCTAATAAGATTAGGGAGCTTAATTAATTAAAAGAATTTAATTAATTAAATAAAACCTAATTCCTTAATTGTTAAGGTGGGTTGCCCACATCTATAAATAAGAGGAGTCTTATTATGGGTGAGGGGGTTGTTGACTTTTACAACATACGTAATTCCAATAGTTGGAGAGTACGCCCTTTTTCTATACAGATAGGAAAAACTAGGGTTTGAGCCAATACCCCTTCTTCTTGAAAATTCTTTTTCCTCGGTGGATCACCTCTGAGGCCAAACACACGTGGGTGGCTAACGTTGATCAAAGGAAGGAACCAAACCCGGTGGATTCAAGGAGATCATGAGAAGTAGGAGGTGAACTCGCACTGAGGAAGCTCGTTTCTACAAGGGTATGATTTCATAATTTCTTATTCTTCGTTTAATTAATAATTGTGCATAAAGGGTGATCCGGGTATATGGTTTGTAAAAATTTTAAACTCTGATTTTACACGTTTCCGCATTTTTTATGCAATTTGATTGCGTTCTTGAATATTACAAACCTAACACTTTATACGTTACCGGATCATTTGAATCTTTTCTGTAGTCATGCGTACTAATTCTGGTCCCAACAACATTGCTTCACCGACCTCGTCCCAACATACTGGAGAACGACATTTTCATCCATACAATGCCTCGAATAGAGCCATGCATATACTTACTTAATAACTGTTATTGTAGGAGAATTTCACCAATGTTAAGTACTTATCCCAACTCCCTTTGAAATCTAGGACACAGAGTCTTAATAGATCTTCAAGAGTTTGAATAGTCCTTTCTAATTGCCCATCCGTTTAAGGATGGTATGCCAAACTGAATCGTAAATCCGTGCCCATAGATTTCTATAAACTAACCCAAAATCGTGAAGTGAATCTTGGGTCACGATCCGAAACTATGGATACTGGCATGTCATGCAATCTCACAATCTCATTTACGTACATACGAGCAAGACGTTCAAGGGAATAAGTCTCACGTATAGGCAAGAAATGAGCAGACTTAGTTAATCTATCAATAATAACCCAAATCGCATCTATACCTTGAGAAACCTTGGGAAGACCCGTAACGAAATCCATAGTAATGTGTTCCCACTTCTATTTCGAAATCTCAAGTGGTTGCAATGGACCCTTTGGCACTTGATGCACCGCCTTTACACGTTGACAAGTTAAACACCTCGAGATAAAATGCACGATCTCTCTCTTCATATTGCTCCACCAAAATGTATGTCGAAGATCATAATACATTTTTGTACTCCCAGGATGGATTGCAAATGGCGTGTTATGTGCCTCCATCATGATTCTATGCTTCAAGTTAGAATCGTTAAGAATGCAAAGTCTAGAGTTGACTCGTAGTATTCCTTCTTCATCAATTCTTGCTTTTGGAATAACACCTTGTACTTTCTTCTTCATACGTATCATCTCTAGGTCTGTGGCTTGAGCAGCTTTAACTTTATCTATTAAAGTCGGTTCTACTCGTATGTTTGATATCATCACGTGGGTACTTGGAGCCTTTAACTCTATCTCCATCCTTTGTAAGTCGTACAAAATGGGTCTTTGTGTTAATAACATCGCACTCGTACCCGCATACGATCTTCTACTCAATGCATCAGCTACAACGTTTGCTTTTCCAGGATGATATTGAATGCTATAGTTGTAATCTACAACAGCTCGAACCAACGTTGTTTCCACATGTTGAGTTCCTTTTGAGTGAAGAAATATTTGAGGCTTTTATGATCCGTATAAATCTCCACTTTCTCCCCATACAGGTAGTGTCTCCAAATTTTTAACGAAAAAACGACTGCTGCCAACTCCAGATCATGAGTAGGATAATTCCTCTCATATTCTTTGAGTTGTCGCGAGGCATAGGTTATGACTTTCTTATATTGCATGAGAACACATCCTAACCCTTTTCCCGAAGTATCGCTGTAGATAACAAATCCATATGAACTAGATGGTATTGTTAGAACAGGTGCCGAAATGAGTCTCTTCTTGAGCTCTTGGAAACTCTTCTCGCATTTCTCTCTCCATACGAATTTTGTATCTTTCCGAGTCAGCTGAGTTAACGAAGTAGCGATTCGAGAAAATCCTTCCACGAATCTCCAATAATAACCAGCTAAGCCTAAAAAGCTACGTACTTCGGTCACCGACTTTGGCTGCTCCCAACTTTGGATTGCTTCAATCTTTGACGGGTCAATAGATACTCCATGTTTTGAAATCACGTGCCCAAGGAATGCTACTTCCTTAAGCTAGAACTTGCATTTCTTCATCTTGGCATATAGCTTGTTGTCACGAAGCCTTTGAAGTACCAGCTTCAAATGGTGCTCATGATCTTCACAGTTTTTGGAATAGATGAGGATGTCATCAATAAAGACAACAACGAACTGATCCAAATATTCCTTGAATACATGGTTCATCATATCCATGAAAGAAGCAGGAGCATTAGTCAATCCAAAAGACATGTCTAAGAATTCATAATGCCCGTACCGAGTTCTGAAGGCGCCTTTGAATATCCTCGCTTTTAATCTTCAAATTGATGATATCCAGAATGAAGATCGATCTTTGAAAAGAATTGTGCTCCTTGCAACTGGTCGAACATGTCATCAATGCGAGGTAACGGATACCTATTCTTGATGGTGACATGGTTTAATTCCCGGTAGTCAATACAAAGTCTCATACTCCCGTCTTTCTTCTTTATAAATAAAATAGGAGTACCCCAAAGAGATGTACTAGGACGAATGAAACCGATGTCTAACAATTCTTATAGTTGGACTTTTAACTCCTGAATTTCAATAGGAGCCATTCGATATGGGGTTTTAGAAATGGGCTTTGTACCCGGTTCAAGATCAATAAAGAATTCAACTTCACATTCTGGGGTTAGACTAGGAAGGACTTTAGGAAATACGTCAGGAAATTTACTAGCAACAGAAATATTATTCAAATTTGACGTGTTTTTCTTCAAGTCCATAACATGGGCTAAGAAAGCTTGACATCCATTTTTTAATAAACGAATGGCTTTATGGCTTGATATGACACTGATTGACTTTAGTGGTTTGGTTGCTTGAATTTGCATAACAGGTTGGTTAGGAATATGAAAACTAACAACCTTACAAAAACAATCAATTTTAGCATGATGAGTGGTTAACCAATCAATCCCTAAAATCATATCAAATGCAAGTATCTTTAAAGAGATAAGATCAATAGGTAATGTGATGGTGCCAACTTGGATCAAACAAGATTTATAAACAGTGGATGTAATGAAAGTTTCTCCTAATGGAGTCTCCACAGATAAGTTAAAGTTTAATTTCTCCGGAGTCAAGTTTAAATGTTGAGCACAAGCAGGAGAGATAAAAAAATGGGTAGAACCGGTATCAAGTAATGTATAAACTTCACAAGAGTTCAAGATTGGCTTACCAATGATCACCTCGTTCGGGTTTCTCGCATTTTAGCCAATCACGACGACAAACGCCCTCCCTTGAACCACCGACTTTGTTTTGTCCGTAGTCGCCTTTGGTGTCGCCGTCCCCGCTGGACTTGACTTAGTTATCGGAAAAAATTGGGCTATATGACCATCTTTTCCACAACTGAAACACACCTTGGAAGACTGTGAATATTTTGAAGTTATGTGTCCCTTCTCTCCGCATCTGTAGCATATAATTGGCGGTCATTCTCCTCCCCTAGAATTTGTTTCTGGTGCTACTGCTGATGTCTCCCCTATTATTATGGCCACAATTACCACTCGAGTGGTTACCACTTTTGTCCGTATTTTTCCCTCCTCGCTGGTTATCATTGCTCCGATAACTTCTGTCACCGGTATGACCCTGGTTATGGTCCCTCGGTTGAACATACTCATTATCTCGCTCTAATAATTGAGCCCTGTTGACAACATCTGAATATAGAGAAAATTTGTGAGAGATAAGGTATTGACGAATCTCGGGTTTTAGACCTCTTAGGAACATCTGCGTCATACGTTCCTCATTCTCTGCCAAATGAGGTGCAAACCTGGATAACTCCGCGAACTTCACCTCGTACTGGGACATCGTCATGTTGTTCTAGTCTAGTCTAATAAACTCTACCTCCTTCATATAACAAATACTTTCAAGAAATTACTTGTCATTGAACAGTTTTTGAAATCTTTCCCAAGACGTATTGAGTGCTGCTGGTTAGGTACGCTTCATAGATTCCCACCAGTAATCTGCCTCACCACGGAACATAAATGTGGCGAATGGAACCTTCTGTTCTTCCGTGCATCCCAAGACATCGAATATCTTGGTAATTTTCTTGACCCACGTTTCTGCCTTAATCGGATCCGGCTTTCCCCAGAAATCTGGTGGTCCCAACTCTTTGAACTGCTTGGCTGTGACAAACCGCGCGTTGCTATCATTTCCACCCGTATTTTGTACACGATTCTCGCTCGTCTGATTTTCCATGAACTACAAAAAGCTTCTAAACATCCCATCATTCATCGTTTGCTCGGTAGAGTTGTTTACAGGAGGAATATTGCCTTGCTGTTGCACGTTCTTCGGGTTGGTGATTGAAGGTTGTTCCACGGTCTCATACACTCCATTGTTAACTTTCTCAGATGCCATTCTTAAAAACTGCCATAAAACAAGGGTTAATTTAAACAAATTAATATATCACATAATATCCCTATAGTATGGTCGACCAACAAATAAGCTTAGGTAGGACACACTAGCGAAGGATTTACTCATCTCTCCCCTCTTAGTTCTATTCCCCGATCTCCGCCAGAGACCATATCCCTAAGCTCTGATATCAACTATGACGCCCCCAAAATAGGTATACATCACCCATTCTGAGTCGCCAAATACATGGTACAGAAACAACTACAAATTCATTAATACAATTGTCGTGAAAAATACGACAACACATATACTGCGAGTTTAAATACAAATATTGTCTTCTAGACAATATCCACACTCAGATAAAGTCCTCATTACAATTATTGATACACTATTTTACAAAAATAGTGAGGACTGCTAAAACAACTGTCTAGGACCATCACTCTATACCCCGACTCGTTCCTGCTATTTTCTCGCGTCTTGAGAAGAAAAATGAAACAAAAAGGAAAAGGGGTGAGCTCAACTAGCCCAGTAAAGTATATTATGACTAAGATAATATACAAAAAATTATCCTTTGTCTTCAACATGGAAAAATCTGATAGAATATAATAGACAACAAGTTTTAGATTAACAACTGCAGCGGAAACAACAATTCATTAGAAGAGTTAAGTATAGAATGAAATCTACTATCATCTATGAATTTAAAAGTCCATCATCAATATTTTATCCCTGTAACATCAATTAATATACATCTTGCATCAAATATTCATCTTTGCACTACAGGACAAAGATATTCATTTCAGATCACCAGCTTAGTCATGTTCATCTCAACACCTGTTCATCTTTGCACTACGGGCCAAAGATATTCATCAGGTTATCATTCATCTTTGCACTACAGGCCAAAGATATTTATCAAGTATCACCATTAAGGACTGAAGATGATGAAAAACATTTTAGAGAACGAACCCAGTGAGATAAAAGGACAAAGATTAGGGATTCGTACTTTAGATAATTCAAGTTTAAAAATACTCCATAATAAACCATAATGGAGTAAAATTCAAGAATAAAGATCAAAACATAGATACAATCAAAGCTAGTAACCATAATAGACATCTGGGACAAAGAAGAGAAAATTTCATTTTTCTAGAAATAGTTCAGATATCGTGAATAAAGTCTTAATATCACGTGAATAGTAACCCCATTACAAAAAGGTAGAAATTTCACAATAAAATTCATATCAATATTTCGGCATAATGATATTGAAGAAAATAATATCATTTACGAAGAAAATAACATCCCTTACCTCAAAAGAACAGTATTTCTGACTAAAATATCAGATGTAATACTGAAGGAAACTTGCACTGAAAAGAAACTCTCAAAGTATCTAAATACTCACAAAATACGCTCGATAATATAGAGAGAGAAAATTTGTTTCTGGTGTGATTTTCAATTCTAACTTAGCACCCTATTTATAGGAAAATGCTAGAATGCCAAAGAAGACTAAATTAATAAAATAATATTTTTTTTCTCACCTTTTACACATGCCAGCCTTCCAAGACCAGCCATCACATTTGAAAAAAATTTCCAGCACATGTTTTCAAAAAAACAAAAGTGGGTCCCACCCATAATTTTAATAAAAATATTTAATTTCTGAAACTTCAATAATTCATAATAAATAGCCTTTTTATCAGAAAAATATGAATTTTATGTCCATTGCATAGGAAATTAAATTCTCTACAACTTTGTAGCTTTAATTTTTTCCAAATTCCAAACGAAAAATGCCCGAAATCTACATACGGACGATTTTTAATACCTTCATTCTGACAAAATACTGATAAAATAACTCAGCATTAATTCCTTCATTTATATCCACACAAAATAACTATTTCCCTATCCATCCACATAAAATAAATATTTCCTTATCATATAAATCAAAATTAATTATTCACAAATAATATTACAGAATCATAATTATGACAACCAGGTCGTTCCCAAGAAAGAGGGGGTTTTCCGATAAGGATTTCTCCTTATTGGCTCGCAATTAGGTGACCAAACCCTTTTCTAGACAGAACTTCCTTAGACATTGCCAATAATGTTATCTAATAATATTATTCAAATAATATGAATTATTGATCTGATAATAGGAAATACTATGCAATGATAATTATTGAAATAATAATAATATAAAATATCAACACAACAATTATTGAATCAATAAAATAAAATATTGAATAGTAATTACTGTAACAATTATTGAGTAGTGCCTTCTTACGTAAGAATTAATAATTCAAAATATTATGCAATACCGCAAAGTAATATATTATGCGACCACGCCAGACATCAGTATTTTAACCACCAGGTAATCCAATAATGTTAACGGTAACAATTACACTGTTATTTATAAAAACTTAATCTTGTCGTTTTCTTCATCCGACCATTTTCTGTTATGGGTCCCAAAAATGGCTGTGCCTTCGTACGAATATTCCCCGACAGCAAGAATATTCCACGACCAAACGAATATTCTGCGAGAAAATGAATATTTTATAACCACTTACTTATTTTGTAAAATTTGCACATTTCACCCATAACCAAAGCATTATATCAAATTAAGTCTTTATTATTTCAAGATAATGAATAGAGGAAATTAAAATTTATTTATAATAAGTTGGGGTCTTACAGTAACTGCTGATTTAATAGGGCCATTAGTAGAACGTCGGTTTTAGACGTTTGAAAATGCGTGCGTTAGATTCTGAATTAGACGTATAATGTATTTGGTCTAAGCCTAAGAGAAAAGAGAAAAGAAAATTTTAGAGAATAGACAGAGAACTTGAAAGACTAGAGAGAGTTTGAGATGAGAGAAAGGTTCTGTGAGTTCCAAGCAAGCACTTTGGCTTCTAACAAGGATTAAGCAAGAGAAGGTATTATACATAAGCTTTAATATTATGTGATATGTACATGTATGATAGTTTATATATATATATATATATAATGTGATAAATTATGATAGTTCCATAAAACATAAACAATATTATTACCTCCAGGTAGTGTATATGGGAGTATCCTCGGCAGACCCACCACTCGATACCTGCCGATACTACTAGTAGGGGGATCCTGAGACTCGACCCATAGCCTCAGCTCCTCATCTCAAGATAGCTCAATATGGGGAGTGGGGATGTTATAATCTAATGGCTCAGAACCCCCCTAGAAGCCTCCAACTCAGCTATACGCTGGTCTCGAAGCTTCTGAAATCGGTCTTGTAATGTATCTTGTATACGTGAGTTAGTTATATCATTTTATTAATGCTTGAATATTATTAAAATCTAAATAGAAAGATAAGTTTTTCTCGTATATCTAATGTTGCCTAAGATAAAGGACGCTCGCCCTTAGGCGTGTGGTCTCTATCCCAAAACTCTAACATAGTCCGATCTCGGCCCAAGGTCCTCCCCAAGGCCTAATAAAGACATTCATTAAACAAATATTAAGTATTTGTGATAGAACCTGATAACTAAATAACTAAATAAAGCATACTTACCGTCTTTGCCTCCTCGAACGACTGCGAACCAGTGGTGTGTACTATGCGGAGCTGGCCACGGTTTTTCTTCTCCTTCTCCTTCTCAGACTTCTTCTTAAAGTCATCAGCATCTCAGTGCGAACACATATCCTGCCTTGCGGGGTCGAAGACTATGCGAGGTTGGTGATCTCTGATGGTGGTCCCGGGCTAGTCCTCAACTGCCCAGGCTGCCCTCTGTCGCATCTCATACAGCCAGCCAAAGTAATTCTAAGGGACATGTGCCATAATCACGTCATCGCCAGCTGCATGAGAGATACTCGGGTCATATCTATAATAAGTCTATATCAAAAGTTTAAAAGTTAAGAACAATGAATTTCGTAGGCAACAACTATATACTAATATATAACTGCCTAAGATAAACTTATTAACTTATGTGAAAATCCCACAAGACAGTCTACATAAAAGTTGCATCGTACCGCGCGTACTGGCTATAACACATGCACCCGGTCGGGAGGTGCGTCAAACATATAGCATGTAAGGTGTGTTTAGCTACCGGGACTAGTATACTATAGTACAAATAGAACAATATGTGTTACGTTAATTGTATCGTGCAATAAATGATAGAAATATTAAATTGTTAATGTAATAATGGATTAACAATTACTATCCATAATTGACATCCACCGGTACTATAAATGGACCTATCGGCGAACGACCAAAGATACCAAGGTTAGTCCCTCAATGTCATCGACGAGGCACATCTGTAATAATTAAAAAATAGAGCAAGCAACATAATCTGATACAACTTTAGATATATTTAAATCCTAGTTCAGACAACTTACTAGCTCCTGAAGACGAGCCTCCATCATGGCTAGCGTCTCCCGATCCGGATCGCCCACCACCGCGGCGACCTCCACCGCTATGTCTAGCCATGAATATGCTACTGTAATAACTAAATTGTTAGATTATGAATTTGAATGTATATTACTTAATTAGAAATCATTTTAAATTACGTACGTTATCAAAATTGTTAGATTCAACGTCTATATCATTGTCAGATTCGGTAACTTCTTCATTCTTAGTTTCGAGATTAATTTCATCATCGTTATCATCCTCAACGACTATGTAATCATTCACAATGATGTTTTCCTCGACATCATCATCGTCAAGTATGTCAATGACATTAGGTTTCATCATATCTTTAGCATTTAACACTACTTTCCTGGGATTGCTAACATCTTCTTGCAGCGCCTCATCAATCCCAAACATATTATCAACATCAAATACACGTGTTTTAGTTGTGACTACTGTATAGCAGGGGCTTCGACTATTTACGACATTAGGAGCGTAATATACTTGAGTCGCTTGACTGGCTAACATGAATATGTCATTAGATCTTAATATGGACTTGATATCTATAGTTGTGATTCTATTACGATCAACTTTAACACCCTTTTCAGTATCAAACCATCTGCACTTAAATATTACTACCTTTTTACCCCCTTGATAGTTGAGCACAATCACATCCTATAAACGATCATAGTAATTGGACTCAGAATCTTGGTAACATCTTCCCAACACCACAACCCCAGAATTAACTGATGTGAGTTCATTCAAGTCATCGACCCTAAATCTGTACCCATTCACGATGCAGTCGGGAAAAGAACTAACAACTTTGTAAGGTCCTCGGATGACATCTATAAAACGCTCAGAAATGTTCTCTTTTTCAACCCTTTTATTAAATCACTGTTGGAAATTAGCATTAGTTAAATGCTTCCAACTCTGCTACAGTTAGAGCTGGGTTAGAAACATACGCTTCCTCTTCGAATGAACTGAAAAAATATTAAAATGACTTTAAAATATAAATGACTACACTTATATAAATTAAGTTAGATGCGACACATAATTACATAAATGATGTATGATGATACTTCGGGCATATTTAGAAGCACGTATGTAGATACAATCATCAAATCTTTGTCGCTTAAGTAAGTCATCGTCTCATTGCCAAATGGCTTAGCCGAATATGTGAATACAGCCAACTCATCATCAACATGAGCTTGGGGACCGACGACCTCATTCCTACTTAAATGGTTGTGCTTCGTTGAGATAACATCGTCAAAATACAATGAGCAAAAGTTGACAAGCTCTTCTTCCGTATAGCGTTCAGCAATAGAATCTTCTATATGAGCTTTTTTCTTAAATTTCTTTTTTAATTGATGCATATACCTAAAATACGTTTCGAAGTTATATTATTTTATTATTAATATGAGCAACATAATGTAATTTTTTAGTATGTATTACCTCTCAAAAGGATACATCCACCGATATTGTACCGGTCCTCCAAGTTTGAGTTCATACGGTAGATGAATAGGCAGATGTTCCATCGAGTCAAAGAATCCTGGAGGGAAGATCATTTTGAGCTTGCAAAATGTGACGCCCCCAAAATAGGTCCACACGACCCATTCTGAGTCGCCAGATATCACACTGTAAAAATCAAATACAAACTTCATTTATATAATTGTTGAACTGTCGTATAGAATACGACCACAGTTAACTGTGAGTTTTAATACAAATGTATGTAACTCTCATGTGCCTCGACCACAACCTTACAATGATACTTTACATAAAAGTATAGTCAAAAACTGTTTTAGAAATTAAAATCTTTGGGAAGTGCTCAAGGAAATCTTAGTACATGGGAGGCCATGCGTCTAGGTTATGATAGATATCATATGTCCACAGAATTATCCTTGGTTGAGCCAATAGACCCCAAAGAAAAATGAGAAGATTACTATCATCTTTTTTCTAACGGTGAGTCTTCTCTTGACATATAACTATCTCCACTGTCTCCAAGTGAAAATTATATTTCAAATAAACTCCAAGATCATATAGGTAGTGCTCGTAGATATACTCAGCAAGTGGATGTGCACAACCCTGTCTTATGATAACATGAGGTTGTATGTCATTAGACATCTTGTATGATAGTGGCAAAATACCCTTCCAAATTTGGGTTCACCTCACCCTATTCGGTTCACCAAAATTAAATATTAAATGACGTATACAATACGACACACTTATCTAAAGTTCTCAATAAATTTATTTTCATACTATTTAGGGAGAACCTCAACAACTATAGACCACCGTTCTATTCCCCTGTTATCCCCGCTCGACCCAGCTACACTCTTATTACCTGAAAGAAATTGTGAAGTAAAAAGGGTGAGCACAACTAGCCCGGTAAAGAATATCATGACTAAAGATACTTTACATCATCAATAGCCTTCATCAGAAATAAATCAGAGATTTAGAACATATATGATAAAACTTTTCAACCATAGTTGCAGCGGAACGAGCAACCCATTAGAAGAGTCAAATAGACCATCAGATCTATTATCTTCTCTATGTTAAAAGTCCACCGATAATGTTTTATCCCTGTAACATCAATCAACAACTCCTGTCCACAATCATATGAATAACTCATAATCATAATTGTGATTCTAAATTCTCTTCGCACCTGTGATCTAAGATAATTTTCATCACCTATCTTCACCGAAACATCAAAAATCATGGTTATACCAAATCATAATTTCGCTTTCATAATCATATACTAATAAATTCATCTTTACACTACTACCAAAGATATTCATTAAAATTCATGTTTGCTACTGTGCCAAAAGACATACAAAGAGTTTAAAAGAGTCAGTAGAGCATGATATCTACTATCTTTTTACTTAATTAAAGTTTATTATCAATATTTTATCGCCGAGACTCAATTAACAATAAATAATCCACATCATCGAATCACCCCACTGCACTACTACTTGGCCAAGGATATTCGTTAATATCACATCCATGAATTAATATTTCATTGCTGAGACTCAGCTCAATAATTAATCCACATCATCGAATCATCCCTGCACTACAGGCCAAGGATATTCGTTAATATCACGACCACGAATTATCTATGCACTACGGGCCAAAGATAATCGTGTTTTCATCAATGGTCCTGATCATGCCATAAAACAATTCATCTTTGCACCCTTGGACGAAGAGAATCCATAGCCATAATCATACCAAAAACTGTCCATCAATGCACTACGGGCCAATGAGGACTTTTACCACATCATTTGTAACATTACGGTCATGATTATACCGAATAATCCCTGGTCATAATCATACCAAGTCCATCTATGCACTACAGGCCACAGATGACTTTCATCATAATATAAGCATGAGAATAATGACAATGATATAAAGAATCAATCAAATGAGATAAATGATAAATATTAAACATTTATAATACAATTTATCCAGCGTTCAATAATAACCAAATGTTATTAATCACTTAATAATCTCATAATCTAATATCATTAATATTATAACAATATTTTAATCATTTTTTAAACTTATAAATAATTTATTTCAATTATTTACACTTTATCAAATAATGCATTTAATCATTCAAAAATGCCATACTCATAAGATTTCATCATCAATGATCAAATCCCTCATAAAAAATCTGCATATACCCTATATAGGATTCCTAAGCCATAAAATCCTATTTTCCAATTTTATTACTTCACATAAAATATTTAATTCATTTTACTCATATCTAGTTCATTTTTATGAAAAATACCAAATCACTCCCAAAAATATTTCTTTTCTGGGATTTAGTAGAATATAGTCCCATATTGAACATATATTTTTCTCAGAATTTTTAAAATTTATTTACTATTTTTCATATGGCTAAAACTGCCGAATATTTAGACATTTATCAAAAATTTTACTTTTGTCCAAAAATTTCAAAATTTACAGGATATACTCCTGCTATATACATGTACTCCCAATAAAAATTTCACCAATTTTGGAGCTAACCACAAGGAGTTATAAGGGTTTACTTTTAAAATAGTCTTTTCCTATAAAATTCATAACTCCTAATCTATACATCCAAAAATTGCCATTTTTTGACACAATCTAGAAAACTCATCAAATTATCATTCAAATTTTTCCAAAATTTTTGAGGGTCAGAAAAATTATGAAACTTGCCCTGGCAGAAACCCCTTTTTGAATGAAAATACTATTCATATGAACACGAAGAATTATTCACCATGCATGCAGTAATCCACATAGACAGG
This sequence comes from Panax quinquefolius, assembly GCA_020205615.1. Lineage (NCBI taxonomy): Eukaryota > Viridiplantae > Streptophyta > Magnoliopsida > Apiales > Araliaceae > Panax > Panax quinquefolius. The sequence continues at coordinate 80,347,751 of CM035173.1, read as the reverse complement.
TTATTCCAACAGAATAATAAAGAATGGAATAACAGAAGAATTCATCATGCATGCGATAGACCGCACAGACAGGTTATTCCCAACAGAATAATAAAGAATGGAATAACAACGGAATTCACCATGCATGCGATAGACCGCACAGACAGGTTATTCTATCAGAATAATAAAGAATGGAACCAGGTCATGCGTAAACGCACAGACAGGATATTTCGACAGAATAATAAAGAATGGAACCAGGTCATGCGTAAACGCACAGACAGGATATTCTGACAGAATAATAAAGAATGGAATAACAGAAGAATTTCACCATGTATACCGTAATCTGCGTATACAGGTTATTCTAACAGAATAATAGATAATGAAATAACATAAGCTCTCTTCATGAATATGAAAGAGATAATACCCCTTACGAGTACAACAAATAATATCCCTTACCTTAGAAGAAACTGGATATAGGAGTAGTGATGCAGCCAAATACTTTTCTTCTTTCTCTCTATTGTTTCTCTCTCTAGAGTTTCAATGAATTCGTAATAAATAATGAAGTAATGAGCTTCTATTTATAGGAGAATGAACTGAATAGTAACTAATTCATGAACGGTCCAGATTGATTTACTTTTAAACGGACGGTCCATATTAATTTACTATGCAGTATTAATAAAATATTCTAATAAATTAAAATATTTCAAATAAAATATAATATATTCTATTTATACTCTAATAAAATGAATAACTTTATAAAAGTATTTTGTTTTATATAAAAAGATTTTACTATCTGAAACACTATCACAATCTACTATGAAAATACTATGCATAATAGAATATTATATATTCTATTTATAGTCTAATAAAACGAATAACTTTATAAAAGTATTACATTTATATATAAAAGATTTTTATGAAAAATACTACGCACTTATATGAAACACTTATGCATAATAGAATATAATATATTCTATTTATAATCTAATAAAACAAATAACTTTATAAAATTATTCTGCTTTTATATAAAAAATTTTACTATGCAAACACTATGCAAACACTATGCATAATAGAATATAATATATTCTATTTATAATCTAATAAAATAAATAACTTTATAAAAGTATTCTGTTTTATATAAAAAGATTTTACTATGCAAACACTATGCATAATAAAATAAAATATATTCTATTTATAATCAAATAAAACAAAACTTTATAAAAAGTATTCTGTTTTATATAAAAAGTTTTCTATTTTATTACATTTATAATATTAATAAAATAAATTTTATCACCATTATTATAATTCACAATATTAATCGACCAGGTCGTTCCCAAGAAAGAGGGGGCTTTTCAATAAGGATTTCTCCCTATTGGCGCGCAATTAGGTGATCAAACCTCTCCTTGACAAAACTTCTAGACATCGCTAATATTGCAAATAATAATATTAATAACTTCTTCGTCTCAATTATTGATTTAATAATATATAAAATATCGACAATAATTGAATCAAATAACGTGAGATACTAGGCAGCAATTACCGTTGCAATAATTGAACAAAACTGAGTGACTTCTCACGTAAGCATCAATAATCAATACCGTGTGCTACTATGCAACCACGCGTATTACTTTACTTTTACTTCCGAGTAGTTCAACAGTTTTAACGGTAAAACTTCCTCCGTTTTTTTCATAAAGATATTTTTGTTGTTTTCTCAATCCGACAATAATTCCGTTGTGGGATCCACCGATGATTGTGCCATTATACGAATATTCCCTGTTAAAATGAATATTCTCCGACCAATCGAATATTATATAACAACTTGCGTACTTTGCAAAATTTTCACATATTACCCTTAACTTTAAACTTTTATCAATTTAACTATTTACCAAAATAGAAAAATTGAATACTTTTATTTCATAAAATTCGGGGTCTCACAATCTCCCCTCCTTATGAAATTTCGCCCTCGAAATTTATGTACGTACCTGATATTCGAAGAGATGAGAATACCTTGCTTTCTTTTCGGATTGTACCTTCCCGGTTATATCTTCTGTATCATGATTTTTCCATTAATCATCTCCTGTATTTCAGATATCATTCTAGAATATCTCTTCAAAACAAAGGTTAATTAACATATCACATATTGTCAACTTATCAAGTAAAAATTTTGGCTTAGGTAAGTCACACTAGTATATTACTCGTCTCTCCCCTCTTAGTTCTAGACTCATATCTCCGCCAACGACCATATCCCTAAGCTCTGATACCATTTGTGACGCCCCCAAAATAGGTCCACATGACACATTCTGAGTCGCCAGATATCACAATGTAAAAATCAAATACAAACTTCATTTATATAACTGTTGAAATGTCGTATAGAATAAGACCACAGTTAACTGTGAGTTTTAATACAAATGTATGTAACTCTCATGGTGCCTCGACCACCACCTTACAATGATACTTTACATAAAAGTATAGTCAAAAACTGTTTTAGAAATTAAAATCTTTGGGAAGTGCTCAAGGAAACCTTCGTACAAGGGACGCCATACGTCTAGGTTATGATAGATATCATATGTCAGCAAAATTATCCTTGGTTGACCCAATAGACCCCAAAGAAAAATGAGAAGATTACTATCATCTTCTTTCCAATGGTGAGTCTTCTCTTGACATATAACTATCTCCACTGTCTCCAAGTGAAAATTATATTTCAAATAAACTCCAAGATCATATAGGTAGTGCTCGTTGATATACTCAGCAAGTGGATGTACACAACCTTGTCTTATGATAACACGAGGTTGTATGTCATTCGACATCTTGTATGATAGTGGCAAAATACCCTTCCAAAGTTGGGTTCACCTCACCCTATTCGGTTCACCAAAATTAAATATCAAATGACGTATACAATACGACACACTTATCTAAAGTTCTCAATAAATTTATTTTCATACTATTTAGGGAGAACCTCAACAGCTATAGACCACCGTTATATTCCCATGTTATCCCCGCTCGACCCAGCTACACTCTTATTACCTGAAAGAAATTGTGAAGCAAAAAGGGTGAGCACAACTAGCCCAGTAAAGAATATCATAACTAAAGATAATTTACATCATCAATAGCCTTCATCAGAAATAAATTAGAGATTTAGAACATATGGTAGATGATAAAACTTTTCAACCATAGTTGCAGCGGAACGAGCAATCCATTAGAAGAGTCAAATAGACCATCAGATCTATTATCTTCTCTATGTTAAAAGTCTACCGATAATGTTTTATCCCTGTAACATCAATCAACAATTCATGTCCACAATCATATGAATAACTCATAATCATGATTATTATTCTAAATTCCTCTTCGCACCGGAGATGAAGATAATTTTCATCACCTATCTTCACCAAACATCAAAAATCATGGTTATACCAAATCACAATTTCGCGCTTCATAATCATACTAATAAATTCATCTTTTGCACTACTACCAAAGATATTCATTAGCAATTCATCTTTGCACTACAGGCCAAAGACATACAACTGTATTTTAGAAGAGTCAAGTAGAGCATGATATTTTGACAGAATAATAAAGAATGGAATAACAGAAGAATTTCACCATGTATACCATAATCCGCATATACAGGTTATTCCAACAGAATAATAGATAATGGAATAACATAAGCTATCTTCATGAATATGAAAGAGATAATACCCCTTACGAGTACAACAAATAATATCTCTTACCTTAAAAGAAACTGGATATAGGAGTAGTGAAGCAGCCGAATACTTTTCTTCTTTCTCTCTATTGTTTCTCTCTCTAGAGTTTTAGTGAATTCGTAATAAATAATGAAGGAATGAGCTTCTATATATAGGAGAATGAACTGAATAGTAACTAATTCATGAACGGTCCAGATTGATTTACTTTTAAACGGACGATCCATATTAATTTACTATGCAGTATTAATAAAATATTCTAATAAAACAAAATATTTCAAATAAAATATAATATATTCTATTTATACTTTAATAAAATGAATAACTTTATAAAAGTATTTTATTTTATATAAAAAAGATTTTACTACGCAAATACTATCGCAGTACTATGAAAACACTATGCATAATAGAATATTATATATTCTATTTATAGTCTAATAAAACGAATAACTTTATAAAAGTATTACATTTTATATAAAAAAGATTTTACTATCGCAGTAACACTATGCAAACATTTATGTATAATAGAATATAATATATTCTATTTATAATCTAATAAAATAAATAACTTTATAAAAGTATTACATTTTATATAAAAAGATATTACTATATCTGAAACACTATGCATAATAGAATATAATATATTCTATTTATAATCTAATAAAACAAATAACTTTATAAAAGTATTACATTTTATATAAAAAGATTTTACTATGCAAACACTATGCATAATAAAATATAATATATTCTATTTATAATCAAATAAAACAAAACTTTATATAAAGTATTCTGCATTTTATATAAAAAGTTTTCTGCTTTTATTACATTTATAATAATAATAAAATAAACTTTATCACCATTATTATAATTCACAATATTAATCGACCAGTCGTTCTCCTCAGAAAGAGGGGCTTTCAATAAGGATTTCTCCCATTGGCGCCCTTGATTAGGTGACCAAACCTCTCCTTAATGTAAATTCTGACATCGTTAATATTGCAAATAATAATATTAATAACTTCGTCGTCTCAATTATTGATTTAATAATATATAAAATATCGACAATAATTGAATCAAATAACGTGAGATACTATGCAGCAATTACTGTAGCTTTTCGTGCATTATCATTGTCTTTGGTTTTACCACTCGTATCTAACACGGTGTAAAACAAGTTCTCAAAAACATTCTTTTATGTATGCATGACATCTGTACAATGACGAACTAAAAGTGTGACCTAATATGACAACTCAAACCATATGGGCAAGTGTGTCCAATTATGAGTCTTCTCATACCCGACTGCTCTCAATTTACTTTGCTCCTTCCCTGGCAAAGGAAAATTCAGATCGGTCAGCCAGCCCATGACCTCAATGCCCGACAGTCGACCAACAACCCCCTTCTTCCTTGTCTTTCTGTTGAACTGTGTAGACATCTTTCTATAATTGTGATCAAGAGGTAAGAATCTACGAGCAGTTCCAAAGAAACTACATTTCCGCCCATGCTGCAACTGATTGCCTTGCACATCCCTAATACACACTGGACATGATAACTTCCCATGAGTTGACCATCCACTAACCATCCCAAGAGCCGAAAAGTCAGTGATAGTCCATAACAAGGCTGCTTTCATAACAAAATTCTCGCAGATCAATTTATCATACGTCCGGACCCCTTTTTCCCACAACATCTGTGACAACCCGAGAATTTAGAAAATTTTAAAAACCTTAATTGATTGATTTAAGGTTCAATATTAGGACCTAGACAGGAAATAAGTGTACGCGTTTGATATTTTTGGGAGGGAATTTTGAGGATTTCAAAATTCTGTGAAGGATTTAGGTGAATTATTCAGGATTAAGTGTATACGTGTATATGTTCTGTGTATATGGTCATTTATGTGTTCAGAATATGGTTAAGGGTCAAGGGTTGACCAGATAAATTTTACCAGTGTCAAACCCTAAGTATATATTAAGAACGTCAATGTTCAGCTAGAAAATCCTAATTTGGGAAATCAAAGGCTAAATATAATGGCTTAAGTATTTTTGATTATATATTAGGGATAACCCTAATTGCTAAATTAGAAACTCTAATGCTATGTATAAAACCCTAAGGGTTAAAAGTATGTGAGTAATGAATATGAATATTATGTGATTGTGTATTTGTTTATTATATAAACAAATAAAAGAAACTAGGGTAATCTAATTATATAATAGGAATGAAAAATTGAATAACTTAAAGGTTATGGTATGAGAGAATAATAGTATTTATAATATATACTAATCCCAAGAGATTTATTTTATACTTCTCAATTAATTAATTTCATAACCTAATTATAGCAATTCTAATTGCGTTAATAAATTAAGTGTACATGAATAAGGATTTAAATTATAATTGAGTAAATGAAAACCCTAATTAAATGATTAGGGTAAGATATAATTTAGGATAATGGACCATATTAATTATTATGGCCCAAACATATTATTTAGGAAGTCCAAATATTTTAATTGGAAAGTCCAAAAGCCTTAAGGGTTAAGCCCAAGTGTTGGCCTAATCAAATTAGTTAGAGGCCCAAACAATAAATTAAAAGGCCCAAAATTTGGTCCAATTATGGGAGGACTTTTTGGTCATTTGATAAGCAAAATAAAAGTATTAAAAATTTAATCAAAATGTGAAGGGAAAAGGCCATATGGCCGGATGAGATATGAGGAAGGGAGAGCATGATAGTCACTTGTTTTGCTTAAGTAATTAACCAATCCCAACAACTCTTCCGTAGGTGTCACCCGGTGAAATAAGCCACAATATTTGTTTAAGTCTACAAGTAACATTTAAGTGGTTGTGGAAGAGTCAAAAAGATGAGTGGGGAGAGGTATTAGATATACTTTATGTATATTTAATAACATCAAATAAAAAAAACCTATGTTTCTTTCTTTCTTCTCTTTCATCTATTCTCCTTTCATGACATAAGCTAAAGTGACTAGTGAGAGAGAGAGGAGAGGGACAGCTGGAGTAAAGGAAAAAAAAGAAAGAGACTTTGATATTCTTTTTACCCAAAATCATCCTCTACTTTGAAAGATTATGAAAGGCTAGCAAAAGATCATGGTATAAACCATCTTTTATCTATGTTATTCTTAGTTGTTTAAATCAAAACTTGATTTTATGTTCTTGAACTTCAAAACTCTAAATCTTCATGATCTAGAGTGTGTTATTTGTGGGTATATATAATTTGTATGTTAAAAATTAGATCTAAAGAGAGAAAAGTAAACTAGTTTTTCAAAGGGTAAAAAATCCTAATTTTCTTAGCCTTGATGGTGTTTAATCTTGTGTTTAATGATTTTTTGATGAATTAGATCATGTATCATGGTAGATTCATGGGTATATAAAGTATTAGTAAGTGTTATGATGAGTTATGTTGGTTATTATGTGAAAACATAGAAGTTTTCTTAGAAATCACCAAGAGTTAAAAATCAGATTTTTGTGAAAATGAAACATGAAATTCAAATGACCATATCTCCTATTATATATTGAATTTTTAAGTGTGTTCAAGTCCTAGAGTTAGATATATGAGTTTTCTAACATCTCCAAGTGGAATAACTGGAAAATGTGTTGTAGATTTTCGAGTGGACTGATTTTAGCAAAGGAGTCAAAAACAAAAAAAATGACAAAAGCTACTGCCCAGAACTTTGTAAGGACTGTTTCAGCCACTTAATTTGTGAAATAAATTTCGGCCTTTTGGGACATGAAAATATATTGTATAAATTACCTCCTTTCCAAAAATGAACTCATTCCGACTTAAAATGACCAAGTTATGATCATTTCAATTTATGTGATTTTTAGATAAAAACGGCTATAACTGGAGTTCTATAACTCCGATGGCCACGAAATTTAAACTAGAGGCTCACGTTAACACATATAAGATTGTGTCAAGAGATGGGGATTTCTGGAGTTGAGCATGATAGGGCTAATTTCTTAAGCTTCATACTAAAAATGATTTTTGAAAAATACTAAAGGATGTTGAATTTTTTTGGAAAAATACTTTTTGTGTATGAAATATATGTATATGTGTTTGGACAAAGGATTGAAAAATAATAATTTGATTTAGTGTTTTCATGAAAAGGATATGGAATCCAGCTTGCTGGATTTTAAAATCTGATGAATCCAGCTTGCTAAATTGAAAAGCAGATTACTGAATTGAAAATATGTTGAATCTAGCTTACTGGATTGCAATCTAGTTGCTGGATTTGGAATCCATTTTGTTGGATTGCAGTTTGATTTGCTGGAATGACCATCTAGATGCTGGATTTGGAATCCAAGTTGCTGGATTGGTATTTGATTTATTAGATGTTAAAGAAGAACTTATAATATATAATATTAAAGTATTTAAATCATATAAATATGATAGTAATGATTGAAAAATCATGATAAATGATAATTATTTGTAAAAATTATTATGAGACTTGGAAAATTATTTTGATTGATAATATAATTATCTAAGATAAATGGTTAAGTGTTTAGGTAGAGTTTAATTGAACTTAAGCTCGATATTGTCCGACTAGACCGTCCGGATGTTAGAATTGTGTTGGATTTAACTCAGACTGAAATAATTTGACTTGATACCGAGTCTCATGTGGTTTGTAAACTGATAGGGTTATGTGTTATGTATTTAGGTTATTCTATATAGATATATATATATAATAGTATTATATTGTGATGATATTATTCTAATTTGTATATTGATATTATTTATATATTAGGTCTTCAGACAAAGCTTAATAAATTGTGTAACAGTAATCGACCGAACATGCAAGCTTTTCTTAACTCTACTTAGAGTTGTTTCATTCGGATATGCTTATGGTTAATCATTGCTGATTGCCATTGTAGAATTGTACCCTGTATATATTGCATGTACAAGTCAGGTATGAAAGGCTGATCACCTTCATTACCATTCGGTCCAGATATAGTTGTTCATGATTAATACTTGTTCAATCAAAAGTTTGTTCGTGCTAATTCACAACTATATTGATGAATTATAGCCAACTTATTATTCAAACTCTTTCATTCATGATATATCCTTAAATAAATTTTAACTTGCTGGGTAACTTTCATGCTCACCCTTGCTATATCATGATAAACATTGCAGATTAAGGCGAATACGTCGGATACAAGGAAAGGTTAAAGACAGTTCCAACTTAAAGTTAATGTGTGCGATTAGATTTGTAATAGTATTATATGATAATAATGTTATGTGTTAGTCAAGTTATGAATTGTGTATAAGTTAAGGTTACTCGACCTTGGGGAAATAGTGTGTAATGTATTGTATAAACAATTTATGTTTATATCTTTTGCAAATAGTTATAGAATGATCGTACCAGATCTGTGGTGATTTGGGACCCGGATTTAGGGCTGTCATAGTTGGTGTCAAAGCTGTTGGTTATAAACCTAGGGTAGTGATACCTTAGTCTAATAACCGTAGTGATTAGGATAAGATCTAACTCACATAAAGTTAGATGGTCGGTAATGTAACGCCCCCAAATTCAGATACTTGAAACCCGAACTCAATGCATTACGATACCATTTCTATGAGCGAAAATAATAATATTGTCATAAATATCTAACTTAATTTAAATATCAGAGTTTTCTAAATTCCAGGTACGCAACCTTAAAACATTTCATTAGATGATAGATAATAAATATAATCATCTTATTTAAGTCTAGCTATTACATAAAATAACACAAGCTTATTCGGGTAGCTTTCCTTTCCTTTTGTTATTGGCAAAGTCCTCTAGCAGATCATACTTAACTGAAAACATTTAAATTAAGCAAGGATGAGCATTTGAGTGCCCAACAAGTAATAACAATTATAAATATTGTCGACGTCGGGATTTTTGAGTGTCCCTTTTCGTTACTTGTTCTTTGGTGTTCTCATGTTAATGTGAGATTTGTTTGAAAAAATAAGTGAAAAAGGTCCGACATATATAATGTCGACAATTTGACTTTAAGAGTCGCCATTGGTGTATTTTATCGGTTTGCACTAACGCAACCAAAAAGGTTTGCACATTGATCCAAAGTTTTTTGACAACGCTAGACTGAGTCTATGAAACCGAGATTCATTTTGGGTCTGGGGGCTTGATTATGCGGAGGGAAGGTGTTAGGCACCCCCCGACATCCGTGTTACCACGCTGACCGCCATTTTTTAAAGAAATTATTATATGAATGTGTGTGTGTGTGTGTGTGGATCAATGTGCAATTATTTGAAAGTAGTGTGAGGCCTCGTTCGCACCTATATACACAAGGTTTGAATTTTATAGAAAAATTCAATTTTAACCAAGATATATCATTGAAGTTTTGTAAAAGAGGTTTTTCAAACCCTATGCTCAATAGGAATTGAGACCTTTTCATACTTCCATTTTATTATTAAATGTCTGGCTTGTTTGCTTTTATTTTTGAGATGCGAAGCATTCTCGAGAAAATAATATACAGCAGTGTCGAAGTCCTCATGAGCATGACAACCATCCAAGGAAATTCAGACACTGCAAAATAATGTACAAAATTGCTTAACTGAAAAAAATATCCATCATGGAACTCAATCTAGATTCAATGAATCGAACTCACGTGATCACATGATTCCTAGACTCACATGATAATCGCAATTTGTATGGAAAGCGATGGCAGTTATATATATAAAAAAGTTGTAAATATATATATATATACATGATCAACCACCACGAAGCAACTCCATGGGGGATCGGAAATGTAAATATATAAAAGTGGTAAATATATATATATGGACATGATCAACCACCACGAAGTAAACTCCAGGTGGGACGAAATGTAAATAAAATGTAAAAAGGCCACAAGTAAACTCTAAGGTAAAACAGAATGTAAATATATATATATATATATAAATATATATATATATATATATAAAAGCAGTAAACACACCAGATGTGAATCTAGGCTCATCAGATATGTCCAACAATTATTATATATATAAGTATATATATATATATATATAATTAAATTAAGCATATAGAATATAAAATCTGTGCTCATCGAATGATAGTCTCACCACAGCTTATATATATATATATATATATATATATATATATATATATATATATATATATAGCAATTAAACGCTCCGGCCAAGTTCAGGCTCAATCGAGGCATAACTCGATAATGTTAGTCCATATATGAAATATATACATATATATATATATATATATATATATATATCTGAGAAATGAAAACCACTTGGATCAAGTCCGTGCAAAACACACTCACACGACTCTCAATGTGTACAACAAAGTGTGCTAATATGAGAAGAAGGCTTTATAAAATAGGAGAAAGCTTACAAATTTCGCAAAAGTAGACTTCTATGACTTTAAATGGATAAACACTCGGCTCCCATGGATAAAAGATAGCTATATGTGAGCTAACTAGTGTTTAGAAGTGAGGAAACACTCAAAAGATGTATATGCAGAGCAAAATGGACAGGGCTTCCTCGCCTTTTTCCCTCTCTCTTCTTCTCAAATGGCTGACCCCAAGGCTTGTATATATAGACAGATGGCCGCAGGTACACCTGCGGCTAGTCATGATGCATCCGAGCCTCGCGGGTCCCGTCGTCTCGTAGTACATGCAGTCGTGCACTGTAATGTCCGCTCGAACTTGCAGAACTTCAATTCGAGCATCCGAACGAGGTATATCTGACCTTCTTCGGACCGCTTGTGTCAAGATTTACTCAATGACATGGATTAGAGGTTGTAAGAAGTCAGGAAGAGGGGTCTATGCCCATGGTCTTCAAGCTTCAAATTCTATCCAAAGTACTGCCACACATAATAGTCACTCGGGATTGTCAATCCTTGGCTCTTGTGGGACATTGTTGGATGTATGTATATATGAAGTGTTGAGACGATGTGCCATTGTCTAAGGAACAAGATGACGTTTGACTCTTTGCCGGGGTTATCGTCGGTTTGAGTTAAAAGTAAACGTTGCTCAGGGTTACAACTGAGATTGGACTACTTGTTGGTATGCCGTGATATCATCTTGTTGAGATAGTAAGATGACGTTGTGACTCCTCACCGGGGTTATCATCGGTTTAAGCGGAAAGCAGACGTTGCTCAGGGTTACAGCTGAGATTGGACTGCTGCTTGTTTGTATGTATCACTGTCATCTGTGGATGTTCCTGTCTGCCCGTTGTTATCTCCGAGTCTGAGGTGTGTGTGCCTCGACAGGATGTCTGAGGTTGAAGCTGATTGCATATGTTTGAAATAAGCATTTCCGGGGTTATCGCCGGAACTGCAATGGCATCTCTTGGGGCTATCACTAAGGATGGGGTTGCTACTCCCAGTGTTTCTCTGGGACTGGAACTGAGCGTCGCGGTGTTATCGCCGAGACAGAATTGTCCTCTCCGGTGTTGTTGCCGGTCTTTTGATCTGCATATCTCGGGGTTATCTCCGAGATTGGAAATAACATTCTCGGTGTGTGTTACGGGTTTGAGATGATGTTCCCGGTTTGTTTTCCGGGTTTGACCTGAACTTCCGGTAGTATCCGGAATGGATGTAATCTGTCTTTCAAGGTTATCTCCAAAAGACAAATCTACCCTCCTACAATGTTAGTAATACGAGTGCAAAAAATTTCGAGTGTCTACAAATGTCCCTCTTTATCATATTCATGCAATGCAAGACATGGATAGGATAAAGAATACTAGACACTTGAAATGCAAGCAAGATAAACATGATGCTATATGCAGCAACATGATGCAAATGCATGTAGAATACATGAATGATTGTCAGGTAATCCTGCTGGGATGACAATCAGTGATGGCTTGGACATGCGAACTAAGTTTCCAAGGATGTTGACGTTGGGGCTATTACCAAAGTCTTGAATCCTATACACTGGCCTATATTCCATAGAGGTACCTCTTGTGTGTAAGAGATTTGTGGGGATAAAGCTTTGTCTGTTTGAGGATGTGTATAACATATTCCCTCATTCTGCAGCCGAGTTTCGCCAATAGTATGTACTTGTGTCGATTGCGACCTTCACCGATGTGTGTATCACCGGATAGATCCCTGTTGGGTGCATTGTCAAGGTTGCTTGACCTTCATTGATGTATGTGTCAATGGTAGCATTACGTTGTAGCCCCCGCTTGGGAAGGTTGCTTCGATGGGTTTACTTGCCATCGGCTGACATGATGTCAAGGCTGCTTGACCTTCATTGATGTGTGTATCAATGGTTGCATTGCATTGTAACCCCCGCCGGGGATACGTAGATGCTTGAAAGATGCACGTTGTGACCCCTGCCGAGGATACATAGATTTTTGATAACTTCGGCGTTGTAACCCCCGCCAGGGAGGTTTGATATTTCGTGGTTTTGCATTGTAACCCCGCCGATACGATCGTCGAGGTTACGACACTCATCGTTACGACATCGGACCTTTGTGGGGTATTTCCGAGCATGATCGGTGAAAAGTGAGCTCATTGGTATAAGATACCCCGCATTCAAAGTGAATACCATTGAGACGACGGAGTTTAACTCGACCGACGAGAAACCGAGTTTCAGCTATTCCGCTCAATCGCGTAGCACTTTTATTCCTGATTTGGCCTTTTCAGCTTGTGAGACCTCCTTTGCAACTCTAACTAGAGCGAGCCGGAGGTGTGGGACCCATGTAGGAGTGCCATAGGTGTTCCTGCAGGAGCCGCAGGTTAGCCTGCGGCCAACCGTGCCTATGTATAGGCAACTGGTTGCTTTCATAAGTCATTTTCAAGTTGCACTGCGAAGGAAATCCGAGAGCTCTTCTTCAGATCTGCTGAGTTCGGGCAACTTTCTGCATATTCTGCCACTGTACAAGCGTTCTTCACTGTCCTGGTAACACATGCATGTATTTTTTCCAATTTTTGTCCGTTGAAAAATGACTTATCGCATAAAATGCATTTAGACACATAGTAGTAAATATGCATGCTGATATGACTTGATCAAAAATATTCAACATAGCAAATGTTAGTATTAAACCATGCTGAACATAATGATGTGAAAAAATTTAACTTTTGAAACAGTCAAATTGGCACCTTTTATTGTCATTTTTTATCCTATATGAGGACAAATGAGTAAAGGTAGATAAGCAAAATAATCCTGGTAATTAGACTACACTTATGGATTTTTTACTGCAATGTATTGATGCATACAGGATGTTTATGACTGTGTATAGGTGTGCTACTGAATGGCCACCTAGTCATGCCTATGTGCATGTGGATAGTCCCATTTACAAAAGGCTATGGCAAAATTTTCCCAAAATGTAGGTATTGGGTAGTCATGCATTTTTAACTCTACTGTAGATGTATGTTAAAGCAATGCATGCATGCATGTAATAATAGAATGCATTTTGAAAAGACTCCAGGTAAGAAATTACCACACCCTTTCTGAGGTGATTTGGAGACTTGCTGTCTAGATATCATGGATCCGGATCAGCCGAGTATTTCCTCGCAGACCACTTCTGGTGTACGGAGGAGGGCTTTTGAAGAGCCTCAGTGCCGTTCTATTAGACAGCCTCATCGCTTGGCGGAGGCGGTGATACGTCCTATTCGGGTTGAAGTGCCGAATGTCAAGGACGAGGAGGAGGATGCACCGATTGAGGTTTCTGCTCTCTGTATGACGTGTTCCCGTGAGGGAATTTCCGTATTCAGTGGCGAACCCATCTCTTGGGTGACTTGAGTAGGCATCCTTCAATATACCCGCATTGTGAACGAGGTATGAAGTTAGATCTTTAATCTTCCTTATTTCCTATTGATGAGGAGTCGAGAGTCTCGATGTTGATCTGCATTTAATGTAGGTTCCGGCTTCACACACGACCTCGAGGGAATCGGTTTAGTATCCACTCTATGTATCGAAGCCTTGCATGATGACTACAGAGCGATCGTCCATGGCTGGGATTCGGAGGTTCTTCTCCATTCTACCCCGTCGTTGTCCCTGGGGTTACCTCAGGGCATTGTCTGAGCGGTGGTTTCACCTGCACTCGATCACTCCATTCTTGGATCATGCGAGGTGATGATGACGCCGATGGATTGATGGTTTATCATAGGTATGGAGTTTGGAGGGGAGCCGGTGCCTTGCACGGCGGATATCACCCCTACTATTGTCAGATCCTTGTTGGGAGTTCCAGCGGAGGCGCTCAAGGGCAGGACTGTTCTTACAGGTCCTTTGAGCGTAGATGCTATAAGCGGGCTGTTGAGTGAGCCTATACCCGATGATGTGAGAGTCAGGGATCGCGTTCTCCGGCGATTGTTCCTGATGATCATTAGGGGCTGCTTCATAGCAGATAATTCCTCTACGGTGTCCTTTGCTTTGATCACCGCCACTCGACACGTGGACCGTATAGGATAGTATGATTGGGGTTCCTACACCTTTGCCTATTTCCTCAGGGGAATGCGCATGCAATCGCAGGGCTTGACCGAGGCGTGGTTAGGATTCCACCCATTTCTGCTAGTGAGTGTTTCTCTTGTCTTTTCCCATGTATGGGTTAAGAGTGTTGACTGACAGCAGATGTTTGCCTTTGTGTTGGCAGTTTTGGGCCTATAAGAGGCTTCATTGTTTGCGTCCTATGAGCATGTTAGGTTTAGACACCTATCCATAAGGACGGAGATGGCATCATTCCATACTGGCGGAGGTCCCTGTTGCTGAGGGTTTCACTCATTATCGCCTACAGTTGGAGTTATTGACAGCCGATGTCATCACATGGATTCCCTACTCTGGAGAGCATTTGGGAGTTGGTTTTGAGGATGGGTACCCGACTGGAGTTGGGTACGTCATTTCCACCCGCAGGATTCCTCTCTTCATAGATGGAGGATGGGAGCTCTATTTAGGAGAGCGTGATATTAGGAGCACTACAGGAGAGATTCGTATACCGATCTTCCCTCATGTCAGGCGTTATTGGCCTATTTCGTAGTCATCCGTCATTGACATCCCATTGTTGGGGATTGATGGTTTTATAATGTCAAAGGGCCCCTGTTCTCAGGAGATGTTCTAACATTGGTGGATCCCTCGTACGATTGGAGCTCAGACCCGCGCCACACAGTTTATGGGGGATATGGTTCCAGGATCCGTGATGATGACGGATTGGCTAGCCTGTGTCAGAGATCCGACTCATGTGACACGGATTGACAGATTGACTCGGCAGCTGGACCGGTCACATCTTTTCATTTGGTATTTGGACAGAGATCCTGCACAGGTAGATACTTTTGATCCTTCCAGCTCTGGCGCTGGTCCCTCAGGTGACCCATATGGTTTTGCCGGCGCAGATCCTCCTTTGTATCGGCTAGACATCCCTGTAGATAGAGATCCAGTGACTCAGGAGGAATAACATCAGGTGGATGGGATCGATGATGTAGACATCGACACCATTGAATTTTTTTGATGTATTTGTTACTATCTATTTTGATAGGCCTCTGTTGTATGTTGGGTAGCTTCGCCCCATTTTCCTGTATTTTAGCTGTACAGAGATGTATTAGATGATGATATACTTAGGAATGTATGTATAGTTTTCCATTACCTATATCAGATTGCCATCTATTATATCAAGCATGTTATTATGTTATGCATATGTATGTATGTCCAGAGATATTCAGCATTGACCCCTGGATGGTCTTATGACACTACCGTCATGATGATGTCTTCTTCGATGTTAGTCAGATTGATCATACCCCACCATTTGTGGTGGTAGCTGGTATGCGCTCATGGCATGATAGTATATCACCATCAGAATGGTGATCGTAGATGATTTGTTGTAGCATACTATGACCCTGTTGATGTTTCAGGTTCCTACATGATTTGTAGAGGGCATGCTAGAGCACTGGCTATCGAAGAGACAAGTTTTCCGATTTGGGACCCAGGAGTTGACTCCTACTTTGGAGGAGTATGTGTGACGCCCCCAAAATAGGTATACATCACCTATTCTGAGTCGCCAAATACATGGTACAGAATACAAATACAATCTTAAATATACAATAAGAGAGCTGTGAGTTTTAATACAAATATTGTCTTCTAGATAATATCTACTCTCAGAATAAGTCCTCATTACATTTATTGTCACACTATTTAACAGAATAGCGAGGACTACTAATATTATCATCTGGACCATCACTCCATTCCCCGACTAGTCACGGCTACGTTCTCATTTCTTGAAGAGAACAGTAAAAGAAAGGGTGAGCTCAACTAGCCCAATAAGAAATATTATGACTAAGATAATGCAGAATAAATTATCATTAGTCTTCAACAGTGTTAAACTAATAAAATACAATAAACATCAAGTTTAACTGCAGCGGAACATGCAATCCATTAAAAGAGTCAAGCAGAGAATAAAATCTACTATCTTTTATGATTTAAAAGGTTTTTCATCACTTTTATCGTTGGGACTCATCTTAATAAATAATCCACATCATCCCTGCACTACAGCCAAGGATATTCATTAGTATCACAACCACAATTTATCCATGCACTACGGGCCAAGAATATTTGTGTATTAATCAATGGTCATGATCATGCCAACAACTGTCCATCAATGCACTACGGGCCAATGAGGACTTTTACCACATCATTTGTAATATTACGATCATGATTACACCGAATAATCCCTGGTCATAATCATACCAAGTCCATCTATGCACTACAGGCCACAGATGACTTTCAACAAAATATAAATACGAGGATGATGACAATGATATAAGAATTTAATAAAATAAGTTCAAGAATTAATTTATTCAGGAACTAATAAAGTCCAAATTGTCAACATGATACTTCTTTGTAGAGTAAAATTCAAGAATTCTTAGAAGAATGTTGCCATGAAAAGATACTGGATGAAACGCAAATATCAAGAATATTCCACTAATTTCATGGAGTATAAAAGTCAAAACTTTAACCAACTGAGTATAATAAAGAATGGAATAACAAAAGAAATCACCATGTATGTGGTACTTCGCATGAACAGGTTATTCCAACAAGAATAACAAATAACGGAACCAGGTCAGGCGTAATACGCACCGAGAGGATATTCTAACAGAATAATAAAGAATGGAATAACAACAGAAATCACCATGCATGCGGTACTTCAGATAGACATGTTATTCTAACAGAATAATAAATAATGGAACCAGTCCCATAAAAAACGCATGTGATATATTCCAATGTAATAATAAAGAATGGAATAACAACAGAAATCACCATGCTTGCGGTACTTCGCATAGACAGGGTATTCCAATAGAATAATAAATACGGAACCATGTCCAGCGTAAAATGCACAGACAGGATATTCCAATAGAATAATAAAGAATGGAATAACAACAGAATTTCACCATGTATGCGGTACTTGGCATGATGTATGTTATTCCAAAGAGAATAATAAATAATGGAATAATGTAAGAATTTCACCAAGTATAGGGTAGATCACAGATATACGAGTTATTCCAATGTAATAATAAATAATGGAATAACAAGTTCTCTTCATCAATATGAAAAAAATAATACCCCTACCTTATAAAGAAGAGTACTCGACCGGTAGGGCGGGGATATACTTGAAGAAACTTTCACTACGCCAAAGCTTTCTTAAGCGCTAAAGAAATACGCTTTCAAGATAGAAGAATAATTCTCTCTGGCTTTCTCTCTCTAGAGTTTCAAAGAAATTCGTAAGAAATAATGAAGGAATGAACTTCTATTTATATAAGAATGGATCGAATAGTAACCAATCCATGAACGGTCCAGATCAATTTACTTTAAACGAACTGGTCAGTATTGGTTTATAGTAAAATATAATATATTCTATTTATAATCAAATAAAAGAATAAATTTAAAAAGATTTTACTATCTGAAACACTATGAAGGCACTATGCAAATACTATGCATAATAAAATATAATATATTCTAATTATTGTCTAATAAAATGAATAACTTTATAAAAGTATTCTATTTTATATAAAAAGATTTTACTATTAGCCTAATAAAACGAATAACTTTATAAAAGTATTCTGTTTTATATAAAAAGCTTTTCTGTTTTTATTACATTAATAATACTAATAAAACAAAACTTCTTATCATTATTTTTATTCACACTATTAATCGACCAGGTCGTTCCCAGGAAAGAGGGGGCTTTCCAATAAGGATTTCTCCCTATCAAGCGCCATGATTAGGTGACCAAACCTTTCTTTGGCAGAACTTCTAGACATCGTTAATATTATAAATAATAATATTAATAACTCTGTTATCTCAATTATTGATTTAATAATAAAACAAATATTGACAATAATTGAATCAAATAACGTGAGATACTATGCAACAATTACTGAAGCAATAATTGAACAAAACTGAGTGACTTCTCACGTAAGCATTAATAATTAATACCGTGTTCTACTATGCAACCACGCGTATTCCTATACTTTTAACACTGGATGTTTCAACAGTTGACGATAAAACTTCCGCCGTTATTTTCATAAAAATATTTTTGTCGTTTTCTCAATCAGACAATAATTTCATTGTGGGGTCCACCAATGATTGTGCCATTGTACGAATATTCCCCGACCAATCGAATATTATAAACAACTTGCGTACTTTGGAAAATTTCTAAATATTACCCACAACTATAACATTATATCAAATTCATCTTTATTCATAAAAGTTGGGGTCTTACAATCTCCCCTTCTTACGAAATTTTGCCCTCGAAATTAGGGTACGTACCTGGTATGTCGAAGAGGTAAGGATACCTTGATTTCATTTTAGATTCTAACTCACAGGTCATTTCCTCAACATCGTGGTTCCTCCATAACACTTTAACTTGAGGTATAACCTTGGAGCGTAGAATATGTTCCTTCTTATCCAAGATTTGAACAGGAACCTCTTCAATAGTTAAATCTTCCGCTATTTTATCCGGTTCTAACTCAATAATGTGGTTCGGGTCTTTCACATATTTACGTAACATGGATATATGAAAAACGTTATGAACACGAGACATACTTGGCGGTAAAGCAAGTCTATAGGCTACAGTCCCTACTCGATCGAGGATTAAAAATGGGCCAATGAATTGAGGATTGAGCTTTCCTCTCTTTCCAAATCTTGTAACTCCTTTCCATGGAGCAACACGTAACAACACATGATCTCCAATATCGAATTTCATGTCCTTTCGATGAAGATCAGCATAACTATTTTGTCTATCTTGTGAGGTTTTTATACGTTGCCTGATCGTTTGTATCTTTTTCATAGTCATACGTACTAACTTCGGTCCCAACAACGTTGCTTCACCCACCTCATCCCAGCATACTGGAGAACGACACTTTCTTCCATACAACGCTTCGAATAGAGCCATACCAATACTTGTTTGATAACTGTTGTTGTTGGAAAACTCCACCAATGGTAAGAACTTGTCCCAACTTCCCTTGAAGTCAAGAACACAGAGTCTTAATAAATCTTCAAGAGTTTGACTAGTCCTCTCTGATTGTCCGTCCGTTTGAGGATGATATGCCGAACTAAATCGTAAATCCGTGCCCATAGCTTTTTGCAAACTAACCCAAAATCGTGAAGTGAATCTTGGGTCTCGATCAGAAACTATGGATACTGGCATACCATGCAATCTTACAACCTCATTTATGTATATATGAGAAAGACGTTCAAGTGTATAAGTTTCTCGTATAGGTAAGAAATGAGTAGACTTGGTCAATCAATCAACAATGACCCAAATTGTATCTATGCCTTGAGAAACCTTGGGAAGACCAGTAACAAAATCCATGGTAATGTGCTCCCACTTCCATTCTGGAATTTCAAGTGGTTGCAATGGACCTTTTGGTACTTGATGTTCCGCCTTGACTCGTTGACAGGTTAAACACCTTGAGATAAACAGCGCTATCTCCATCTTCATATTGCCCCACCAAAATGTATGTCGAAGATCATGATACATTTTGGTACTCCCAAGATGGATTGAAAACGGTGTGTTGTGCGCCTCCATCATGATTGTATACTTTAAATCAGGGTCGTTAGGAACACAAAGTCTGGAGTTGACTCGAAGTATTCCTTCTTCATTAATTCTTGCTTCCGACATAACACCTTCTTGTACTTTCTTCCTCATATGCATCAGCTCCAGGTCTGTAGCTTGAGCAGCTTTAACTTTATCGATTAAAGTCGGTTCTACTCGTATATTCGCCATCATCACTTGGGTCCTTGGAGTTTTTATCTCTATCTCCATTCTTTGCAGGTCATACAAAATGGGCCTTTGC
Source organism: Panax quinquefolius (assembly GCA_020205615.1). Lineage (NCBI taxonomy): Eukaryota > Viridiplantae > Streptophyta > Magnoliopsida > Apiales > Araliaceae > Panax > Panax quinquefolius. Next base: position 80,326,846 of record CM035173.1, on the reverse strand, counting down.
GTTGACAATATCGCACTCGTACCCGCATATGATCTTCTACTCAATGCGTCAGCTACCACGTTTACTTTTCCAGGATGATATTGGATGGTATGATCATAATCTTTCAACAGTTCAAGCCATCATCGCTGTCGCATGTTGAGTTCCTTTTGAGTGAAGAAATATTTGAGTCTTTTATGATCCGTAAAGATCTCCACTTTCTATCCATACAAGTAATGCCTCCAAATTTTAAGTGCGAAGACAACAACTGCCAACTCTAGATCATGAGTAGGATAATTCCTCTCATATTCTTTGAGTTGTCGAGAGGCTTAGGCTATGACTTTCCCATGTTGCATGAGAACACATCCTAACCCTTTGCCTGAAGCATCACTGTAGATGACAAATCCCTTCGAGCCAGATGGTATTATCAAAACAGGTGCTGAAATGAGTCTTCTCTTGACTTCTTGAAAACTCTTCTCATATTCCTCACTCCAACCGAATTTTGTATCTTTCCGAGTTAGCTAAGTTAATGGAGTAGCGATTCGAGAAAACCCTTCTACGAATCTCCGATAATAACCAGCTAAGCCGAGAAAGCTACGTACTTCGGTCACTGATTTAGGTTGTTCCCAGCTTTGAATGGCTTCAATCTTTGCCGGGTCAACAGATATTCCATGACTTGATACCACATGCCCAAGAAATGCTACTTCCTCAAGCCAGAACTCACATTTCTTGAACTTGGCATAAAGCTTATATTCACGAAGCTTTTGGAGTATCAGCCTCAAGTGTTGCTCATGATCTTCACGGCTTTTGGAATAAATAAGGATGTCATCAATAAAGACGACCACAAAGTGATCCAAATATTCCTTGAATACTCGGTTCATCATATCCATGAAGGCAGCATGAACATTAGTCAATCCAAAAGACATGACTAGGAATTCATAATGCCCGTACCGAGTTCTGAAAGCCGTTTTTGGAATGTCATCCATTCTAATATTCAATTGGTGATTTCCAGAACGAAGATCAATCGTTGAAAAGAATTTGGCGCTTTGCAACTGGTCAAACAGGTCATCAATACGTGGCAATGGGTACCTATTTTTGATGGTGACATGATTCAACTCCCGATAATCAATACAAAGTCGCATACTCCCATCTTTCTTCTTCACGAATTGAACAGGAGCACCCCAAGGAGAAGTACTAGGACGAATAAAGCCAATGTCTAACGATTCCTGCAGTTGGGTCTTTAACTCCTGAAGTTCAATAGGAGCCATTCGATATGGGGCTTTGGAAATGGGTTTTGTATCGGGTTCAAGGTCGATACAAAATTCAATTTCATGTTCTGGGGTAGGGACGGGTTCTTCGTGGAATACGTCAGGAAATTCATTAACAATAGAAATATCATTCAAAACTGACGTATTTTTGTTTAGATCCGTGACATGAGCTAAGAAAGCTTGACATCCGTTTTTCAATAAACGAATAGCTTTATGGCTTGAGATGACAGTGATTGATTTTAATGGTTTGGTTGCTTGAATTTGCATAATAGGTTGATTAGGAATATGAAAGCTAACAACCTTACGAAAATAATCAATTTTTGCATGATGAGTAGTTAACCAATCAATCCCTAGAATTACGTCAAATGCAAGTATTTTTAATGAAATAAGATCGACAGGTAATGTGAGGGTACCAATTTGAACCAAACAAGACTTATAAACAGTGGATGTAATGAAGGTTTCTCCCAACGGAGTTTCAACAGATAAGTCAAAGTCTAATTTCTTCGGAGTCAAATTTAAACGTTGAGCGCAAGTAGGAGAAATAAAAGAATGGGTAGAATTGGTATCAAATAAGGTATATACTTCGCTAGAGTTTATGATAAGCTTACCCGTGATGACCTCATTCGGGTTCCTTGCTTTCTGGGAGGTCACGACAAATGCTCTCCCTTATACTACTGGCTTTGACTTTTCTGGGACGTCCTTTGGTGCCTCCATCCTAGCTGAACTTGTCATTGGTGAACGAAAAAATCGCGCTAGGTGACCTTCTCTTCCATAATTATAACATGCTTTGGACGACATCGCGCAGTTTGGACTGATGTGTCCTTCCCCTCCGCATTTGAAACATATGATAGGTGGTCGTTCTCCTTCTTTAACCATGGGTACTGGTGCTGACGTCTTTCCATCATTGTTGAATCTTCTCTTCTTGAAATGTCCATTCTTATTATTTTGGCCATAATTACCACCGAAGTGGTTACCATTTCTGGCATGTTGATTCCGTCCACGCTTATTGTCACCGCTTCGATGACTGTTATCACTAGTATTATCATTTTGCTAGCTGCTCTCTTTTGGTTGGGTTGACTCATTATCGCGCTCCAATAACTGAGCCCTATTAACAACATCTGAATACAAACAAAGTTTATGAGAGATAAGATATTGATGTATCTCGGGTTTTAAACCTCTTAGAAACATTCGCCTCATTCTCTCCTCATTATCAACCAAATGGGACGCAAACTGGGACAACTTGGCAAACTTGGCTTTGTCTCGCGACACGGGCCATGTTGTTTTGTTCGGTTAAAATTAGGTATACGCCACCCATCTTGGGTCGCCACTTACATGGTACATAAATTCAAATACAACTTACTTAACCTAACTGCCGTAGGTACAATACGACATAAATCGTGAGTTTGAATACAAATATTGTCTACTAGATATTATACAAACTCAAAAGGAGTCCTCATTACAACTATTATCACACTATTTCACGTAAATAGTGAGGACTACTAATGCTATCCTCCGACCATTACTTCGCTCCCCGACTCGTCCCAAAAATATGTTCTCATTTCCTCAAGAGAATAAAGAAAGAAAGGGTGAGCTCAACTAGCCCAAGAAGAAATATTATGACTAAGATAATGCGTAATAAATTATCATTAGCCTTCAACAAAGTTAAACCGATAAAATACAATAGACAACCAGCTTAATCATAATGAATAAGCAATCCATTAAAAGAGTCAAGTAGAGAATAAAGTCTACTATCTTTTAGGTTTTAAAAGGTTTTCATCAATTTTTATCACGAGACTCACGCTTAATAAATAAACCACCACATCTAATCATCCCCGCATCACTACCAAGGATTTTCATCAAATTATCAATGGTCATGACTATACCGAATCACCCCCGGTCATAATCATACCAAAAACTATCCATCAATCGCATTACAGTGCCACCGAGGACTTTTTGTCACATCATTTATATCAAGTCATGATTATACCGAATGATCCTCGGTCATAATCATACTAAGTTCATCTATGCACGTAAGCCAAAGATAACATAATATAACATGAGGATGATGACAATGACATAATAATTCAATAAAACAAGTTCAAGAATTATTTAATCCATGAATTATTAACGCCCAAATTGTCAACACGATATCAAGCCAGTAGAGTAAAATTCAAGAATGATCGTAAGAATATTTCCATGAAAAGATATCGATGAAACGCAAATATCAAGGATATTCTACTAATTTCATGGAGTATAGAAGTCAAAGTTTTAACCAACCGGGTATAATAAAGAATGGAATAACAAAAGAAATCACCACGCATGCGGTTTTTGCATGTATGTGTTATTCCAATGTAATAATAATAATCTAAACCAAAAGTCGTGAAATTCACACCGACAGATGTTCCAATGTAATAATAAAGATGGAACTGCATCCTGTGTAAACACATGACAGATATTCCAATGTAATGATAAAGATTTTAACCAGTCCTGTAAAACACATGCATGTGATGTTCCAAATGATTAATAATAAAAATTAAACTGTGTCCTGTAAAACACACGCATGTGATGTTCCAATGTAATAATAAAGAATGTCACCAAGTATAGGTAAAATCACAGATACAAAAGTTATTCCAATGTAATAATAAAGAATGGAATAACATAAGGATTTCACCAAGTATAGGTATGCCACAGATACAAAGTTATGTATAGGTATGCCACTTTTACAAAAGTTATTCCAATGTAATAATAATGAATGGAATAATGTAAGTTCTCTTCAAGAAGAAAGAATAACACCTTTACTACCGTAAAAATAATATCCTAATATAGAAAGAGTGAAGTAGCAAAGAATACTCTTCTTCTTTCTATAATTTTCTCTCTATAGCTTTTCTCTATAATTTCTCTCTCTAGTTTCAATGAATTCGTAAGAAAATAATGAAGGAATGAGCTTCTATTTATAGGAAAATGGAATGCATAAGAATTAATCCATGAACTATCCGTATTGATTTACTTTAATCTGACTATCCATATTTAAAGAAAAATCTTTTAAATAAAATATAATATATTCTATTTATATAAAACATTTTACTATGCAAACACTATGCAATACTATGCAAAACACTATGCAAAACACTATGCAAAACTACTGCATAATAAAATATAATATATTCTATTTATAGAATAACTTTAATAAAGTATTCTATTTTATATAAAAGATGTTTCGCTTTTATTACGCTAATAATACTAATAAAACAAAACGCCATTATCGCTATAATAATTCATATTATTAATCGACAATAATGGAATCAAACCGAGTGACTTCTCACATAAGCATCAATAATCAATACCGTAGCTACTACGCAACCACACGACATCGTATTTTTACTACCGAGTAGTTCAACAAGATCTACTAGAAAACTTCCGCCGTTATTTCAATAAAATATTTTTGTCGCTTTTCAATCCGACAATAATTTCGCTAGGGTCCACCAATGATTGAGCCATTGTATTTAATATTCCCTCGCTAAACCGAATATTCCCCACCAATCGAATATAATATAACCACTGTGATACTTTGCAAAATTTATAAATACTACCCACAACTATAATATTATCTCAAATTCACACCATAATATTAAAAAATTATTTCGACAAAATTTAAATCTTTATCGATAAAATCTGGGTCTCACAATCTCCCTCCTTATGGAATTTCTCCCCAAATTAGGGTACGACTGATATGATAAAGAGATGAGGATACCTCAATACCTTTATCGCTTAAAATATTAAATTCATCTTTGAAATCCTACAAAGATATTCATTAACAATTCATCTTTGCACTACAAAGCCAAAGATATACAACTCAGAAACCAATAATGCTTAGACGCAAATTAATAGTATCACGACCACTGAATTATCCATGCACCATCGGCCAAGGATATTCGTGTTTTTCAATTACTACCATGATTATACCGAATAACTTTGGTCATAATCATACCAAGTCTATCAATGCACTACTACCAAAGATGACTTTTACCACATCCATGAATTAATATTTCATCACGAGACTCACCAATAATTAATCCATATCATCGAATCATCCCCGCACTACGTGCCAAGGATATTCATTAAGATCACGACCACTAAATTATCCATGCACTACTACCAAAGATAATCGTGTATTCATTAAGATCACGACCACAAATTATCCATGCACTACTAATCGTGTATTCATTAAGATACACGACCAAAGATCCATTGTGTATTCATTATTAAGATCACGCACCACAAATTATCCACGACTACTACCAAAGATAATCGTGTATTCATTAAGATCACGCACCACAAATTATCCATGCACTACTACCAAAGATAATCGTGTATTCATTAAGATCATCCACAAATTATCCATGCACTACTATAATATCCATTAAGATCACTACTTATCCATGCACTACTACCAAAGATAATCGTGTATTCATTAAGATCACGACCACAAATTATCCATGCACTACTACCAAAGATAATCGTGTATTCATTAAGATATCACGCACTACACAAATCGTGTATTATCCATTATCCACGACTACTACCAAAGATAATTGTGTATTCATTAGATCACGACCACAAATTATCCATGCACTACTACCAAAGATAATTGTGTTTTCAATTACTACTATGATTATACCCAACAATCCTCGGTCATAATCATACCAAGTCCATCTATGCACTACATGTGCCGTATTTACTTTCAACATAATATAAAATATAAGGATAATGATATAAAGAATCAATCAAATGAGATAAAGGATAAATATTAAACATTTATAATATAATTTATCCAGATTCAAGAATATCCCCATGTTATCAATCACTTAATAATCTCATAATCTAATATCATTAATATTATAACAATATTTTAATCACTTCTTAAATTTATAAACAATTTATCTTAATTGTTTACGCTTTACCATATAATGCATTTAATCATTCAAAAATGCCATACTCATAAGATATCATCACCAATTATCAAATCCTCATCAAAAAATATGCATATACTCTATATAGGATTCTCTAGCCATAAAATCCTATTTTCAACTTTGTTACTTCACATAACATATTTAACTCATATGTTCAGAATTAAACTATTTTCATGAAAAATACCAAATCAGTCCCAAAAATATTTCTTTTCTGGGATTTAGCATAATATAGTCCCATAATGAAAATATATTTTTCTAATTTTTAAAATTCATTTACTATTTTTCAAAATCAATTTCTAATTAATTCCTTAAGAAATTAGCTACCTCAAGTTTAACTCCAAAAATTCCCAAATCTTGGCAGGACCTTACACATGTTAACGTGAGCTTCTAGTTTAAATTTCATGGTCATCGGAGTTATAGAACTCCTATATAGCGTTTTTCATTTAAAAACCTAAATATTGAAATAGTCATAACTTGCTCATTTTAAGTCGAATGAGCTCATTTTTGGACAGGAGGTACTTTATACCATATACCTTCATGTCCCAAAAGGCCAGAATTTTTCTCATAATTTAAGTGGCCGAAACAGCCCTCTAAAATCATGGCAGCAGCTTTTTTTTGGTTTTTGCAGCTTTGCACCCTTTGCTAAAATCAGTCCACAAAAAAATCTACAACACCTTTTCCAGTAATTCCACTTGGATTAGTTAGGTAACTCATAGATCTAACTCTAGGACTTGACCACACTCAAAAATTCAAAATATAATAGGAGATATGGTCAATTGAATTTCATGTTACGCTTTTCACCAAAATCTGATTTTTTCAACCCTTTGTGATTTCTAAGAAACTTTCATGTTTTCACATAATAACCAACATAACTCATCATAACACTTACTAATACTTCATATACCCATGATTTTCATTAGTCCAATGCTTTTATTATGACTTTCATCATAATCCACGTAAATGATCCTTTTAGTCAAGAAATATTTGAGGGTTTAAGAAATGGGTTTTTGTATCGGGGTCAATACAAAATTCGATTTCACGCCTAAGTAGGCTAAGAAGTCTTCAAGAATACGCCAAGAAATTTATTAATAATAGAAATATCATTCAAAACTGTGGACTTCACCAAGACTTGATAAGACGTCACATTGATACCAACTCGTGACTTCTATCCCTTAACCTAGATAAAGACTCACAATGATACCTATAAACTTGCCATCTCTTCATTCACGATGTCGCCTACAGAAGTCCGCTTCTTTGCATTCCACACAAGAAAGTCAACAACGAAAGGTTCGGGCTCTTTACTTATGGCTTGATATCGTGATGATTAACTTTAGGGTTTGGTTACTTTGAATTCAGATAACAAAGTTGGTTAGAATATGAAAGCTAACAACCTTACAAAAAAGAATAATGAGTAGTTAATCAATCGTTTTAAAAATTACCTCAAAGGCAAGTATTTTCAAAGAGATAAGATCGACAGTAACGTGAAAGTGTTTATTTGAAACAACAAGATTAATAAACAAAGGAGGTAACGAAGGTTTCTCCCAACGGTTTCAATAGATAAATCAAAGTCTAATTTCTCCTGAGTCAAATTTAAACGCTGAACGCAAGCAAGAGAGATAAAAGAATGGGTAGAACCGGATTCTAATAAGGTATAGACTTCGCAAGAATTTATAATTAACTAACCCGTGCTAACTTCGCTCGTAAGTTACCCACTTTTTTGAGAAGTCACGAAAAACGCTTCCTAAAACCAACGACTTTGTTTTTGTCCATATCCACCTTTGGTGCCACTATCCCAAATTGGACTTGACTTTCTTGCACAACACAAAATCGAGCTAAATTACCTTCTCTTCTTGCAATTTCCACTTCTATTATCTTTGCCATGATTACCACCAAGTGGTTACCATTCTTAACATGATAATTTCCCCACGATGGTTATCATTGTTCGATAATTGCCACCACCAAAAGATGATTATTATCGTATTGTTGGTCGTTACTTTTGTTTGAGCTGAATCAACACTCTCATGTGCTTCATTGCTTATCTCAAAGATTTTCGGATATCATTCTCAAACACCGCAAAAAACAAGGGTTAATTAACATATCACATATTATCCCCCTATACTCGACCGACCAATTAAATATCAAATAAATTTAGGTAGGTCATACTAGCGAAGGAATTCCCCCTCTCCCTCCTAGTTCTTATCTCACATCTCAGCCAGTGGATCATATCCCTAAGCTCGATACCAACCGACGCCTCAAAATTAGGTATACGCCACCCATCTTGGGTCGCCACTTACATGGTACATAAATTCAAATACAACTTACTAACCTAACTGCCGTATACAATACGATATAAACCGTGAGTTTGAATACAAATATTGTCTACTAGATATTATACAAACTCAAAAGGAGTCCTCATTACAACTATTATCACACTATTTCACGTAATAGTGAGGACTACTAATGCTATCCTCTCGACCATTACTTCGCTCCCCGACTCGTCTCCAAATTTATGTTCTCATTTCCTCAAGAGAACAAAGGAAAGAAAGGGTGAGCTCAACTAGCCCAAGAAGAAATATTACGACTAAGATAATGCGTAATAAATTATCATTAGCCTTCAACAAAGTTGTTAAACCGATAAAATACAATAGACAACCAGCTTTAATCAAATGAATAAAGAATCCATTAAAAGAGTCAAGAGAGAATAAAGTCTACTATCTTTTAGGTTTTAAAAGGTTTTCATCAATTTTTATCACGAGAGACTCACTTTTAATAAATAAACCACCACATCTAATCATCCCCGCATTACTTGGCCAAGGATTTTCATCAAATTATCAATGGTCATGACTATACCGAATCACCCCGGTCATAATCATACCAAAACTATCCATCAATGCACATACGCCACCATCGAGGACTTTTTTGTCACATCATTTATATCAAGTCATGATTATACCGAATGATCCTCGGTCATAATCATACTAAGTTCATCTACGCACGTAAGCCAAAGATAACATAATATAACATGAGGATGATGACAATGACATAATAATTCAATAAAACAAGTTCAAGAATTATTTAATCCATGAATTATTAACGCCCAAATTGTCAACACGATATCGTTTCAGAGAGTAAAATTCAAGAATGATCGTAAGAATATTTCCATGAAAAGATATCGATGAAACGCAAATATCAAGGATATTCTACTAATTTCATGGAGTATAGAAGTCAAAGTTTTAACCAACTGGGGTATAATAAAGAATGGAATAACAAAAGAAATCACCACGCATGCGGATTTTCAGATGTATAAAAGTTATTCCAATGTAATAATAATAATCTAAAACAAAAGTCGTGAAATTCACAATCGATGTGATGTTCCAATGTAATAATAAAGATGGAACCAGATCCTGTAAAACACACGATAGATATTCCAATGTAATGATAAAGATTTTAACCAATGTAAAACAATGCATGCATGTGATGTTCCAACAGTAATAATAAAATGTGACCAGTCCTGTAAAACACATGCATGTGATGTTCCAATGTAATAATAGAAGAATGTCACCAAGTATAGGTAAATCACAGATACAAAAGTTATTCCAATGTAATAATAAGCAATGGAATAATATAAGGATTTCACCAAGTATAGGTACGCCATGATACAAAGTTATGTATAGGGTATACACTTTTTACAAAGTTATTCCAATGTAATAATAATGAATGGAATAATGTAAGTTCTCTTCAAGAAGAAAGAATAACACCCCTTACCGTAAAAAATAACCTAATATAAAAATAGTAAGTAGCAGTAATAATACTCTTCTTTCTTTCTATAATTTTCTCTCTATAGCTTCTCTCTATAATTTCTCTCTGTAGTTTCAATGAATTCGTAAGAAAAAAAAATGAAGGAATGAGCTTCTATTTATAGAAAATGGAATGCATAGAATTAATCCATGAACTATCCAGTATTGATTTACTTTAATCTGACGGTCCATATTTAAAGAAAAATCTTTTAAATAAAATATAATATATTCTATTTATATAAAAACATTTTACTATGCAAACACTATGCAATACTATGCAAAACACTATGCAAAAACACTATGCAACACTATGCATAATAAAATATAATATATTCTATTTATGTAATAACTTTAATAAAGTATTCTATTTTATATAAAGATGTTTCGCTTTTATTACGCTAATAATACTTAATAAAACAAAACGTCATTATCGCTATAATAATTCATATTATTAATCGACAATAATGGAATCAAACCGAGTGACTTCTCACATAAGCATCAATAATCAATACCGCAGTGCTACTACTATGCAACCACACGACATCGCATTTTTACTACCGAGTAGTTCAACAAGAACTACACAGAAAACTTCCGCCGTTATTTCAATAAAATATTTTTGTCGCTTTCAATCCGACAATAATTTCTGCTAGGGGTCCACCAATGATTGAGCCATTGTATTTAATATTCCCTCGCTAAACCGAATATTCCCCACCAATCGAATATAATATAACCACTTGCATACTTTGCAAAATTTATAAATACTACCCACAACTATAATATTATCTCAAATTCACACCATAATATTAAAAATTATTTCACAAAATTTAAATCTTTATCGATAAAATCTGGGTCTCACAATCTCCTCCTTATGGAATTTCGCCTCAAATTAGGGTACGACTGATATGATAAAGAGATGAGGATACCTTGAATACCTTTATCGCTTAAAATATTAAATTCATCTTCGAAATCCTACCAAAGATATTCATTAACAATTCATCTTTGCACTACAAAATGCCAAAGATATACAACCTGTGAAAAACCAATAATAAAATCGAGACGCAACTTAATAGTATCACGACCACGAATTATCCATGCACCAATCGCCAAGGATATTCGTGTTTTCAATTACTACCATGATTATACCGAATAATCTTCGGTCATAATCATACCAAGTCTATCAATGCACTACTACCAAAGATGACTTTTTTACCACATCCATGAATTAATATTTCATCACGAGACTCAAATTTCAATAATTAATCCATATCATCGAATCATCCCCGCACTACGTGCCAAGGATATTCATTAAGATCACGACCACAAATTATCCACTACTACCAAAGATAATCGTAGGTATTCATTAAGATCACCACCCACAAATTATCCATGCACTACTACCAAAGATAATTGTGTATTCATTAAGATCACGACCACAAATTATCCATGCACTACTACCAAAGATAATCGTGTATTCATTAAGATCACGACCACAAATTATCCATGCACTACCAAAGATAATCGTATATTCATTAAGATAATCCATGTATTCATTAAGATTCACAACCACAAATTATCCATGCACTACTACCAAAGATAATCGTGTATTCATTAAGATCACGACCAATTATCCAAATTATCCATGCACTACTACCAAAGATAATCGTGTATTCATTAAGATTACACGACCACAAATTATCCATGCACTACTACCAAAGATAATTGTGTATTCATTAAGATCGACCACAAATTATCCATGCACTACTACCAAAGATAATCAATTCATTAAGATTACGCACCACAAATTATCCATGATAACTACTACCAAAGATAATTGTGTATTCATTAAGATCACGACCACAAATTATCCATGCACTACTACCAAAGATAATTGTGTTTTCAATTACTAAGTATGATTATACCAACAATCCTCATCATAATCATACCAAGTCCATCTATGCACTACAGCCACGTATTTGACTTTCAACATAATATAAAATATGAGGATAATGATATAAAGAATCAATCAAATGAGATAAAGGATAAATATTAAACATTTATAATATAATTTATCCAGATTCAAGAATATCCCCATGTTATCAATCACTTAATAATCTCATAATCTAATATCATTAATATTATAACAATATTTTAATCACTTCTTAAATTTATAAACAATTTATCTTAATTGTTTACGCTTTTACCATATAATGCATTTAATCATTCAAAAATGCCATACTCATAAGATATCATCACCAATTATCAAATCCTCATCAAAAAAATATGCATATACTCTATATAGATTCTCTAGCCATAAAATCCTATTTTCAACTTTGTTACTTTCACATAACATATTTAACTCATATGTTCAGAATTAAACTATTTTCATGAAAAATACCAAATCAGTCCCAAAAATATTTCTTTTCTGGGATTTAGCATAATATAGTCCCATAATGAAAATATATTTTTCTCGAATTTTTAAAATTCATTTACTATTTTTCAAAAATCAATTTCTAATTAATTCCTTAAGAAATTAGCTACCTCAAGTTTAACTCCAAAATTCCCAAATCTTGGCAGGACCTTACACATGTTAACGTGAGCTTCTAGTTTAAATTTCATGGTCATCTGAGTTATAGAACTCCTATATAGCGTTTTTCATTTAAAAACCTAAATATTGAAATAGTCATAACTTGCTCATTTTAAGTCGTAATGAGCTCATTTTTGGACAGGAGGTACTTTATACCATATACCTTCATGTCCCAAAAGGCCAGAATTTTTCTCATAATTTAAGTGGCCGAAACAGCCCTCTAAAATCATGGCAGCAGCTTTTTTTGAAATTTGCAGCTTTGCACCTTTGCTAAAATCAGTCCACACAAAAATCTACAACACCTTTTCCAGTAATTCCACTTGGATTAGTTAGGTAACTCATAGATCTAACTCTAGGACTTGACCACACTCAAAAATTCAAAATATAATAGGAGATATGGTCAATTGAATTTCATGTTACGCTTTTCACCAAAATCTGATTTTCAACCCTTTGTGATTTCTAAGAAACTTTCATGTTTTCACATAATAACCAACATAACTCATCATAACACTTACTAATACTTCATATACCCATGATTTTCATTAGTCCAATGCTTTTATTATGACTTTCATCATAATCCACGTAAATGCATCCTTTTAGTCAAGAAATATTTGAGGGTTTAAGAAATGGGTTTTTGACCGGGGTCAATACAAAATTCGATTTCACGCCTAAGTAGGCTAAGAAGTCTTCAAGAATACGCCAAGAAATTTATTAATAATAGAAATATCATTCAAAATCACGACTCTCATCCAAGACTTGATAGTACGTCACATTGATACCAACTGTGACTTCTATCCCTTAACCTAGATAAGACCTCACAATGATACCTATAAACTTGCCATCTTCATTCACGATGTCGCCTACAAAAGTCCGCTTTTAGAAATTCCACACAAGAAAGTCAACAACGAAAAGGTTCGGGGAAACTTATGGCTTGATATAATGGGATTAACTTTAGGGTTTGGTTACTTTGAATTCAGTGATAACAAAGTTGGTTATCATATGAAAGCTAACAACCTTACAAAAAGAATAATGAGTAGTTAATCAATCGCTTTTAAAAATTACCTCAAAGGCAAGTATTTTCAAAGAGATAAGATCGACAGTAACGTGAAAGTATTTATTTGAAACAACAAGATTAATAAATGTTGGGAGGTAACTTTCTCCCAACGGTTTCAATAGATAAATCAAAGTCTAATTTCTCCTGAGTCAAATTTAAACGCTGAACGCAAGCAAGAGAGATAAAAGAATGGGTAGAACCAAGATCATATAAGTATAGACTTCGCAAGAATTTATAATTAACTAACCCGCTAACTTCGTCTTGTTTACGGGTTACTTTTTTAGAGAAGTCACGAAAAACGCCTTCCCGAAAACCAACGACTTTGTTTTGTCCATATCCGCCTTTGGTGCCACTATCCCAAATTGACTTGACTTCACTGCACAACAAAATCGAGCTAAATTACCTTCTCTTCTTGCAATTTCCACTTCTATTATCTTTGCCATGATTACCACCAAGTGGTTACCATTCTTAGTATGATAATTTCCCCACGATGGTTATCATTGTTCGATAGCTACACAAAGATGATTATTATCGTATTGTTGGTCGTTACCTTTTGTTTGAGTCAATCAACACTCTCATGTGCTTCATTGCTTATCTCAAAGATTTTCGATGTCATTCTCAAACACCGCCACAAAACAAGGGTTAATTAACATATCACATATTATCCCTATACTCCGACCCGACCAATTAAATAACAAATAAATTTAGGTAGGTCATACTAGCGAAGGAATTCCCTGCCTCCCTCCTAGTTCTTATCTCACATCTCAGCCAGTGATCATATCCCTAAGCTCGATACCAACCGCGACGCCCCAAAATTAGGTATACGCCACCCATCTTGGGTCGCCACTTACATGGTACATAAATTCAAATACAACTTACTAACCTAACTCGTCGTGGTACAATACGACATAAACCGTGAGTTTGAATACAAATATTGTCTACTAGATATTATACAAACTCAAAAGGAGTCCTCATTATAACTATTATCACACTATTTCACGTAATAGTGAGGACTACTAATGCTATCCTCCTGACCATTACTGCGCTCCCCGACTCGTCTCCAAATATGTTCTCATTTCCTCAAGAGAACAAAGGAAAGAAAGGGTGAGCTCAACTAGCCCAAGAAGAAATATTATGACTAAGATAATGCGTAATAAATTATCATTAGCCTTCAACAAAGTTAAACCGATAAAATACAATAGACAACCAGCTTTAATCAAGCAATGAATAAGCAATCCATTAAAAGAGTCAAGTAGAGAATAAAGTCTACTATCTTTTAGGTTTTAAAAGGTTTTCATCAATTTTTATCACCGAGACTCACTTTTTAATAAATAAACCACCACATCTAATCATCCCTGCATTACTTGGCCAAGGATTTTCATCAAATTATCAATGGTCATGACTATACCGAATCACCCCCGGTCATAATCATACCAAAAACTATCCATCACCGCATTACCAATCGAGGACTTTTGTCACATCATTTATATCAAGTCATGATTATACCGAATGATCCCCGGTCATAATCATACTAAGTTCATCTACGCACGTAAGCCAAAGATAACATAATATAACATGAGGATGATGACAATGACATAATAATTCAATAAAACAAGTTCAAGAATTATTTAATCCATGAATTATTAACGCCCAAATTGTCAACATGATATCGCTTTTGAGAGAGTAAAATTCAAGAATGATCGTAAGAATATTTCCATGAAAAGATATCGATGAAACGCAAATATCAAGGATATTCTACTAATTTCATGGAGTATAGAAGTCAAAGTTTTAACCAACCGGGTATAATAAAGAATGGAATAACAAAAGAAATCACCATGCATGCGGATTGTCATGATAAAAGTTATTCCAATGTAATAATAATAATCTTAACCAGTCGTGAAATTCACAATCGATGTGATGTTCCAATGTAATAATAAAGATGGAACTGGATCCTGTAAAACACATGATAGGATATTCCAACATGTATGATAAAGATTTTAACCAGTCCTAATAAAAACACATGCATGTGATGTTCCAATGTAAATAAAAACGGAACCAGTCCCGTAAAAAACACATGTATGTGATGTTCCAAATGTAATAATAAAGAATGTCACCAAGTATAGGTAAACCACAGACACAAAGTTATTCCAATGTAATAAATAAGAATGGAATAACATAAGGATTTCACCAAGTATAGGTACGCCACATACAAAGTTATGTATAGGTATGCCACTTTTTACAAAGTTATTCCAATGTAATAATAATGAATGGAATAATGTAAGTTCTCTTCAAGAAGAAAGAATAACACCCTTTACCGTAAAAGAACCTAATATATAGTAGATATAAAAGTAGTAAAGTAGTATACTCTTCTTCTTTCTATAATTTTCTCTATAGCTTCTCTCTATAATTTCTCTCTCTGAGTTTCAATGAATTCGTAAGAAAATAATGAAGGAAAACGAGCTTCTATTTATAGAAAATGGAATGCATAAGAATTAATCCATGAAACTATCCGTATTGATTTACTTTAATCTGACGGTATCCATATTTAAAGAAAAATCTTTTAAATAAAATATAATATATTCTATTTATATAAAAACATTTTACTATGCAAACACTATGCAATACTATGCAAAACACTATGCAAAACACTATGCAACACTATGCATAATAAAATATAATATATTCTATTTATGTAATAACTTTAATAAAGTATTCTATTTTATATAAAGATGTTTCGCTTTTATTACGTTAATAATACTAATAAAACAAAACGTCATTATCGCTATAATAATTCATATTATTAATCGACAATAATGGAATCAAACCGAGTGACTTCTCACATAAGCATCAATAATCAATACCGTGCTAGCTACTATGCAACCACACGACATCATATTTTTTTACTACCGAAAGTAGTTCAACAAGAACTACCAGAAAACTTCCGCCGTTATTTCAATAAAATATTTTTGTCGCTTTCTCAATCCGACAATAATTCTCGCTAGGGTCCACCAATGATTGAGCCATTGTATTTAATATTCCCTCGCTAAACCGAATATTCCCCACCAATCGAATATAATATAACCACTGCATACTTTGCAAAATTTATAAATACTACCCACAACTATAATATTATCTCAAATTCACACCATAATATTAAAAAATTATTTCACAAAATTTAAATCTTTATTGATAAAATCTGGGTCTCACATAGGAGCCGCTCTCTTTGATGTTGTATGAATTGCATGAAGCCTCTAACATTCCATCGCTCATCATTTGGTCAAGTGTTGTTGTTTGCATTAGGATTGTTTCCTTCCTGATGCACATTATCTTGATTATTGATCTGTGGAGACTCAACGGTCTCCTGTGCTCTATTGATGTTCTCAACATTCTCGGATGCCATTTTCAAATACTGTCACAAAATAAGGGTTAATTAACATATCACATATAATCCCTATACTCGACCAACCAATTAAATATCAAATAAACTTAGGTAGGTCATACTAGCTGAAGAATTCTGCCTCTCCCCTCCTAGTTCTTGTCTCACATCTCAGCCAGGGATCATATCAATAAGCTCTGATACCAACTGTGACACCCCCAAAATAGGTATACATCACCTATTCCGAGTCGCCAAATACATGGTACAAAATACAAATACAATCTTAAATATACAACAAGAGAGCTGTGAGTTTTAATATAAATATTGTCTTCTAGACAATATCCACTCTCAGAATAAGTCCTCATTATATTTATTGTCACACTATTTAACAGAATAGTGAGGACTATTAATACTATCATCTGGACCGTCACTCCGTTCCCCGACTAATCCCGGCTACGTTCTCATTTCCTGAAGAGAATAGTGAATGAAAGGGTGAGCTCAACTAGCCCAGTAAGAAATATTATGACTAAGATAATGTAGAATAAATTATCATTAGTCTTCAACAGTTTTAAACTGATAAAATACAATAGACATTAAATTTAACTGCAGCGAAACATGCAATCCATTAAAATAGTCAAGCAGAGAATAAAATCTACTATCTTTTATGATTTAAAAGGTTTTTCATCACTTTTATCATTGGGACTCAGCTTAATAAATAATCCACATCATCCCTGCACTACGGCGAAGGATATTCATTAGTATCACAACCACAATTTATCCATGCACTACAGGCTAAGAATATTTGTGTATTCATCAATGGTCATGATCATGCCAATAACTGTCCATCAATGCACTACGGGCCAATGAGGACTTTTACCACATCATTTGTAACATTACTACCATGATTACAATCAATAATCCTCGGTCATAATCATACCAAGTCCATCTATGCACTACAAAAGCCACGTATGACTTTCAACAAAATATAAATATGAGGATGATGACAATGATATAAGAATTCAATAAAACAAGTTCAAGAATTAATTTATTCAAGATCTAATAACGTCCAAATTGTCAACATGATACTTCTTTGTAGAGTAAAATTCAAGAATTCTTAGAAGAATATTTCCATGAAAAGATACTGGATGAAACGCAAATATCAAGGATATTCCACTACTTTCATGGAGTATAAAAGTCAAAACTTTAACCAACTGAGTATAATGAAGAATGGAATAACAAAAGAAATCACCATGCATGCGGTACTTCGCATGGACAGGTTATTCCAACAGAATAATAATAAATAATCTTACCAGTGTCAAAGCGTATATACGCCACCGACAATATATTCCAAATGTAATAATAAAGAATGGAATAACAATGAAATCACCATGCATGCAGATTGCAGATGTATACATGTTATTCCAATGAATAAAAAATAACGGAACCGGTTTGGCAGAAAACGTTTAGACATGATATTCCAATGTAATAATAAAGATTTTAACCAGTGTCCGTGTAAAACGCATTGCATGTGATATTCCAATGTAATAATAATAAAGAATGGAATAACAACAGAAATCACCATGCATGCGGTGCTTGCGATTGACAAAGTTATTCCAATGTAATAATAAATAACGAAACCAGTGTCTAGCGTAAACGCGATGTACAAGATATTCCAATGTAATAATAAAGACGGAACCAGTGTCCGCATAAAACGTCTGAACATGTGATATTCCAAAGAGAATAATAAAGAATGGAATAACAATGTAATTTCACCATGTATGCGATACTTTGCATGTAGGCAAGTTATTTCAAAGAAAATAATAAATAATGGAATAATAGAAGAATTTCACCAAGTATAGGGTAGATCATGTATACAAAGTTATTCCAATAGAATAATAAAGAATGGAATAATGTAAGTTCTCTTCATCAATATGAAAAAAAATAATACCCTTACCTTATAAAGAAGAGTACTCCAATGGTAGAAGTGGATATACTTGAAGAAACTTGCACTACGCTCAAGGCTTTCTTAAACGCTAAAGAAATATGCTCAAGATAGAAGAATAATTCTCTCTACGCTTTCTCTCTAGAGTTTCAAAGAATTCATAAGAAATAATGAAGGAATGAGATTCTATTTAAAGAAGAATGGATCTAATAAGAACCAATCCATGAACGGTCCGCATCGATTTACTTTAAAACGAATCGGTCCAGATTGGTTTACAATAAAATATAATATATTCTATTTATAATCTAATAAAACAAATAACTTTAAAAAGATTTTACTATGCAAAACACTATGCAGTACGATGCAAAACACTATGCATACTAAAATATAATATATTCTAATTATTGTCTAATAAAATGAATAACTTTATAAAAGTATTCTATTTTATATAAAAAAGATTTACTATTAGCCTAATAAAACGAATAACTTTATAAAAGTATTCTATTTTATATAAAAAGCTTTTTGTTTTATTACATTAATAATACTAATAAAATAAAACTTCATCATCATTATTATTATTCACACTATTAATCGACTGTGTCGCTCCTGTGAAAGAGGGACTTTCCAATAAGGATTTCTCCTATCACAAAGCAATTAGGTAACCAAACCTCTCCTCGCAAAACTTCTAGATATCGTTAATATTACAAATAATAATATTAATAACTCATTATCTCAATTATTGATTTAATAATAAAACAAATATTGACAATAATTGAATCAAATAACGTGAGTTACTATGCAACAATTATCAAGCAATAATTGAACAAAACCGAGTGACTTCTCACGTAAGCATCAATAATCAATACCGTAAAGCTACTATGCAACCACGCTTATTCCTCATTTTTTTAACACTGGGTGTTTCAACAATTAACGGTAAAACGTCCGCCGTTATTTTCATAAAAATATTTTTGTCGTTTTCTCAATCCGACAATAATTTCATTGTGGGGTCCACCAATGATTGTGCCATCATACAAATATTCCCCGACCAATCGAATATTATAAACAACTTGCGTACTTTGGAAAATTTCTAAATATTACCCACAACTATAACATTATATCAAATTCATTCCACAATATTTAAAAATGATAATTATAGAAAATTAATCTTTATTCATAAAAGTTAGGGTCTTACAATCTCTCCTTCTTATGAAATTTCGCCCTCGAAATTAAGGTACGTACCTGGTATGTCGAAGAGGTAAGGATACCTTAATTTCATTTTAGATTCTAACTCACATGTCATTTCCTCAACATCGTGGTTCCTCCATAAAACTTTGACTTGAGGTGTAACCTTGGAGTGTAGAATATGTTCCTTCTTATCCAAGATTTGAACAGGAACCTCTTCATACATTAAATCTTTCGCTATTTCGTCCGATTCTAACTCAATAATGTTGTTCAGGTCTTTCACATATTTACGTAACATAGATATATGAAAAATGTTTTGAACACGAGACATACTTGGCGGTAAAGCAAGTCTATAGGCTACAGTCCCTACTCGATCGAGGATTAAAAATGGGACAATGAATCAAGGTTTGAGCTTTCCTCCCTTTTAAAATCTCGTAACTCCTCTCCATGGAGCAACACGTAACAACACATGATCTCCAATATCGAATTCCACATCCTTCCGATGAAGATCAGCATAACTCTTTTGTCGATCTTGTGAGGTTTTTATACATTGTCGGATCGTTTGTATCTTTTCAGTAGTCATACGTACTAACTCCGGTCCCAACAACGTTGCTTCACCCACATCATCCCAGCATACTGGAGAATGACACTTTCTTCCATACAATGCTTCGAATGGAGCCATGCCAATAATTGCTTGATAACTATTGTTGTAGGAAAACTCCACCAATGGTAAGAACTTGTCCCAAATTCCCTTGAAGTCAAGGACACAGAGTCTTAATAAATCTTCAAGAGTTTAAATAGTCCTCTCTGATTGTCCGTCCGCTTTGAGGATGATATGCTTAACTAAATCGTAAATCTGCGCTCCATAGCTTTTGCAAACTAACCCAAAATCGTGAAGTGAATCTTGGGTCTCGATCAGAAACTATGGATGCTGCCATACCATGCAATCTTACAACCTCGTTTATGTACATACAAGCAAGACGTTCAAGTGTATAAGTTTCTCGTATTGGTAAGAAATGAGCAGACTTGGTCAATCTATCAACAATGACCCAAATTGCATCTATGCCTTGAAAAACCTTGGGAAGACTAGTAACGAAATTTATGGTAATGTGCTCCCACTTCCATTCTAGAATTTCAAGTAGTTGCAATGGACCTTTTGGTACTCGATGTTCTGCCTTGACTCGTTGACAAGTTAAACACCTTGAGATAAACAGTGTTATCTCCCTCTTCATATTGCCCCACTAAAATGTATATCGAAGATCATGATACATTTTGGTACTCCTGTGATGGATTGCAAAAATGCGGTGTTATGCGCCTCCATCATGATTTTATACTTTAAATCGTGGTCGTTAGAACATAAAGTCCGGAGTTAACTCAAGTATTCCTTCTTCATCGATTCTTGCTTCCGACATAAAGACCTTCTTGTACTTTCTTCCTCATATGCATCGCCTCCAGTCTCAGAGCTTGAGCGGCTTTAACTTTATCGATTAAAGTCGGTTCTACTCGTATATTTGCTATCATCATGTGGGTCCCTGGAGTTTTTATCTCTATCTCCATCCTTTGCAAGTCATACAAAATGGGCCTTTGCGTTGATAATATCGCACTCGTACCCGCATATGATCTTCTACTCAATGCGTCAGCTTCCACGTTTGTTTTTCCAGGATGATATTGGATGGTATGATCATAATCTTTCAACATTTCAAGCCAACGTCGCTGTCGCATGTTGAGTTCCTTTTGAGTGAAGAAATATTTGAGGCTTTTATGATCCATAAAGATCTCCACTTTCTCCCCATACAAGTAATGCCTCCAAATTTTAAGTGTGAAGACAACAGCTGCCAACTCTAGATCATGAGTAGGATAATTCCTCTCTTATTCTTTGAGTTGTCAAGAGGCATAGGCTATGACTTTCCCATGTTGCTTGAGAACACATCCTAACCCTTTGCTTGAAGCATCACTGTAGATGACAAATCCCTCCGAGCCAGATGGTATTGTCAGAACAGGTGCTGAAATGAGTCTTCTCTTGACTTCTTGAAACTCTTCTCACATTCATCACTCCAATCGAATTTTGTATCTTTCCAAGTCAGCTGAGTTAGTGGAGTAGAAATTCGAGAAAACCCTTCTACGAATCTCCGATAATAACTAGCTGCTTTGAGAAAAGCTACGTACTTTCTACCATCGATTTAGGTTTTTCCCTGCATTGAATGGCTTCAATCTTTGTTGGGTCAATAGATATTCCATGACTTGATACCACGTGCCCAAGTAATGCTACTTCCTCGCCGTAACTCGCATTTCTTCAACTTGGCATAAAGCTTATATTCACGAAGCTTTTTGGAGTATCACCTCAAGTGTTGCTTCATGATCTTCACTATTTTGAATAAATAAGGATGTCATCAATAAAGATGGCCACAAAGTGATCCAAATATTCCTTGAATACTCGGTTCATCATATCCATGAAGGCAGCAGGAGCATTAGTCCATCCAAAAGACATGACTAGGAATTCATAATGCCCGTACAGATTAGTCAGTATGCAAATACTATGCATAATAAAATATAATATATTCTAATTATTGTCTAATAAAATGAATAACTTTATAAAAGTATTCTATTTTATATAAAAAGATTTTACTATTAGCCTAATAAAACGGATAACTTTATAAAAGTATTATGTTTTATATAAAAAGCTTTTTCTGCTTTATTACATTAATAATACTAATAAAACAAAACTTCATCATCATTATTATTATTCACACTATTAATCAACCAATCGCTCCTGTGAAAGAGGGGCTTTCCAATAAGGATTTCTCCCTATCATGCGCCGCAATTAGGTGACCAAACCTCTCCTCGCGTAACTTCTAGACATCGTTAATATTGCAAATAATAATATTAATAACTCTGTTATCTCAATTATTGATTTAATAATAAAAAAAATATTGACAATAATTGAATCAAATAACGTGAGATACTATGCAACAATTACTGAAGCAATAATTGAACAAAATTGAGTGACTTCTCACGTAAGCATCAATAATCAATACCGTGTGCTACTATGCAACTACGCGTATTCCTGTACTTTTAACACTGGGTGTTTCAATAGTTAACGGTAAAACTTCCGTCGTTATTTTCGTAAAAATATTTTTGTCATTTTCTCAATCCGACAATAATTATGTTGTGGGGTCCACCAATGACTGTGTCGTCGTACGAATATTCCCCTACCAATCGAATATTATAAACAACTTGCGTACTTTGCAAAATTTCTAAATATTACCCACAACTATAACATTATATCAAATTCATTCTATAATATTTAAAAATGATAATTATAGAAAATTTATCTTTATTCATAAAAGTTGGGGTCTTACAGTAAGCACGGTTGATGATGATGCCGCTGGACAGACCTTGCGTGCATATGGCTATTGGAGACATGAGCAGACACTTCATGACCCTCACCCGATTGAGACGTAGAGTGGTCCAAGACGAGATTACATCTGGCCACGTGATATCCCAGTGTTTCCTGTTTGATAGGTTTGGCTCTGAGGACAGCTATGCACGGCATTTCGGGGATTTCACCACACCGGAGGACATTTGGCGTTCAGCCAGAGTAGATGTATTGCTTCTATGCATATTGTCATACGTCTTCATGTCGCGGTACATGGATGAGCTGGATATCGGCATCATTATGGCAGTGAGAGCTCTCAGGGAGGGTCATACCATTATACCGATGATCATTACAGAGACTCTGAGGTCAGCTACATATTGTTGCACTTATCTGGCAGGAGTGTTTACAGGTAGTTCGGTCATGCTGTATGTGTGGTTTATGTCACACTTGAGATTGATTGGCACATTGAGACGGCAGGGGTTTGGTTTCACCCAGGAGATAGCCATGTCATACTCCTTTCATCCTGTAGAGTGCACAGATGTTGCACCGTGGTCAGCTTTTCTGGAAGGGATTAGGGATCCGTTTGCCATATTGCCGTGTTCAGGGCTTAGTTCACCCTACATCTTCATTACTCATGCTCCAAGCATGGATTACATCCCTCTAGCTGGATTGAGGGGCATGATTACTTACCACCCACTGGCTATGATGTGTCAGTTTGACCAGTTCTAGGATTTTCATCCTTATGAGGGGCAATGAGTCGGTCAAGCCAACACACACCGCTTGTCGATGGAGGATGATCCGGGTTGTATGCCTGTTGGGATCGATGAAGAATCGGCCGAGTTTTTTGTCGATCCAGTTGTTCTGCAGAGTATTCCGCATGGATGGAGACAGAGACTGCATCGGCTGCGATAGTATCCACAGTGCAGGGGATTGATTATGACGATGAGGAGCCTATAGAGGAGGCTATTATTCCCACCGATGATTTGACTGCTGGGCTGCCAGCATTTGTGATGGATTTTCCCACCCCAAGTGCCACTGTTACTTAGTATTCGGCACAACATTTGGAGCAGAGCTTACATCTGATGACCTATGATAGAGATCAGGCTAGGGTCGCGATGTTGACAGCTCTTGATGAGAGAGATACCGCTCTGTTGGAGAGGGATGAGGCTAGATTATCCAGGGATGTATTGATAGTGGAGCGGGATGTTGCCTTATCTGCTAGGGATGTGGCCATTGCAGATAACACTTCAGTGAGATCCCAGATGACTGTTAGTCTTGTTGACATGAGTGCTTACATTGATGAGCACTATGCCACCATGCAGTTAGCCTCTGATCTGCTAGCTCGTGTAGATACCCTTGGGCAGGAGCTTGCAGTGCTTCCTCCTTCTTCAGAGAGGGATGCTATGTTAGATCTGATAGTCCGCATATGTGACGCCCCCAAAATAGGTATACATCACCCATCTTGAGTCGCCAAATACATGGTACATAAATCAAATACAACATAATTATATAACTGTCGTGTAAAACATAAACTGAGAGTTTAAACAAGAATATTGCCTTCTAGATAATATCCATTCTCAATCGAGTCCTCATAGACAGTATACAAACTCAAATTCAGTCCTCATTACATTTATTATCACACCATTTAACAAAATAGTTAGGACTACTAATGCTATCATCTGGACTGTCACTCCTTTCCCCGACTCGTCCCAGCTATATTCTCATTTCCTGAAGAGAATAGTGAAAGAAAGGGTGAGCTCAACTAGCCCAGTAAGAAATATTATGACTAAGATAATGCAGGATAAATTATCATTAGCCTTCAACAATGTTAAACTGATAAAATACAATAGACATCAAGTTTAACTGCAGCGGAATAAGCAATCCATTAAAAGAGTCGTGTAGAGAATAAAATCTACTATCTTTGATGATTTAAAAGGTTTTTCATCACTTTTATCGCTGAGACTCAACTTAATAAATAATCCACATCATCCCTGCACTACGGCCAAGGATATTCATTAGGGTCACGACCACAAATTATCCATGCATTACGGGCCAAGGATATTTGTGTATTCATCAATGGTCATGATCATGCCAACAACTGTCCATCAATGCACTACGGGCCAATAAGGACTTTTACCACATCATTTGTAACATTACGGTCATGATTATACCGAATAATCCTCATCATAATCATACCAAGTCCATCTACACTACTACGTGCCACAGATGACTTTCATAAAATATAAACATGAGGATGATGACAATGATATATAAATTCAATAAAACAAGTTCAAGAATTAGTTTATCCAGGAACTAATAACATCCAAATTGTCAACATGATACTTCTTTGTAGAGTAAAATTATAGAATGCTCAAAAGAATATTTTCATGAAAAGATACTGGATGAAGCGCAAATATCAAGGATATTCCACTAATTTCATGGAGTATAGAAATCAAAACTTTAACCAACCGAGTATAATAAAGAATGAAATAACAATGTAAATCACCATGCATGCGGATTGCGATGTACAAAGTTATTCCAACAAAATTATAAATAACGGATCCGAGTCGTGAAATTCACACCGAGCGAGGATGTTCCAACAGAATAATAAAGAATGGAATAACAATGAAATCACTATGCATGCGGTATTGCGATGTAGACAGGTTATTCCAATGTAATAATAAATACTGGAATAATAAATAATGGAACCAGTCGTGAAATTAATAATTTACGCGAGATATTCCAAATGTAATATTAAATGCGAAATAATAAATAATGGAACCAGGTCAGGTGAAATTCACACCGACAGGATATTCCGATAGAATATTAAAGAATGGAATAATAGAAGAATTTCACCATGTATGCATTACTTTGCATTTACTGGTTATTCCAACATAATAATAAAGAATGGAATAACAGAAGAAGATCACCAAGTATAGGGTAAAACGCATATACAAAGTTATTCCACCAAGTATAGGGTAAATCACGATATCTGAGTTATTCCAAGAGAATAATAAATAATGGAATAATAGAAGGATTTCACCAAGTATAGGGGATTCACAGATATCTGAGTTATTCCAATGTAATAATAAATAATGGAATAATGTAAGTTCTCTTCATGAATAAGAAAGAATAACACCCTTACCATAAAAGACAATTGGATATCAAGTAGTGAAGTAGCGTATACTCTTCTTCTTTCTCTCTATAATTTCTCGCTCTCAGAGTTTCAAAGAATTCGTAAGAAATAATGAAGGAATGAGCTTCTATTTATAGAAGAATGGATTGAATAGTAACTAATTCCTGAACGGTCTAGATTGATTTACTTTTAAACGGACGGTCCAGATTGATTTACTATTAAAACTTAAAGCAACGATCCACACTGATTTACTATTAAAACTTTAAACCAACGATCCATACTGATTCAATATTAAAACTTTAAACCAACGATCCATATTAATTTACTAATATAAATTCAAGCAACGGTCTGAAAAATTAGCACAACTCCTTATGGAATAATATTGTACCCAAATACCCGAATGCACAATACTAGAGTGAATAGTAACTGGGTGAATAGTAACTCGTAAATAGTAACACGTGAATAGTAACTCATGAATAGTAACTCGTGAATAGTAATTCGTGAATAATACTCCAACACGAAAAGTTTCCCAAATACCCGATTGAACAAAATAACCTCCAGACATCAATTATCATCGGAATAGATGTCGATTTCTACTAACACAAATAATCTCAGCACAATGAAACTATCAAATTCATCTTTAATCAACACGAACTTATTCATCATTAATATTATAACTCACAATATTTAGCAACCAGTGTTGTTCCTGTGAAAAAGGGGCTTTCCATAAGGATTTCTCCTATCGGCGCCATGAATTAGGTGACCAAACCTCTCCTCGATGTAACTTCTGACATCGTCGTAAATATTGTAATTTAATAATATGAATAACTTTGTCATCTCAATTATTGATTTAATAATATAACATATAATGCGATGATAATAATCGACAATAATCAAATCAATAATATGAGAGATATGATGCAGCAATTACTATAGCAATAATTGAGTATAACTGAGTGATTTCTCACGTAAGCATCAATAATCAATACCGTGTGTTACTATGCAACCACGCCAGACATCGCATTTTTTACTACCGGGTAGTTCAATGCTTTTAAGAATAACACCTCCGCCGTTATTTATAAAATACTTTTGTCATTTTCTCTATCCGACAATAATTCCATTGTGGGGTCCACCGATGATTGTGTCGTCGTACGAATATTCCCCGACAAAAAGAATATTCCCCGACCAATCGAATATTTTATAACAACTTGCATACTTTACAAAATTTATAAATATTACTCACAACTATAACATTATATCAAATCCACACCATAATTTTGAAAAAAAAAATATTTCGAGAAAATTAAATCTTTATTCGTAAAATCTGGGGTCTCACAATCTCCCCTCCTTATGAAATTTCACCCTCAAAATTTACGTAAGTACCTGGTATGCCGAAGAGATGAGGATACCTTGACTTCATTTCAGATTCTAACTCTTGAGGTATAACCTTTGAGTGTTGAATACGATCCTTTTTATCCAAGATTTTAACACGTATCTCCTCATACATTAAATCTTCTGCTATCTCGTTCGGTTCTAAATCAATAATGTGGTTCGGGTCATCCACATATTTACGTAACATCGGTACGTAATAAACGTTATGAACACGCAACATATTTGGCGGTAAAACGAGTCTATAGACCACAGTTCTTACTCGATCGAGAATTTCAAATGGGCCAATTAAATCGAGGGTTGAGATTTCCTCTCTTAATCGATTCTTGCTTCTAGAATAACGCCCTCTTAAACCTTCTTCTTCACATTCATCAGCTCTAAGTATATAGCTTGCACGGCTTTAACTTTATCGATTAAAGTCGATTCTACTCGTATATTTGATACCACAATGTGGGTCCTTAGAGTCTTTAACTCTATCTTCATTATTTGTAAGTTATACGAAATGGGTTTTGTGTTAACAACGTCACACTCGTAAATGCATACGATCTTCTACTCAACACATCAGCTACCACGTTCGCTTTTCCACGATGGTATTGAATGGTACGATCGAAATCTTCAATGTACTTCGAGTCAACGCTTTTGGCGCATGTTACGCTCATTTTAGTTGAAGAAATATTTATGGTTTTAGAAATGGGGTTTTGTATCGGGGTCGATACAAAATTCGATTTCACGCCTCTAGGGTAGGCAAGAAGTCTTCAAGAATACGTCAGGAAATTTTATTAACGATACAAATATCATTCAAAACTGCGACCCTCATCCGAGACTTGGATAAGACGTCACATTGATACCTATCAACTTGTCATCTTTATTCACGACGTCGCCTCTGAAAAAGTCCGCTTCTGCATTCCACACAAGGAAGTCACCAAATAAAGGTTCGGGGCTCTTTACTTATGGCTTGATATGACAATGATTGACTTTAGTGGTTTGGTTGCTTGAATTCGCATAACAGGTTGGTTATGAATATAAAAGCTAACAACCTTACGAAAAACATGATGAGTACTTAACCAATCGATTCCTAAAATCACATCAAAGGAAAGTGTTTTCAAAGAGATAAGATCGACAGGTAACGTGAAAGTGTCGATTTGAATCAACAAGATTTATAAACAGTGGAGGTAACAAAGGTTTCTCCTAACGAAGTTTCAACCAATAAGTCAAGATCTAACTTCTCAGGAGTCAAATTTAAACGTTGAACGCAAGCAAGAGAGATAAAATAATGGGTAGAACCGGTATCTTATAAGGTATAGACTTCGCAAGAATTTATAATTAACTAACTCGTGCTAACTTCGTTCGGGTTACTCGCTTTTTGAGAAGTCACGAAAAACGCTCTCCCTTGCACTACCAGTTTTGACTTTTCTGGGATGGCCTTTGGTGCCTCCATCCTAGCTAAACTTGTCTTCGGTGAACGACAAAATCGGGCTAGGTGACCTTCTCTTCCACAATTATAATATGCTTTGACAAAGATCGCTGCTTTTGACCGATATGTCCTCCCCTCAAAGATTTGAAACATATGATAGGTGGTCATTCTACTTCCTTAACAATGGGTGCTGGTGCTGACGTCTTTCCATCATTGTCGAATTTCCTCTTCTTAAAATATCCATTCTTATTGTTTTGGTCATGATTACCACCGAAGTGATTACCATTTCTGGCATGTTCATTCCCTCCACGCTTATTGTCACCGCTTCGATGACTGCTATCACTGGTATTATCATTTTGCCGGCTACTCTCTTTTGGTTGGGTTGACTCATTATCGCGCTCCCAATAATCGAGCCCTATTAACAACATCCTAATACAAACAAAGTTTATGAGAAATGAGGTATCGACGTATCTCTGGTTTCAAACCTCTTAGAAACATCCGCGCCATTCTCTCCTCATTATCAACCAAATGAGACACAAATCGGACAAATTTCGACAAACTTGGCTTCGTACTGCGACACAGTCATATTGTTTTGCTCCAGTTTTAATGAACTCTACCTCTTTCAGGGGCGAATAATTTCCGGAAAATTCCTGTCCATGAAAAGGTTCTGGAACTTCTCCCAAGTCATCTTCAAGCAAGGCGGGTTGAGTACGCTTTACTGATTCCCACCAAGAATCGCCTCCGCGCAACATGAAGGTGGCAAAGGGAACCTTTTGCTCCTCTGAGCAACCCAAGACATCAAATATCTTGTTGATTTGTTTTATCCACATCTCCGCCTTAACTAGTTTTGGCTCTCCAAAAAACTCCGGTGGTCCTAGCTCCTTGAACTGTTTGGCGGTGACCGTCCGAGAGTTGCCAGTGTTTCCACCTGCATTTTGGACAGGAGCCGCTCTCGCCTGATGTTGCATGAATTGCATGAAGCCTCGGAACATTCTGTCGTTCATCATTTGGTCAGTGTTGTTATTTGCATGAGGATTGTCGCCTTCCTGATGCACATTGTCCTGGTTATTGATCTGTGGAGACTCAACGGTCTCCTGTGCTCCATTGATATTCTCAACATTCTCGGATTTCATTTTCAAATACTGCCACAAAACAAAGGTTAATTAACATATCACATATTATCCCTATACTCTGACCAACCAATTAAATACCAAATAAACTTAGGTAGGTCATACTAGCGAAGGAATTCCCCGTCTCTCCCCTCCTAGTTCTTGTCTCACATCTCAGCCAGGGATCATATCAATAAGCTCGATACTTAATCAGTGACACCCCCCCAAATAGGTATACATCACCTATTCCGAAGTCGCCAAATACATGGTACAAAATACAAATACAATCTTAAATATACAACAAAAGAGCTGTGAGTTTTAATACAAATATTGTCTTCTAGACAATATCCACTCTTAGAATAAGTCCTCATTACATTTATTGTCACACTATTTAACAGAATAGTGAGGACTACTAATACTATCATCTGGACCGTCACTCCGTTCCCTGACTAATCTTAGCCAGGGATCATATCCCTAAGCTTTGATACCAACTATGACGCCCCCAAAATAGGTATACATCACCCATCTTGAGTCACCAAATACATGGTACATAAATCAAATACAACATAATTATACAACTGTCGTGTAAAACATAAACTGAGAGTTTAAACAAGAATATTGCCTTCTCTGCATAATATCCATTCTCAATGGAGACCTCACGAGATGTGATACAAACTCAAATTCAGTCCTCATTATATTTATTATCACACTATTTAACGTAATAGTGAGGGACTACTAATGCTATCATCCGGATCGTCACTCTTTTTCCCAGGCTCGTCCCAAATTTATATTCTCATTTCACGAAGAGAACAGAGAGAAAAAAAAGGGTGAGCTCAACTAGCCCAGTAAGAAATATTATGACTAAGATAATGCAGGATAAATTATCATTAGCCTTCAACAATTTACTGATAAAATACAATAGACATCAAGTTTAACTGCAGCGGAATAAGCAATCTATTAAAAGAGTCAAGTTGAGAATAAAATCTACTATCTTTGATAATTTAAAAGGTTTTTCATCACTTTTATCGCTGAGACTCAGCTTAATAAATAATCCACATCATCCCTGCACTACAGCCAAGGATATTCATTAGGGTCACGACCACAAATTATCCATGCACTACGGGCCAAGGATATTCGTGTATTCATCAATGGTCATGATCATGCCAATAACTGTCCATCAATGAACTACGGGCCAATGAGGACTTTTACCACATCATTTGTAACATTACGGTCATGATTATACCGAATAATCCCTTGTCATAATCATACCAAGTCCATCTATGCACTACAGGCCACAGATGACTTTAAAAAAATATAAACATGAGGATGATGACAATGATATATAAATTCAATAAAACAAGTTCAAGAATTAGTTTATCCAGAACTAATAACGTCCAAATTGTCAACATGATACTTCTTTGTGAGTAAAAAATTCAAGAATGCTCGTAAGAATATTTCCATGAAAAGATATTTGGATGAAGCGCAAATATCAAGGATATTCCACTAATTTCATGGAGTATAGAAATCAAAACTTTAACCAACCGAGTATAATAAAGAATGGAATAACAACGAAATCACCATGCATGCAGATTGCCCATGTATGAGTTATTCCAATGTAATTATAAATAACGGATCCAGTCGTGAAATTCACACCGACAAGATGTTCCAAATGAGAATAATAAAGAATGGAATAACAACAGAAATCACTATGTGCAAGATTGCTTAGTATAAGAGTTATTCCAATAGAATAATAAATACGAAATAATAAATAATGGAACCAGGTCAGGTGAAATTCACACCGACAGGATATTCCGACAAAATAAAAAAGAATGGTATAATAGAAGAATTTCACCATGTATGCAGTACTTTGCATTTACAGATTATTCCAACATAATAATAAAGAATGGAATAACAGAAGAAGATCACCAAGTATAGGTAAACCGCATATACTGAGTTATTCCACCAAGTATAGGGTAAACCACATATACAAAGTTATTCCAATAGAATAATAAATAATGAAATAATGTATGATTTCACCAAGTATAGGGATTCCGCATATACAAGTTATTCCAATAAATAATAAATAATGGAATAACGTAAGTTCTCTTCATGAATAAGAAAGAATAACACCCTCACCGTAAAAAGACACCGGGATATCGAAGTAGTGAAGTAGCGAATACTCTTCTTCTTCTCTCTCTATAATTTCTCTCTAGAGTTTCAAAGAATTCGTAAGAAATAATGAAGGAATGAGCTTCTATTTATAGAAGAATGGATTGAATAGTAACTAATTCTGACGGTCCAGATTGATTTACTTTTAAACCAGATTTTTAGATTGATTTACTATTAAAACTTAAAGCAACGGTCCATACTGATTTACTATTAAAACTTTAAACCAGCGATCCATACTGATTCACTATTAAAACTTTAAACCAACAATCCATATTGATTTACTAATATAAATTCAACCAACGGTCTAAAAAATTAGCACAACTCCTTATGGAATAATATTGTACCCAAATACCCGAATGCACAATACTAGAGTGAATAGTAACCAGGTGAATAGTAACTTGTGAATAGTAACTCGTGAATAGTAACTCGTGAATATTAACTCATGAATAGTAACACGTGAATAGTAACTCATAAATAGTAACTCATGAATAGTAACTCGTGAATAGTACTCTGACACTAAAAGTTCCCCGAATACTCGATTGAACAATATAACCTCCAGACATCAATTATCATCGGAATAGATGTCGATTTCTACTAACACAAATAATCCCAACACAATGAAACTATCAAATTCATCTTTAATCAACATGAACTTATTCATCATTAATATTATAACTCACAATATTTAGCAACCAGGTTGTTCCCAAGAAAGAGAGGGCTTTCCAATAAGGATTTCTCCCTATTGGCGCGCAATTAAGTGACCAAACCTCTCCTTGACAGAACTTCTAGACATTGTAAATATTGTAATTTAATAATATGAACAACTTTGTCGTCTCAATTATTGATTTAATAATATAACATATAATGCAGATGATACTGACAATAATCGAATCAATAATATGAGAGATATGATGCAGCAATTACTATAGCAATAATTGAGTATAACTTAGTGATTTCTCACGTAAGCATCAATAATCAATACCGTGTGCTACTATGCAACCACGCGTATTACTATACTTTTACTACCGGGTAGTTCAATAGTTTTAACAATAACACCTCCGCCGTTATTTATTAAATATTTTTGTCGTTTTCTCAATCCGACAATAATTCCATTGTGGGGTCCACCGATGATTGTGCCATCGTACGAATATTCCCCGACTAATCGAATATTTTATAACAACTTGCATACTTTACAAAACTGATAAATATTACTCACAACTATAACATTATATCAAATCCACACCATAATTTTGAAAAAAAAAAAATTCGAGAAAATTAAATCTTTATTCGTAAAATCTGGGGTCTCACAGCATACACACTGATCTGTAGATAGCTTTGTATTTTTCTGCACAGACTAGCTTAGCCATTTTGTCATGTACAACACAGATGTATATATCAAACAGTATTATATATGGCAGGGAAATATATTTTGATTCACTTCCCTCTTAGTTATGCCTTGATACTTGCTTGATGTTTACCTGTCTTTCCAGGGCCTTGTGATCTTGATGCATTCTGAACTTATCCTTGATAGATGGACATTGAGATGTCGCAAGATCTCTCAGAACGGATCATTGATTTCTGTAAATCCCTACCATCTTTGGTGTCTTGGGACTGGTATCTGTATGGAAAAGTGGAGAGGAAGATGGTTTCTTCCTCTCTAATATTGACCGCACCACAGATGGTCGCCAGTACTTCTATTTGTGAGAAGCCTAGTTAATTCCATCTCTTATGGGTTGGTATTTCTCTTTGAGGCACGATTGCAGCTTAGATGGTCACCGAATCTTCTATTTGTGAGAAGAGGTTGGGTAATTTCATCCCTTTGATCTGAAACCGATGAAATGGGGCAAATTGAAGATTGATCCCAGTACCGTGTGACAAGTATGTTATTCTGGTAGGGGTTAGACTGCACCATGAATGGCTGCCTATATACTCCTATTGAAGAGGAGATCAAGTCTGCGTAGTTCGAACCTAGTGTAGGAGGTTCAACGCTGAATGTGAAAGGCAGATAGGTGTAGAGATGTTTTTGTTGTTTTTGTTGTTTTTGTTGTGGAAAAAGGGCATAAATGTTTTTGTTGTTTTTGTTTATTGCGACCGGGCCATATAGCATATGGTTGCCTACGTACTCCTATTGAAGAGGAGATCAGGTCGGCGTAGTTCGCCCCACGGGATGAATTGAAGGCGAAGAGAAGTGTGAATCCCATGTGTAGGCTATACTGCGGGGAGAAGAAAGTTTGATCCCATAATGGGGATAAACTGCAAGTGTATAAAAAGTTTGATCCCGTCCTCAGGACAAACTGTAGGCGTAGAAAAGTTTAATCTCGTCTTCAGGATAAACTGCAGGTGTGAAAGGTTCAATCCCGTCTTCAGGATAACCGAAATTATGAGATGTTAAATCCCGTCTTCAGGATAACCGAGATTGTATGAAAGGTTTGAAATGAAGTAAAACTAGGCTGCTGGCTTGAAGTGTATGTTTCCCTGAGGGGCAGAAAAGTATGTAGAAAGGAAAGGGTTCAAAATCGGAATGACTGGTGATTTGAGGATCAAAACCAGGATGTTTATTTGATGGTAACCTCAGACATAGTACCGTTTCACGGTGTCCGAGTTGATGAGCTATGGAAATTCATCGCCATCCATTTCCTGTAATCTGAGAGCACCTCCTGTTAATACTTCCTTGACAACAAATGGGCCTTCTCAGTTAGGAGCGAATTTTCCCTTAAATTGATCTTGGTTGTCAATGATCTTCTTCAAAACCAAGTCATGTTGTTTGAATTGTCATAGTCGGACTTTTCTGTTGTAGGATCGTGCGATCCTTTGCTGATATAACTGACCATGGAAGATTGTCGCGGTTTTCTTTTCGTCTATCAGAGATAATTGGTGATACCTGTCTTGTACCCATTGGTCTTCATCCAACTGAGAATCCATCAATACTCTGAGGGATTCCATTTCCACTTCTATGGGGAGCATTGCTTCCATCCCATGAACTAATGAGTGAGGGGTTGCCCGGTGGAAGTTTGCATGGAAGTTACAGTAGGCTAATAAAGTCGAAGAGCGAGAGGTCGAGGCCATCCTTTATGATTGGCGGACATTTTCTCGCATGATCTTCTTGATGTTTTTATTAGCCGCTTCAACAAAGACCATTCATCTTTGACTGAGATGATGTGAGTTGAGATGTTTGATGTGGAATTTTCTGCATAACTCCTCCATCATTTTGTTGTTAAGGTTTCTAGCATTTTCTGACACAATGACCTCTGGTTGTCCATATCGACACATGACATTGTTTCTGATGAAAACAATGATAACTTCTTTAGTGACCTTGGGGAAGGATGTTGCTTCTACCCATTTGGTGAAGTAGTCAATCATAGTGAATATGAATCGATGTCCATTACTGGCTTTGGGTTCGATGGGCCCGATCACATCCATTCCCCACATTGAGAAGGGCCATGGCGAACTCATATTATGAAGTTCCCTTGGAGGGGCGTGGATAGCATTCCCATGAATCTAGCATTGATAGCACCTCTTGACGTGATCATCACAGTCAGCTTTGAGTGTAAGCCAATAATGTCCCGTTCTGAGAATTTTCTTGACAAGTAAGAGGCCGCTCATGGATCTCATCCATGAGTCTCTGAGCTTGGTCTTTGTCTAGACATCTGAGGAGACCTAATCCTGCATCTCTTTTGTAGAGTGCATCTCGCCGAGATAAATTTCATATGAGTCGATGAATCCGCCTCTTCTCAGTTAGGCTCGCCTTAGCGGGTGTAGATCCATCTCGTAGATACTCCTTGATGAATTGATACCAAGGGTTGTGGATGGGAGGTAGCTCATCCGATACTTCTCCAACATAATTCCCATAGACTGGGGCTCTTTGCAGAGTAAACGTGATGTTTGGCATGTTTTCCTTATCCGGTATGTAAACCAAGGAGGCCAAAGTTGCTAATGCATTTGCAAAATCATTCCTATTATGAGGAATGTGTAGAAAGGAGATTTCTTGAACTCAAAGCCATCTCAGAAACTTGCCAATGGTAAGAGATGTAATTCTTTGGTTTGATAGATTCACGTGGATTGCTTGATTACCAATTGAAATCCCCAAAGACAAGCTTAACCGCTTTGATGCCCATTGAAATGACAAGTTTTAGCCCCATGATCTGACTTTTATACTCAATTTGTGTTGTTGTTAGTCTTGATAAATCGCAATTTAACGGCTGACGGATCTCGCTCCCCGTCATCGGATATTAAAAGCGCTCCAGCTCAGAGATTTACGTATAATGACTCCATCAAAATACATTCTCCACGTCATTTGGCATGTATTGTCTTGATGTTATAACCGAATTGTCATTACCCTTCATCGGGAAAGTGTGTTTCTAAGGGTTTGTAATCCCTAGCAGTCAGTGGCGGCCGGTTGATCCGCATATTCCTTGACCTTTGATGACTTTTTGCGTCCACGTGAAGCGATGTCAAATTATTGTAGGATCAACCGCCATCCGGACGATCGATAATTCGATTTGGGCTTCTTGAACACATACTTGAGAAGATCTATTCAGGATATGAGATGGGTTGTGTGACCATGGAGGTAATGATGTAACCTCATGGAAGCCCATGCAAAAGCACAACAAGTCTTCTCGATCGAGTGTACTTGTGTTCACCGATCTTTGAATCTTTTGTCGAGGTAATAGATAGCTCATTCTTGCCTCTATTGTCTTTTCTCGCTTGAAAGACGCAAATCCCCCGTGGCATTGTCATTTATGGACAGGTACATGAACAGGGGAACATCATCCCTGGGAGGTACCAAAACAGGAGCGTTAATCAGTTGCTCTTTGAATGTGAGGAAGGCTTTCTGACACTCATCGTTCCATTTCATGGAGGAGTCCTTCCTTAACAGCTTGAAGATTGGCTCACAGGTTGCTGTGAGTTGAGAAATGAATCTGCTAACGAAATTAATCCTTCCTAAAAATCCCCGTATTTCCTTCTCTGTCTGAGGAATGGGCATTTCCTTGATGGCCTGGATTTTGGTAGGATCCAGTTCAATCCCTTTGTGGCTGACTAGGAAACTGAGCAACTTGCCTGACTTAACATCAAAGGCGCACTTGGCGGGATTCAACTTCAAGTTGTACTTACGCAACCTGTTGAAAAGTTTTGTGAGATGGTCTAAGTGGTCGTCCTCCTTCCAGGATTTGACAATGATGTCATCCACGTAGATCTCTATCTTTTTGTGCATTAAATCATGTAAAAGGGCCATCATAGCTCGCTGATAGGTTGCCCCTGATGTTGATGAGGCCGAATGACAACCGTCTGTAGCAAAAGGTTCCCCAAGGCATGATGAAAGCAGTTTTCTCACGATCTTCCTCAGCGACCATAATTTGATGGTACCCCCACAAAGCAATCAGCAAAGGAGTACATGTCGTATTGAGCAGTATTATCAATAAGAATGTGGATAAAGGGCACGGGAAAGCTATCTTTAAGGCAAGCTTTGTTAAAATCCCTGTAATCCACGCAAACTCGCACCTTTCCCCTTGGTTTAGGCACGGGAACAATGTTGGATATCCACTCTGGATATGTAGACACCATGATGATGCCAGCTTGATATTGTTTCACAATTTCCTCTTTGACTTTTAAACTCCATTCAGGTTTCAATCGCCTGAGCTTTTGTCTAACTGACTTGAATCCTTCTTTGATGGGAAGGCGATGAAGAATAATGTCAGTGGACAAACCCACCATGTCTTCATGAGACCATGCAAACACATCCTGGAATTGGGTTAATAGTGCAACCATGTCATTCCGCTGATTTATGGTAAGGTCCGAACCAACTGGATTAGCTTAGGGTTGTCTAAGGTTAGAGATTGAAAGAAGTGGTTTGATCAAGATTGGGTTTGGGTTTGTCTGCGACCCATTCCTTAATCTCCTGAGGTGTCTCAATGTCCTCTTGGATGTCCATCAAGTCTGAGTCCAACTTTGCATCAAAGTTACAGCCCTTGTGGAGAGAAGGCACTTTATCAGCAAGTCAGGCAGGTACATATAAATTCAGAGTCCTGAAACAAAATATGCTTTCACTTAATATATGCAACTGTTCGATCATACCAAAGTGTTAGCATGTACTTGATAAAATAAATGCTAGTGTTGTAAAGGAAAGCAAGCAATTAAAGTTATCTACAGAGCAGAGGGATTCTCTGCCCATTTTACCCTCGTCGACCAATAAATGAAGTGCTGCTCCAATTGTCGGGGGCAAAGTCCTGATGGACTATAGTGATGGAAGGATCGTCATTGTCCTTCTTCTCCTGAATGATAACCATGACATCTGGGCAATCATCGTCTGGGGTGTATCTATTTGTATGTTCATCATAAACAATGACGCGAATGCCTTCCATCATTAAGGCAAGGTCATGTTTATGTTTTCGTTCCTTTTCTTCCACTTCGGGATCAGGAATCAGCACCTCTTTTACTTTGATTGGCACTGGTTTCGGAAACAGCATAGCCACAACATGTGCTGGAACCTTTACTGGAGATTACATTAACTCATGAGGTAAAGGTATAGAAAATCGCCGTGCGTCGGAAGCTTGAGGAACCTGCTTGTGCTTATGAGGATTCCTCAGAATCGAATCGCGAGAATAGCCTAGTCCTTTTGCTCGATTTGACCGACATTTGAATAGGGTGCTTAATACCCTTTTATCTTTACCAAGCCCTTGTCCAGTTGATGACCCAATGACATCATTTCTTGAGTGGTAAATATAACCTCGGCAAAAATCTTGGAATGCAGTGAAGTGGCGCCCAATAGAATGGTATCGCATGTTACTCACTTCCGAGTATGAAAACCGGCTCGGTTCAACTTCAATTGATCTTTGATAATTGGTAGAGTTCCTTGTTCAGAAAATCCGCTCAAAGATTGACGAAGGATCGGACTATTGTTGATAATGTATTTGAGTTGTTGATGTAGCGTGGAGGGAACAGCTCCAGCAATGTGTATCCATGGTTTCCCTAATAGCAGGTTGTATCATGTGTCTATCTTGAGGACGTGGAAGGATACATTGAATGAATTTAGACCAATCTCAATTGGCAACTCAATCTTTCCAACAGAATTTCGCCGGGATCCATTAAAAGCTCTGATGACCGTGTGGTTGCTTTGGATCCGCTTGAGATTGATATTCATCTTTACCAAGGTGGCATAAGGACAGATATTTAAAGATGAGCCTCCATCTATCAATACTCCTGCTAGCATATACCCGGAAGACAAAACTGTAATATGCAAAGGCTTGCAATGACCGGTCCCTTTGGGAGGTATGTCGTCATCAGTGAAGGATATCACATTGTTGTTGAAAATGTGATCAACCATGTGTTGAAATTTTTTCCACGTCCACTGATTTTTGCAAATAGGCTTCTTCTAAAACCTTCAGCAAGATCT
The DNA here is from genome assembly GCA_020205615.1 of Panax quinquefolius. Lineage (NCBI taxonomy): Eukaryota > Viridiplantae > Streptophyta > Magnoliopsida > Apiales > Araliaceae > Panax > Panax quinquefolius. The sequence continues at coordinate 80,286,714 of CM035173.1, read as the reverse complement.
TCTGATGATCCTCGGACGAGAAAACCAAATCCAGTATCAAAATCTGGTGTAGAGCTTCTCGCAAGCTTAAAACCACTTTGGCTTCATTGTGGCCCATAGTGCGGAGGAATTTTTCAATCTTCTCCACGGGTAACTTCCCCTTTGCTTCGCAAGTAGGTTTAATAATCCGTTGAAGAAGATACAGTGGATTTTCCTTCGACACTATAGCAGTAGTATGAAACGTGAATCCTTCAGCTTCTCCATAATTCCATGGAATGTTGTGTAAGCTGACGACAGGATATTGTGGTCTGAAAGATAAAGAAATAGGCTCTGGTGCGGTCACTTTCAAAGGATTGTCAACTCTTTTGAGTTGAATTGGTTGTATGGGAAATACTTTGACAGTTTCATCATCCACTTCGGATATAACTACTACTGATCCCTTCCATTTGGTAGGACATGCATTCCCACCCTTGAGTTGTACAATGTAATCATCTGCTATTTGCAGGACACCGCTATCAATAAGATTCTGAATAAGATGGCGGAGTGCCCAGCATTCTTCTGTGCTGTGACCGCAAGAATGTGAATGATATTGACACATTTCATCAAGATTGAACCGCCCTGAGCGGGGATTGGTGGGAGGGAGAAGGAAGGTAATTCTTCCTTCGTTGATCAACATCTGTAATATCTCCTCCATAGATTGGCCCAAATAGGTGAATTCCCTCTGATTGGCAAAATCTCGATGAGCTTTAGCATTTGCTCGCTTCACAACCTTATCCTCCATAGCTTTGCTTTTTGAAGGTGGTGTGGAGGCATTCGTAACAAAAAGAAGGAGATAGGCATGCTCCTGCCTGATTATTTGGTGTGTAACTTGATGCTGGTGGGTCACCAGCTCTGCCAATTGTTCAATTTGTTTGGAAAAAGCTTTCATCTTTCGTTCCATGGTAAACTAGAACTTTACATAATCCCATTTGTCAACACCGTCTTTGATGGGTTGGGATGATTCGTCGTTAGAATTGGAACCTTGTACAGTGCTCCAACTGATCATGTTAACCTCTTCTTCTTTGTGTTGAGGAAGAGGGTTATCTTGTATATGAGGTTGATCTGGTTTAGTGACCACGATCTCACCGTTGTCTATTAGATCTTGAATCTTATGTTTTAAGGCCCAACAATCTTGAGTATCATGTCCAGGTGCCCCGGCATGATAAGCACACTTCCGAGTAGCATTAAAACCCCTCCCATTAGGGTTAGCTGGTGAAAGAAGATGTGTAATTTTCTTCTGAGCAATCAAAAGAGCAAGAACATTCTCGAGAGAGTCCCCTAAGGGTGTGAACGTTCGAGGTCGCTTTACTTCTCCACTTTTAGATAATGGAGGGTTTGAAGGTTATGCTGGAAAAGGGGAGTAGTTTCTCCTCTGCATAGGCATGCTTGGATTGCCTTTTTGTCCTTATAGTATCAAGGAAACATCCTCCTCTTTCTTTTTATGGACCTTCTAGGGGTTGTTTCCATAAGATCCGAACTGGATGTGCTCAACAACAGCTTTAAGAGCGGCTAGGTCTTGAATTTTACCAGACTTCAATCCCATCTCAACCATCTCGCCGTGTTTGATCATTTCAGAAAATGGTTTGCCAATACCAGCTAGAACTCTTTCATAGAAAGGAGCTTCCTGTACATCTATGAAGGTCATGACCATTTCTGATTCTATCATGGAAGGAATAACTTGAGCAGCAAGGCGCCTCCACCTTTGAGCATACTCTCTAAATGACTAATTAGACTGTTTCTTGACCTTGGTAATTTGGTACCGGTCAGGAGCCATCTGAGATTGAAAACTGTATTGAGTAAGGAAGGCGTGAGACAACTCTTCCCAGCTATTGATCTTAGAGTTGTCAAATCTGGTATACCATGAACGGGCTTCTCCAGTTAGACTTTTTTGAAACAGCTGCATTCGGAGCTTTTCATTTTCTGCGTAAGACCCAAGTTCTCATATAAACACCTTTAAATGTGTATAAGGATCCTCTAATCCGTCATATTTCTCAAAATCAGGGGTCTTGAATTTCTCTTGATATTGAACAGCAGGAAATATGCAAAGGTATGTATATGAAACACTGCCATATGTTCTAATCCCTTTAAGAATGCGGATAGTTTCCTCCATTTGAAAGACCTTTTTCCTGATATCACCGGTGTCTGGATCTCCTTTGAGATGGGTGTTTTTAGGGTCTTTGTTGGTTATATCCAATTGATGTTCTAGAACTATTTTTTCCAGACCTTGAACTCCTCCTTTTGTAGAGGATTCTGTATCTGTAAGTATCTTCATACCCTGAGTAGACTGGTGTTTTAGTAGGACAACCAAGTTTGTGATTTTTTTACTCAATCCGTCAAATTTTTCTCAAGAAACAGCATTATACTGATCAGAAGATGACATGATTGGCTGTAGGCCTGTAGCCTTTTTGGACTTTGAATGGGTAATAGGCCCAATTGCTTTCTTACAAAAGACTTACGTAGTTTAGTCTTAGGGTAATATAAATGTTATCATAACATGTCCGTTTAGGAATTTTGTCCTGCAAAACCGGTTCTTAATTGATAACATGTCATGCATGCACAGATATTTCTTTATATTTTCCATTACATATGAATGATGTGAGACCCCAGATTTTACGAATAAAGATTTAATTTTCTCGAAATATTTTTTTCAAAATTATGGTGTGGATTTGATATAATGTTATAGTTGTGGGTAATATTTATAAATTTTGCAAAGTATGCAAGTTGTTATAAAATATTCGATTGGTCGGGGAATATTCTTTTTGTCGAGGAATATTCGTACGATGGCACAATCATCGGTGGACCCCATAATGGAATTATTGTCAGATTGAGAAAACGACAAAATATTTTATAAATAACGGCGGAGGTGTTATTGTTAAAACTATTGAACTACACGGTAGTAAAGTAATAAAGATGTCTGGCGTGGTTGCATAGTAGCACACGGTATTGATTATTGATGCTTACGTGAGAAATCGCTAAGTTATACTCAATTATTGCTATAGTAATTGCTGCATCATATCTCTCATATTATTGATTCGATTATTGTCAGTATCATATGCATTATATGTTATATTATTAATTCTATAATTGAGATGACAAAGTTGTTCATATTATTAAATTACAATATTTACAATGTCTAGAAGTTCTGTCAAGGAGAGGTTTGGTCACCTAATTGCGTGCCAATAGGGAGAAATCCTTATTGGAAAGCCCTCTCTTTCCTGGGAACAACCTGGTTGCTAAATATTGTGAGTTATAATATTAATGATGAATAAGTTCGTGTTGATTAAAGATGAATTTGATAGTTTCATTGTGTTGGGATTATATGTGTTAGTAGAAATCGACATCTATTCCGATGATAATTGATGTCTGGAGGCTATATTGTTCAATCGGGTATTCAGGGAACTTTTCGTGTCGGAGTACTATTCACGAGTTACTATTTATGAGTTACTATTCACGAGTTACTATTCACAAGTTACTATTCACCCGATTACTATTCACTCTAGTATTGTGCATTCGGGTATTTGGGTACAATATTATTCCATAAGGAGTTGTGCTAATTTTTCAGACCGTTGGTTGAATTTATATTAGTAAATCAATATGGATCGTTGGTTTAAAGTTTTAATAGTGAATCAGTATAGATCGCTGGTTTAAAGTTTTAATAGTAAATCAGTATGGACCGTTGCTTTAAGTTTTAATAGTAAATCAATATGGACTGTCCGTTTAAAAGTAAATCAATCTGGACCGTTCAGGAATTAGTTACTATTCAATCCATTCTTCTATAAATAAGCTCATTCCTTCATTATTTCTTACGAATTCACTTTGAAACTCTAGAGAGAAATTATAGAGAGAAAGAAGAAGAGTATTCGCTACTTCACTACTTGATATCCAAAGGTCTCTTTTACGGTGAGGGTGTTATTCTTTCTTATTCATGAAAAGAACTTCTGTTATTCCATTCTTTATTATTCTGTTAGAATAACCTGTATACGCGGCATACCCTATACTTGGTGAAATCCTTATGTTATTCTATTTTTTATTATTCTGTTGGAATATCCTGTCAGTGTGTTTTATGTCAGACCTGGTTCCATCGTTATTATTCTGTTGGAATAACCTGTATACGCGGTTTATCCTATACTTGGTGGAATAACCTATATATGTGGTTTACCCTATACTTGGTGATCTTCTTCTGTTATTCCATTCTTTATTATTATGTTAGAATAACCTGTAAATGTAAAGTACTGCATACATGGTGAAATTCTTCTATTATTCCATTCTTTAATATTCTTGAATTAATATCCTCAGCCGATTGTAATTTCACGACACGGTTCTATTATTTATTATTCAAGATTTAATATTACGTGTTTTAATATCCTCATCAATTAGGTAATTTCACCGACTTTGGTTCCAATATTTATTATTCCGTATTTATTATTCTCATTGGAATAACTTTGTATACGCCATTTACCCTATACTTGGTGGAATAACTCAGTATATACGGTTTACCTATACTTGGTGATCTTCTTACATTATTCGATTCTTTATTATTATGTTGGAATAACTGTAAATAAATGCAAAGTACTGCATACATGGTGAAATTCTTCTATTATTCCATTCTTTAATATCCTGTCGGAATATCCTGTCGGTGTGAATTTCACCTGACCTGGTTCCATTATTTATTATTCCGTATTTAATATTCTGTCGGAATATCCTGTCGGTGTGAATTTCACGACACAGTTACATTATGTATTATTCAGTATTTATTATTCAGGTTGGAATAACTGCATACATCACAAATCACCGCATGCATGGTGATTTCTGTTGTTATTCCATTCTTTATTATTCTGTTGGAACATCTTGTCGGTGTGAATTTCACCTGACCTGGTTCCGTTATTTATTATTCTGTTGGAATAACCTGTCTATGCGAAGTACCGCATGCATGGTGATTTCTGTTGTTATTCCGTTCTTTATTATACTCAGTTGGTTAAAGTTTTGATTTCTATACTCCATGAAATTAGTGGAATATCCTTGATATTTGTGTTTCATCTAGTATCTTTTCATGGAAATATTCTTCTGAGCATTCTTGAATTTTACTTTACAAAGAAGTATCATGTTGACAATTTGGATGTTATTAGTTCCTGGATAAATTAATTCTTGAACTTGTTTTATTGAATTCTTATATCATTGTCATCATCCTCATGTTTATATTTTTTTGAAAGTCATCTGTGGCCTGTAGTGCATAGATGGACTTGGTATGATTATGACCAGGGATTATTTGGTATAATCATGACCGTAATGTTACAAATAATGTGGAAAAAGTCCTCATTGGCCCATAGTGCATTGATGGACAGTTTTTGGTATGATTATGGCTATGGATTCTCTTTGGCCAAGGGTGCAAAGATGAATTGTTTTATGGCATGATCATGACCATTGATGAATACACGAATATCCTTGGCCCGTAGTGCATGGATAATTTGTGGTCGTGACCCTAATGAATATCCTTGGCCGTAGTGCAGGGATGATGTGGATTATTTATTAAGCTGAGTCTCAGCGATAAAAGTGATGAAAAAACCTTTTAAATCATCAAAGATAGTAGATTTTATTCTCTATTTAACTCTTTTAATGGATTGCTTATTCCGCTGCAGTTAAACTTGATGTCTATTGTATTTTATCAGTACATTGTTGAAGGATAATGATAATTTATCCTGCATTATCTTAGTCATAATATTTCTTACTGGGCTAGTTGAGCTCACCCTTTCTTTCACTGTTCTCTTCAGGAAATGAGAATATAGCTGGGACGAGTCGGGGAAAGGAGTGACAGTCCAGATTATAGCATTAGTAGTCCTCACTATTCTGTTAAATAGTGTGATAATAAATGTAATGAGGACTGAATTTGAGTTTGTATACTGTCTATGAGGACTCCATTGAGAATGGATATTGTCTAGAAGGCAATATTCTTGTTTAAACTCTCAGCTTATGTTTTACATGACAGTTATATAATTATGTTGTATTTGATTTATGTACCATGTATTTGGCGACTCAAGATGGGTGATGTATACCTATTTTGGGGGCGTCACAAATGAACATGGAATAGAATTACAAGTAAATGTTTTTACTTCCCTCCGCGTTTGGTTTATCAGAGGCTGACCTATCTTAGGGTTACTCTCGCGGCTTTTCGGCTTGAAGGTTCCCAGATCATCGTAATCTATTTGACGGGAAGTTAATCCAATTAGTTCAACCGGAGCGAATCTGGTGGTGCCTTTCACGAGCCCCGGGAATCATTCTTCCTACAAGTCCAGTAATCAAACACCGACAGGATAGCCTCCTGGTGGAGGGACCACACAACATACATTCACATACAACGTGTCTCACCGTTTATGCAAAATGATGACATGTGCGAAGCACTAATATCACAGATAGATATTTAGCAGTGCAGTAATTAAGATGCATTAGTACACATTCATCATAAATGTAAATGCAACATTCACACACAAGCATATAACAATTTTGAAAAGCTTGTAATGGCGGCTTAAGCCCTCTTACTAGAGTCCCCAGTAGAGTCGCCACCTGTCGATGTTGGGATTTTTGAGTGTCCCTTTTCGTTACTTGTTCTTTGGTGTTCTCATGTTAATGTGAGATTTGTTTGAAAAAATAAGTGAAAAAGGTCCGACATGTATAATGTCGAAGATTTGACTTTAAGAGTCGCCAGTTGGTGTATTTAACTGGTTGCACCAACGCAACTGAAAAGGTTTGCACATTAACCCAAAGGTTTTGACAACGCTAGATCTGTCTATGAAACCGAGATTCATTTTGGGTCCGGGGCTTGATTATGCGGAGGAAGGTGTTAGGCACCCCGGCATCCGTGTTACCACTACGACCGCCACTTTTCAAAGAAATTGTTATATGAATGTGTGTGTGTGTGTGTGGATCAATGTGCAATTATTTGAAAGTAAAGTGAGGCCTCGTTACACCTATATACACAAGGTTTGAATTTTATAGAAAAATTCGGTTTTAACCAAGATATATCAATGAAGTTTTGTAAAGAGGTTTTTCAAACCCCATGCTCAATAGGAATTGAGACCTTTTCATACTTCCATTTTATTATTAAATGTCCTATTTGTTTGCTTTTATTTTTGAGATGCGAAGCATTCTCGAAAAATAATATCTGATGACAAGAAGAACTCCTCATGGGCATACGATGACCATCCAAGGGAATTCGAACCTTTGTAAAATAATGTACAGGCTCCTTCCAGCTAAAAAATGTCCATCATGGGAACCGAATCTAGATTCACTAAACTGAACCCGTGATCATATGATTCCTAGGCTCACATGATACTGCAATTTGTATGGAAAGCGATGGCGAGTATATATATATAAAGGCTGTAAATATATATATACAGACATGATCAACCACCACGAAGCAACTCCATGGGGGATCGGAAATGTAAATATATAAAAGCGGTAAATATATATATATATATGGACATGATCAACCACCACGAAGTAAACTCCAGGTGGGACGAAATGTAAATAAAGCTGTAAAAGTGATCAACTGCCACGAAGTAAACTCCAGGCAGGACGAAATGTAAATAAAGTTGTAAAAGGCCACGAAGTAAACTCCGAAAATAAAAACAGAATGTAAATATATATATATATATATATATATATATATATATATATATATATATATATATATAAGCAGTAAACGCACCGGATGTGAATCCAGGCTCATCGGATATGTCCAACAACTATTATATATATAAGTATATATATATATAAGCAATTAAACGCACCGAATATAAAATCCAGGCTCATCAGACAGAGTCTGACCATAGTTTATATATATATATATATATATATATAAAGCGATTAAACGCTTCAGACCGAAGTCTAGGCTCAATCGAGGCATAACTCGATAATGTTAGTCCATATATGAAATATATACATATATATATAAGTATATATATACAGACAGAAATGAAAACCACGGACCGAAGTCCAGGCAAACACACTCACACGACTCTCAATGTATACAACAGTGTGTGCTAATATGAGAAGAAGGCTTTATAAAATAGGAGAAGGCTTACAATGGGCTGCCAAAGTAGACTTCTATGACTTTAAATGGATAAACACTCAGCTCCCGCCGGATAAAAGATAGCTATATGTGAGCTAACTAGTGTTTAGAAGTGAGGAAACACTCAAAAGATGTGTATGCAGAGCAAAATGGACAGGGCTTCCTCGCTTTTTTCTCTCTCACTACTTCTCAAATGGCTGACCCCAAGGCTTGTATATATTAACAGATGGTCGCAGGTACACCTGCGGCTGGTCATGATGCATCCGAGCCTCGCGGGTCCAGTCGTCTCGTAGTACGTGCAGTCGTGCACTGTAATGTCCGCTCGAACTTGCAGAACTTCAATTCGAGCATCCGAATGAGGTATATCTGACCTTCTTCGGACCGCTTGTGTCGAGAGTTATGAAATGACATGGATTAGAGGTTGTAAGAAGTCAGGAAGAGGGGTCTATGCCCATGGTCTTCAAGCTTCAAATTCTATCCAAAGTACTGCCACACGTAATAGTCACTCGGGATTGTCAATCCTTGGCTCTTGTGGGACATTGTTGGATGTATGTATGTATGTATGAAGTGTTGAGATGACGTGCCATTGTCGAAGGAACAAGATGACATTTGACTATTCGTCAGGGTTATCGCCGATTTAAGTTGAAAGTAGACGTTGCTCAGGGGTACAGCTGAGATTGGACTACTTGTTGGTATGCCATGATATCATCTTGTTGAGATAGTAAGATGACGTTGGGACTCCTCACCGGGGTTATCGCCGATTTAAGCAAAAAGCAGACGTTGCTCAGGGTTACAGCTGAGATTGGACTGCTGCTTGTTTAAATGTATCACTGTCATCTGTGGACGTTTTTGTCTGCCCATTGTTATCTCCGGGTCTGAGGTGTGTGTGCCTCGACAGGATGTCTGAGGTTGAAGCTGATTGCATATGTTTGAAACAAGCATTTCCGGGGTTATCATTGAATCGCAATGGCATCTCTTGGGGCTATCACCAAGGATGGGGTTCTTACTCCCAAGTTTTCTTCTGGGGACCGGAATCGGCGCGTCATGGTGTTATCGCCGAGACAGTAATCGCCCTCTCGGTGTTGTTCTTAGGTCTTTTGATCTCGCATATCTCGGGTTATCTCCGAGATTGAAATATTTATTCCGGTGTGTTCCGGGTTTGAGATAATGTTCCTGATTTGTTTTTCGGGTTTGACCTGAACTTCCGGTAGTATCTGGAAAGGATGTAATCTGTCTTTCAGGGTTATCTCCAAAAGACGAATCTACCCTCCTGCAATGTTAGTAATAGGAGTGCAAAAAATTTCGAGTGTCTACAGATGCCCCTCTTTATCATATTCATGCAATGCAAGGCATGGATAGGATAAAGAATACTAGACACTTGAAATGCAACCAAGATAAACATGATGCTATATGCAGCAACATGATGCAAATGCATGTAGAATGCATGAATAATTGTCAGGTAATCCTGCTGGGATGACAATCAGTGATGGCTTGGACATGCGATCCAAGTTTCCAAGGATGTTGACGTTGGGTCTATCACCAAAGTCTTGAATCCTAGACACTGGCCTATATTCCATAGAGGTACCTCTTGTGTGTAAGAGATCTGTTTAGGGATAAAGTATCCGAAATGGATGTAATCTGTCTTTCAGGGTTGTCTCCAAAAGATAAATCTACCCTCCTGCAATGTTAGTAATAGGAGTGTAGAAAATTTCGAGTGTCTAAAAATATTAGCTGAAAGGATTAAATGTTTTCTTTGTACTACCCTTCTACAACAAATCAAAAGTTATGAAGTAATCTGAACCGATAATAATAACATAACAACTCTCTATCAAATTTTTGAAACTACGTACTGACTATAATTAGGGTTAAGGTGACATACTATGAACATTGTTTTTCATTTTTGCCAAGGTTTAGCAAAACTTCATCCATGAAACCGTCATAACTTACTTTTAACACAAGGGTGATCTCGCCTAATGTGCCTGTATTGATCAATACTACATGCAAGAACGATATTATCGTTCACTCTGTCCGCCTTGGGCACATAAAAGTTTTCCTTTGATCGGGATGCTCATACTTAGTCTGGAATCCGAACAAAAACAATTTGATTAGATATAAAAAGGTTTTATCATATTCAACAATATTTCTAAATCTGTGTCTGGTTGGTCAATAAATAGCTACGGCTTTTTCTTAACGTATACATACTTGGGATCAATAGGTATATATATATATATATATATATATATATATATATATATATATATATATATATATATATACATATGATTAAATACAACGATTATCCAAGTGGGGACACTTGAATAACCATATTTAGAAATTAACGAACAAAATATTTAACTGAATTACCATATAGTACCATGTTGATAATCAATGATCGGATATAAGATATAAAGCAACAGGGTTAATAATCTGGTACAATAATAATATAATTCTGAAACTTTCTTAATCATGTCCATTGCATAAAGAAAATGCAAAGGTAGGATACTTGCCTGGTCTGCTGCTTACTGATACGAAAACTTAGTTTTATCTTTTATACCCAAACATATCATTAATAAGATCATTTTATTGATTAGAATAACATATCGTAACACATAATACTGCTTATTGCAGTAAGCACATAACCTAATCACATTGCCACACATGTTCAACAGTCATCGGATCACAAACAAACATTAATACAGTCAAATTATCTAAGTCTAGATCAATTTCTGAAACATGTCGGTGTACCGACGGCTTTATCGGGTAATTATCGAGTCTAAGACTCTATTCTAAATTTCAATATCTGTAAGTATTTGTCATATCATTTTTAAATGACTTATAATAATTTTAAAATATTTATTATAATTTATCATAAATTTTCAGACACCGGAATCATTATTAAATGATTTAAATATTAAACAATTCTATTATCATTAATATTTAATTAATATTAAACTATTAATGAAACCATTGACAAAATATTAAAGTTAGTTATAACAACTTAGAATATTTTTAAATTATTAATATTACCCTTAAATAATTTTTAAAATATTTAAAATCATTTTTGAATATTTACCATTAATATTAAAATATTAATGTATTATTTATCTAAATATTAAAAGTCATTAATTATAATTTAAAAATATTTTTAATTCATTTATATCCTTTTAAATGATTTTTAAATCAATAAAACAATTTTTAAACTATTTATTTAATATAATTATTAAATAAATTTAATATCATTAATGTTAAATTAATATCATTAAATTATTAATGAAATTATCCTTTAAATATTATAAGTTATATTTTATAACTTAAAATATCTTTAAACACTTTATTTTTATTTAAAATGATTTTTATAATATTAAAATCATTTTAAACTAATTTATTCAATATAATTATTAAATAAGTCTAATTAAAATATTAATATTTTTCATGACAAAATATCAAAAGTTATATTTTATAACTTCAAATATTTTTATAACCTTTAAATCATATTTATATAATTTTTAAGTCATTAATTCTATTTTTCATAATTTATTTAATACATTTATTAAATAACTTAATTATCATTAATATTTATTTATTAATGAAATTCATCACAAAATATGAAAAATAACTTAAAATATTTTCTTATAACATAATATAATTTTAAATGATTTTTCAAGTATTAAAATCATTTTTATGTAATTTATTTAATATCATAATTAAATAAATTAAATACCATTAATATTCCAAAATAATAAATATTAATGAAATATATTCAAAATAATTAAAACCTATTTTTAGACTTTAAAATAATTTTTAGAAATTTATGTTATATTTTAATAATTAAAAGCTGTTTTTCTCTATTTATTAAATAGACATAATAATTTCCATAAATCAATCGTCATTAAAGGGCCTATAGCGGCGGCTGTCATTATAGGTGTTCTTGAGTGTTCATCAAGAAACCCAGATCTTGAAACTCGATTATGCAGGTGGTAGTTTGACTATCATTTGATCTATGTTCCTTGTTCTTTCTTGGCTGTCTAATGCGATAATGTTGTAGTACTGATGTAGTACTACAACCCTAAACAAGTTCCATGGCAAAAACATATCAAATCATCAAGATCTAAGCTACAAAAAAAAATTCGATATATTGTTCTTCATTTTCCGGGTTTTGAGAAAATGAAGAACGCTTTAAGGGTGCTATATTTAGATCCTTATAACTTGCTCTCGGTTCTAGTTTGTAAGATCTAATGGTTCATACTTGTAGAATGCATGCCCGTGCACATAACATATCAACATATCATCATAACAACAACATATACGCTGAGATATATGCGATCAAAGTCATGTCATTAAATCGTGTTCATCAGGTTTTACGGGTTACCCGAAAACCCGATTTCATGAACATCTGACCTCCTTTGACCTGCCACGAAATCATGTACACTTGATATCTAGAGGCACTAATAGCATGGATCGAGAGTTAAACTAACATACTATAACATGGTTTCAACAACAAACTCAAAACATCAAAATCCTGACAGATCCGAAGCCTTAAATATCATGTCAGACACTGAAAACCCATTTTTGGGTTGCCCTGAAATGGTCTGGTCATGGTCGGTCAACGACCTTTGACCAAGAATAACTTGCAATCAAGATCAAATCTAAGTCTGATTCTTGATCCAGATCAAAGCTAGCATTACATACTACAAATACAAAGCATTAAACAACAAGAACCAATATCATACAAGAATCTAAAGGCACTGACATTCATTGTCAGACCAAAATTTCAAATTTTTCCAGAATTCTAAAAACATCAATTTCGAGCATCTATGTGTTATGGATCTGAGTTATAACAACCCAGATCACTCAATAACATCCTATTACACAACTTTAAACATCTAAACACAAAGATTAACATGAATCATAAGGATTTCTAGGTTTAGGGTTTTTATACCTTCTTATTAACCAAATCTTGATCTAATGCTTCCGATCACTTTACAAGTGTTAGTGGGGCTTGATTAGTGACTGGTCTAGCAAGAAAATTTCGGATGTTTGAAGTTGAGAGGGTTTTGGTTGAGTGTTGTGATCAAATGATGCTTGAATATGACATTCTCTCTCTCATAATCTATATATAATTTGATGCAAGGACTATGGCTGATCATGAGGGCAGGTTTTGGCTAATTAAAGGCTAGTACTAGACCACATGGCTAGTTAGAGTTGGTCACCAACTCCCTACTAGGGTTAGATCTACACTCCACCTTATTAAAATAATAAAAAGGGTAGTTTGGTCATTTGACTTATAAAGTGAATGGCAACTTGGTAACTTCTCACAACCATTAGGTTTTAACCCTAAGGTTTCCTAAGTTCTAAATCTAGGATTGTGTATATGGGCAAATATTGAAATTTTAGTTTCTAAAAATGTTGATTAGGGTTCCCTAATTACACTAGGTTTCCTAATCGCTTAGGTTTTGTAAATTAGCTATTAATTACCATTAACCTTGCTAAATTAATACTTAGGGTTTATAACTTAGCAATTAGGGTTCTAATTTAGTAATTAGGATTTCTAAATATTAATTAGGGTTTACCTAATTAACAGTAAACATAATAATGGTCATTAATTACATAACACACAACTTAACAAATCTTACAGTTATAACCGACTTATGTATTATAGTTTATCAATAATGCTAGGGTTTGTACTGCTTTACTATAATTGATCTACAAATTAACATTACATACATATCAGGCATATTTATATCACTGAAATATAAATAATATTATATTATTATTCTCATTCTTTATTCAAAAATCCAGGACTTAGGGTTTTGAATTCATATCTCTGACATAACCTTCCTACATGCCATCATTAATTAAGTTAAAATAATTAACCTAACTAATATAATAAAATACATATCATAATAATCCTAATAATTATATCATATATACCATAATCATATTTTCATGAAAAATAAATAATAAATATTTTTATTACAAAATTAATTTATTATAAGAATATATTCTATAATGATCAATAAGTCTAAAAAGAAATTATTTACATCTAATAAATAATTTTATTTATCATATAGATACATATACTTTACTTTGCAAATATTTTCTCCTTTATATATAAAAAATATTTAAATCCCAAAATTTCTTATTAAAAATATTGGGTTATTACAGGTAAGATTCAAAGACGAATCTCGGCGGGTTATAAAAGATACGGAGTTCCCTAACTCTGATAATAAAGTTGAACAGTAGTGGTGAATAGATAGAGTCTAAAAGACAAAGTGCAGGGATAGGAGATTGTAAAACAAAACGATCAAGATATAGAAATGAATCGTAATATATACGATGAGATCACCTTGTGATCTGATAAAGTGATAACAGGGAGAAGAATCAATCTAATGATTGAAAAGTTTACGGCAAGAATGTTGTATGAAAGTTGTACTATGAATTGGTACAGATTCAGGAAAAGATTATGAATACGGGTTGAATGAAATTCGTATTGAGAAGGGAGTTAAGATTAGGTGGGGATTTCAATTAAGGACACATGTCAGCAGCTGAGTTGTATGATTCCTTGTATGGGCGGGGAATTGTACTTGGTGTAACAACCACTTAGTTTCTGGCACTGATAATCATTGAAATATTTGTGTCGCGCTATTTGCTATATGCATGTTAAGAGCGTGATTCCTTTCTCATGTGTATAACAGATAGATAGGTTATAGGTAGAGAATATAAGGTTAAGTACGAGTTCTTAAAACTCATACTTATGTGACATTCTTGACTCATATTTATATGAAATGTTTATGAACCCCTCAGCGAATGGACGCCAAAGGTCTGACTAGGGTAAGTTCTTAAACAAATATGATTGTGGCAAGTTTATGAACTCATAAGTGTGGTTTGACGAACTGGGTATAGTTGTGTGTAAATGGAGAATTGAGGATTATAGGATTAGATAGATTGTTAAGCGAATGATTATTAGTGGAGACATAAGTTTTCCAAAACTCCTAGCTATGCTAGACTTTGAAATTTTGACATCAAGCTAAATACGCACTATGTGCTTCTTCTTTTTTTAAATGTAGACTCGTAATCATTTTTTAAACGGTTTAAAGTATAGTCTACACTATTTATTTCGGCTAGACGCAAATGATTTAAAATATCAAAATATATTTTTATTTATCACTCATGTACCATGTAACCTGGTGCAGAGATGATAAAAGTTGATAGAGTTATAAATACAAAAATACTTAGCATGAATTTGATCTAAACTCACTGTTCCACTATTGTATGATGTGTTATGACAAAGTCATACGATGACGGCATCCTCAAACGGACTGTTAATACAGTACGGCATCATGACGTCATTCTCAAAAATATTTTCAAAAAAATTTAATTTGCCAACGGGGTTTGGCTACACCTAAATAATTCGATTGAATTGAATTATTGATATGTGTCTATGCTATTCGATTCAGCTAGACTAATGTTATGAAAACTCTAAGTGTTCATTAAAAGAAATTTCTTGAACCAAATTGTTTTGGTGCGGAATCCAATAAGACTGAGGTAAGATTTTTGTGCCTATGGCAGTGACGAGGAACAGATAAAAATATTACTTGGCCAGTACAGGGCATATCGGGCTAATCACCCTTTGTGTCCGTAAGTTATGACGGTTTGTGGATGAATTTCCATAAAACCTTTGCAAAAATGACAGACAAATAGTCTATATGACTCCTCAGCACAATTTAAAAATTTTTACTCTTTTGAGTGGTGTATTGGGTAGCATGTGATGAGATGTGTGAATGGTGTAAGCAATATGGTGTAAGTTGTAAGGTGAATTTCGGGGACGAAATTCTTAGAAGAAGGGGTGAATGTGACAACCCGATAATTTAGAAAATTTTTAAAATCTTAATTGATTGATTTAAGGTTCAATATTAGGACCTAGACATAAAATAAGTGTATGCGTTTGATATTTTTGGGAGGGAATTTTGAGGATTTCAAAATTCTGTGAAGGATTTAGGTGAATTATTCAGGATTAAGTGTATACGTGTATATGTTATGTGTATATGGTCATTTATGTGTTCATAATATGCTTAAGGGTCAAGGGTTGACCAGATAAATTTTATCAGTGTCAAACCCTAAGTATATATTAAGAACGTCAACGTTCAGCTAGAAAACCCTAATTTGGGAAATCAAAGGCTAAATATAATGGCTTAAGTATTTTTTATTATATATTAGGGATAACCCTAATTGCTAAATTAGAAACCCTAATGCTATGTATAAAACCCTAAGGGTTAAAAGTATGTGAGTAATGAATATGAATATTATGTGATTGTGTATTTGTTTATTATATAAACAAATAAAGGAATCTAGGGTAATCTAATTATATAATAGGAATGAAAAATTGAATAACTTAAAGGTTATGGTATGGGAGAATAATAGTATTTATAATATATACTAATCCCAAGAGATTTATTTTATACTTCTCAATTAATTAATTTCATAACCTAATTATAGCAAGTCTAATTGGGTTAATAAATTAAGTGTACATGAATAAGGATTTAAATTATAATTGAGTAAATGAAAACTCTAATTAAATGATTAGGGTAAGATATAATTTAAGATTTATGGACAATATTAATTATTATGGCCCAAACATATTATTTAAGAAGTCCAAATATTTTAATTGGAAAGTCCAAAAGCCTTGAGGGTTAAGCCCAAGTGTTGGCCTAATCAAATTAGTTAGAGGCCCAAACAATAAATTAAAAGGCCCAAAATTTGGTCCAATTATGGGAGGACTTTTTGGTTATTTGATAAGCAAAATAAAAGTATTAAAAATTTAATCAAAATGTGAAGGAGAAAAGGCCACATGGCCTGATGAGATATGAGGAAGGGAGAGCATGATAGTCACTTATTTTGCTTAAGTAATTAACCACTCCCAACAACTCTTCCTTAGATGTCACCCCATGAAATAAGCCACAACATTTGTTTTAAGTCTACAAGTAACATTTAAGTGGTTGTAGAAGAGTCAACAAGATGAGTGGGGAGAGGTATTAGATATACTTTATGTATATTTAATAACATCAAATAAAAAAAAATTATATTTCTTTCTTTCTTCTCTTTCATCTATTCTCCTTTCAGGACATAAGCTAAAGTGACTAGAGAGAGAAAGGAGAGGGACGGCTGGAGTAAAAGAAAAAAAGGGAAGAGACTTTTATATTCTTTTTACCCAAAATCATCCTCTACTTTGAAAGATTATGAAAGGCTAGCAAAAGATCAAGGTATAAATCACCTTTTATCTATGTTATTCTTAGTTGTTTAAATCAAAACTTGAATTTATGTTCTTGAACTTCAAAACTCTAAATCTTCATGATCTAGAGTGTGTTATGTGTGTGTCTATCTATTTTGTGTGTTAAAAATTAGATCTAAAGAAAGAAAAGGAAACTAGTTTTTCAAAGGGTAGAAAATCCTAATTTTCTTAGCCTTGATGGTGTTTAATCTTGTGTTTGAGGATTTTTTGATGAATTAGATCATGTATCATGGTAGATTCATGGGTATATAAATTATTAATAAGTGTTATGATGAGTTATGTTGGTTATTATATGAAAACATAAAAGTTTTCTTAGAAATCACCAAGAGTTAAAAATCAGATTTTTGTGAAAACGAAACATGAAATTCAAATGACCATATATCCTATTATATTTTGAATTTTTAAGTGTGGTCAAGTCCTAGAGTTAGATATATGAGTTTTCTAACATCTCCAAGTGGAATCACTGGAAAATGTGTTGTAAATTTTTGAGTGGACTGATTTTAGCAAAGGAGTAAAAAACAGAAAAAATGACAAAAGCTACTGCCCAGAACTTTGTAAGGAATGTTTCAGCCACTTAATTTGTGAAATAAATTCCAGCCTTTTGGGACATGAAAATATATTTTATAAAGTACCTCCTGTCCAAAAATGAACTCATTCCAACTTAAAATGACCAAATTATGACCATTTTAATTTTTGTGATTTTCCGACGAAACTGGCTATAACCGGAATTTTATAACTCCGGTGGCCACGAAATTTAAACTGGAAGCTCACGTTAACACATATAAGATTGTGTCAAGAGATGGGGATTTCTGGAGTTGAGCATGATAGGGCTAATTTCTTTAGCTACACACTAAAAATGATTTTTGAAAAATACTAAAGGAAGTTGAAAATTTTTGGAAAAATACTTTTTGTGTATGAAATATATGTATATGTTTTTGGACAAAGGATTGAAAAATAATAAGTTGATTTAGTGTTTTCGTGAAAAGGATATGGAATCCAGCTTGCTGGATTGAAAAATCTGATGAATCCAGCTTGCTGGATTGCAATCTAGTTGCTGGATTTGGAATCCAGGTTCTTTGGATTCTGATTTGATTTCTTTGGAATGACCATCTGAGATCTTTGGATTTGGAATCCAGGTTGCTGGATTGGTATTTGATTTATTAGATGTTAAAGAAGAACTTATAATATATAATATTAAAGTATTTAAATCATATAAATATGATAGTAATGATTGAAAAATCATTATAAATGATAATTATTATGTAAAAATTATTATGAGACTTGGAAAATTATTTTGATTGATAATATAATTATCTAAGATAAATGGTTAAGTGTTTAGGTAGAGTTTAATTGAACTTAAACTCGATATTGTCCGACTAGACCGTCGGTATGTTAGAATTGTGTCGGATTCAACTCAGACTGAAATAGTTTAACTTGATACCGAGTCTCATGTGTGTTGTAGACTGATAGGGGTTATGTGTTATGTGTTTAGGTTATTCTATGTATGTATATATATATATATATATAATAGTATTATATTGTGATGATATTATTCTAATTTGTATATCGATATTATTTATATATTAGGTCTTTAGACAAAGCTTAATAAATTGCGTAACAGTAATCGACCGAATAGGCAAGTTTTTCTTAACTCTACTTAGAGTTGTTTCATTCGGATATGCTTATGGTTAATCATTGTTGATTGCCATTATAGAATTGTACTCTGTATATATTGCATATATAAGTCAGGTATGAAAGGCTGATCACCTTCATTACCATTCGGTCCAGATATATTTGTTCATGATTAATACTTGTTCAGTCAAAAGTTTGTTCATGCTAATTCACAACTATATTGATGAATTATAGCCAGATTATTATTCAAACTCTTTCATTCATGATATATCCTTAAATAAATTTAAACTTGCTGAGCAACTTTCATGCTCACCCTTGCTATATCATGATTAACATTGCAGATTAAGGCGAATACGTTGGATACAAGGAAAGGTTAAAGACAGTTCCAGCTTAAAGTTAATGTGTGCGATTAGATTTGTAATAGTATTATATGATAATAATGTTATGTGTTAGTCAAGTTATGAATTATGTATAACTTAAGGTTACTCGACCTTGGGAAATAGTGTGTAATGTATTGTATAAACAATTTATGTTTATATCTTCCGCAAATAGTTATAGAATGATTGTACCAGATCCGTGGTGATTTGGGACCCGGATTTGGGGCTGTCACAACATCTTTAGTTCATCTACTAACTGCCTGAGGTACACGTTAATGGCTTTTATAGGACTTTTATCCCCCAGTATAAGTATAGTCAAGAACAAATACAGATCTCTTATACACATTGACGATGGAAGATTATAAGCTACCATAATGACTGGCCAAATAGAATAAGGCTGGATAAAATTATTAAAAGGGCAAAATCCATTCGTAGCCATGCCGAGCCTAACATTCCTGACTTCCTCCGTAAACTATTGGAAATTTTCATCAAATCTCTTCCATTCATCTCCATCTGCTGGGTGAGTCAACTAATCAGGCACGACATCCATTGTTCTATGCCAACTCATATGTAGAGCCGCATGGGACGACATGAATAGCCATTGAAGTCATGGTGCAAGAGGAACGTACTGTAAGATCTTCTTGGGCACATATTTCTCCTTCTTCCCATGTTTTGTCACCTTGTATCGAGGAAAGCTGAATATATCATAATGTCCCTTATCTCTATCTATAACGACCCCAAAATTCATACAATATAATTCTCAACTTTGGTCGTTAATAACACATCTACCTTCTGATTTTAAATCATTATTTGATGTTAAACTTTATAAAATGCGAAATAATTTAAACTTTTATGTCTTTCTACTTTAATTCCTTGAATCAAAACCTTTATCATCTACATGTCTTTGAATCAATCTTATTTTATGATTCACTTTATCACTATTATTATATAAAATTTTACATTTTAATCTGATAACCTCTACATATCAGATAACTCTAACTTTATCTTTACAACTCAACATAAAACTATACATCATAAAACAATTAGTACATCTCATGAATCTTAATCATGGTATAAAGAAATAACAACTTTAGCTAAAATATTAATCTTCGTGTATTATTTCTGATCCACGTCATTCAAGTAGCACATAGTGTTACCTTCAATCCTTAACCTGCAAAAATGGTTATTTGCAAGGTTGAGCTCGATAGCCCAACAAATCTAATAGTTTTCATGCATCACGTAGCACATAATAACATGCTCAACATATATCTCATAAACATTGGACTAACATAACATACATGTTACAGTTCATATAACAAGTATAAAGATTGAGTTCCTTACTCAATCAGCATGCTTTACTCAATCAACGTAGTCATAAGTTGACTTTAACATTTCATACATTCAACATATATAACACATCATGCTCTTTGCAATTAAGATTTAAAACAATCAAATTCACATAGCAAATAAGAACTGAAAGACTTACCTTTACCGGCGTTTTACCAACACGCTAATACTCCGCGTCCTTGCACAACCTACACTCTATGTGAGATTGATAATAAACAAAATCAATACTCGATCTCATGGTCAAATATATTCTAAGACCTTACTTTATCTTATTATCCTTTATAATGTCTTTATAGACATCTAACTGTGTTTTATATGCTACTCGATTTTATTTTCATTTTCATCACCACACATGCTAGACTATCGCACTTATAGTTTAATGTGCGTATATCACATCATTTTATTATACCACTTTGGTTTCAAAAATGCATATTCAACACATTGTTTACATGCTTAATTTTCCTTCAAAAATAAAAAATCGCCCTTTTCGATTTCTTTCCATTATTATTCTTGTATTATCATCTTTTCATACTCAGATGCACATAACATCCAATATTAGACATTAGTTAGACACTTTGTATACCAAAGTTTAGAAACACTATTATTCTTAGGCATTTTATCGAGGACGCTATGTGCATACATTAACTTATCTCAACTCTTGATCTTAAATGGTTAATTATGCATAGAATGTGATAACACATATCTATACTCATTACATATGTCAAAACATATTATTAATCATCAAAATATATCATCACCCAAAATCTTAATTCAAACAGAATTATAAAACTCATCTTCACAATTTCTTTAACAAAACGTTGTTTTCATTTTTAACGTAACTCCTTCGTTACATTTTCGTTTTTGTTCCTTCTTATATAGAATTAACCCTTACTCAGTGTACTACAACCTCATCTAGGCCTTAAAGTCAAACCCTTGTCCATCTAAAACAAATTCTGCAATTCATCAACTACTCTAGAAAATTTTATTTTCTGGACAGCCATACTAAACAATTTATTCAGACATGATCCGGTCCATAAAATGGCTCAATATCGCGAGTCTAGCTAGTAAACTTCCATATCTACAACTTTACAGATTAAAGTTTCTTTAGATTCAAAACATATGAATTTATATGAATTTTTCAAAGTCAGAAACTGTAACAGTTTTGATTTTCTGGGCAGATTGTTTTCCCTTCAGACCATCCTTACTAAAATAGACACTGCAAGAAATCTAAAAGGAGTTTTCATGTGATTCCACTTTTAGAATATAGCTTACTTCCATAGCTTCGATTTGATATAAGGCTCACTTTCTAACTCATTATACCCAAAGAGATATGAATTGTACAAGATCAGTCCACAATTACTCAAAACCTACGAATTTTGTTCTTCAAATTTTCTTTCCATTTCATTTTCTTTCTTTAATCCTCTTGTTTGATTCTTGATAATCCAAGATTAAACCAATACAAACAAGATTAAGCATGATCTACTACCCTAAAACATAAATCTACCCAAAAATTAAAGATTAAACAAGGGTTTAGAAGTTACCTTCTTCTAGCTTTTTCTTCTTCTTCTAGCTCCTCTCAATTCCTCTATTTCTCTCTATCTCTCTCAATTTCTCTATTTCTCCATTTCTCTCTTCCACCAAGACTCTTGCTCTAAAAAACTCTAGGATTTCTTCTTATGTAACTCCTCATTTGGGTAATAGTTATGTTAATAATAAATATAATAGTAACCCCCACTAATAACATAAGGCTTATGTTACAAAACTCTTACATGCATGACCAATATCACATTAAGCCATCTTAATAGTATAACCTCACTTTTTCATCATTAGTTAAGCAACACAATGGTTAGGCTATTCATTATATACTATTATTACTTCACTATGACATATAACATATTTCTAATGTCACACTTAAATAATTTAAAGTTATTTTATTAGTAAAATTAATTAAACTTTAATAATAAAATGCACATCAATTATAAAATTATCTATCAAATTATAACGCTTAATTAAATTAAGCCATAACAACCAACATCAAATATTTATTATTCAATAAATAAATCAACTAAAATATTTATCTAACTCAAATAAATATTTTAATTAATTATAAAAATCACATTCGTTACACTATCTGCCCCATATTATAACATGCAATCCTACTCACAAGCATTGATTTTCTGATACCCCATATTTAACCCCTTGACCATCTTCTTCATTTCGTAATAATTCGCGGGAAGAGTATGATCCTTGGGTAAGAACTATCCAATTAGAGCAAGCAAGTCGTTGAAACCTCTCTCACTACAGTCGTGCTCATTCTTGAAGTGTAAGAGCTGAGTCACTGCAGAAGCTTGGTGTGCTTGACATTTCCAGGATACAACAAGACCCCCGATTCAGATAGCAACTTGTAAAAGGCAGTAGCTATATCATTTGGCACTTGTTGAGCACAGCTCGAAGAATGCTCATTTTCAGCCCAGTCAATATTGGTAGGGCCATAAGCATCGACCAACATCTCCACGACAATGGTCATCAATGCGAGTCATACGTTGAGAACGAAGATCAATCTTTGAAAAGAATTGTGCTCTTTGCAACTGGTTGAACAGGTCATCAATGCGAGATAGCGGATACCTATTCTTGATGGTGACATGGTTCAATTCCCGGTAGTCAATACAAAATCGCATACTTCCGTCTCTCTTCTTTACAAATAAAACAGGAGCAGCCCAAGGATATGTACTAGGATGAATGAAACCGATGTCTAACAACTCCTGTAGTTGGACCTTTAACTCCTGAAGTTCAATAGGAGCCATTCGATATGGGGTTTTAGAAATGGGCTTTGTACTCGGTTCAAGGTCAATAAAAAATTTAACTTTACGTTCTGGGGGTAGACCAGGAAGTTCTTCAGGAAATACGTCAGGCAATTCACTAACAACAGAAATATTATTTAAAATCTAACGTATTTTTGTTCAAGTCCATAACATGGGCTAAGAAAGCTTAACATCTATTTTTTAATAAACGAATGGTTTTATGGCTTGATATGGCAGTGATTGACTTTAGTGGTTTGGTTGCTTAAATTCGAATAACAGGTTGGTTAGGAATATGAAAACTAACAACCTTATGAAAATAATCAATTTTGGCATGATGAGTATTTAACCAATCAATCCCTAAAATCACATCAAATGCAAGTATCTTTAAAGAGATAAGATCAACAGGTAATGTGATGGTGCCAACTTGGATCAAGAAAGATTTATAAATAGTGGATGTAATGAAAGTTTCTCCTAACGGAGTCTCCACAGAGAAGTCAAAGTCTAATTTGTTCGGAGTCAAGTTTAAACGTTGATCACAAGCAGAAGAGATAAAAGAATGGGTAGAACCGGTATCTAGTAAGGTATAAACTTTGCAAGAGTTTAAGATTAGCTTACACGTGATCACCTCGTTCGGGTTTCTAGCGTTTTGGCCAATCACGACAAACGCTCTCCCTTGAACCACCGACTTTGTTTTGTCTGTAGTCGCCTTTGGTGCCACCGTCCCAGTTGGACTTGACTTCGCTACCAGACAAAATTGGCCTATATGACCGTCTTTTCCACAACTGAAACACACCTTGGAAGACTGTGAACAGTTTGGACTTATGTGTCCCTCCTCTCCGCATCTGTAGCATCTAACGGGCGGTCGTTCTCCTCCCCTAGAATTTGTTGTTGGTCTTTGGTCTTCTTTGTTTGATGTCTTCCCGTCATTGTTGAATCTCCTCTTTTTGAAATTTCCACTTGACTCACCTCTCCTATTATCATGGCCACCAGAGTGGTTACCGCTTTTGTCCGTAACTTTCCCTCCTTGGTGGTTATCATTGCTCCGATGACTGCTGTCACCGGTATGACCCTGGTTGTGGTCCCTCGGTTGAACACACTCATTATCTCACTCTAATAATCGAGCCATGTTGACAACATCTGAATATAGAGAAAATTTGTGAGAGATAAGGTATTGATGAATTTCGGGTTTTAGACCTCTCAGAAACATCCGCGTCATATGTTCCTCATTTTCTACCAAATGAGGTACAAAGCTGGATAACTCCGCGAACTTCGCCTCATACTGGGACACCGTCATGTTGTTTTGTTCCAGTCTAATAAACTATATCTTCTTCATATGAAGAATACCTTCAGGAAAGTACTTGTCATTGAACAGTTTCTGAAATGTTTCCCAAGACATGTTGAGTGCGGCTGGCTAGGTACGCTTCACAGATTCCCACCAGTAATCTACCTCACGACGGAACATAAAGGTGGCGAATGTAACCTTCTGTTCTTTCATGCATCCCAAGACATCAAATATCTTGATAATTTGCTTGAACCACGTTTTCGCCTTAATCGGATCCGTCTTTCCCCAGAATTCTGGTGGTCCCAACTCTTTGAACTGCTTGGCTATAACAAGTCGCGTGTTGCAATCATTTTCACCCGTATTTTGTACACGAGTCTCCCTTGTCTGATTTTGCATGAACTGCAAAAATCTTCTAAACATCCCATCATTCATCGTTTGTTGGGTAGTGTTGTTTGCAAAAGGAATATTGTCTTCATGTTGCACGTTCCCCTGGTTGGTGATTAAAGGTGTCTCCACGGTCTCATACACTCCATTGTTAACATTTTCAGCTGTCATTCTCAAATACTGCCACAAAATAAGGGTTAATTAAAGAAAATGACATACCATATAATACCCCTATATTCTGACCGACCAATTAAATAAGCTTAGGTAGGACACACTAGCGATGGATTTACTCGTCTCTCCCCTCCTAGTTCTATTCCCATATCCCTAAGCTATAATACCAACTATGACGCCCCCAAAATAGGTATACATCACCCATTTTGAGTTGCCAAATACATGGTACAGAAACAACTACAACTTTATTAATACAATTGTCGTGCAAAATACGACAACACATAACTGTGAGTTTAAATACAAATATTGTCTTTTAGACAATATCCACACTCAGATAAAGTCCTCATTACAATTATTGATGCACTATTTTACAAAATAGTGAGGACTGCTAAAATAACTATCTTGAACCATCACTCCATACCCCGGCTAGTTCCTACTAAATTCTCACCTCCTGAGAAGAAAAATGGAACCAAAAGGAAAAGGGTGAGCTCAACTAGCCCAGCAAAGAATATTATGACTAAGATAATGAACAACAAATTATTGTTACCCTTCAGCCAATCAGATAAAATATAATGGACAACAAGTTTTAGATCAATATTCGCAACGAAAATAATAATTCATTAGAAGAGTTAAGTAGAGAATTAAATCTACTATCATCTATAAATTTAAAATTCCATCATCAATATTTTATTCTGTAACATTAATCAATATACATCTTGAATCAAATATTCATCTTTGCACTACGGGCCAAAGATATTCATTTGTATCACCAGTTGGTTATGTTCATCTCAACACATATTCATCTTTGCACTACGGGCCAAAAATATTCATTAGGTAATCATTCATCTTTGTACTACAGGCCAAAGATATTCAGTTATATCATCATTTAGGACTGAGGATGAAAAAAAATATTTTAAAAAAATGAATCCAGTGAGACAAAAGAATAAAGATTAGGGATTTGTTCTTCGATTTATCCAAGTTCAAAAACACTCCATAATAAACCATAGTGGAGTAAAATTCAAGAATGAAGATCAAAACATGGATACAGTCAAAGATAGTAACCAAAATAGCCATCTTGGATAAAGAAGAAAAAATTTCATTTTTGAGTGAATAGTGTCATATTCGTGAATAGTGTCGTATACGTGAATAGTGCCGTATATGTAAATAGTAACCCCGACACAAAAAAGTAAAAATTTCACAATAAAATTTATACTAATATTTTAGCATAATGATATTGAAAGAAATAATATCATTTATGAAGAAAATAACATCCCTTATCTTAAAAGAACAGTACTTCTGACTGGAATATCGGATATAAGGCTGTAGGAAACTTGCACTGAATAACAACTTTCAAAGTATCTAAAAACTCACAAAATACGCTCGATAATATAGAGAGAGAAAACTTATAATCCTGGTGTGATTTTCAATTCTAACTAAGCACCCTATTTATAGGAAAATGCTAGAACGCCAAAGGAGACTAAATTAATAAAATAATATTATTTTATACAAAATTTCCCGCAAACCACTTTTGATCAAATTTCAGCACACCACCGTGGGGCCCACCAAAATCAGCCAATTCCACACCAACCAAAAGTGGGGCCCACCATGTTTTTTAATAAAAACATTTATTTCCAAAACATTAATAATTCATAATAAATATCCTTTTATCAAAAAAATTCGAATCTCATGTCTATTCCATAGGAAATTTAATTCTCTACAACTTTGTAGAAGGAAGCTTTTCCAAATTCCAAACAGAAAATGTCCGAAATTCACATACGAATGATTTTTAATACCTCCATTCCGACAAAATACTGATAAAATACCTCATCATTAATTCCTTCATTTATATCCACACAAAATAAATATTTCCCTATCCATCATTTATATCCACATAAAATAAATATTTCCTTATCATATAAATCAATAATTAATTATTCACAAATAATATTATAGAATCACAATTATGATAACCATGTCGTTTCCAAAAAAGAGGAGGCTTTCCGATAAGAATTTCTCCTTACTGACGTGCAATTAGATGACCAAACCCCTTTCCTTAGACAGAAATTCCTTAGACATTGCCAATAATGTTATCTAATAATATTATTAAAATAATATAAATTATTGATCTGATAATGGAAATAATGTGCAGTGACAATTATTGAAACAACAATAATATAAAATATCAACGCAGCAATTATTGAATCAATAAAATAAAATATTGAACAATAATTACTGTAACAATTATTGAGTAGTGCCTTTTTACGTAAGAATCAATAATCCAACAATATTGTATTGTAATCTGGTATATCTTCTTTATGCGACCCACAGCGTATTATTGTACTTTAACCACCGGGTATTCCAACAGTGTTAACGGTAACAATTACGCCGTTATTTATAAAAATTCAAACTTGTCATTTTTTTCATCCGATCATTTTCCGTTATGGGGCCCACAAATGGTTGCGTCGTCGTACGAATATTCCCCGACAACAAGAATATTCTACGACCAAACGAATATTCCCCGACAACAATGAATATTTTATAACCACTTGCTTATTTTGCAAAATTTACAAATTTCACCCATAACCAAAGCATTATATAAAATTAACTCCTTATTATTTCAAGATAATGAATAGAGGAAATTCAATTTTATTTATAAAAAGTTGAGGTCTTACATTTTATTTTATTTTGTATTATATTATATTATCTAATTTTTAAATTTTATTTTATTTAATAAACTAAATTAAATTTATTTTATTTTATTTATTTTTTTGTAGTTAGAAACTAAGTAAATGCTACTTAGTTTATATTTTAATATTGGGAAACTAATTACTAATACAATACATGCAGGGCTCACAAATCTTGCAAATGAATAATTCTGACATAAATTTCGTCGGGAATTCTGTCAGAAATAGCAAATATATCAAAATTAAAGGCATTCCCAAAATCAGTGGCAAGATTGATAAGATAGTCATAAAATCAATGACAAAATCAATTATACCAACAAAGAATTGAGAAAATTAACATATCTCAATATATACACACAGACAGAACCCTAATATCAATGTTCTGAAGTTCAAAAAAATAATTATATGCAGTCTTAAATCAAATGATGTTCATCCAAATTTCAGTAATTTCAGCATATTTATCCCAATTTTAGAAAAATAGAATTCCAAATTCCACAACAACATCAAGTCCAATAGCATGCCCAATTTCAGCAGAATGACCAAGTACAAAAAAAATTCACTCTGACAACAATATCAACAACTTAAAATAGGAAACAAATATTAGCAATTCAGTAATCTCAAATTCTTAAACAAGTCCTAAAAATTTAGTTAAAATATACATTATCCAAATTTTAGTTAAAATTATCACATTAAAACCAATATATATTAACCCTAAAAATTAAAATTGAGAATTTCAGTACCTTGAGAGTTCGTCGAAATTATAGTAGGATTGAGGAGGAGGATGAGCCGCCAGAATCGCAAGAGGAGGAAGGAGGAGCCGCTGCCGGAATGAAAGGAGGAGCCGCCGTCGGCAAGGGCTGACGGGTGAGATCGGCCGGGAGGGGGTGCCGACTGTGGTGGTGGGGGAGATGAGAACTGTGAGGAGAGAGAGAGAGAGAGAGGAACATGAGAGTTGTGAGGAGAGAAAGAGGGAAATGAGAGCTGTGAGGAGAGAGATGGAAATGAAAACTGGATGAGGCGGCTGGAAGAAGACGAAACTAATTAGGTTTATTAGTTACTTCCGACGAAATATCCGTCGGACTTATGTCCCACGGAATTAACTATCATTCCGTCGAAGTTAGTGTTCGCACTCGTAGGAAACTTGGCGCCAACGAGGGTATTCTACTTCCGACTGAATTCCGTCGATATTAGATTATTTTCGAGGAACCTATCTTCGACGGAATAGTCCATCGTAACTAGACCTATTTCGACATATTTAAATTCGTCGAGAATAATTTCGTCAAACTAAAGGGTTTTTCTTGTAATGGATTAAAATATTATTAAATGATTAATAATATCATTTAATGATTAGAATCTTATTAAAATTATTTAAGGATTAAAATATTATTAAATGATTAATAATATCATTTAAGGAATAAAATATTATTAAATGAGTAATAATATTAGTAAGTGATTAAAATATTATTAAAGGATTGTTAGTTGATTTCACAATCAAAACATACGTGCAAGTATACACGGTCAACAAGTAATAAAGTGAAAGTAGAATATCGTTCCCACGGGAATTATTTAATAAAAATTACCAAGTACTAACTCTTAACAAAATCAATTTATTTAAACAATTGATTTAAGATTTTTGAATTAAAATAATTAATACAACTAAATCCTAATTATCACTAGTTTAGAATCAGATTATCGAGATTTAAGATTATAACTTTACTTATTGCTTCACTTAGATCAATACACTTCTTATTAATTATGCTCACTATTATGGACTGTTAATTAGGAACTCATTAGTATTTATAACCACCGTCAGATGCATTACAAACATATCAATCCAAATCCACAATTGATAGAATTGAATCAAACACCCTAATTAACAAATTCACTATATTCCTATGTGAATTACAATTAAAAAGGATTTAAAGCACAGGTTCCCTATCAGATTACATGCGACGTAAAGGCATATCCCTATACTAAACAAAAATCATGAATTCCAATACCATGCAGAAAACACAATCACATACTATTATGATCAGATCTAAATCTATATTTCATCTCCCGAATTCATATAGATTATCATGGTAATTGTTAGATAGATAATTAAACAATTATACGCAATCATAATAGACAATCCATAGAATAGATCACAGTAATTAACAGAGAAGCATGCTAAAATAAGTTATGCAATAAGATCTGTTGCAACCTTAAACTAGAATTTAGTCCATTGTTATTGAATTAAAGTCTAAAATCCACAACTGAATAAACATTAAAAGATAAGAATAGAAGTAGAGTAGAGAATAAAATCTGTTGTCTGCAAATCTGATGCTCCCCTCTTGCTCCGGCTCTTGATCTTCAATGATCTCCAAGTTGCTTTAATCTCCAACAATCTAATATAAACTAGGGTTTATGTTCTAATCTAATGGATTGTTTTATCTAATCTAATATTTCTCATCCCCCTATTTTATGCCTTACGTCATGTATTTATAGGCTACAAGTCCAATTTCTAGCTTAGGAGGAAACCCAATCCAATTTGGAGTAAAAAAAGTATCAAAATTCACCCCAAAACTCGTCCTAACTTGATCTGACCTGACCCCAGAGCCCCGGTGCTGCTCATGGCACTGGAAATATGCCTCCTAGCACCCCAGCCCTGAAAATATACTAAAAATGGGTGCCCCGACACTGAGATCTTTTTGGAAATTTTCTACTCTTGCGTCTTTTGGGAAAATAGCCATAACTTCTTCGTCTGAACTCCAATTTTGATTATTTAAGATGTTCCGGAAAGGGGAGACGTAGATCTACAACTTTCATTCTTTGAGTTTTTCGAAATAAAAGCTTGAGCAATGCTAAAATCGGACCTGAAGTGGCTGTTATATAAATGGCAAGCCAAAAATGCGAATCTAGCAACCCCAAACGTCGATCCAAGTAACTTTTGTCCCAAATCCTACAAAACAATGTAAAACATACTTGAATAAATATAAACACTTAAAAACTTCCAAAATATTAAGCTCAAATGCACTCAATTCATGGATATAAAACTCATTCATCATATACCCCTAAACTTAAACCTTTGTTTGTCCTCAAGCAAAAACACAAAAGAACTAAAAATAAACAACCTAACTCAACTATATGAATGCATATGCATGATCTACTTCCTAATATACCTACGAACCCAGTAATAAATCAGTATGATATATAGCAACAGGCCTCAAAGTACCAATGATACTCAAACAATATATCCAATCAAGTCAAAGTCCATAACTCGAATCAGTTAGTAAATACAAACCTTTCATCACCCATGTTGTGCGTGTGTACTTGTTAACCATTCTAACCAACCACAGTTCAAGATAATCACATAACAAACTTCTTAGAAGGAAAATTTTAGTTCCAATTCAATTACTTTTGTTAACATGACAACTCCGATTAAAACTAAGCAATTACCGAGTCTAAGGGTAAATACAGAATTTATGTCTACCTTTATTCAACCACGAGGGTATTTTTGCTCTTTCTCGTGTTTTATTCATTTTTTTATTTTTCTCATGGTTGTGTAATGTCTAATTCCCTTAGGCTTTTCAGTGCTACCTTAGCGAGCTTTCAACCAACGACTCCCAAATCGTTCAGGCTTTAGGGCGCTAGGTGTAGAGACATCCCCTCGGCATACTTACTCAAGTAACAAAGGCCACAAAACTAGACTAGCCACGGTGTTTATTCATTTTTTCTGGATTTTCTATTTTTTTTTCTTTCAACATTTTTCTCTTTTTTTTCTTTTTTTTTGATATATATATACCCTATAGATTCCCCCAAACTCAATCTTTTACGTCATTCCAACCTTTACTGCTAGTTCACTAATTTCCTTAAATTTTAACCAAGATTTTCCCTCAGAAACAAATTATGAAACCCTTAAACCAAGTGGATTAAAATAGTTAAACTTTAAGTGCTAACTAATTACATAAGTTTCAGACAGGCTCATATTATCATCATGATTAAAATTAGAACTCATCATTAATTATCAACATTGTTCAAGTTAACATGCAAAACCAATCTTATCATAGGCTGAGCTAAGACCACACCAACCGATCATACAGATTCATGAAAAAAAATACAATTATACTACATGAACACATACTAATGCAACACACATATTAATGTGAAATTAACTACCATGTATTATATGCACACTAAATGCAAATAACGAGCTACAATGCAAATAACTAACTATATGCAATACGACACTAAAATGCCCCCAAACTTAAACTAGACATTGTCCTCAATGGCTGAAATAGAAAAAAGTAAAGCAAAGGACTTCTCTGAAAATATAGCAATCTTTTACTTTGTCCACTAAGTTTAGAGAATTTGCTAGGCACATGGAACAAATTGGGCACCTCACTTGAATTTGACTTGAATAACCTGTAAACCATGATAGAAACAATTTTATTAAATCCTAAATAAATGAAAACTCAAAGCTACTAATATAAAACCTAATAAAAACTAAAACTAAAAATTAAACTTGGGTTGCCTCCCAATAAGCGCTTGGTTTATAGTCTCAGCTTGACTTCTTGAATGTCTTCTATCCAATTTTCCTTCGAAAATTGAGGAATCCTCCATCCATCAGTAGCATAAAATCTGAGTAAAATTGATCTTGATGAGTATGGCTCCATGAAAAATCTGAGTAATACCCCCAATCCTGATGATAGTTGTTGCGATAGACATAATTGTTGGGGTAATCACAACCATATTGTACCGGCTCAAAATTGATGGCGCATTGATAACTCAGATGATTTCCAGCACAATAATCACAAGTAATCACAAGTTTAGAATCAAATTATCGAGATTTAAGATTATAACTTTACTTATTGCTTCACTTAGATCAACACACTTCTTATTAATTATGCTCACTATTCTAGACTGTTAATCAGGAACTCATTAGTATTTATAACCACCGTCAGATGTATTACAAACATATCAATTCAAATCCACAATTGATAGAATTTAATCAAACCCTAATTAACTAATTCACTATATTCTTATGTGAATTACAATTAAAAAGGATTTAAAGCACAGGTTCCCTATCAGATTACATGCAGCGTAAAGGCATATCCCTATCCTAAACACAAATCATGAATTCTAACACCATGCAGAAAGCACAATCACATACTATTATGATCAGATCTAAATCTATATTTCATCTCCCAAATTCATATAAATTATCATGGTAATTGTTAGCTAGACAATTAAACAATTATACGCAATCATAATAGACAATCCATATAATAGATCACAGTAATTAACAGAGAAGCATACTAAAATAAGCTATATAATAAGATCTGTTGCAACCTTAAACAATAATTTAGTCCATTGTTATTGAATTAAAGTCTAGAATTCACAATTGAATAAACATTAAAAGACAAGAATAGAAGTAGAGTAGAGAATAAAATATGTTGTCTGCAAA
Source organism: Panax quinquefolius (assembly GCA_020205615.1). Taxonomy (NCBI): domain Eukaryota; kingdom Viridiplantae; phylum Streptophyta; class Magnoliopsida; order Apiales; family Araliaceae; genus Panax; species Panax quinquefolius. Next base: position 80,253,218 of record CM035173.1, on the reverse strand, counting down.
TTTGATGCTCCCCTCTTGCTCCTGCTCTTGATCTTCAAGTTGCTTTAATCTCCAAATCCAATATAAACTAGGGTTTATGTTCTAATCTAATGCATTGTTTTATCTATTCTAATCTTTCTCATCCCCCTATTTTATGCCTTACATCATGTATTTATAGGCTACAAGTCCAATTTTTAGCTTAGGAGGAAACCCAATTCAATTTGAAGTCAAAAAAGTATCAAAATGCATCCCAAAACTCGTTCCAACTTGATCTGGCCCGACCTCAATGCCCTGGAGCTGCTCATGGCGCTGGAAATCTGCCTCCTAGCGCCCCGGCGCTAGGCTCTTTTTGGAAATTTTCTACTCTGTCGTCCTTTGGGAAAATGGTCATAACTTCTTCGTCCGAACTCCGATTTCAATGATTCAAGATGTTCCGGAAAGAAGAGACGTAGATCTACAACTTTAATTCTTTGAGTGTTTCAAAATAAGGGCTGGAGAAATGCTGAAATTGGCCCTGAAGTGGATGCTATTTAATAGCAAGCCAAAAATGTGAATTTATCAACCCCAAACATCGATCCAAGTAACTTTTGTCCCAAGTCCTACAAAACAACGTAAAACATGCATGAATAAATACAAACACTTAAAAACTTCCAAAAGATTAAGCTCAAATGGACTTAATTCATGGGTATAAAACTCATTCATCAAGGATTAATAATATTTATAAATGATTAAGATATTACAAAAGAGTTATTAAAATATTATTAAATGATTAATAATATTATTAATTGAATAAGATATTATTAAGTTAAGAAGTGAATAGAATATTATTAAATGATTAATAATATTAGATGGGAGTTTAAGATAATGATTAAATATTATCAAAAGATGATAATATTACTAAATAATTTAAGGTATTATGTAATGATTGTTTATGTGACTAAATGTTAGAAAAAGATTAGTAGTATTATGAGGCATGATGAGTTATGCTAATTGATATATCATTCTTATTAATGATAGGTCTTTCATAAGAAGTTAAATTAAATTGTGTAGCTATAATCAGCAAACGAGACAAGTTCCCTAACTCAAATACGAGTTATTATGTTTCAAGTATGCTAGTGGATTAATTATTGACAATTATTCCATATCTATTATTATTGATATTCGCACTTAATGCAAGTTTCTTGAATTTTCTAATATATTATCATGTACAAATTATCACCTTGTGCAAATTTTTATCTCTTGTATAAACTTTATGATATGCAAATCCCTTAATTTCCTTTGATTGTCTAACCTTGAAAAATTGATTATTGTGTGCAAGTTCATATGTTATTTTAACTTTGTTCTTATAATTATTCCACGATGTTTGAAAATTCTAAATTTGTTCAATGTTCATATGTTGATTAAATCTTATAAATTATTAATTATTTAATAATATTTTATTCATTTAAAATTTAATAATATTTCATTCATTTACAAATATTATTAACCACTTAATAATATTTTAATCACCTTAATCATTTAATAATATCTTAATCATTTATAAATATTATTATTCGCTACTAATATTTTAATCTCCATCTAATATTATTAATCAATTAATAATATTTTAATCATTCTTAAATATTCTATGATTATGATTCCTTTATATTTTGTTTTATTGCATTTTTCATGTGTATATGAACTTATTAAGGTGTTTATTGATTTCAGGAGTAATTAGAGCTCAAACGAGGAAAAAGGGGAGATTGCAGAGCTTTTAATGCTAAGTTGGATGCATGGTCTTGGCTTTGGACTTGGATTTTATTATAGCTATTCCTTAGCTTTCCGGAAAATATTTAATCGTCCCAATCGGAATTCATATGAAAAAGTTATAACCTTTTTACCAAACGTATGTTGAACCTCAAAGTTTGAAAGTTGTAATTTACATAATAGTCACTTGGAGCCCAATTTTGACCTTGATTCAGCCAGAATATGTAAATTCTCAAAGAATAAAATTTGTAGATGTCGTCGAGATCTTCGAATTGATAGGTAGCAGGCCTCATAAATCCTCCCAGATCAAAAGTTATGTTCATTTTACCAAAAGACTTCATAGCAGGAAATGAAAATTCGCCCCAGTGAATTTGAGCAGAAAATTGAGAAATCTTGGATTTTTGGAAGTTTTTAAAGGCAAATTTTGGCAGGTTTCTACATGGAATGGGATTGATATTTCTATTAGAATTAGGATATCTTTTAGATTGAGATTTTTTTTTCAAATTGGATTCTATTTCTTTATGTAAACTAGAGTATGATTTGTAATTCCTTTTAGGATTTGGATTTCTAGTTCTCATAGGATTTAAGACTTGTCTAACACTATAAATAGATGTAATAGTCAGGGTATTATTCATTTTATCATCTATTATCATCTCTCATCTACATCATTGAAGTGCAGACTTGGAAGACATGAGCTAAGTTATTTATAGTCAGTTCTAAGGGATGTTAAACCTTATTTATAATTAATGGTTAATTGAGTATTCATTATTTATTATTTCTCACATGAAATTCATTCTTCATTCACTGGTTTAACTAATTTGATTTTTGCAGGATCTATAATAATTGATCTATTTATAGGAAATTATAGTTTCAATAATTGCACATTTTGGGGCTCAAAATATTAAAGTATAATACCTTCCTCTTTTTCTTCATTTTTAATTTAGTCCTGCAAGTATTATCAAACTTGCACCACCTCCCCTAATAGTAAATCATGTGAATAAATAGTAAATCATGTGACTCAATAGTTCTAATCATGTGAAAAAAATAATTACAGTATAGTACATTCATCTATACCTCCATTTTTAATTTAGTCATGCAAGTATTATCAATCTTGCACCAAATCCCCTAATAGTAAATGAATGTGACTCAGTAGTACACACATGTGAACACATAGTTATAAACATGTGAATCAATAGCAATTAATTGCTCATTTATCCGGTTAATTACCCGATTGGTCAATATAACCCCAGACATCAATTATTATCGAAATAAATGTCGATTTCCACTAACACTAATAATTCCAACACAATGGAACTATCAATTTCATCTTTAATCAGCACGAACTTATTCATCATTAATATTATAACTCACAATATTTAACAACCAATGTCGTTCCGGAAAGAGGGGCTTTCGATAAGGATTTCTCCTTATTGGCGTGCAATTAGGTGACCAAACCTCTCCTTGACAGAACTTCTAGACATTGTCAATATTGCAAATAATGATATGAATAACTTTGTGGTCTCAATTATTGATTTAATAATATGACATATTATGTAGATGATACTGTGACAATAATTGAATCAATAATATGAGAGATATGATGCAACCATTACTGTAGCAATAATTAAGTATAACTGAGTGATTTCTCACGTAAGTATCAATAATTAATACTGTGTGCTACTATGCAACCACACGTATTACTGTACTTTTACTACCGGTTATTTTATGACAACTTGCTTACTTTGAAAAATTTTCACATATCACCCTTAACTTTAAACTTTTATCAATTTAACTATTTACCAAAATAGAAAAATTGAATACTTTTATCTCATAAAATTTTGCCCTCAAAATTTACGTACCTGGTAGTTCAAAGAGATGAGAATACCTTGATTTCTTTTCGGATTGTACCTTTCCGGTTATTTCCTCTCTATCATGATTTTTCCATTTCTCATCTCCTGTATTTCAGATATCATTCTAAAATATAGTTTCAAAATAAGGGTTAATTGACATGCCACATATTATCCCTATACTCTGATCGACCAATTAAATACCAAATAACTTAGGTAGGTCATAGTAGCGAAGGAATTACCTGTCTCTCCCCTCCTAGTTCTAGTCTCACATCTCAGCCAGGGATCATATCCATAAGCTTTGATACCAACTGTGACGCCCCCAAAATAGGTATACATCACCCATCTTGGGTCGCCAAAAACATGATACAGAACTGAACTACAAACTTCTTTTATGCAACTGTCGTGCAAAATACGACAAAACATAGCTAAGAGTTTAAACACGAATATTGTCTTCTAGACAATATCCACACTCAATGGAGTTCTCATTATAATTATTATCACACTATTTTATAAAAATAGTGAGGACTACTATAGCCACCATCTCGGACTATCACTCCATTCCCCGACTCGTCCCAACTATATTCTCATTTCCTAAAGAGAACAATGAAAGAAAGGGTGAGCTCAACTAGCCCAGTAAGAAATATTATGACTAAGATAATGAAGAATAACTTATCCTTAGCCTTCAGCAGTATACAACTGATAGAATACAATAGACAATAAGTATTAGATCAACAACTACAGCGAAATAAGCAATCCATTAGAAGAGTCAAGTAGAGCATGATATCTACTATCTTCTATGATTTAAAAAGTTTTTCATCAACTTTATCGTTGTAATACTCATCAACGGTTCTTTATTATACCCAAGACAAATAGAACTTTCATCACCTGTCTTCATCTGAACCACCAAAGATGTTAGTTAAATTCACAATTCATGTTTATAATAATGTGAATCAACAATTTCTTCTTGCCACAAAGGCTTAAAAGAACATTTACTCAATATCATTACCCCAAAGGCTAAAGATATTCAAATGTAATAACAATGATCATACCAATCAGTTGTCTATCTTTGCACTACTGGCCAAAGATATTCAACTATAAAACCAATGGTTATGATCATACCAATCAATTGTTTGTCAGTGCACTACGACCAAAGACATTCAACTGTTAACTAATGGTCATGATCCTGCCAATCACATCATCGAATTTTCCCTGCACTACGACCAAGGATAATCATTAGTATCATAAGCGGTCATGATCATGTCATACACCTGTCCATCTTTGCACTACGGGTCAAAGCTATCAATTAACATTTCATCTTTGCACTACGACCAAAGATATTAATCAACAGTTCATCTTAGCACGTAAGCCAAAGATATACTACTATAAAACCAATAATCAATAGTCCATCTTTGCACGTAAGCCAAAGATATACAACTGTAAAACCAATAATCAACAGTCCATCTTTGCACGTAAGCCAAAGATATACAACTATAAAACCAATAATCAAGAATTCGTCTTTGCACGTAAGCCAAAGATATACAACTATAAAACCAATAATCAATAATTCGTCTTTGCATGTAAGCCAAAGATATACAACTATAAAATCAATAATAAACAATTCGTCTTTGCACGTAAGCCAAAGATATACAACTGTAAAACCAATAATCAACAGTCCATCTATGCACGTAAGCTAAAGATAACTTTCATCACAATATAAGCATGAGGATGATGACAATGATATAAGCATTAATCAAACGAAATCAAGGATAAATATTAAAGCCTTTAAATTTATCCAGAGTTTAAAAATATCCAAATTGTCAATATGATACTGCTTTGTGGAGTAAAATTCAAGAATAATATTCATGTACCAAAAATAATTTGGACAGAAAAGAAATATATTTTTTGGGTGAATAGTACCCCGTGAATAGTACTTCGGAAATAGTACCCCGTGAATAGTATCCCGACACGAAAAGTGTCCCGAATACCCGAGTGAATGATACTAGAGTAAATAGTAATCGAGTGAATAGTAACCCATGAATAGTAACTCGTGAATAGTACTCTGGCACAAAAAGTGCCCTAAATACCTGAGTGAATAATACTAGAGTGAATAGTAACCGGGTGAATAGTAACCCATGAATAGTAACTCGTAAAAAAATTCCAAAAAAATGATATTCTATGACGAGTACAAAAGAAATGATATCTCATACGAGTATAATAGAATATACGAAACTGCAAATGGATTTTCACCCGCCATGCGGTAATCCACGTGGATGAGATCATTTCCACAAGTTAATAAAGAATGAATATGAAGGATCATTCACCACACATGTAAATCCACATAGACAAGTTATTCCAATGTAATAATAAAGAATGGAATAACGTAAGAATTCACCGAGGCATGTCATGTATAGAGCGCTGCATGTGTTATTCCAATGAATAATAAATAATAGAACCGGTCAAATGCGTAATCCGCATGCATGACGGGATATTCCAACAGAATAATAAAGAATGGAACCAGGTCATGCGTAATCCGCACAGACAGGATATTCCAACATAATAATAAAGAATGGAATAACAGAAGAATTTCACCATGTATGCGGTACTTTGCATAGACAGGTTATTCCAACATAATAATAAAGAATAGAATAACAACTCTTACGAGTATTGAAAGAAAATAACTCTCTTCATAAATACGAAAGAATAATACCCCTTACCTCAAAATAAGATTGGATACTGGAATAGTGAGGTAGAAGACTTCTCTTCTTTTTTCTCTCTAAAATTTCTCTCTATAATAATTGCTCTATAGCTTTAGTGAATTGGTGAGAAATGAAGGAAGAATGAGCTTTTATTTATAGGAAAATATAGTTTAAATAATTGCACATTTTGGGGCTCGAAATATTATAATATAATACATTCCTCTTTTTCTTCATTTTTAATTTAGTCCTGCAAGTATTATCAAACTTGCACCACCTCCCCTAATAGTAAATTATGTGAATAAATAGTAAATCATGTGACTCAATAGTTCTAATCATGTGAAAAAAATAATAACAGTATAATACCTTCATCTATATCTCTATTTTTAATTTAGTCATGCAAGTATTATCAATCTTGCTCCAACTCCCCTAATAGTAAATGAATGTGACTCAATAGTACACACATGTGAACACATAGTTATAAGCATGTGAATCAATAGCAATTAATTACTCATTTATCCGGTTAATTACCCGATTGGTCAATATAACCCCCAGACATCAATTATTATCGAAATAAATATCGATTTCCACTACCACTAATAATTCTAACACAATGGAACTATCAATTTCGTCTTTAATCAACACGAACTTATTCATCATTAATATTATAACTCACAATATTTAACAACCAGGTCGTTCCCAGGAAAGAGGGGGCTTTCCGATAAGGATTTCTCCTTATTGGCGCGCAATTAGGTGACCAAACCTCTCCTTAACAGAACTTCTAGACATTGTCAATATTGCAAATAATAATATGAATAACTTTATCGTCTCAATTATTGATCTAATAATATAACATATTATGCAGATGATACTGTGACAACAATTGAATCAATAATATGAGAGATATGATGCAGCAATTACTGTAGCACTAATTGAGTATAACTGAGTGATTTCTCACGTAAGTATCAATAATTAATACCGTGTGCTACTATGCAACCACACGTATTACTGTACTTTTACTACCGGTTATTTTATGACAACTTGCTTACTTTGAAAAAATTTCACATATCACCCTTAACTTTAAACTTTTATCAATTTAACTATTTACCAAAATAGAAAAATTGAATACTTTTATTTCATAAAATTCGGGATCTCACAACATAGTTTTATCTTGACTCTCATGTCTTTGCCTTAATTCATTTTATTGGCTTATCTTTTTATTTTTTAATTATTACATTCTTCCTCTCTTACAAGGATCTATGTCAGAATCACTATTCATGTAACGTTCTAGTTTAGTTCACTACTAAACTCTTATGAAATTTCTCTCATCGATTAATTTTGTCAAATTACCTTAACATGTGTATTAGTTTACTACATATTTCATTTATTTTTTTCTTATCCAATTCATGGACAACATCTATTTAGCCTAAGTCTCCTTTGACTTGCTTCGGCTCACGACTACCTGTTTATTCTCAGGTATTAATATCATTAATATTTTTATCATTCACCTGCAATTCTCATTACCTTCTTTCAGTTATTAAACCATATAGGTTTTTCTTAAAAAAAATTAATCATTCATCTATTTCCAATCTAAGTTTTATTCTTTAAATCTTTATTTATTTATTCGAGATAAGTCTCAAAATTTTCGAGTTATCACAAATCGAATATGAGACTAACTACTTAACTTGTTCTATTAGGAAAAATTAAAAATAAATTACAATTATCCACACAATATATATATATATATATATATATATATATATATATATATATATATTAAAGTGGAGAGAAACAACTTAACTCTTCAACTTTCTTTGGGTTCATAGTAAATTAGTACTAAAATAAATGCTAAATCAAAATAATTTAATAACATAAAATGATAAATTGGAATAATTAGTAGATTATGATAATAATTAACTTAATCTTATTAAATGCTAATTTGGAATGAAAATGGTACCAAAACATGCAGGTACCAAAATCTAGTGAGATTTTATATTCTTTAGTAGATGTGTACTTTTATACAAACTCCTATTAAATATGGAAACCATAATAAGAATTTCATTTATAAAACTTGTAAATATTAAAATTTTAATTTTTCCTTTATATTTAGGATAGTGATATATGTACACTTAAACTTGATTCTTACACATATTTATATATCAAAGAGATTAAATTATCCTTAATTAATGAAAAGTTAATTAATATATCCATCACTTACCCATTTTAGCCTTAAAATTAAAATTACTCTTAAATTACAAAAAAAAAAAAATGGTAATTCGGGTTTTGTTCAAGGAAATTCACATTTTGATTTAAAAAATCAATTTGCAAATATTAAAATTTAATATAAATTGATTTGAATTTCATATAAATTTATAATTGGATTTTCTTAAAGATAATTTGCAATGTCTAAAATTTTATTATCTAAATAATTTCCTATTTTCTTTGAGTTTTAAATTCCTATTTTTTTTAAAAGATATTATATGTGTTCAAATCTTTAATTTAATTTTTTAATAAATTCTATTATAAAATATATCAATTTAAAAAGAATTTTAATTAAGAAGATAATTGGATTACTATAGTAGTCCAATTTCACATAGGGTCATTAACACTAATATACAACAACTAGAAAGTAATTACAAAAACAAAACATCCACAAAATAATTACAAAAATAACGCAACACAATATTACGTTGCTAAAATTACGGTCATTAACTCCCTACACGTCGATTCTGACTTTTATATTTCCAACCAAATAGATCAACAATTCACGCTAATGAAGAAAACAAGCAACTTTGAGATCCGAAAAAAAGCGAACAACGACGGATCGGAGAAGACGACTTCTCAATGGCGTCGATCAACTCTGAGATCGGATAATATCGAAGAAGATCAACAGTAACTTCAAGATCAACATCAACTTCAAGATCAACAGCAACTTCAAGATCAACAACAACTTCAAGATCAGTAACCAGCCTCGATCTGTAACAAATTTGATTGTTGATTGTTGATTGTTGATTGATTCGTTATAGATTTGTATACTGAGGCATTTGAGTTTAAAGTTTATATGCATATAGTTACCCCGTGGTTACTATATACTCGTATATTGGTTACCTTTCTTAAATTTTTCGCTCTTTAATTGGTCACAAAGTCAGTATACTGAATGTTTTGATTTCAAAATGCATGTAAAAATATATTTTATATTCTGGTTACTAAGTACACATAAATTGATTACTGTTTATTATTGTTTTGGTTACTGTATAATGTTTATTTGGTTGCTGTATACTTTAAATGTATATTCTACTGATATTTTTTATATTGATGGTTACTTATTAAATACATTGGTTACCTTCTTGCAATTGTTGGATCTTTAAGTACATATTGATGTTTTTTATATTCTGGTTACTAAATAGATATATGTTGGTTACTGTCTAATCTAAATTTGGTTACTGTATAATGTTATCAAGTTTGGAGTGTCGGATTTTGGTATTTTTGGAGCCTAATTTCATTGGAAATGGATCAATGATCAAAAATCATGAGCTTCGCTGGTGAACTGCATGGGTTTTTGGTCAAATTCCATCATTTAGGCCCTCAAAATTGCATGTAAAAAATTGGTTTATTTTCTGGTTACTAAGATTATGTAGTTTGCTTACTGTCTAATATTGATTTGGTTACTTTATAATGTTTATTCAGTTGTCATACAATGGAGACTGACAATAACCAATACAACAAATTTAATTGTTTACAGAAAAATATATAATTGTTTAATGTTAGTAACCATTAACCACATGGTTGGTAACATTTTTGATGGTGTACAGTAACCAAAATTGATGTTGATTAACAAAGTCAGTATACTGACTGTTTTGATAACAAAGTCAAAACAAAATCAGTATACTGACTGTTTTGATAGCAAAATGCATGAAAAAATATGTTTTATATTTTGGTTACTAAGTACATAGAAATTGGTTACTGATTATTATTAATTTGGTTACTGTATAATATTTATTTGGTTGCTGTATACTTTAAATGTATATTTATTTGTCTTCATGGATTTACTTTTTCAACATTTTTAATTGGTTTATTTATTTATTTAAATTTATTTTTGGATCATTGAATTTGTCGTTTGAGTTCTGGAACTTAGGGAGTTATACAGTCTGATAAGTTGAGTCATCACTTTAATTATTTGAGTGTGACCTTGAATTTCAGTAAGTTCTTACAGTGTATGCTATTTAATTGTTTTTCCTTCTCAAAAGGCAGATCGAAACATTTGGTTTTGGTAATATTTTTAATAGCAATAGCATTATTATAGTTTGCTTTTTATAGTTTGCTATTAATAACAATAGTTTACAATGGATATCCATGCTGACTTGAAAGCAAACTATAAAAAGTACATCAAAATACACTTTTAAGGAAGTGGGTCAATCGTGAATAACAAGGAGTTCTAATTATAAAGAATATAATACAGATGCACCTACTAAAAAATACTGTGCTATTAATGAGAATCCACCACTTTTACATTTTGTCAAGTGCTCTTTCAACCAACTCATCTAATAGAAGGGGTTTTGTAGTATCATATTGCTAAAATAATATCCTTTCATATTTATTATTTCTCTTACATTTTGAGCTCTACTTATTGCTCTTGATAGACATAGGATTTCAGATATAGTTGAAATTCTATTTTGTAACTTGTAACTTTGATGATTTCATGTGTACAGTGCCCTTGATTGCATATATACCCAATAGTATCGGTTGTTGATATCACAATTGATGGAGATAATGAACAATATGAAGAAAATCATGAAGGAGAGCAAGATGCACTGCAATGGGACCCTCAAGGCGTACAATATATGAAAAATCTACGTGACCAAATTGCTCGTGAACTATAAAGTGACTCACTAAAGTTAATGTAATTTTATTATTATGTTGACATGTTTGTTTAACTCGTTACATTTCTTATTTTCTATGAAACTTGGGTTTAAATTGTTTGAATTATTCAATACTTTGCTTGATAATTTATTTGAATTATTTATTTTTATTTGTTATACAATGAATATTGTATTTATTTTTTTTAAATATGTCCAGACAAAATTATGTACTTGTTCAGCATAGTTTAGAGGGGTAAAATAATAAAATACTGTTATTCAGACATATCAATTATCAAACATTTTTTTCATTCAGATTCAAATTCATTCAATTTTTATCAAACAGCCCCTAAGAGTATACATATTTACACTCATTTGCCGATATAAAGTTATTCATCGAAGCCAACCCAACCCAACCCGCCCCCGCTTCCGCTCCGTTTACAGTTTACCAGATTATTTATCTTTTTCCCAAATTAAATTTTTTTTATTTTTTTATATTATTTTGTACAACTATTTTAATTTCAAAATCAAATAACGTGTAATATTTCTGTTATTAGCAAAATATTATATTACAAATGTTATAAATTAAAAATGAAATAATCTAAATAAGTACATAATTATATATATATATAGGGAAAAATGTATGTACACAAATTTATGTATTACACGATGGAGGTTATGGCGACGGTTTTTTATTATAAGCGGCGGTTTCACCCGTCGTATAAGCTATTCTAGGCTATGACGGTTTACCATCGCTATAGCCCAAAAATCTATCGTCATAGCCTCTTGTGTAATATGTATGTATATATACATATAATATATATATATATATATATAGAGAGAGAGAGAGTCCTGGATCCGGTCCAGGACTCCATTTTGTTAAAATACGAGACCTTTTTTTTGTTTTTTTAGAACAACTAAAAAAAAAATTATGGAACAATTTTTACATGTCTGATGTTTTGAGTGTGATTTGGATACGTATAACAAAACATGTATGCATGCAGTGCATGCAGACATGTTTTTTTATATATATCCAAATCACACTCAAAACACTGTATTATGTAAAAATTCAAGTTCCATAAAATATTAAATTTTTTTTTAGTTGTTTAAAACAAAACAAAACAGGTTCGGATTTTCTCCCGTCCGGGAGTCCGGACCTGATCAAATTTCTATATATATATATATATATATATATATATAATCGGGTTGGGGGCAAGGGTGAGAGGGTACATCTCATACCCAACCCTAACCTTGTTGGGTTTTTAAAATTAGGTCACATTAAGATTGGTATCGGACGAGCCCCGTTAGATTCAAGAAAATTTGACAGGCAGATTGTAAATGAACGGACATAAATAAACAGATACAAATTGCCCATTTATATGTCATTTAATTCTCATACTCAATATTTTCTCTCATCATCTTGTTTATCTCATTAAAATTTTATCACTTTCTACACATTTCCTCTCTCTAAAATTGCATATCATTTTTTATTTCTAAATAATTTTCACTAATTTTCTCTCTTATTATCTTGTTCTCTCTCTAAAAAAATTAATGTATGCTGTAATTGAGTATTGTCTCTAAAAGGTCACATATACAGTGCACAATAGTTAGTCAAACTAGATACAAACCCGCGCTTTGCGGCGGGATTAATCATTTTGTTAATAATAAATTTATACATGCAATTAATAAATTAAAATATAATAAGAAGATGGTAGATTGTTGTGCGATTATCAAATTTTAATAGCATATGTTATATAGTGTTGCATAAAAAATTTATGTGTAAATACATATCCAAGTATATAATTAATCTGATCACTAAACCCCAGAACATTACATAACAGTTGTGTTTGTGTGTGTGTGTGTGTGTGTGTGTGTATATATATATATATATATATATATATATATATATATTAATGTCTTGATAAAAATGTTTATAATGTAACCAATATGGTGAAAAATGGATAACTCTTTCATTCTAAAGCACTAACATATATTTAGAAAGTGTCATGCACAATGCCATCGAATTGTTATATTGATATGATTGCTAGTGGTATATTTGAAGTCTGTTACACATTACACAAATCTCACCAAGCCTCAAATATCTGACACATGTACTTGATGCATTTTGAAGAGTCCATGTCTCGTATACGCTAATTACTTGCACCAGAATTCTAACATCCAGACAAAAGAGAAAACAACGAAAGAATGTCTCAGTTTCGGTCCTCAGACATAAAGGGAAAGCACATGTTACATGCGAAAACTGAAAAGCACGAGAATTAATAATTATGTTGGATCTTCATGTCAAACAAACACCATGTCCAAAAACATAGCAGTATAGCACCGTGTCATACATAACACAATGATATAGTTAAAGAACGAATACATACCTCATTAGTTTTTTTTTATCAATTTTTGACAATTGTATAGGCACTCAGAGTATTACCATAATACAAAAAAAATATATTAATGATGATGAAAATGATTTATCGGATGCTAGTACTTAACAAATCATGCAAAGCCACAATCTATATAATAGAATGCAATAAATGAAGAAGCCATAAATATAAACATCGTGGGATATAGTTCACAAAATGAAGCTATATCCCTCCCATCAATGCAATCATCCCATAATCCCGAAGGTCTTAATATAACTCCTTTGCACTTTCAACAGTATTTAGAAATTGTAGGGCGCAAAATTTTGTTGTGCTAAGCAGAATAAAATCCATGATGCACCTGAAATAATGCAAGAAGCATGCCAACAAAAATTTAACTCTACCAAGAACTGCATACACCAAATTCATTGTCACATTACCATTGAACCATAGGTACCAGGATTATCACATTTAAGCTTCTTCCAGTTTAGGTCTTCATTCCAGTTATATTTATTGAATGTGCAATTTATTCACACAAACAAAAATTAGCACTTAAATGATCTTTTTAACAGTCGTTGCAATCTTATAAATATTTGCGACAGGAATCTGGACAATAGTGAAATATAAGAATTTAGACATACTTAATAGTTGATTTCAACATTGCATAAACTATAAACCAAATAAATAATTATCTTTTCACAACTCTTTTATAGGAAATAGTATTGCCCGAGATAAAAAAAAGTCTCACACTTAGCAAAAAATTCATGTGTTTGTCGGATTGAAAACTAACAGAACATAAAAGAATTTAGCTTTTATATTAAATAAAAATGAAAAGAATTAGAGTAAAACACATATAAAATGGACTTACATAGAATTTCAAATACTGTCATCCAAAAAGTAAAAAACAAACTTATTATACTCTTATTTAAAAGTTTTTCAATGGTTATACATGAATATATATACACAGACAAAAAAATGAATATACATAAAAACTAAACAATTTTGTTGGGGGTAGTGTTGAGAGTTTGTCGATTTATTTTTGTCTTTGCAACTGGAATTTGGCTCGATCGAGATAGCTTTGTAAATGCAAATCATAGATTTACCTAAAAAGATTCAAATAGATTATAGTAAAAATTTCATGAGATATAATAATAAAATAATCAGGGTTTACACTAATAATGAGCAGCAAAAAGATAATAGCCAGAAACAGTCAAACCTTTATACATTAAATTGTGAAAAACTCTCTAGAAAACTACATTCTTTGTAGTATTGTATGTTTGTCCATCTTTGTCACAAATTAGTATTTTTACTCCACTCTTGCTTGTAACTCTTGATACTGCTACATACAATTGGTCATGGCTAAAAACCTGACGTGATGATCTGATCCAACATGTGAGAGAGATTGCCCCTGACTCTTATTAATTGTCATAAAAAAGAAAACAACCAAAGGAAATTGTCTTTGTTGGAATTTAAAAGGTAATCTAATGTTTGACGGTGTTAAGACCAAGCGAGGTATGAAAACTGTGTCCAAAATTGCTGACTGAAATTACTTTTGCTTCTATCAGATGTTTTCCCAATTGAGTTACTATTAATCTCGTGACATTGCACAAACCAAATCACTGATCTATATTTCGGAGCAACATTACAGGAATCCCAATCTTCAACGTTATCTTGTGGTTTGACATTCCAGAAGATGTAATGCTATTAAAAAATTATAGGGTGTAAATGCCTTCATAGCTGTTTGAGTTTTCATCAACCTTACATAGGACATCTTAGATATGGTATTTCATAACCTGGCCATAAATACATCACATATTCGTTCACCTTATTTATAGCATCAAGTGTAGGAGCAAGGATGGCTTGGTCTTGGAAATAAAAGTCATTGTCAAATTTTTTTCAATAAATTAGGATATGTGATATCAACAATTGCTGCAAGGGGATTGATCGGATATTTGATAAGAAAATTTGGATAAATAACGGAGAGTAATAATAATAGCTCAGTAATGATAATATCATAAAGTAGTGATTTTAGGAGATAATAATTAAATTAGAAAGTATAATATCGAATGTTTTTACATTACCAAAATAGTTTAGATTTGTAGTGATTTAGAGGGTTATACATTTAAAATATTAATTTGGGATTAAAAAAATTGTGATTTTAGTAGATAATAATTAATTTAGTAATGATAATATTAGAGCAGTTAACATTATTAGAAATGTTTTAGATGTATAGTGATTGAGGGGATTATAAAATCAAAATAATAATGTAAGATTAAAAAATCAAAACAATTTAAATTTATAGTGATTTAGGGATTATAAAATCAAAATATTAATTTGGGATTAAAAA
Source organism: Panax quinquefolius (assembly GCA_020205615.1). Classification (NCBI taxonomy): domain Eukaryota; kingdom Viridiplantae; phylum Streptophyta; class Magnoliopsida; order Apiales; family Araliaceae; genus Panax; species Panax quinquefolius. The sequence continues at coordinate 80,237,375 of CM035173.1, read as the reverse complement.
ATAGTGCTTTTAGGAGATAATAATTAAATTAGAAATGATAATATCGAATCAGTTGACATTACCAAAATAATTTAGATTTGTAGTGATTTAGTGGATTATAAATTTAAAATATTATTTTGGAATTAAAAAAGTAGTGATTTTAAAAGTTAATAATTAATTTAGTAATGATAATATTAGAGCAATTAACATTATCGTAAGCAGTTTTAGATTTTGTAGTAATTTAGGGATTATAAAATCAAAATAATAATAATAATATAAAAATCGTTTAGATTGAGAAAATAGTGATTTATGAGATTATAAAATAAACATAGTAAGTTATGATTGATATTATTTGTTATTTTAATATTGTTTTAAATGTTTTAAATCTGTATAATATTATGTTGTAATATAATTATAAATGGTATAATATTATGTTGTAATATAATTAAATTAGTAATGATAATATCCGCACAGCTTTAGATAGGTAGTTATTTTATTATATATGTATTATTATATTATTATACCATACATGTATGATATAATGTATGGTATAATTATGAATTGTATAATATTAGAAAAGTAGTAATTTTAGGATATAATTGTTTTAAATGTTTTAAACAATATAATATTATGTTGTAATATAATTATAAATGGTATAATATTATGTTGTAATATAATTAAATTAGTCTGGGATGCACATTAATTATATAGAACATGTGTTACAATGTGGGAAAAGCACATGTCATTCAATGGTGCTATGTAGATAACAAATAATAGATAATAAATAATAGATAGATTCCATTCAAAATCTTACCACATCAGCACAACCTCATATGAACTCATGTAAATTGTTCATTCCATTTTAATAAAATAATTAAACTAATTTCAAGTTTCAGGACAAAATTAATTATACTTCCAGTATCCCATAAAAAACCCCAGTTTAAATTCTTTTACTAATCAATTAGTGAAAATTACAATTTCAATTCATGTAAATTAATTTGATAATGTAATAGTTGATTTCTTGAACTACTTTAAAAATATCGATTACTAAAAATTATTATTTTAAAGATAAAAATAAATATTCATATGAATTTTAAATTGATTGAGTTTTCCATAAATTGGTTAAGCAAATAAATTTTCATATCTTTAGAATCAATTAGCGTGGTTCAAATAATTGGAAGAATTTTTGGAAGCTAATAGATTGAAGTTTTAAAATGAATATGGAAATAATTTTTAATTGCATGGAACTATGAAAAGTAGGTAAAATAAATAAAAGTCTAATATTAAAGGAAATTTACTTTTCAAATAATTAAAACTAATTTTTCATAAAAAGTAAGTTAGCCCTATCGTGTTTAAATTGATCCAATCTGGTTGTTGCCTAAGAGAGTTATCTAATTAATGGATACTAAAATAACGTGGTTGTTGATAATATCCATAAAATAAGGTGATCAATATATATATCAAAGTAATTGTTAAGGGCATTTTTGTCAAGGGCAATAAGAAGCATTAATTAGGATGGACATGTGTCAATTTTATAGAACGACATATGTCAATTTATTGTGTCATGTACTGTGATTTAGTATACATAATAGATTTGTCTATGAATTTTTCATTATGTCATTTGCAATTTTATTACCAAATTAAAATTGTATATTCTATTCAATTTTAATTTTATAAACTCCACAAGGACCCACAGTGATGACACCTTGTGAATCGATACTTCATTTACAATAGAAAAAAATTACTCCCTCCCTCCCAGGATAAAAGTCATGGTGGACTTTTCACGCATATTAAGAAGATGAATGAAATGACAAAATTACCCATAATAATGTCATTAGATATGGATAGAGAATTAGAATAAGAAAAGTATGAGATATTTAATGCTACGGGTATAATAGAAAAATATGTGTAAAAGTTTGGTTATTAAAAAAAATGGACATTTAATATGGGACTGCCCAAAATAGTAATAAGAACTTTTATCATGGGACGGAGGGAGTAACTGTTTTGGCCTTTGGGCTTCATGATGTTTGAGTATCCCTTCTTTTGGCGAAGACTTTTTATGGGAGTGGTTACCATCAAATTAATTTTGTTAGTGTCAACATGTAGGTGGAAGGTGTCTTTTTCTCTGCGTGTCAACATAATATTGGTCAATTGACTAATTTACTATGAAGTTAACTTTATGATAACCATATCCGTTTTTATATATGTGGAGCTCCATGGCAACCCATGTACCCACATAATAAATAGGATTGATCATTCGATTATAACCGAACCGAATAAGTTATTCGGTTATAATCGAAAATCAAAATTTGTGCAATTGTGGTATCCGAACAATTAACCGAATTACCCATTAACCGAATTATCGAATTTACTATTCGATTGTTCGAGTAATAACCGAATAAACAATCAATAATAAAGCCAAAACCTTCAAAAAGAAAGAAGAAAACAACAGAACGAAAACCAAACAAGGCATTATAGATTATGGAGATATGACAACCAAACAAGGCATTATAAAGTACAATATGATAACCATGGCTATAAAGTACAATATGACAACCAAACAAGGCATTATAGCTCAAAGCCTCAAAGTACAATACGATAACCATGGGACATCACTTTTAGGGCGACAAACACCTTCGGGCGAATAACATTTTTACTGGTGAAAAGTGAAGAGAGGGCATCTTCGTCAAAGGCGGGAGGACCAACAGTCCGACGGAGATTGAGAGAGGCAAAGACTGATGTGGGATATGAGATCTGGGATATGAGATCTGAGACTGATGTGGGATATGGGATCTGAGACTGATGTGAGATATGTGATCTGAGACTGATGTGGGATATGAGATCGGCGGAGAGCCGGAGACTGATGTGGGAACAGTGGGATATGAGATCTGGGGACTGGAATCCGAGAGTTAAAAACTCAAAAAGCTAATATACTATAGTGAGACAATCATATTAAGATACCACTTACTAGTACTCCCTCCGTCTCAGGATAAAAGTCATGGTGGACTTTTCATGCATATTAAGAAGAGGAATGAAAGGACAAAATTATTCATAATAATATATCATTAATTATTTTCAATGTAGGTTCTGACTTTTTAGCTATTCAATTCAAAATATTCTCTCTCCATATTTATTAAATATGGAGAGAGAATTAGAATAAGAAAAGTATGAGATATTTAATACTACGGGCATAATAGGAAAAAATGTGTAAAAATTTGGTTATTAAAGAAAAGTGGACATTTAATATGAGACTACCCCAAATAGTAATAAGGACTTTTATCATGAGACGGAAGGGAGTATAAAATTAGTATTATTTTTTTAATTAAAAATTCGATAATTCGGATATCCGAATTAACTTATTTTTTAAAACAGAATCCGAAACCGAATACCGAACAATAAATTGGATATAACCGAAATTAGAAAAAAAAAACCAAAAACCGTAATAATTCGGTTTAAAAAATTCGATTGTGTTCGGTAATTTGGTTTTATTCATTTTTTGCTCATTTCTAATAATAAATGCGTGGACATGGACTGAACTATTTATAAGTTTCACTAAGAAATTATTAACCCAAACTCATTACTTGGTGTGGGTGGACATGGCTACCCACTGGGTTTGAACTCATCTTGCCAGGTCTAGTTTTACATATGTTTGAAAACTGAAAATTCACCTCATATCAGTTGTGCCAGTTTCGAATTGGAGGAATAGAATTAAGATATGAACAAAACCGAGAAGGCAATGGAATGAATAAGACTCCCTCTGTTCTAAATTATACTATCATTATTGATTTTTGAAAGTAAATTTGAGATATTTTTAAATTTAAAATTGAAAATGCTAGTTAAAAATTATAAAACAGTAAAACTTACAATGAGTAATATTTTTTTAATAGTTTATAATATTCATCATTGAATTGATTAAAAGTAAAAAAAAATTAATTTCATTTTGAATTTAAAAATCTTTCAAGTTGACTTTAAAAAATCAACAATGAAAATAATGTGGAACAAAGGGAGTAGAAAATAATGTGGGATTGCACAACCCCTAAGGAATGAAAATCATTAATTTAGCAAGAATATGAAGGTTCATTCCATTCCAGTAGAAACAACCAAACACCTATTTTTAATTCCATGTAAATAAATCATTCCTTATCTAATTACTGCAATCCAAATTCAACATTTAGCTTAAAGAAACACGTAATAGCCAAGGAATGGATAAAATAGTAAACAGGCTGAGACCATTGCTAACAAAATAATTACCAAACCATAAATCAAACTAGCATGTGGCTTAAAACGACAATTGATAGGCAAACCAGAGGAGCTTAGCAATATCACAGTAGAAGAAAAGCGTTTTGAAAATTTCAGGTCATTTTGACAAACAGGGAAAGTAGTATCAAAGATGGGGATGAATTTGCAGAGTGTGGTTTTAATGGCTAAAGCATGATCGACAATATTTCATACAACTCAACTCAACTCAACTACACCTTTTATCCCAACTAAAACTAGTAGGGTAGGATGCAACCATGCCGTTTATTCCATATTTTCATAGTAACAACTAAATTTTGTTATGGATTCTTGTTAGATTTTAGGAACAAATAATATTATAATCACACAAATATTATATGAAAGACGAAAAAAATAAAAACACACGATATAGTCAGGTTCATCAATTTGGCTAGTCCTATTTGTATGATGCATTCATAAGATGTCTCACACATTCTCCAATGATCCACGCACCAAACAATATGCTATAATATGAGCTCAAACTCATGAGGCCCAATACATTAGTAAAACCCAAAATCAGGCTACTAATAAATCCTCAAGCCCAATTACACTTTGCGCTTGGCTTTCAGGAGCGCTGCCTCCTTGCAACCCCATCAGCTCACCGATGAGCTAGGCAACCGCTCGCTCACCGAGGAACGAGAACCCCCGACTACCCTGTTGTAGTAACCATTAGTCAAACGTGAAGAAGTATGAGTGAATCCCAACAACTCTTAATAATCTCTTAATGATCATTCCTGATTACCCACATGGGACAAGTTCTCACTTGATAGTTTGGGAAGATAGACAATGGCCGATATGAGCCTTCTTCAAGTTCACCTAAACCACACTTGAACTATCAGCTAAGATTTCTAATACAACTCGCACATTACAGGCCTCATTTTGAAAATAAGTATTTCAACCCAAAAATTAGCACCACCTATAGAACACTCGTGATATTCTACTTTCACAATCTTTGCCTATTTCATAACAATAAATGTTCCTAAAAAATTTGCCACTCAAAATATCAGATAAATTATGATAACAGACAATAACAAAGAATAAGATGCATCCTCTCAATCTACACACGGTTCATTCATTTCGTTTTACAGTCACAAGTTCCTTATATCACTTATATTTTCTTTTAGTTTATTGCTAACGAAAATAACAGCTCTGACATATGCACTGAAATCGGTTGGTGTTGTAACAGGTTTTCCCATCCTAATAAAAATATATGGTTTACCACTTGACAATATTAATCTTTGATTACTTCCCAAGCTCTTCAAATAACTACAAACAAAATATCAAATTGAAGCAAAAAAACAGGCTATATTATATTAAATTGATCACAAGATCCATAACTAGAACATGATAAGTATAATAACCAGAAATTTAAGTTCATGGCACAGAGGAAAACAAGACAATAGTACATAGGTTTGATGATTTGAGGAAACATGTATCGAGTAAATCTGAAGTACTAATCTTGTCAAAAGCATCTGAATCTCAGGAATTTTACTTGCCTCAATTAACAGTGTGTGGGCCCAAGTGCAAATTAGGGTTCAATTGACCTAATTGAATTAAATGCACAAATTAAGGTTCGTATTATGATTAAATGAAAAGACGGAAGAGCCGAAAATAAAGAAGCAAGATCTGAGAGAATCTTTCACGTGTCCCGAGGCAGAAGCACGTGGAGGTGACTCATTTTGGGAATTGATTGAGGGATTGGATTGGTGGCTAGAAGGACAGGGCAATATGGGCATTACTCGAAGGACTAAAGGGTATTTCTGGAATTTTCCTGAAAGCATGTGCCTTGCACATGACTACTTTCTAGAAAACCCTATAAATACCCCTGCCATTCCATTTGGAAAAGGGGGACTTCTTTGGAGACTGAAGACTTGGACTCTTGGAAGATCAAAGGGACCCTTTTGGTGACTTAAAGGCTTGGAGATTCCACCTAAAAGCACCAAAGGGGTTTGGACATTCTCTCAACTTGAAGGACTCAAGAAGGCTCTTGGAATCCTCATTACCTAACACGGTTCCGGATTCTAGGGGTTACGCCACGCGCGTCGTTAGATGTAATCGCCCACCCGTCGTTCTCCCCTCTTGAATCAATCAATCAATTCCAGTACTTTTCGTGGATTTCTCTCCTCCTCAGCCAACACGAAACCCTAACCCTAGCAAGGTACGATTTCCTTGCCCACATTTATGTCCAACTCCGAGGGTCGAGATGTCTGTCTGCGAAGTTGATTGATCACGTCAATCATATCATCCTTCGTCACATACGGGCTTGTAGCGTGAACTCTCTTGGGGTGTTGTGATATCTTTCTTTGCATCGGCGGTGTGTATGGTAGAAATTGGTTGATGGACACTTGCGTCGTGAACAATTGTGCAATGGGTGGAAGTTGTTGGCTCATTCATTTGGGACATTGCTTGGAATGGTTGGCATTTGCACTGTGAAAATGATGGAATAGTAGTTTGAGATGATGTTTGCTCGAGGTTGGCTTGCTTCCATCCTAGGTTGTGTACGTCACCACCGTTACGGGCTTCCAAGTTGATTATTGGAACCAATTGACTTTCCGTTAATGGAGTCTGATGTGGTTCTCTTTGTTGTTGCTACCATTATTGTTGTCTTCCACACCGCTTGTTCCCCATGCAAACTTCACGGGAACATGGCCTTGAAAGTGGGAATCTGCATCATTCTTTGGCGGAAATTCCCCATCTCCTCTTGCTTCCTCTGCATTTCCGGCATCATGGCCATCATCATTCCTTGCCCTTCTCGTGCTTCCTTGATGCCTTGAGCATCTCCAATTTGCACATCATTCGTCGAGTCTCCACCGCATTCTCGCCTTGCCTTCTTACGTTGGTTTGTTGTTGATTGGCCGTATGTGGTGATGTCGAACTTCCTTCAAGCGTCTTGATAAGTGGTTGGTCAAAATCCGGGTTTCATGCCTTGGAAAGCTTGAGTGGCTTGCCTTGGGCTGGATCCGGTGAGGTAATCTTTGTTTGTTGGTGAAGCGGCTCTTCTGTAGTTCTCCCACTTCGAGTTGTGGGCATACCCTTCATGAATTCTACACCTCCCCAGTGAGTCGCCAAATAAATGTGGGCAAGGAAATCGTACCTTGCTAGGGTTAGGGTTTCGTGTTGGTGAGGAGGAGAAAATCCACGAAAAGTAAGGAATTGATTGATTGATTGAAGAGGGAGAACGGCGGTGGGCGATTACTCCAACGACGCGTGGCGAACCCCTAGAATCCGGAACCGTGTTAGAATAACAGGATTCCAAGAGCCTTCTTGAGTCCTTGAGTTGAGAGGATATCCAAACCCTTTGGTGCTTTTAGGTGGAATCTCCAGCCTTTAAGTCACCAAAGGGTCCTTTGATCTTCCAAGAGTCCAAGTCTTGATCTCGGAGAAGTCCCCTTTTCCAAATGGAATGGCAGGGGGTATTTATAGGGTTTTCGGAAAGTAGTCATGTCAAGAGGCACACGCCTTGAAAAAATTCCAAAAATACCCTTTAGTCCTTCGAGTAATGCCCATATTGCCCTGTCCTTCTAGCTACCAATCCAATCCCTCAATCAATTCCCAAAATGAGTCACCTCCACGTGCTTCTGCCTCGGGACACGTGAAAGATTCTCTCAGATCTTGCTTCTTTATTTTCGGCTCTTCCGTCTTTTCATTTAATCATAATACGAACCTTAATTTGTGCATTTAATTCAATTAGGTCAATTGAACCCTAATTTGCACTTGGGCCCACACAGTGTAATTTCACCAAGCTTTCAAAAAGGCATACAATGTATAGCCTTAAATATTAGTCAGTAACTCTGCATACTGTATTCATTAAGGATAATATGAGTTCAACCGACTAAGTTAATCTAAACTTACAAACATAAAAATAAAAACGCTAAGATCACCTGAACCATTTCTAGAATCTAAAGTCCCAAAATCTTGATGATGATCACTTCAAGAGGATGATCATTTTGTCCTACGCCTTATCCAGTGGAACCAAGCTCATAGTATATGGAAGCACAATCGGAGTGGCCATAGAGTTTTGCCCCAACATAGAAAGGTTACACAGCCTTTTCATCTTCACCGTCTCAAAGTCAAACAGGAAGATATTTGTTGAAACCCTCATAAACAACAGCCCATCTTTGAACGATAAAGGATCCATCCATGGATGCATATCAATGGTAGGCCGGTTTGTAATTTTCTCGCGTACATTATATAGGAACACACAATTTTCTTCCTCTAACTTCTCCATACATATTGAATATTTAAGTGCCCATTGGGATGCAAAATGATCCTGAAGAGCCCATAACTGAAGTCCATCTTCAGATATCAAGACATAATGTAGCTGCCCGTCAGATTCACCTATACACATCTCAGGGATGCTATTGAACTCTTTTGGGGGAAGTGGTACCATAATCAACCAAGATAGCTCATTTTCAATATCGAACATCAAGATTTGGTCACCATCCGTCAGCCAATACAAAATCCCTTTCACAAAGAGGCCTTTGTTTTTAAACAAATTATGATCACACTGGCAAATCTCGACTGATCTCCTCCATGCCCCTGTTCGTGATGAATATATATCAAATGAAAAGAGTGAATCCTCTATCTCAAGATCAGTTTCATAGACTCTAATTACTTTAAAGTTCGTGCAAACATCTATTGGATCACAGAAAGGGTCGAAAGCCAAGGCTAGGCTGTCTCTGATGACAAGTGCAGGAAATGGCACGCTAACCCATTCCTTGTTTACAGGGTTAAAAACATAAATCAGTGGGTTTAGAGAAGGGAAGCAACTTCTACAGCAGATTAGACCATTACTTAAGGACTGGATTACAACACTTTCAGGAAGGAAACTAAGGACAGTGCGTTGCACATCAGCGCAATCTGTTTCAGCAGGAATGTAGTTAACAGATCTAATATCAACATTGCACCATTGGAATCTCTCCTGAAAAAAGAAACCAGATGTTGGTTCTGTCCTTTTCCTTTTCAACTGCAACCGGATGAAAGAGCGGTCTGATATAAGGCGATGCCACTCCTTCGAGACACTTTTCAAACCAAGCAATGTCTTCGAAGGCAAACGAGATAACACATCAGTTGGAATATCACTGTTTGCAAACCAGCACTCCATCTCCTAGAATAAAGAGAATGCTTCACAAAATTAAAGACCGGTCAGTAGAAAAACAACCGTAAACACTTTCCACCAATTAACATATACATAATGTCAGTAGACCATCAATGTCTACATGATCATATACATCAATGCCTATGCTTTGAAGCACCTTAATGGACACTTTCCACTAATTACCCCAATGGCAGTAGACCATCAATATCTACATGATCATATAATCAAAATAACTCAACTAAGAAATCAGAATAAAACAAATAACAGACAGAAACTAAAACCTTTAAGACTAGTCTTTCTCTTCAAACTATAATTACACATGAGCATATAAAGACATACGCTAAAAGGTATGGCGTTATGCTTATGTTTATTTTTATAAATGCTTATGGTCATGAACCATGGATTTAACTCTAAATTACCTACAAACTTATTATGATGGACGATACCTAATGCATACTGACAAAATTCTAAAGGAGCATAAATATGAAAATTTCAGCTAGATGATAAGTGATAACAAGGTTTAGGCTTTTCGGTCACAATTGTTTTTCCCATTTTGAAACATTCAAACAAATTGTTTCTAAAACCTTTTTTTCCTCTCCTCCCTTCCATTTGGATGTGATCGTTTTTACCAAAACTAAAAATTGAAAACAGAGTCAGAGGAACAATGAAGAACATTATTAATAACTGACTCTTTAAAAAAAGAAGTGACAACAACAAATATCAATCCTTATATATGGTTCAATGATTTGGGTGTTACTATGCACAAATTTATACAATTATGCTTATATATTGCTCAATGATTTTTGTGCTTTTTTGTTAAATTCTTAATTGATTGCTGAAACAGAATAATGCATATCAAAATAAACTTTGTGGCCCTGGCAACCGAACGATATGCAAGTCCGAACAACTAGTCTGGGCATTCCCCTGCTGTGTGAAATGTATGTGTATGTACATATCCTCATTCCATTTAACCCCTATAAGCCTTTAGGCTCTTTATCATACACGCTGCACACACACATAATATATATGTATAAGCATCATAACAACCTTATTATGAGAGGCAAACATAGTTTTAAGTATCAGAATTCAAAAAGACCAACAATCCAATATGAAAAAAATATAAAATATATTAAGAAATGTACAGAAAAAATTACATCAAATAGTTTAGATCATACTGACAAACCTCGATATGAATGAAAATGATTTGATTTTTATGCATTCTATCAGAAGATAACAAAAACCCAATAGAAAAAAGAAAAAAATAAATCATGAAACCCAGACCAGAAATTGCATATTTGTAACATAACAATCATCAAAAGAGCCTTTATTTCTTTTTTCTTTTTTTAAAATTATATTTTTGTGGATGTGCACAAAAATTCCCAAATTCAAACAAACAAAATAGAAGTATATAAATATGAACAAAAGCAACATTTTTAACTGTTTCATTCAGAAGAAGCCGAAATGTTTTATTCAAGCAACACAAAGAACTGAAGATTGGTAAACTAAAAATTGCATTATTTTGAATAAGCTAACTTACCAAAACAAACCCTCGAGAGATTTAGGCAGATACATTCAGATTTGAGCACCAAAGCTGATGAAACCCACAAAACATTTTTCTGTCTCTCTTTCTATCTCATATACATATATGTATATGCACCATTGCTGTTAGACCCATTTGGCTTTCACTAGCCAACAGTACCTGGGTAGCCAATTGTGGTATGCATTTTTGTGGGTCCCACTCTGAATCAACTTTTTTTTAAACGTTTACTTTTTGTTTGATGCTCAAATTTTTTGACTCAAAATATATCTAAAATAATATGTCCAAAAATAAGACAAAAGTAGGCTTCATGACAAATTAATAAAATTGAATTATTTATGGTATCCTTTAAAACACAATTTAACCAAAAAAAAATTGAGGCAAACATAAAAGTAACACTTAATAGATAGATAGTCATCCAATAAATTTATGTAAAATTATAATCATGAAACTTATTAATACAATACATTGGATAAAATTATAAAATGTCTCATTTATTGTACATCTTTTAAAAGATTACCGTCAATACTTATCTATGGAACTACAATAAAATAATCAACTTAAATATTTATAATATATATTATTTTCGTAATAAATAATTAATGTCTAATAAACCTAAAATACTTTATTTCCTAAAGAAAAAATCCTCAAGCTTCCTGTGGTTGGTGGATTTGGAGAGAGGTCCGGTCAAATATAAATATTTTTGGTTGAACTTATCAATATACAGATTTTGTAAATATACTATGTAATGGATTTAATGATTTTTTTAAACTTAATTTATGGGTTGTGTAAATATATAATATTTTTGTTTAGAAAGGGGCTCATAGGCCATAGCCATACTTTTAGTGTCTCCAATGGGTATTATTTCGACGAAATTTAACTACAAATAAAAGATATATATTCAATTATTAACCATAATCTTTTTGTTTACCAAGTCATTCATAGTTGATATTTTTAGGCGTAACGTTAGGGTCTTAAATTTTGAATATTAAATAAATATCAAATGACATGATCTTAAATATTCTAATGATAATTTATGTTATAATCTAATATGAGATCTATTCAACTAAGAACTAATGTTATGTTATAATGACACATGAACAAAAATTTAAAACCTCTAACATCACCCTACTTTCAGATTCTCCATTTGGTATTATTTTGACGGACTTCGGCTACATATAATATATATAAACTAAATTATTAATTGTAATATTGACATCAAAACAACAAATTTGTATATGAAAGTTAAATAAATTATCCTTATTTCTTGTCAAAAACAGACAAGTTTTATTCTATGACATGAAAAACTTTTGAATTTTGAAACTTGCATTTTATGTTGGAAATTTAGCTATAGAACGTTGCCGAAATTCTAAAAATAATAATAGTACCACTTGAATCGAATGAAAATTTATTCCCTCCTTAAGACAGTATTCACCCTCTATATAAATTACACAGAGTTACAACAAATCCATCTATCAAGATAAGACATGCTCATACATTAATTTGTATTAAATATTATGTGTAGGATAGTATTTTATTCAAAACTATAATTTGAGAGAGAAAAAATAATAAACACAAAATTCCATGAAAGAATAATGGAGCATTCATTTCTTTAGTAAGAATTGTTATTCCAAATAAGAGTTTTCTAATCTTATAAATTATTTACAGGATTTCAAACACCTCTTTGAAAATGCGTCTTCTCAATTTGAGAAGACATAAGCCAAATGCATCCTTTTTAAGGGTCACATTAGTGCAAACTAGTGACTCAAATCAACCCAATGCACCGATTTAATGTTGCACCCATTCAAAATAACAATCATACCGATTCAAACTAGTGATTAAAATTAAACTATTACACCGGTTCACTGTTGTACATGTTCAAACTAGTAATCATATTTACCATTGAACCGATATATCTATTGGTTATTAAAATAATATATAATATATTTATTATATAACAACAAATTTTAAAAATATTTAACATTTTATACTCAAAAATAAAATTTTAACCGTTGAATTATATAGAGCCTACATTAAAAGAGAAAATTGAGATTGATTTAACCGGTTCTTATTTGTCTTCTTTGGCATTTTCAACGAGCAAATCCAAATACTTTTTTAGATTATTTTAATTAACAATCATAATAATTAATAATTATTATCACACAAATATGAATAAAGTAAACAATTTATGTTTTTGTGTGATAATGAACACATATTGCACATCTATATATATATATATATATATATATATATATATATATATATATATATATATAAACAAGGCAAAACTAAATTGACTAAAATTTAATTACTACTAAAATACCTTTTAAACTCTCTAATTTTTTTATTTATTAATTTTAAATTAATTCAAGGAGATAAATCTATATCTGTGCAAAAGTATGTAGACAATTAGCCTCCCTATTTGACTCCAAACAAAAATAAAAAAATGGCAGAGAGAGCATAAAGTAAAAAACCATAAAGAAGAATAAATATAACCAAGTTTTTTTGGTCCCTGGTTTTTGGTATGAGACTAGAATTTGCCTACGTATTAAAACACTTTGTTGTTTCTCAACTTAGAGATTTAAAAGGGGGAGAATAGATCCGGTTAAAAACTTTCATTTTTAAAGAGTATTATCAACTTATAAATTAAGCAGATTAATTAAATTATGCACACCGGAATAATGATTTGAAAATCCCCTTTCAAAGATTTTAGGAAAGTTTTAGTTCTAAGTTTAGCACACGAATTAAATCACGAAAAAATATAAACGACTTTGTAGAAATGTAAATGCTGAAAGTAAAGAGAAGATATTTTAAGTGGTTTGTAGCACAAAGATCTCTTAGTCCACTTTTCTCATCGAGTAAGAAATTCACTAAGGATTGGGTGATCACTAAGACTTGTTCACAAAAAACAATTACAACAAGTGAATCATAAAATTTCCTTCAAGTCACTTAGACTGGTTCACACAAAACCCTTCAAGTCACTTAGACTTGGTTACTAAAGGTCACTAAGACTGGTTCACACAGAACATTTCAAGTCACTTAAACTCGGTTACAAAGATCACTAAGACCTGAACAATCACTAAGAGAGAGATTGATTTGGAGGTGCTGCTAAGTGGCTTTAAGTCCAGCAATGAAAGACTTAACAACATAACAAGATGTTCTAGATTTTCAAGATCGTAGAGTAAAGCCTTGAGAGTATGACAACAATTCAACTTTTTGGATATGTGATTATTACTGTTGAATTGAATATGTGTGCCTCTTATAGACGTCCTTCAGATTGCCACATTTGAAAGTTGTCGTTGCTCATTTAATACTTCGATCCTAGAAGATATTTGATTGTTGACTTTTGGGAGTGTATGCGTTAACTTGCTTTCTGTGACGCCTCCAAAATAGGTATACATCACCCATTTTGAGTCGCCAAAATACATGGTACAGAATTCAAATACAAACTTAATTATACATTCGTCGTGTAAAATATAACAAAACATAGCTGAGAGTTTTAATACGAATATTGTCTTCTAGACAATATCCAAACTCAGATTCAATCTCATTACAATTATTATCACATTATTTCATAGAATAGTGAGGAACACTAAAACAACCATCTGGACCGTCAATCCATTCCCCGACTAGTCCCAACTATATTCTCATTTCCTGAAGAGAACAATGAAAGAAAAGGGTGAGCTCAACTAGCCCAGTAAGAAATATTATGACTAAGATAATGCAGAATAAATTATCCTTAGCCTTCAACAGTATAACAACTGATAGAATACAATAGACAACAAGTTTTAGATCAACAACTGCAGCGGAATAAGCAATCCATTAGAAGAGTCAAGTAGAACATGATATCTACTATCTTCTATGATTTAAAATATTATCATCAGTTTTATCGCTAAGACTCAGCTTTAATAAATAATCCACATCACTGAATTATCCATGCACTACGGGCCAATAATATTCATTAGTATCACGACCACGAATTATCCATGCACTACGGGCCAAGGATATTCATGTTTTCATCAACGGTCATGATCACGCCATAAAACAATTCATCTTTGCACCCTTGGCCGAAGAGAACCCATGGTCATAATCATACCAAAAACTGTCCATCAATGCACTTCAGGCCAATGAAAATTTTTACCACATCATTTGTAACATTACGGTCATGATTATAGCGAATAATCCCTGGTCATAATCATACCAAGTCTATCTATGCACTACGGCCATAGATGACTTTCATCATAATATAAGCATGAGGATGATGTCAATGATATAAAAATTCAATCAAATTAGATCAAGGATAAATATAAAAGATTTTATAATTTAATTTATCTAGAATTCAAGAATATCTAAATTGTCAACATGATACTGCTTTGTGGAGTAAAATTTAAGAATAATAATGTATCAAAAATAATTTGGACCGAAAAGAAAACAATTTTTGTCATGAATAGTACCCCAGGTGAATAGTAACTGAGTGAATAGTATCCCGTGAATAGTACTTCGAAAATAGTACCCCGTGAATAGTACTCTGGCATAAAAAAGTTAAAACTTATCAGGAATGCTCAGAATAATATTTTCATGAAAAAATACTGGATGAAGCGTAAATATCAAGGATATTCTACTAATTTCATGGAGTATGGAAGCCAAAACTTTAACAAAACGAGTATAGAATTCGAAATCTGAAACGAAATAATATTGCTTACATACTATAGAGTATGGAAGAAAATATTATTTCTTACGAATATTGAACAAAAATAATATCCCTTACGAATATTAAACGAAAATAATATTCCTTACGAATATTAAACGAAAATAATATTCCTTACGAATATTAAACGAAAATAATATTTCTTGCGAATATTGAACAAAATAAAATTTCTTACGAATACGAAAAATAATATCGTAAGCGAATATGAAATAAATAATACCCTTTACCTCAAAAAGAAGAGTATTCCAACTGGTATAGCGGATATATTCTGTCAGGAATAAGCATGTGAATGATATTCCTATTTATATATGATTTGATTATGATATATATATATATATATGAATGAATATGCAAGCATGCTTGCATTAAGAAAAACTGTAAAGTCCTTTGTTAGATAACAGAAATATATGTATAAGGACTTAGAATGAATTGATCAAATATGTTAGGTTGATCCTACATAAGCAAAACAGCTTTGTAAAGTCCTTAAAAAGAAATGATGTACAAGGACTATAAATATAGAAAGATCAAGCATGTTATGTTGATCTTATGATGTAATAGATAGGCTTGTCATCGATCGTCGAAAGCCTTTTTACTGTAAATCGTGATCTGCCAGAGAGTCAAGGAAAACTCGAGAGCTATCGAGGCAGAATCGTAGTCTGCAAGATAGTAGATCTCGGAGTTCGTAGACTTCTAGGAGAGACGAGGAAGGATCGTAGTGTGTCGATGAGAACTTCCTCGGTAGTAGTCTCTTTGTGGAAGTCGTGTTCGAATCGTAGAGACGAGCTTCCCCTGAGCCAATGAGCATCTGCCAAAGCCAGTCAAGAATCGTAGACTACACTCGGAGTCGTAGAATCTACTAATGTCAAAGCCAATTCAAGAATCGTAGACTGCACTCAGAATCGTAGTCTACTGATCGTATCAAAGGCAGAGATCGTAGTCGAGCAAGATCAGATGAAGACAACAAGCACAATGACAAAAATTGTAGTATCAAGATCTGATCTCAAAGTCGTAGTGTCTGCACAGCCGAAGCTGAATCATAGAATGCAGAGCTACGATCTTAACAGATGTGCTCACAAGGCCACAGTAGAATCGTAGAGCAAACATGATTTTTAACAATTGAGCACTCCTAGAATATCCAAAGGAATGAAGCCTCTGGTTCGCACTGCATAGATACGTCCCACCTGAAGGAAACCAGAGAGCACTCAACGAATGGCATGCAAGCTAACAGAAGATCTAAGCACCAACCCAATCAGCATCAAGATTGAGTTGTGAAGCCATTCGAGATGAATTCTTCCACAAGGAGATCAGAAGAAGACTTCTATAACTGACTAAGGAAAGTCGACAAGTCGCGATGTTGTCAGCGAGAGATAGAAGACAACGATCTTGGAAGTTACCAGGATCGTAGTGTTTGCCAAATAAAGAAAGAACTGATGGAGTGCATACAGAGATACTGAACAGCTTCTGAAGAATAAGGCTAAAGTGATTAAGCATTGGGTCAGTCCATTGATGATAAGTGAATGGGAGATCACAAGGAGAAAGCGAGTTGGACACGCCACAAATCTGAAGTGTCTTGCTATTCAGAAGTGGCCAGAACAAATAAGTCAAGCCATCAGTATCTAAGAGCTACTGAGGCAAACAGAAGTGTTGAAGCACTGCACAAGAGAAGGAAGAGGTGTTCTACATTGAAGATCCAATCAACACTCTTCAAGATCGTAGTGTTGTCTCTACCAGTCAACAAGACACTACGATCAGGTCCATGAAGACATGCATCAGAATCATAGAGCTCTAATAGCTGATGATTGAAGCATTGGCAACGGTTCAATCTGAAGGGTAATATTCGGACAAGAGCTTATTGAGAGCATCGATGCAAAAGGGTAACCTCTGATCGAGAAATCAGAAGGAGGAAATAAAGTCTTCGACCTGCCTAAGACATTAAAGTGACATCTCTGATGGGGTAGGTGAAACAAAGAGAAGCTGCGATGTCGGAAAAGTATGACATGTCACATCTGCAGTCTACCTCAGTCAACTCGAGATCTGTGAAGATATTTGAATAGCTTTCAACGGCTACTTTCCAATGGAAGGATTGGGAAGGAGTATAAATCAGCAAGAGCTTTAAAGATCAAGGGTTGCTAGAGTTGCTGAGTTTGGAGAAGTGGTGGATTGATCTAACCAACGTAAATAGTGAGTGACCAATAAAGGTCTGAAGACTCACTCTACGATCCACCAAGAACACTTAGAGACAGAAAAAGAAAGAAGTAGAAGTGAGAGTTCTATAATGTAGAAGTGAGAGTTCTACTACAAAAAGAGTGTTCTGAACTGCCGAGAGATAAAAGAGCATCAATGTCATCTTGATGTCCATCATGAGAAGACTTTAAGTACCATAAAGGAGAGCTCACAGTCATCTTAGCAAGTCCATCATGAGAAGGCATCAAGTATCAAGAAAGAAGATCACCAATGCCATCATGGTGGCAAGTATGAGAAAGTTTCTAAGTACCTAGCAGAAGAGCTTATAGTCATCTTAGAAACCCATCATGTGCAGCCATCAAGTATCAAGAGGAATGATCTTCAAGGCAGTTCATCAAGGGATCATCAGAAGTGGTTGAGTAACTAAAGAAGCTAAGCATCATGCAACACTCAACTGCACTTCAAGGATGATCACGCCAAGCTGCTAAGTACAGAAGATGTTTGGAGCTTAAAGACATCTTAGCAGCTCAGCACCAACTCCAACAAACAAACAAATAACTCAACAATAAGAAGCCAAGGCGTGAGGGGTCCTTGTCCGGAGGGACTAAATGAAGTTCCATGCTTGCTGGGCTTGAAGAGTTCATAGGGAACTAGAGAAGTTCCAAGGCTGCTGGCCTTAAAGAGTTCTTAGTGAACTGAAGTCCCAAGGCTGCTGGCCTTGAAGGAATCATAGTGATTCAGGGTGCTGCCATTCCTTAGTGGAAATCCTGCTAGTTGAAAGCAGAAGAGTGGATTAGGAGCTTAAGTCTTAGAACCACTTAAAACCCCTTGTGTCTTTTACTTTATGTCATTTACATTATGTACATTAACTGCTATAATTGCTATGTATATTTTAACTGCTTACCACTAAACTAACTCTACGAACAATGTATGTATGATTATGAATATATCAATGAAGGGGATCTTTTACTTATTCTGCTGTGCTTGGAAAGATTCTTATGTTTGTCACATGCTAAATTATTAGCAATACAAAACAAACCAAAAAAGTATTTTGAAATTAAAAAAGATCTATTCAACCCCCCCATCTAGATCTATTGTGCCTACTGGGAACTAACAATTGGTATCAAGCAGGTTCTCATGCTATATTTGAAAGCTAATCGCTTTGAGTCTGATCCTAGGCACAAACATTGTTCTAAACTTAATTTAGTAGTAAGTCACTTGTTATATGCAGATGAGCTCACACGTTGGTAATATTGTGTACAGACAAAAGTGCATATACACCTGAAGCTGCTCAGATTGGTCTATATTCTTGATTGCCATATCAACAAGACCAATCCCTACTCACGGTCAATCTTGCAGTCTGAAGACCAGGCTAGAAAGCTCAGGAGACATCAACAGTAAAGAATCAAACATCCACCAGCCTGAAAAGATGAAAAGCTGGATGTAAACCTTGTGAACTAAAGGATGTCAAAGGACTAGAGATGCTAGATATTCTCTTAGCTTGCATCTTCAAGACCATGACTAATTGATTGAAGGTCAATTGGAGCAGTTAGCTGTCAGGAGAAATTGAGAAACTATGCACATCAATGCCTAAACTCAGTATGTCTTAGATAAATGATCATAAAGAAAGCGACAAAAAAAGGTACAGTTCCTCACTTACATAAATATGTACCTCATGATTGCATCCCTTATGAACTATAACAGTATTCTTTTAAGGAATCATAATCTATCTAAAAAGGTGAAGAGAGAAAGTACACTGAGGGTGGAAACTCAAATGCCTATAAACTTTCTCTCCATCCAAGTTTTAGGTTGAAGATGACGTCTTGAAAGAAATCTGAAATGGGTCATAATAGCATCACATGTTAAAATAATTTTATGTGAAGTAATCTTTGCCGATGGGTTAGTATGTATGTACAACCTATGGTCTAAATGTTTAATAACACATAGAGTATGATTAGTTCTACAAGAGCATCTTGAAGATTCGTAGAAACTGATCACCTCCATGAATTAACCAGATACAAATAAATTGTAGAGTTGATTCTCACTCTGTGAACATTTAAACCCTGTGAACATAACCTAGCAAACGATGAAACCATCAAAGAAAAAGAGTGGTTTATTAACATAGCAAATCTCACACACTCACCATCATGCATCTCAAAATATATTATCTAAATTAGTTACATGCATGAATATGACTGATGGTGATCAATATGATGATTATCCAAATATATGAGGAACAGGGGTTTAGAAAACTAACCTAGCAGGACCCATTTAACCATGGGTACCAAAAATCGAAATTTATAACCTGCAGATACCTGGTCCATCTGACCACACTAAGGAATGCTGAACCAGAAGACTTCAGTCAAGAAAATTCAACCAACAGAAGGCTTAAGACTATTCAGAAATGATTATGATAAAACTCCTATTTGTCAAAGCCTGTCTTGGAAGACCTGCTGAGCTAATCTGAATGAAGCTCACATTGTTGCTGATCCTTATAAGGAAACAAGTCATTCAACCAAAGATGTAAAAGGGTCTTAGACGCTCAATCATTCAAAGCAGGTCATAAGAGAAAACTCCTCACGGAAGCTCACCATAGAGGATCATTGAGCATCAAACATGAGGAACTCATTACGGGAACAGAACTCCACAGGTACAAATTGTAAAAGAAAACTACGTTCGTAATGCTGTCAAAGGATCGTAGAATGATCAACCTTGAAGATGACCATTTCTACGATATAAGAAGATTTGGTGATTCCAGTCAGAAGGAGATATGCAAGGGTGTCTTCTAATACACATAAAGAAAAGGGAATCACATCTATCTGAGAAGACAACATCAACCATGGGAAGCAGTAATCTGTTAAGAAACAACAATACTGAGATATACTATGAAGCAGTGTACCAGCTACAGAGTCCTAAAACTTTGTGGCTGATGAACCAAATGAAGATCCATAGTCAGTAGGAACGTCTCAAAACGTACTACTGATAACCTTTCAGCCACCTAACTTAAAACCGTGGAGAGCCTACGATCAAACATCTGATTGTAGTGTAAGAGCAGGAGGACACCACGATTACAACAAATGCAATTATCTAAAGTTGGTAGAGGACCTCACCACCAGAAAAGGTCAAATGAGATATCAGTGTAAATCACTTCTAAAGTATTTCATCTGGAAAGCGCCTCAGGGACAAACCTAACCCTTAGCTCACTCTAAGAGGTTGGCCCTTCCTGAGCTACCTTAACCCAGAAGAATTGCTTAATCAAGTTCATCTCAAGGACCAAGTCAGTCAACGATCGTAGAGTAGAGGTTGAAGAGAACTCCACGATCGTAGTGCAACCTCAGCGATCGTAGAAGCAAACTCGACGATCGCAGTCCTATAAGAGGCTACTCCTAACTTACGAGGAGTTGGAAGAACAGGAAAATTGCTCAATCATTCAAAATGAGGGAAGACAAGCTCGAATGCTGGTTGGAAAGATGTCCTACTAAAGGAAAGTGCCCAAGGCTTCATAAAGCACAACAGTGGATGAGGCGTGGAGGTTCAAATGAGAAGTAATGTCAAAACCATCCACTGTAACATCGTTCAGAGAGTTGATCGTTGAGTTAACAAAGGAAAACGTAGAGTCAATAGCTTTCCTATCATGTTATTCGACGAACTCAAGAGGTCAAAGGTTAATCCACGTCAATCAAACGTCCACTCTTCTAAAAGAGACAGCTAACTGACAAGTTACTGGGGAGTTACAGCTTGTTACTGGGCATCGTGCAACCAATGACTAGGTGACACATCAAAGCGTATGTAGAGTCAGAAGGAACTGCCATAAAGACAGATTCAAATCTATAAACAGTTATCAGAACCTCTTAAACCTCTCTCCCTCTAATTTTCAAACCCTAGAATTTTCTTCGAAGCCAAACCACTAAAATCTCCAGAGTTTAAATCACAATTAGCTATACTCCGTAAATCTCCCTGAATCAATATCCATATTCCTCAAATCATTCAAATGGAAGATTGGCGAGTAATCACTGGCATTCAACTCGGAACCAAGTCATTTGAGAAATCCGAAAATAAGTTCAAAGACATTCTTGAACTTGTGAAGAAAGCTGGATTCTCAGAATGTCTTGAGGCAAGCACTCGAGTATACATTGAACTGGTTAAGGAATTCTACTCAAATGCATCCGTAAATGCCGGAACTCTTTCAACCAAGGTTAAAGGTCAGTCTCTAAAATTGAAATCATCCGATATCAACCAATGCCTAGGTTTTCCTGACCTAGGACTGAAAAACCTTGATGAGATTGACACTGAGAAAGAAAAGGAGATTATGGGGTACCAAAGAAACCCTAGTCTGAAGGACATGAAGAAAAAGGAGTTTCCAAAGGAATTCGAGTTCCTTGCTGAAATAGTAGGCAAATGCATACTATGCAAGGATACTGCACATGACACTGTGCTCGATCAACAACTGAAGATTATATCTGCAATAGTTCTGAAGCAACGAATAAACTTTGGAGCTATCCTGTTCAATCAAATCTCAAAATGGGTGGAAAAGGCTGAGTTGAAGAGGTCTACAGAAAAACCACTTACAAAGGTGTTTCATGGAAGACTGCTGAGTATTGTGATAAAGAAAAGGCTGGGAAACAAGATCAAGGATGATGAGGGAGAACCCTTGAATGTTCACAAAGTAATGTCTCCACAACTGTTCGTGAACTGGAAGAAAAACCCAAAGGAGAATAGAAGGTTAACTACAACAGGAAGCAACAGAAAGAACTCTGCAAAGAAGAGAAAAACAAAGGAGGTGGAAAGCTATGAGTTTGATGACTCTGCATCAGTTGCTATCACATCAGCAAAGAAGAAGCCTAAGAGTGTGAAGAATGCAAAGGTTTCGTCAAGCCATGTCTCCACTGACAAGAAGAAATAAGGAGCAGAAGAGAAACCAGAATCAACTGCTGAAAACCCAAAAAGAATGAGTAACAGACTACTCCAAGAACCACCCAAGAAGAAAACAAAAGTGATGAAGAAATCAGCCCCAGCTCCCCAGGAAAGTCCATCCAACCAAGAAAAATATGAAGAGACTGAAGATGAGAAAGGAACTAAAAATTCAAAGACTGAATCCTCAAGAAGCAAGTTCAACAATAAGGAAGAAGTTGAATCCATGAAAGAAAAAGCCAAGGTTGATGATGAAGGAAAGGAATGTGCAAGCCCTAAGGAGAAGTCTCAGAGCATCCATTCTGATGATAAAGAAAGGATGCAGGTTGACACAACAATATCTTCTACAATAAACGCTCTAACAAACTCAAAAGATGTAGAGTCTGAGGAAGAAAAACATGCCCATACTATTGCTGAAAATCAAGAAAGCTTGTCTGATGACTCAAAGACCTCAGAGTATGAAGAAGAAGAAGTATCTGATTCACCCATAGTTGAACCTCCCAGAAGAAGGAAGAGTCACAGACTACTTGCTCAATTCATCTCAAAGAAGAGAAATGATCAATCTACTAAAATCATTGAATTAAGTGATGATGGATTCGAGTCACAGGAAGAGAGTGCTGAAGATGAGACTAGTAATGAAAAAGATGAATCTAATAAAGATGTTGCTAAAGAAGACTCTGGAAATGAAATTCAGCAAGAAGAATTCATTGATGAATCTGATGAAAGGAATCAGAAAAATTCAAGCTCAAAAAGGGAAGAGATAGAGGAAGATTCCGATTCTGCACATCAGGAATCTGAGGAACTAGAATACTATCCTGTTCTCTCTCCGGCCAGAATTAACAGAAGAATTGTAGTGGAAGTCTTTGATGAGCCACCAGCAGAGCTAGCAACTAGATGGATAAATCATGGAAATAAACAACTTCGAGTTGTAAGGATGACTACAGAAGAGGTGCTTCATAACTGGAAAAATATTGAGTAAGATTGCACAACTATACTGTACAACTCTGAAGACCTTTTGATGAGGTGGTTCTTCCCATGGATGCCATGGTTAAAGGCACACACTGAGAGATGAAAGTTACTTCAGCTGGTGCTACTCTCAGTTTCTAAATTTAAAACTGGTGTCACAAAACTTCCCTGGGATAAAGAAGTTTGCCACCATAATGATCAATGACAAGCCCCAGTACAAGATCTACCGACATGCTAAAAATCATTATATTCCTTGTGATCATAGAGTGGACCCTGATGGAAAAAGGAATATGGCAAATACACTGATCGTAGAATCTGTTTACTCTACCACTGATGATGATCAAGTCCAGAATAAGAGGTCTCCATCTGCTCAAGCACTGTTGACCAACATTCCTTCATCCTCCAACAGCGATTGGTACTCAACGATCTTTCAGATTGTCAACACTTTCAAAAACATGTCCAAAGAAGAAGATCGTAGAGTCCAATATGGTGTTCAGCAATAAACTGCCCAACTAAATAACAAAATTTCTATAGAGCAAGAGCTAATGAAAAACTCTGATGAACTGATTGAGAAGATATCTCTAATCCATGAAGAATCAAAGAGGGTGACAGCAGCTAGAGATAATTCAGTTCAAGATAGACTCTAAGCAACTATGGCTGATGTATCTCTCAAAATCAAAAATAGAGATCACATCTATTTGAAGGCCTTAAATGATCAGAAGGCAGATGCACTACGAGCTCAGAAAGTAAATGAAGAGCAACTACAAGCCCTCTTTGACAAGATTGACAACTTGAATCATTCCTTTTTTATGCAACTTGAGTTAAGCCAACAAGAACTCAAGATTGAAGTCGGTAACTCCTCCTATCTGATGGAGCAGCTTATATCCAACATGGAGCAGCTCTCCCAAATGATTAATGACAAAAAGGGGGAGAAAAAGAGGCATAGAAAGAGGTAGAGTAAAAGGTATTCAAGAAAGGGCAAGGAGAACAGAAGGAAACAAGACAAGAAGACAAAGAAGAAGACAACAGAAGAAGAAGCTGGTTCATCATCTGAGGGGGAGCCAAAGGATGATGAGCCTGCATTTGCAAAGACTGAGGGGGAGCCAGAAGAAGAAGAGGAGCATACATATGTAGAGGAGCAAACAAAAGAAATGAAGTCAACATCCCAAGGGAAGCAGAAGCAAAGAAATTAAACAGATGAATAGCTGGGTCAACAGACATCCTGGAAGTATACATGGAGCCAAAAGAGGTACATCTCTAACTAGTTAGGTATGTTCTGGATCCAGGATGTAAAATGTCATAGTGTATTAAATTCCATATTATTATAAATGACATTCATGATTATCTATTTTAGAAATACAACAGCTCACTGTATATAAGATTCATTCATAACATGCATATGCACTTATTATTTTTGTCCTAATCAAATAGGAGGAGATTATCAGGAATAAGCATGTGAATTATATTCCTATTTACATATGATTTGATTATGATATATATATGAATGAATATGCAAGCATGCTTGCATTAAGAAAAGCTGTAAAGTCCTTTGTTAGATAACAGAAACATATGTACAAGGACTTAGAATGAATTGATCAAATGTGTTAGGTTGATCCTACATAAGCAAAATAACTTTGTAAAGTCCTTAAAAGAAATGATGTACAAGGACTATAAATATAGAAAGATCAAGCATGTTAGGTTGATCTTATGATGTAATAGATAGGCTTGTCTGATCGTCGAGCACTGCACCAGAAATCGTAGTCTGCCAGGAGAGTCAAGGAAAACTCGAGAGCTATTGAGGCAGAATCGTAGTCTGCAAGATAGTAGATCTCGAAGTTCGTAGACTTCCAGGAGAGACGAGGAAGGATCGTAGTGTGTCGAGGAGAACTTCCTCAGGGCCGTAGTCTACTGAGGAAGTCATGTTCATAATCGTAGAGACAGCCTGCCTACGAGCCAACCGAGCATCTACCAAAGCTAGTCAAGAATCGTAGACTACATTCAGAGTCGTAGAGTCTACTAATGTCAAAGCCAATTCAAGAATCGTAGACTGCACTCAGAATCGTAGAGTCTACTGATTGTATCAAAGGCAGAGATCGTAGTCGAGCAAGATCAGATGAAGACAACAAGCACAACGACAGAAATCTTAGTATCAAGATCTGATCTCAAAATCGTAGTGTCTGCACAGCCGAAGCTGAATCGTAGAATGCAGAGCTAAGATCTTAACAGATGTGCTCACAAGGCCACAGTAGAATTAAAGAGCAAATATAATTTTCAACAATTGAGCACTCCTAGAATATCCAAAGGAATGAAGCCTCTGGTTGGCACTGTATAGATACGTCCCACCTGAAGAAAACCAGAGAGCACTCAACGAATGGCATGCAAGCTAGCAGAAGAGCTTATAGTCATCTTAGAAACCCATCATGTGCAGCCATCAAGTATCAAGAGGAATGATCTTCAAGGCAGTTCATCAAGGGATCATCAGAAGTGGTTGAGTAACTGAAGAAGTTGAGCATCACGCAGATTAAAAAGCGCACTTCAAGGATGATCACGTAAAAGTCGCTAAAGCATGTAAGATGTTCGAGCTTAAAGACATCTTAGCAGACTCGGACCAACTCCAACAAATTAAAAACAACTCAATAACAAGAAGCGGGGCACTGAGGGGTCCTTGTTCGGAGGGGACTAAATGAAGTTCCAAACCGCTTGGGCTTGAAGAGTTCCTAGGGAACTAGAGAAGTTCCAAGGCTGCTGGCCTTGAAGAGTTATTAGTGAACTGAAGTCCCAAGGCTGATGGCCTTGAAGGAATCGTAGTGATTCAGGGTGCCACCATTCCTTAGTGAAAATCCTGCTAGTTAAAAGCAGAATTGTGGATTAGGAGCTTGAGTCTCAGAACCACTTAAAACCCCTTGTGCCTTTTACTTTATGTCATTTACATTATGTACATTAACCTGCTATAATCTTCTATGTGTTTGTTTTAACTCGCTACCACCGAACTAACTCTACAAACAATGTATGTATGATTATGAATATATCAATGAAGGGGATCTTTTACTTATTTCGCTGTGCTTGAAAAGATTCTTATGTTTGTCACATGCTAAATTATTAGCAATACAAAACAAACCAGAAAAGTATTTTGAAATTAAAAAGGATCTATTCAACCCCCCTTCTAGATCTATTGTGCCTACTGGGAACTAACATATTCTTTAAGAAAACTTTCACTATTTTCTACACTTAAAGCTTCCTTAAACTCTAAAGAAGTATGCTCAATATTATAGAAGAAGAATTCTCTTATTCTGGTGTGATTTTCAATTATAAATAAGCATCCTATTTATAGGAGAATGGAAATGATACTATTTGAATAAAATCACGGATGAATAGTTGTTAAAACTCATGGGCGCAACTTTCGGTGGAATTTCTGATTTTTTTTAATTTACTATGCAATACTATGCAATAAAATATTCTAATAAAATGAAAACTTTATATAAAATATAATATATTCTATTTATAATCAAATAAAACAAAACTTATTATAATATATATATATATATATAATAATATTAATGATAATAACTCCCTCCTGACTTTGGTTTTCTCCTACCCCCCCCCCCCCCCGTGACTTCCCATTTCATTATTCTTCCAAATACGGGCCCCACACGTGGCCCTCACCTTTATTATAAAGAATAAATTTCTACTGATTTTTTTGAAAAATGGCTAAATGGGGGTCCAAATAATACGCCAATATTTACAACAAATACTTCATAAAATTCCCCCAATATTTTTAACAATATTTATTCATCACTATTATTATTCGTAATATTTAGCAACCAGATCATTCCCAGGAAAGAGGGGGCTTTCCAATAAAGATTTTTCCCTATTAGCGCACAATTAGGTGACCAAACCTCTCCTCGACAGAACTTTCTAGACATTGCCAATATTGCAAATAATAATATGAATAACTGTATCGTCTCAATTATTGATTTAATAATATATAAAATATCGACAATAACTGAATCAAATAACGTGAGATATTATGCATCAATTACTATAGCAATAATTGAGTATAACTGAGTGACTTCTCACGTAAGCATCAATAATCAATACCAGTATTGCTCTTATGCAACCACGCCAGACATTATACTTTTACCATCGGATAACTCAACAGTTAACGATAAAACTTTCGCTGTTATTTTTATAAAAAGATATTTTTGTCGTTTTCTCATTTCGACAATAATTTCATTGTGGGGTCCACTAATGATTGTGCCGTCGTACGAATATTCCCTGTTAAAACGAATATTCCCCGACCAATCAAATATTTTATAAAAACTTGCATACTTTGCAAAATTTATAAATATAACCCACAACTATAACATTATATCAAATCCATACCTTAATATTAAAAAAAATATTTTGAGAAAATTAATCTTTATTCATAAAATTTGGGGTCTTACAACATCCCCATCTTATGAAATTTCGTCCTCGAAATTGACGTACGTACCTGGTAAGTCAAAGAGGTGAGGGCACCTCGTCAGATTCTAACTCTTGAGGTATAACCTTTGAGCGTAGAATATGCTCTTTCTTATTCAAGATTTTAACAGGTATCTCCTTATACGTTAAATTTTCTTCTATCTCGTCTAGTTCTAATTCAATAATGTGGTTCGGATCGTCCATATATTTACGTAACATCGATACGTGAAAAATGTTATGAACATGAGACATACTTAGCGGTAAAGCGAGTCTATAGGCCACAGTTCCTACTCGATCGAGAATTTTAAATGGGCCAATTAAATCGAGGGTTGAGATTTCTTCTCTTCGTCGATTCTTGCTTCTAGAATAATGCCTTCTTGAACCTTCTTCTCACATTCATCGGCTCTAAGTCTGTTGTTGCCTCTTTTATAGTCCTAATAAAAGAGCTCTAACTCATGCAAGCATACATGGGTCAACAAGTAATACAGAGTAAGTAGAGTATCGATCCCACAGAGAAAGTTGTAAAATTATAAACTCTTATGCATTAATTAACTCACTGTATTTATATGCTTAGACTAACAACTAGAATTGTTGAATTGAACTAATTGTACTAACAACTAAAAATAAGAATAATAATGGAATAAATATAAACTGGAAATAATGGGACCCTAACTTCATTTAATATTTCATCTAATTGCCACTATCATACAAGAAGTGTTCACATATCATAGGAAAATAGCCAAGAGCACGAATAGAGTTATAACCATTTTTCAATGCACTATAACCTACTTACACATCCCACATGATAGACTCGTGTAATCATCAACACAACCAAAATCACTATATGTCTATGTGAAATTGCAATTATATTGATTTTAAGCACAAGCCCTTACTCTAGCTCATACGGTGAAACAATATATGTCTATCTGGTTCACAAAATACACAAGCCATATAAAATAGCCCCATATTCGTATGCTATCATGATTACAATCCATATTTGCATGATCATTGTCAATTCCATACAAATACTGAGATGAATGGTGATCAGGCATTCATACATGTAAAACAATCATGATAGACTTCCCATATAATATGCAAAACAACCCTAGCATTTAAGAGTGCAACCAAACTACATATTAAAATCCGTTAGAATCTCATAATGGAGTTTAGTTCATGACTAAACCAAAAGCCATTATGGGATCAACACTAAACATGATCAATAAGCAAACAATTGAAATATGAAAGATAGAACGATCAAACCCAATCGCTGAATAAAAACCAATGATCAACGATTAAATCCTCATAGAAATCCAGTAAACAATAATAGAAATCCACAATGACAGAGAATCCCAAGAAGAATTGGAGAAGTAGACATTTTGGCTTCGATCTACGTTGGAATCTCTCCCAAGGTGTAAACCCTAGTTAGTCTTCTCAAAATACGATAAAAACTAATAATCAATATGTCTGACACCAGTCAAATATCGTTTTAATCAAATTACACATCATTTAATTAATAATTAAAATAAAACAAATATTCGGTTTGAAGATCGCAAGCTGCAAGGCCCTACTACACTATGTTCCTCGCAGTATGCCATGACTTACCGAAAGTTTGCCTGTCCAAATAGGCCTCTCGATTGGTAGCGCGGCTCTCAAAGCCATTCTGCCGCTGCTTGAATTCTCGCAGTCTTGGTTACGGTTCATTATCTTTCTTTCTTCACTACTTGTTCTTTCATGCTTGATCCTCTTCCATGCTTGGTCTCCATGCTTCCTTGTACCTCCATGCCATGCACATCATCGCTTGTGCCTCGTTTCACGCATCCATTAGCCTCATGCCCTCTAATATCACCAAAATTAAGCCGATTCCTGCACTTATTCACAAAAAAGAGTTTTAAGTAAATGCAATGCAAAATAACATGAAATGCAACTAAAACACACTAAAATGTACTTGAGATAGGCATAGTTCGCGTGAATTAGTACTCAATAAGTAGGTAAAAATACCATTTATCATCTGTAGCTTGAGCAGCTTTTAATTTATTGATTAAAGTTGGTTCTAATCGTATATTCGCTATCTTCACGTAGGTTCTTAGAGTCTTTAAATCTATCTCCGTCCTTTGTAAATCGTAAAAATAGGTCTTTGTGTTAACAACGTCGCACTCATAATCGCATACAATCTTCTACTCAACGCGTCAGCTACCACGTTCGCTTTTCCACGATGTTATTGAATAGTATGGTCGTAATCTTCAACAGCTCGAACCAACGACTTTGGCGCATGTGGAGAAAAAAATATTTGAGGGTTTTTGTATCAGGTTCAAGGTAGATACAAAGTTCGATTTTATGCTCTGGTGGTAGGCCAGAAAGTTCTTCAGGGAATACGTCAGGAAATTTATTAACAATAAGAATATCAGTCAAATCTGACGTATTTTTGTTTAAATCCATGACATGGGCTAAGAAAGTTTGACATCCATTTTTCAATAAACGAATGGCTTTATGGCTTGATATGACAGTGATTGACTTTAGTGGTTTGGTTACTTGAATTCGCATAATAGGTTGGTTATGAATATGAAAGCTAACAACCTTACGAAAACAATTAATTTTTGCATATCTTTAAGGAAATAAGATCGATAGGTAATTTGCAGGTACCGATTTGAATCAAACAAGACTTATAAACAGTGGATGTAATGAAAGTTTCTCCCAACGGAGTTTAAACAGATAATTCAAAGAATAATTTCTCCAGAGTCAAATTTAAACGTTGAGCGCAAGTAGGTGAAATAAAAGAGTGGGTAGAACCGGTATTAAATAAGGTATAGACTTCACAAGAGTTTGTGATTAACTTACCCATGATAACTTCGTTCGGGTTCCTCGACAAATGCTCTCACTTAAACTACTGGCTTTGACTTGTCTGGGACATCCTTTGGTGTCACTTTCCCAGCTGAACTTGACTTCACTACATGACAAAATCGAGCTAGGTGACATTTCTTCCCTAATTGAAACACGCTTTTGGATGCTGCGTACAGTTTGGACGTATGTGTCCCTCTTGTCCGCATTTGAAACATACGACTGGTGGTCGTTCTTCTTCCTTGGAAATGGGTGCTGGTGCTGCCGTCTCTCCATCATTATTGAACCTTCTCTTCTTGAAATTTCCACTTCTATTATCTTAGCCATGATTACCACCGTAGTGGTTACCATTTCTGGCATATTGATTCCCTCCATGTTTGTTGTCACCGCTTCGATGATTGCTACCATTGGTATTATCGATTTGTCGGCTGCTCTCTTTTGGTTGGGTTGTTTCATTATCGCGTTCCAATAACTAAGCCCTATTCACAACATCTGAATACAAGCAAAGTTTATGAGAAATGAGGTATTGACGTATTTTGGGTTTTCAAACCTCGTAGAAACATTTGCGTCATTCGCTCCTCATTATCCACCAAATGGGATGCAAATCGGGATAACTCGGCAAACTTAGCCTCGTATTATGACACGGTCATATTTTTCTCTCTAGCTTGATGAACTCTACCTCCTTCATGTGACGAATACTTTCAGGAAAGTACTTGTCGTTGAACAATGGAACTTCTCCCAAGACATCTTTAGTGCGGCAGGTTGAGTACGCTTTACAGATTTCCACCAATGATCTGCCTCTTCTCGCAACATAAAGGTGGCGAAGGGAACCTTTTGCTCTTCTGAGCATTCCAAGATATCAAATATCTTGGTGATTTACTTAATCCACGTCTCTGCCTTAAGTTATCCTGGCTTTCCCAAAAACTCTGGTGGTCCCAGCTCCTTGAACTGCTTAGCGGTGACAAGCCATGAGTTACCAGTGACTCCACTTGCATTATGAATAGGAGTCTCTCTCGTTTGGTTTTGCATAAATTATAGAAAACTTTTAAACGTACCATCATTCGTCATTTGGTCGGTGTTGTTTACAGGAAGATTATTGCCTTCCTGATGCACATTATCCTAAGTATTGATCGTTGGTGACTTAACGGTCCCATGTGCTTCATTGCTTATCTTAACATTTTCAAATGCCATTTTCAAACACTACCACAAAAAAAAGGGTTAATTGACATGCCACATATTATCCTTATATTCTGACCGACCAATTTAATAACAAATAAACTTAGGTAAGTCATACTAGCGAAGGAATTACCTGTCTCTCCCCTCCTAGTTTTAGTCTCAAATCTTAGCCAAGGATCATATCCCTAAGCTTTGATACCAACTGTGACGCCCCCAAAATAGGTATACATCACCCATTCTGAGTCGCCAAATACATGGTACATAATTCAAATACAAACTTAATTATACAACCGTCGTGTAAAATACGACAAAACATAGCTGAGAGTTTTAATACGAATATTATCTACTAGACAATATCCAAACTCAGATTCAATTTCATTACAATTATTATCACACTATTTTATAGAATAGTGAGGACTACTAAAACAACCATCTGGACCGTCAATCCATTCCCCGACTAGTTCCAACTATATTCTCATTTTCTGAAGAGAACAATGAAAGAAAAGGGTGAGCTCAACTAGCCCAGTAAGAAATATTATGACTAAGATAATGAAGAATAAATTATCCTTAGCCTTCAACAGTATAACAACTGATAGAATACAATAGAAAACAAGTTTTAGATCAACAACTGCAGCAGAATAAACAATCCATTAGAAGAGTAAAGTAGAGCATGATATCTACTATCTTCTATTATTTAAAAGATTATCATCAGTTTTATCGCTGAGACTCAGCTTTAATAAATAATCCACATCAATGAATTATCCGTGCACTACGGGCCAAGGATATTCATTAGTATCACAATCACGAATTATCCATGCACTACGGGTCAAGGATATTCGTGTTTTCATAAATGGTCATGATCACGCCATAAAATAATTCATCTTTGCACCCTTGGCCGAAGAAAACTCATAGTCATGATCATACCAAAAACTGTCCATCAATGCACTACGGGCTAATGAGGACTTTTAACACATCATTTGTAACATTACGCTTATGATTATAGCGAATAATCCCTGGTCATAATCATACAAAGTCCATCTATGCACTACGGCCACAGATGACTTTCATCATAATATAAGAATGAGGATGATGACAATGATATAAAAATTCAATCAAATGAGATTAAGGATAAATATTAAAGATTTTATAATTTAATTTATCCAGAATTCAAGAATATCTAAATTGTCAACATGATACTGCTTTGTGGAGTAAAATTCAAGAATAATAATGTATCAAAAATGATTTAGACTGAAAAAAATTAATTTTTATCATGAATAGTATCCCAGGTGAATAGTAACTGAGTGAATAGTACCCTGTGAATAGTACTTTGAGAATAGTACCCCGTGAATAGTACTCCAACATGAAAAAGTTAAAACTTATCAAGAATGCTCAGAATAATATTTCCATGAAAAGATACTGAATGAAACACAAATATCAAGGATATTCTACTAATTTCATGGAGTATGGAAGCCAAAACTTTTACAAAACGAGTATAGAATTCGAAATCTGAAACGAAATAATATTACTTATATATTACAGAGTATAAAAGAAAATATTATTTCTTACGAATACTGAATAAAAATAATATCCCTTACGAATATTGAACGAAAATAATATTCCTTACGAATATTAAACAAAAATAATATTCCTTACAAATATTAAACAAAAATAATATTTCTTGCGAATATTGAACGAAAATAATATTTCTTGCGAAAATAATACTCCGTGCCCGACAGTAATGTAAATATATATATATATATATATATATATATATAAGCGATAAACGCATGGGATATAAAATCCGTGCTCATCGAATGAGTTCGACAATAGTTCATATATATATATATATATATATATATATATATATATATATATATATATATATAAGCAAGTAAACGCTCCAGACATAAGTCTAGGCTCAATCGAGGCATAACTCAATAATGTTAGTCCATATATAAAAATATATACATATATAAGTATATATATATAGACAAAAATAAAAATCATAGACCGAAGTCCGGGCATACACACACAACACGACTCTCAATGTGAAGAATAGTGTGTGCAAAGATGAAGAGAAAGGCTTTATAGAGTGTGAGAAGGTTTACAATGGGCTGCCAAAGAAGGCTTCTATGACTCTACTTGGATAAACACTCAGCTCCCGCCGGTAAAATTTAGCTATATGTGAGCTACCAGGTGTTTAAAATGAGAAAGCACTACAGAGCAAATTGGACAGGGCTTTCTCGCCTCTTTTTCTCTTGAATATGGCCACCCAAGCTCTATATTTATAGAGCTGGGAGCCGCACGTGCACCTGCGGCAGCCGCAGATGCACATGCAGCTGCCCGGTGTGCCCCGGGCTTCGCGGGTCCTACCATCTTGAAGTACGTGCACTCGTGCACTGTGATGTCCGCTCGAACTTGTAAAACTTCAATCCGAGCATCCAAACAAGGTGTATAAGACCTTCTTCAGACCGCTTTTGTCGAGAATTACGCAATGACATAGGATTAGAGGTTGTACGAAGTCAGGAAGAGGGGACCATGCCCATGGTCTTCAAGCTTCAAATTCTATCCGATGTGCTGCCACGCGTAATAGTCACTCGGGATTGGAACTACTTGGCTCTTGTGGGACATTGTTGTGTAGAAATATATGTATGAAATGTTGAGACGGCGCGCTGGGTTGAGGTGGCAAGATGATGATTTTGCCCCTCACCGGGGTTATCTCTGGGTTGGGCTGATAGCAGACGTTGCTCAGGGCTATATTTGAGATTGGACTGGTGCAAATGTTTGAATTCCGTAAGGTCATCTTTAAGTGTGCCTGTCTTCCCGGTGTTATCTCCGGGTTTTAGGAATGAGTGTCTCAGCAGGAGGTCTGAGATTAAAACTGATTGCATGCATTTGAAACAAGCATTTCTGGAGTTATCGCCGGAACTGCAACGACATTCCTAGGGGTTATCTTCAAGGATGAAACTCGGGGTTATCTCCGAGGTTGGGATTGATACTCCCGGTGTGTGTTTCGGGGTTGAGACTGAACTTTCGGTAGTATTCAGAATGGATGTGAGCTGTCTTCCAGGGTTATCTCCAAAAGACGAATCTACCCTCCTGCAATGTTAGTAACAGGTGTGCAGAAAATTTCGAGTGTCTACAACTATGCAATAAAATATTATAATAAAACGAAAACTTTAAATAAAATATAATATATTCTATTTATAATCAAATAAAATAAAACTTATTATAATATATATATATATATATATATATATATACTAATGATAATAACTCCCTCCTGACTTTGGTTTTCTCCCACCCCCCGTGACTTCCCATTTCATTATTCTTCCAAATATGGCCCCACATGTGGCCCCCACCTTTATTATAAAGAATAAATTTCTACCGATTATTTTGAAAAATGGATAAATGGGAGTCCAAATAATACGCCAATATTTACAACAAATACTTAATAAAATCCGCCCAATATTTTTAACATTTATTCATCACTATTATTATTCGCAAAATTTAATAACCAGGTCATTCTCAGGAAATAGGGGGTTTTCCAATAAGAATTTCTCCCTATTGGCGCACAATTAGGTGACCAAACCTCTTCTTGACAGAACTTTCTAGACATCGTCAATATTGCAAATAATAATATGAATAACTGTATCTTCTTAATTATTGATTTAATAATATATAAAATATCGACAATAATTGAATCAAATAACGTGAGATACTATGCAGCAATTAATGTAGCAATAATTGAGTATAACTGAGTGACTTCTCACGTAAGCATCAATAATCAATACTGTGTGTTACTATGCAACCACGCGTATTACTATACTTCTACCATTGGGTAACTCAACAGTTAACGGTAAAACTTTTGTCGTTATTTTTATAAAAAGATATTTTTGTCGTTTTCTCATTTCGACAATAATTCCGCTAGGGGTCCACTTGATGATTGTCTTGTTGTCGCATTTAATATTCTCTGTTAAAACGAATATTCCCTGACCAATCAAATATTTTATAACAACTTGCATACTTTGTAAAATTTATAAATATAACCCACAACTATAACATTATATCAAATCCACACCTTAATATTAAAAAAAATATTTCGAGAAAATTAATCTTTATTCATAAAATTTGGGAGCTTACACTTTCAGATGTGATATATCGCATCAGACTGCTGTAGTGGCCTGCACGTGGGTAGCTGTCACTTCACCGAATTAGCTGTTAGACACATTTCGATCTGATTTTCTTTTCAATCTTAAGATGTTCACCAACTATTTTGTGATCTTCGCTCTAAGAGTTTTGACAATGTCAATCCATTGTTAGAGCTAATATACTCTATAATTTCCTTAATCGTAGAGTTTCATGAGGATCGTAGAGTATCTGGTTAGATGACTTTATGTTCCAAAAGATCTACGTACGATCTCTTTTAGACTCTACGATCTTCAATGAGCATTACGATCTCTTTCATACTCTACGGTCTTTTAACATACTTTACGATCTCAGAGTCAACAACTCTTTGATCTTTGGCAAACTTTGCAATCTTCAACTTGCTTTACGATCTTAGAGTAGATAGCTCTATGATCTTTAACAGACTCTACGATCCTTAACTTGCTTTACGATCTCTTAGTAAATTCTACTATCTCAGAGTAGACTTCTGCGAACTTGACCAGATCTACGATCATTCACTAAGATTTATGATCATTTAAACAGTTTTACGATCGTTTAATCTCCTATAGTCTATACATTCAATTTACTCAACGAAATAGATCAATCTAATAAGTTTAATCTTCTAATCTAAGTCCTTTTACATTAATTTCATTATAAGGACTTCACAAAATCTATTGATTACAAATATACATTACATTATCATTAAATTAAATATACATTTGTCCTAACACACTTTTTTAAACTCTCCCTTTTATTTTATTTATTTTAAATTAATCCAATGAGATAAATCTATATCTATGCAAAAGTATGTAGACAACTAATCTACGTAATTGACTCCAAACAAAAAAAATTAAAAACGACAGAGAACATAGAGTAAAAACCACCAACAAAAAATAAATAATTTACTATTCAAAACACAAGATTATGCTGAGCCGAGTCTAATATTTTTATGACTAATTTTCTATATAATTAATTAGTAACATATTAGCTAAAAACTAAATTATATATATATATTCTAGATGATATATATATATATATATATATATATATATATATATATATATATATATATAGACATGTTAATATCATATTGAAGAATCATTATAATTAATATTTTATTGTGGATTCAGTAATAAATAATTCATATACATGTGAAGCTAAGTTTATATTTTAACTTAGTAGTTAAATTGTTGTTAATATATAATAGTAGTTATGTAAATATTATGGTTATATAATAATTAATATTTAAAAGTATATTATGTGTTATAAAATATACTGATGATTAAATTTTAATTATCAATTTTATTTCATGCAGGAGACATTTAGTTAATTAATGTTAAAAATAGTTATAACACACACACACACACATACATATATATATATATATATATATATATATATATATATATAAATGACTAAAATTTAATTAATTTTTAAACATAAAAGTCATAATAGTAACTTGTTATTCTACAACAATTTTATTCTTAAATAACTATATAATTAAAAATAAAGAAAAAATTATGAAAAAATAATAATTAACCTTAAAAAGCATAATATATATTATAAAATATATCAATGATTAAATTTTAATTACCAATTTTATTTTAGACAGATGATCTTTAGTTAACCGATGTGAAAGAAATAAACTACTCACTTATATATTAGTTATTTAAATTTAGTTACCTTTTATAACTAAAAATCATGATTGTAACTTATTATGCTACTATAATTTTGTTTTATATATATAAAATTTATATTAAATTTTAAAAAAAGCATAACTATTACTTCGTTGTGAGTCTTAATAATTATTTGTTTGATCAGTATTTGGAGTCATTCTAATAGTAATAATAAGTTAATTTGAAATTCAAAAATATATTTTATAATCATCATATATAGCATAAATATGAATTAAAAATAATTTCATTTAAAACATAGACGCGTGCTTCGCGGTCACTTAGCTAGTTCCTTATAATAAAATGTTCTTGCTTTTTGTGGGTACATTAAAAGGTAGCTGTAAACCACTTCAAGTTATTTCACATAATCAATTAAAATTAGTATTTTTAATACTTCATAAAAAATAATAAATACAAGAAAGAGATATAGGGGTTAAATATTTTTTACATTACTATACTTTAGATCAACTTATAAATGACTAATTATACCATTTTTTTTCTTATAGTCAACTAACTAAACTTCAAATTACTAACAAAAAATTCAAATTCTGTCTTGACTCTTAAATTTTTGACGGAAAACAGACATAACAATCTAAAAATGACAAAATTAAATTACTCATTTAACATGAAAACTGTTGTAACTTGTTTTGTAGTAAGATATAGAACAAGAATATTCCTGCCTGATTTGAATGATTGGTTACTCTTTCCTTAAGACTATATTCGCCCTTACTTTTGCTACACAGAGTTACTGCGAATTAATCTCCCAAGATAAGACATGCCCAAACTTTAATCTGTACTAAAATTTGTTGTGTAGAAACAAAACTAGTGCTAAACTATAAATAAAAGAAGAAAATTATAATAAGAAAAATTATTTAAAATGATAATTTTTCTAAGAATTTGATAAGGATTGAATTATTTGAAGTGAGTATTTTGGGTGGATTTATAACCTATTTATAGGTTTCCAAACACCCATTTGAAGAGTTATGTTGATATCCAAACATGACATCCCAATTCTTGTTGCCATTCTGTAATTTTGGTCCCAACTCAATTATTTGTTTGTATCCCAATTTCGATGTTGGGATGTCCCAAACTCAAGTCATATCCCAATTCTGATGTCGGCATCCCAACTGAAATATTACCGTTGGCCTTTTCCTTGTAATATATATATATAGAATGAGGATCAGGTCCGGACTCCCGGACCTGATTAAAATACGGACCTAATTTTTTTTTTTTTGCTTTTTTTTAAAAACAATTAAAAAATTTTAATATTTTATGGAACTGAAATTTTTTCATAATACAGTGTTTTGGGTGTGATTTGGATACATATAACAAAATATGTATGTACACGATGTATTCTGCATGCATATATTTTTGTTATATGTATCCAAATCACACCTAAAAACATCAGATTATGGAAAATTCCATTCCATAAAATATAAATTTTTTTTTTGGTTGTTTAAAAAAAAAAAAATCTGACGCAGATATTAAAATTCGGGAGTTCCGATAGGAATCGACTATATATATATATATATATATATAGAGAGAGAGAGAGAGAGAGAGAGAAGATTCAAAGTCATACCCTTTATCTTATTACTGTAACCGTGCTCACCCCCTTTAATGACGGACCAATGACGATTTCGGTCATAAATCGCCGTCTATATACTTTTAGCGACGGACAACATATAGTGTCACTAAAAGTATAGATTTAGCGGTTGTATGACCAGACCAAATCGTAGTCACGTCCGCTAAAAAAAGGGGGTGAGCACGGTGAGTAAGATAAAGGGTATGACTTGATCCCGAACTCATATATATATATATATATATATATATATATATATATATATATATATATATATATATATGATCCGGATCTTAAGCTCACCCTTATCTAACATACCTTGCTCACCCTCTTTAGCGATTTTAATCGAAATGACGATATCTCGGTCCGTCGCTATAGGTTTGGTCCGTCGCTATATGTTGTCCGTTGCTAAAAGCTAAAACGACGGTTCTATATATAGTGACGGACCGAATCGTCGCCTAGTCCGTCGCTAAAAGGGAGTGAGCAAGGTATGTTAAATAAGGGGTAAGCTTAAGATTCGGACCGTAAATATATATATATATATATATTAATAATTAATTTATTAAAAAAATATTATAAGAATGTTGTTGCCATGACTTGAACCCAAGTCCTTAATATCAACTGTCGACGTCGGGATTTTTTTTAGTGTCCTTTTTCGTGACTTGTTCTTTGGTGTTTTCATGTTAATGTGAGATTTGTTTGAAAAAACAAGTGAAAAAGGTCCGACATGTATAAT
Source organism: Panax quinquefolius (assembly GCA_020205615.1). Classification (NCBI taxonomy): domain Eukaryota; kingdom Viridiplantae; phylum Streptophyta; class Magnoliopsida; order Apiales; family Araliaceae; genus Panax; species Panax quinquefolius. The sequence continues at coordinate 80,197,090 of CM035173.1, read as the reverse complement.
GTCAACTTTTTGACTTTAAGAGTCGCCAGTTGGTGTATTTAACTGGTTGCACCAACGCAACCGAAAAAGTTTGCACATTGACCCAGTGATATGACACTGCTAAATGGGTCTGTGAAACCGAGACTCATTTGAGTTTGGGGGCTTGATTATGCGGAGGAAAGGTGTTAGGCACCCCCCGACATCCGTGTTGCCACGGTGACCGCCACTTTTCAAGAAAATGTGAGACCCCATATTTTATGAATAAAGATTTAAATTTCTCGAAATAATTTTTTTGAATATTATGGTGTGGATTTGATATAATGTTATAGTTGTGGGTAATATTTACAAATTTTGCAAAGTAAGCAAGTGGTTATATAATATTCGATTGGTCAGGGAATATTCTTTTTGTTGGGGAATATTCGTACGACGGCACAATCATTGGTGACCCCACAACGGAAGTATTGTCATAGTAAGAAAACGACAGAATTATCTTTTTATAAAAATAACGGGGAAAGTGTTACCGTTAAAACTGTTGAACTACCCAAGAGTAAAGTAAATGCGATACTGCTGTGGTTGCATAGTAGCACACGGTATTGGTTATTGATACTTACGTGAGAAGTCTCTCAGTTATACTCAATTATTTCTACAGTAATTGCTACATCATATCTCTCATATTATTGTCACAATATCATCTGCATAATATGTTATATTATTAAATCAATAATTGAGACGGCAAAGTTATTCATATTATTATTTGCAATATTGACAATGTCTAGAAGTTCTGTCAAGGAGAGGTTTGGTCATCTAATTGCGCGCCAATAAGGAGAAATCCTTATCGGAAAGCCCCCTCTTTCCTGGGAACGACCTGGTTGTTAAATATTGTGAATTATAATATTAATGATGAGTAAGTTCGTGTTGATTAAAGATGAATTGGATAGTTCCATTGTGTTGAATTATTAGTGTTAGTGAAAATCGACATTTATTTGAATAATAATTGATGTCTGGAGGTTATATTGACCAATCGGGTAATTAACCGGATAAATGAGCAATTAATTGCTATTAATTCACATGATTATAACTATTTGTTCACATGTGTGTACTACTGATTCATATTTTTGTACTATTAGGGGAGTTGGTGCTAGATTGATAATACTTGCATGACTAAGTTAAAAATGGAGGTATAGATGGAGGTACTATACTGTAATTCGTATTTTCACATGATTATAACTATTGATTCACATGATTGAACTATTGATTCACATTATTTACTATTAGGGGAGGTGGTGAAAGTTTGATAATACTTGCAGGACTAAATTAAAAATAAAGAAAAAGAGGGAGTTATTATACTGTAATTTTTCGAGCCCCAGAACGTGCAATTATTGAAACTATATTTTCCTATAAATAGAAGCTCATTCTTCCTTCATTTCTTACCAATTCACTAAAGCTATAAAGCAATTATTATAGAGAGAAAGAATAAGAGAAGTCTGCTACCTCACTATTCCAGTATCAAGTTTTTTCTAAGGTAAGAGGTATTATTCCTTCGTATTCATGAAGAGAGTTATTTTCTTTCAATACTCGTAAGGGTTGTTATTCCATTCTTTATTATTATGTTGGAATAACATGTCTATGCGAAGTACCGCATACATGGTGAAATTCTTCTGTTATTCCTTTCTTTATTATTCATTGGAATAACTTGTGCATGCGCGGTTTGTCGCATGCCCGTGAATTCTGTTCTTATTCCATTCTTTATTATTCTGTTAGAACATCCCATGCATGCGGATTACGCATGACACAGTTCCATTCTTTATTATTCTGTTGAAATATCACATGCGTGTGGATTACACGACACCTGTTCTATTCTTTATTATTACATTGGGAATAACTCATCTATGCGGTCTTCATCGCATGCCTGGTGAATTCTTCTGTTATTCCATTCTTTATTATTCTATTGGAATAACTGTCTATGTGAATTACCGCATGCATGGTGAATGATCCTTCGTATTCATTCATTATTAAATTGTGGAAATGATCTGTCTACGTGGATTACCGAATGGCGGGCAAAAATCCATTTGCGGTTTCATATATTCTATTATACTCAGTTGGTTAAAGTTTTGGCTTCTATACTCCATGAAATTAGTGGAAATCCTTGATATTTGCACTTCATCCAGTATCTTTTCATGGAAATATTCTTCTGAGCATTCTTGAATTTTACTCCACAAAGCAGTATCATGTTGACAATTTAGACGTAATTGATTTCAGGATAAATTAACTTATAAATCTTTAAAATTTATTCTTGAACTTGATTTATTGAATTATTATGTCATTATTATCATCCTCATGCTTATATTGTGATGAAAGTCATCTTTGGCTTACGTGCATAGATGGACTTAGTATGATTATGACCAAGGATCATTCGGTATAATCATGACACGTAATGTTATAAATGATGTGGTAAAAAGTCCTCGGTGGCTATATAGTGCATTGATGATGGGCGCTTTTTGGTATGATTATGACTAGGGATTATTCGGTATAGTAATGACTATTGATGATTTAATGAATATCCTTGGCCGTAGTGTAGGGATGATTCGATGATGTGGTTTATTTATTAAAATTTGAGTCTCGGAGATAAAAATTGATGAAGTATACATCACCCATAGCATTAGTAGTCCTCCAATTCTATGGCATAATACAAAATTCAAATACAACTTAAAACAAGTATACATCACCCATCTTGTAAAATACGACAAAAATGGTAACATAAATACAGTTTTAATACAACCGAATATTATCTTAAACTAGAGTTTTAATATTCAAACTTCAAAAACCGAAATCCTCAATACATTTATTATCACACTATTTCATAGAATAGTGAGGACTACTAATGCTATCATCTGGACCTTCACTCCGGTTCCCACTAGTCCCACTACGTTCTCATTTCTGAAGAGAACAATGAAAAGCAAAAAAGGTGAGCTCAACTAGCCCGAAGAAATATTATGACTAAGATAATGCGAGAATAAATTATCGTTAGCCTTTTAACGATGTTAAACGATATAAAATATAACAAACATCAAGTTTAAGCTGCGGCGAACAAGCAATCCATTAGAAGAGTCAAGTAGAGAATAAAATCTACTATCTTCTATGATTTAAAAGGTTTTCATCACTTTTATCGGTTGAGACTCGACAATAAATAATCCACATCATCAATCATCCCCTTTACTACTGACCGAGGATATTCATTAGTATCACGACCACAAATTATCCATGCACTACGGGCGAGGATATTCGTGTTTTCATCAATGGTCATGATCATGCCAACAACACGTCCATCAATGCACTACGGGGCCAATGAGGACTTTTACCACATCATTTGTAACATTACGGTCATGATTATCTTTGAATAATCCACAGTCATAATCATACCAAGTCCATCTATGCACTTTACACAGTCACGAGATGACTTTCAACATAATATAAACATGAGGATGATGACAATGATATAAGAATTCAATAAAACAAGTTCAAGGATAAATTTTTAAAGATTTATAATTTAATTTATCCGAAAATCAATAACGTCAAATTATCAACATGATACTTGCTTTGTGGAGTAAAATTCAAGAATAATATTGTACCAAAAATAATTTGGACCGATAACGAATCAATTTTTATCATGAATAGTACTCTGGGTGAATAGTACTTGAGTGAATAGTACCTTGTGAATAGTAATTCAGGAATAGTAACTCCGTGAATATTATTCCGGCATGAAAAAGTTAAAACTTATCAAAAATGCTCAGAATAATATTTTCATGAAAAGATACTGAATGAAGCGCAAATATCAAGGATATTCTACTAATTTCATGGAGTATAGAAACCAAAACTCTAACAAAACGAGTATAAAATTCGAAATCAGAAACGAAATAATATTACTTACATACTACCGAGTATGGAAGAAAATATTATTTCAAGCGAATATTGAACAAAAATAACATCCCTTACCTTGAAAAGAAGAGTATTTCAACTGGTATAGCGGGGATATTCTTGAAGAAAACTTTCACTGTTTTTTATGCTCAAAGCTTTCTAAAACTCGAAAGAAATACGCTCAATATTATAGAAGAAGAATTCTCTGATTCTGGTGTGATTTTCAATTTTAAATAAGCATCCTATTTATAGGAGAATGGAAGGATCTTATTTAGAAAAAAAATCAACAAAATAACGGAATAATTTATTTAAGTCGACGAATCAAAAAATTTTAATATATTTGATATATAAATATTTAAATTTTATATTAAACATTCAATATATATAATAATAAAATAATAAATAAAATATATATATATATATATATAATACCAATTATATATTTATAATATATATATATCCATTTATATATATTATATATATATATTTTAACATTTGCTAATATCTTCCCCTCAAAAGTCCTTCACCCACCACATGTCATCATCATATATATATATATATATATACCATTTATATATATATATATAAATAACTTCTTATATTTTTTTTTTGAAAATGGGTAAATGGGGGTCCAAAAATAAGCAAAAATTTCATAATACTTCAAAAATCACCTCAATATTTTTTAACAACATTTATCATCATTATTATAATTCACAATATTAATCAACCGTGTCGTTCTCAGGAAAGAGGGGCTTTCAAATAAGGATTTCTCCATATTAACGCTTGAATTAGGTGACCAAACCTCTCCTTGATGAAACTTCTAGACATCGTTAATATTGCGAATAATAATATTAATAACTTTGTCGTCTCAATTATTGATTTAATAATATATAAAATATTGACAATAATTGAATCAAATAACGTGAGATCTTATGCAACAATTACTTCTAGCAATAATTGAACAAAAAAGCGAGTGACTTCTCACGTAAGCATCAATAATCAATATCGTGTGCTACTATGAAACCACAGCAGTATTCTTTATTACTTTTAACATGCGGGTGTTTCAACGATTAACGGTAAAACTTTCCGCCTAGTTATTTTCATAAAAAGATATTTTGTCGTTTTCTCAATCAAAAATAATTCCGTTGTGGGGGTCCACCAATGATTGTGCCGTTCGTACGAATATTCCTGTTAAAACGAATATTCCCGACCAATCGAATATTATATAACAACTTGCGTACTTTGAAAAATTTATAAATATTACCCACAACTATAACATTATATCAAATTTACTCCATAATATTCCAAAATGATATTTATAGAAAATTCATTTTTATTCATAAAAGTTGGGGTCTTACAACCTACCCTTCTTATGAAATTTAAGCCCTCTCAAATTAGGGTACGTACCTGGTATGTCGAAGAGGTAAGGATACTTTGAATTCATTTCAGATTCTAACTCCCAGGTCATTTCCTCAACATCGTGGTTTCTCCACAAAACTTTGACTTGAGGTATAACCTTGGAGCGTAGAATATGTTCCTTCTTATCCAAGATTTTAATAGGAACATCTTCATACGTTAAATCTTCCGCTATTTCATCGGTTCTAACTTCGATAATGTGGTTCGGGTCTTCCACATATTTACGTAACATGGATATGTGAAAAACGTTATGAACACGAGACATACTTGGCGGTAAAAGCGAGTCTATAGCCACGAGTTCCTACTCGATCGAGGATTAAAAATGGGCGATGAATCGAGGATTGAGCTTTCCTCTCTTTCCAAATCTCGTAACTCCTTTCCATGGAGCAACACGTAACAACACATGATCTCCAATATCGAATTCCACGTCCTTTCGATGAAGATCAGCATAACTCTTTTGTCGATCTTGTGAGGTTTTTATCGTTGTCGGGATCGTTTGAATCTTTTTCGTAGTCATACGTACCAACTCCGGTCCCAACAACGTTGCTTCACCCACCTCATCCCAGCATACTGGAGAACGACACTTTCTTCCATACAACGCCTCAAATGGAGCCATGCCAATACTTGCTTGATAACTGTTGTTGTAGGAAAACTCCACCATGGTAAGAACTTGTCCCAACTTCCTTTGAAGTCAAGGACCACGAGTCTTAATAAATCTTCCAGAGTTTGAATAGTCCTCTCTGATTGTCCGTCCATTTGAGGATGATATGCCTAAACTAAATCGTAAATTAATGCCCCATAGCTTTTTGCAAACTAACCCAAAATCTTGAAAGTGAATCTTGGGTCTCGATCGAAAACTATGGATCTTGGCATACCATGCAATCTTACAATCTCGTTATGTACATATGAGAAAAGCGTTCAAGTGTATAAGTTTCTCGTATAGGTAAGAAATGAGCGGACTTGGTCGATCTATCAATCAATGACCCAAATTGCATCTATGCCTTGAGAAACCTTGGGAAGACCGATGTGAAATCCATGGTAATGTGCTCCCACTTCCATTCTAGAATTTCAAGTGGTTGCTGATGGACCTTTTGGTACTTGATGCTCTCCTGACTTCGTTGACAAGTTAGACACCTTGAGATAAACTCGCGCTATCTCTCTCTTCATATTATTGCTCCACCAAAATGTATGTGAAGATCACGATACATTTTGGTACTCCCAGATGGATTACCAAAGTGGTGTGTTGTGCGCCTCCATCATGATTTTATACTTTAAATCGAGGTCGTTAGGAACACAAAGTCTGGAGTTGACTCAAAGTATTCCTTCTTCATCGATTCTTGCTTAAGGATAGCACCTTCTTGCACTTTCTTCCTCATCGCATCGGCTCCAGTGCATAGCTTGAGCGACTTTAACTTTATCGATTAAAAAAGTCGGTTCTACTCATATATTCGCCATCATCACATGGGTCCACAGGAGTCTTTAACTCTATCTCCATCCTTTGCAAGTCATACAAAATGGGCCTTTGCGTTGACAATATCGCTTTTCGTACCGCGCATATGATCTTCTACTCGATCGTCGTCGGCTACTACGTTCGCTTTTCGGGATGGTATTGGATGGTATGATCATAATCTTTCAATAGTTCAAGCCAACGTCGTTGTTGCATGTTGAGTTCCTTTTGAGTGAAGAAATATTTGAGGCTTTTATGATCCGTAAAGATCTCCACTTTCTCCCCATACAAGTAATGCTTCCAAATTTTAAGTGCGAAGACAACAGTTGCCAACTCTAGATCATGAGTAGGATAATTCCTCTCATATTCTTTGAGTTGTCGAGAGGCATAGGCTATGACTTCCCCATGTTGCATGAGAACACATCCTAACCCATTGCCCAAAGCATCACTTAGAGATGACAAATCCTCAAGCTAGATGGTATTGTCGAGCAGTCTCTTGAAATGAGTCTCCTCTTGAGTTCTTGAAAACTCTTCTCACATTCCTCGCTCCAACCAAATTTTGTATCTTTTCGAGTCGGTTTGAGTTAATGGAGTAGCGATTAGAAAAATCCTTCCACGAATCTCAGATAATAACCAACTAAGCCCGAAAAAGCTACGTACTTTGATCATTTGATTTAGGTTGCTCCCAGCTTTGAATAGCTTCAATCTTTGCCGGGTCAACAGATATTCCATGACTTGATACTACGTGCCCAAGGAATGCTACTTCCTCAAGCTAGAACTCGCATTTCTTCAACTTGGCATAAAGCTTGTTTTCACGAAGCTTTTGGAGTATCAGCCTCAAGTGTTGCTCATGATCTTCACGGCTTTTGGAATATATGAGGATGTCATCAATAAAGACGACCACAAAGTGATCCAAATATTCCTTGAATACTCGGTTCATCATATCCATGAAGGCAACGGCGGAGCATTAGTCAATCAAAAAGACATGACTAGGAATTCATAATGCCGTCTCTTAGGGATTAAAAGCGCGTCTTTGGAATGTCATCGGTTTTAATCTTCAATTGGTGATATCCGGAACGAAGATCGATCTTTGAAAAGAATTTGGCGCCTTATGGCTGGTCAAAATAGGTCATCAATGCGAGGCAATGGATATCTATTTTTGATGGTGACATGGTTCAACTCCGATAATCAATACAAAGTCGCATACTCCCATCTTTCTTCTTCACGAATAGAGCAACGGGAGCACCCCGAGGAGAAGTACTAGGATGAATGAAACCGATGTCTAACAATTCTGCGGTTGGGTCTTTAACTCCACGAAGTTCAATAGGAGCCATTCGATATGGGGCTTTGGAAATGGGTTTTGTCTGGGTTCAAGGTCGATACAAAATTCAATTTCACGCTCTGGGGTAGGCCGGGAAGTTCTTGAGGGAATACGTCGGAAATTTATTAACAATAGAAATATCATTCAAAAGCGGCGTATTTTTTGTTTAAATCCGTGACATGAGCTAAGAAAGCTTGACATCCGTTTTTCAATAAATGAATAGCTTTATGGCTTGAGATGACGATGATTGATTTTAATGGTTTGGTTGCTTGAATTAGCATAATAGGTTGGTTAGGAATATGAAAAAGCTAACAACCTTACGAAAATAATCAATTTTTGCATGATGAGTAGTTAACCATCAATCCTAGAATTACATCAAATGCAAGTATTTTCAATGAAATAAGATCGACGGTAATGTGAGGTGCCGATTTGAACCAAACAAGACTTATAAATAGTGGATGTAATGAAGGTTTCTCCCAATGGAGTTTCAACAGATAAGTCAAAGTCTAATTTCTCCGAGTCAAATTTAAGCGTTGGCGCAAGTAGGAGAAATAAAAGAATGGGTAGAACCGGTATCAAATAAGGTATAGACTTCACTAGAGTTTATGATAAGCTTACCGTGATGACCTCGTTCGGGTTCCTTGCTTTTTGGAGGTCACGACAAATGCTCTCCTTGAACTACTGGTTTTGACTTTTTTGGGGCGGACCTTTGGTGCCTCCATCCCAATTGAACTTGCTTCCTTGAATGATAAAATCGAGCTAGGTGACCTTCTCTTCCATAATTGTAACACGTTTTGGATTCTACATCGCATGATTTGGTGATATGTCCCTCCCTCCTCGCATTTGAAGCATATGATAGGTGGTCGTTCTCCTTCCTTAACAATGGGTCTTTGATCTTGACGTCTTTCCATCATTGTTGAATCTCCTCTTCTTGAAATGTCCATTCTTATTATTTTGGCCATGATTACCACCAAAAGTGGTTACCATTTACGGCATGTTGATTCCCTCGCGTTTTGTTGTCACCGCTTTGATATGGCTACTATCACTTGGTATTATCATTTTTTTGTCGTTTGCTCTCTCTTGGTTGGTTGAGTGACTCATTATCGCGCTCCAATAAGCGAGCCCTATTAACAACATCTGAATACAAACACGTTTATGAGAGATAAGATATTGGCGTATCTCGGGTTTTCAAACCTCTTAGAAACATTCGCGTCATTCTCTCCTCATTATCAACCAAATGGGATGAAACCGGGACAACTCGGCAAACTTGGCTTCGTCTTTGCGACACGGTCATATTGTTTTTGCTCCGACTTGATGAACTCTACCTCTTTCATGTGAGCGAATACTTTTGGGAAAGTACTTGTCGTTGAATAGTTCTTGGAACTTCTCCCAAGACATCTTCGATCTGGCGGTTGAGTACGCTTTACTGATTCCCACCGATGTCTGCCTCTCTTTCATGAACATGAAGGTGGCAAAGGGAACCTTTTGCTCCTCGGAGCATCCCAAGACATCAAATATCTTGCGGATCTGCTTTATCCACGTCTCACTTTAAGTGGTTTTGGCTCTCCAAAAAACTCCGGTGGTCCCGGCTCCTTGAAGCTGCTTAGCGGTGACCGTCAAGAGAGTTGCAGGTGTTTCCACACACATTTTGGACGAGGAGCCTCTCTTGCTTTGATGTTGCATGAATTGCATAAAGCCTCTGAACATTCCATCGTTCATCATTTGGTCGGTGTTGTTGTTTGCATGAGGATTGTTGCCTTCTGATGCACATTATCACGATTATTGATCTGTGGAGACTCAGCGGTCTCCTCATGCTCTCCATTGCTATTCTCAACATTCTCGGATGTCATTTTCAAATCTTGCCACAAAACAAGGGTTAATTGACATATCACATATTATCCCTATACTCGACCGACCAATTAAATACCAAATAAACTTAGGTAGGTCATACTTAGCGAAGAATTCCCGTCTCTCCCCTCTAGTTCTTGTCTCACATCTTAGCCGGGATCATATCCTAAGCTTTGATACCAACTGTGACGCCCCCAAAACATGTATACATCACCCATCTTGAGTCGCCAGATACATGGTACATAATTCAAATACAACTTAATAATACAACTGTCGTGTAAAATGCGATAAAAACTTAAATTGAGAGTTTAATACGAATATTGTCTTCTAGATAGTATTCAAACTCAAATGAACTCCTCAATACATTTATTATCACATTATTTCATAGAATAGTGAGGACTACTAATGCTATCATCTGGACCGTCACTCCGTTCGCTGACTAGTTCCTACTGTGTTCTTATTTCCTGAAGAGAACAATGAAAACAAAAGGGTGAGCTCAACTAGCCCGATAAAAAATATTATGACTAAGATAATGCGAGAATAAATTATCGTTAGCCTTGAACAATGTTAAAGCGATAAAATATAACAAACATCAAGTTTAACTCTGCGGTGAACAAGCAATCCATTAGAAGAGTCAGTAGAGAATAAAATCTACTATCTTCTATGATTTAAAAGGTTTTTCATCACTTTTATCGGCTTGAGACTCGACAATAAATAATCCACATCATCACCCACACACTACGACCAAGGATATTCATTAGTATCACGACCACAAATTATCCATGCACTACGGGCGAGGATATTAGTGTTTTCATCGATGGTCATGATCATGCCAACAATCGTCCATCAATGCACTACGGGCGAATGAGGACTTTTACCACATCATTTGTAACATTACGGTCATGATTATCTTAGAATAATCCTCACGTCATAATCATACCAAGTCCATCTATGCACTATAGGCCCACAGATGACTTTCAACATAATATAAACATGAGGATGATGACAATGATATAAGAATTCAATAAAACAAAGTTCAAGGATAAATTTTTTAAAGATTTATAATTTAATTTATCCGAAAATCAATAACGTCCAAATTATCGACATGATCTTTGCTTTGTGGAGTAAAATTCAAGAATAATATTGTACCAAAAAAATAATTTGGATGAAAATGAATCAATTTTTATCATGAATAGTACTACGGGTGAATAGTACTTGAGTGAATAGTACCCAGTGAATAGTAATTCGAGGAATAGTAACTCCGTGAATATTATTAAAAATGAAAAAGTTAAAACTTATCAAAAATGCTCGAATAATATTTTCATGAAAAGATCTTTGAATGAAGCGCAAATATCAAGGATATTCTACTAATTTCATGGAGTATAGAAACCAAAACTTTAACAAAATGAGTATAAAATTGAAATCGAAAGCGAAATAATATTACTTACATACTACGAGTATGGAAGAAAATATTATTTCAGCGAATATTGAACAAAAATAACATCCCTTACCTTGAAAAGAAGAGTATTTCAAGCTGGTATAAGCGGGGATATTCTTGAAGAAAACTTTCACTTTTTTTTACGCTCAAAGCTTTCTAAAACTCTAAAAGAAATACGCTCGAATATTATAGAAGAAGAATTCTCTGATTACGGTGTGATTTTCAATTCTAACTAAGCATCCTATTTATAGGAGAATGGAAGGAATCTTGATAAGAAAAATCAAAAATAAAATCACGAATGAAATAATTTTTAATGAAATCATGGATGAAAATTTGATACCATATATGCAAAAATTTCAAACATTATAATATATAATATATAACAAAATATAATATAAAATATAATATATATATATATATATATATATATATATATATATATATATATATATATATATATATATATATATATATATATATATATAAAAATAACTCCATTTATATATTATATTTCCCACCCGTGAACATTTATATATTCTTCCCCTCAAAAGTCCTTCACCCACCACATGTCATCATCATATCTATATATATATACCATTATATATATATATAATAATCTATATTATATATTTAAATAACTTATTTTGAAAAATGAAATAAATGGGGTCCAAAAATAACAACAAATACTTCATAAAAATCTCAATAATTTTAACAACATTTATCATCATTATTATAATTCATAATATTAATCGACCAGGTCGTTCCGGGAAAAGAGGGGGCTTTCCAATAAGGATTTCTCCCTATAGGCGCGCAATTAGGTGACCAAATCTCTCCTTGATAGAACTTCTAGACATCGTTAATATTGCGAATAATAATATTAATAACTTTGTCGTCTCAATTATTGATTTAATAATATATAAAATATTGACAATAATTGAATCAAATAACGTGAGATACTTATCACGACAATTCTTGTAGCAATAATTGAACAAAAGCGAGTGACTTCTCACGTAAGCATCAATAATCAATACTGAGTATTGCTACTATGCAACCACGCGTATTCTTTGTACTTTTAACTAACACCGGGTGTTTCAACGATTAACGGTAAAACTTTTGCGTTTATTTTCATAAAAAGATATTTTTGTCGTTTTCTCAATCAAAATGATAAATTTCGTTTTGGGGTCCACCAATGATTGTGTAGTTATCTGAATATTCCTGTTAAAGCGAATATTCCTCGACCAATCGAATATTATATAACAACTTGTTTTGAAAAATTTAAAATATTACCCATAACTATAACATTATATCAAATATTATATAACAACTTGCGTATTTTGAAAAATTTTATAAATATTTACCATAATTATAACATTATATTATCAATGACAATTTTCTTGTTTAAACTCTAATATTATTGTAAAATATTATATATTATAAAATTCATCTTTATTCATAAAAGTTGGGGGGTTCACCGAAATTGAAAGAAGAAACAATGAAACAGTGAGAATGAGTGATGCGTGGTAAAAAGCCGCATGACGTATTGATATTATGGAAAGAGATGTCCGATCTAAGAAGGCTAAAATAGATGATATGTATTTCTCTTTTTGGACAGCAATTGAGAGAACCCAAAATCGAGTTTTGAATTACCCGGTACATGGCAGTCAACCCCAATTTGATATGGATTGAAGATTAATGATTCAGATCATGAAACAGGAGTACGATGAAACAGTTGGGGGTGGAATATGCCCTATAAAAAAGTCAATTTTAACGGTAGTGATGACACCAAATGCTACTCCAGACAAGTCAAAGCCGGGTAATTCAAGGGAGAACGGTTGTCATGACTTCCCAATAAGTGAGGAACCCAAATGAAGTTATCACGGGTTAGTTAATTATAAATTCTTGCGAAGTCTATACCTTATTAGATACCGGTTCTACCCATTATTTTATCTCTCTTGCTTGCGTTCAACGTTTAAATTTGACCCCAGGGAAGTTAGACTTTGACTTATTGGTTGAAACTTCGTTAGTAGAAACCTTCGTTACCTCCACTGTTTATAAATCTTGTTGATTCAAATCGACACTTTCACATTACGCGTCAATCTTATCTCTTTGAAAATACTTGCCTTTAATGTGATTTTAGGAATCGATTGGTTAACTACTCATCATGCTTTTCGTAAGGTTGTTAGCTTTCATATTCCTAACCAACCTGTTATGCGAATTCAAGCAACCAAACCACTAAAGTTAATCACTATTATATCAAGCCATAAGTAAAGAGCCCCGATCCTTTCATTGTTGACTTCCTTGTGAGGAATGCACCGAAGCCAGACTTTCTATAGGCGACGTCATGAATGACGATGGCAAGTTGATAGGTATCAATGTGACGTACTATCCAAGTCTTGGATGAGAGTCACAGTTTTGAATGATATTTCTATTATTAATAAATTTCGTGACCTATTTTTGAAGACTTCTTAGCTTACCCCTAGAGCGTGAAATTGAATTTTGTGTTGACCTCAGTACAAAACCTATTTCTAAAACCCTTAAATATTTCTTCAACCAAACTAACGTATAATGCGCCAAAGACATTGGCTCGAGGTGTTGAAGATTATGACCATACCATTCAATATCATCGTGGAAGAGCGAACGTGGTAGCTGACATATTGAGTAGAAGATCGTATGCGTTTACAAGTGCGATGTTGTTAACACAAAAACCAATTTTGTATAACTTACAAATGATGAAGATAGAGTTAAAGACTCTAGGGACCCACGTGAAGATAACGAATATACGAGTAGAATCAACTTTAATCGATAAAGTTAAACTCGCTCAAGCTACACACCCGAATCGGATGAATGTGAAGAAGAAGGTTTAAGAAGGCGTTATCTCAACCCTCAATTTAATTGGCCCATTTGAAATCCTCGATTGAGTAGGAACTGTGGCCTATAGACTCATTTTACCGCCAAGTATGTCACGTGTTTATAATGTTTTTCAAGTATCGCTGTTAGTAAAAACTTAGTCTTGGGGGACTTTGGAGCCAAATTTTTGAATAATTAATGAACCTGAAAAATTATGAAATCATGGGGGTTTTATAGAGCATGTTACAAGATTTCTATAGCCTCGAAAACGGACTAATTTCGATAACGGATGAAGAAGTTATGAAGATTTAAAATATGTGTGTCAAAAGTTGTAAAATCTGGAAAATTGGAGTTAAGTGCCAAAGGTCGAGCACCTAGGCACTAGGCTCGGCGCTTAGAATCTGTTCTTGGGCGCCTAGGCGCCTGCCCAAGGCCAAATTTGGGCGCCTAGGCGCTGGTCAAGTGTTAAGCCAAAATCTGTCTGGACGTCCTTTAGTAAATTGGGCATAACCTTTTCATACAAACTCCGATTGACGTGATTCAGGATGATTCAGAAAGATAACGAGTAGACCTAAAACTTTCATTGTTTATATTTTGATATTTGAGGTTAGTATCAAGGCCTAAAATGGCTATTGTAGGGACTGATGTGCATTCAGAGGCAATCGGAGGACATCGGGCATGCACGTATGCAACGTGTAATGTTTTTGACGATAAAGGTATTCAAGGTATCCTCATCTCTTCGGCATACCAAGTATGTACATAAATTTCGAGGGCAAAATTTTATAAGGAGGGGAGATTGTGAGACCCCAGATTTTATGAATAAAGATTTAAATTTCTCGAAATATTTTTTTTGAATATTATGGTGTGGATTTGATATAATGTTATAGTTGTGGGTAATATTTACAAATTTTTCAATGTAAGCAAGTGGTTATATAATATTCGATTGGTCGGGGAATATTCGTACGAAGGTACAATCATTGGTGGACCCCACAATGAAAGTATTGTCGTAAGTAGTAAAAACATGTAATTATCTTTTATAAAAAACTAACGGCGAAAGTGTTACCGCTAAAACTGTTGAACTACACAGCGGTAAAAAATGTCTGGCGTGGTTGCATAGTAGCACACGGCATTGGTTATTGATGCTTACGTGAGAAGTCACTTTCGGTTATACTCAATTATTACTACGATAATTGTTTGTATCATATCTCTCATATTATTGATTCAATTATTGTCACAAAGATCATCCTCAGATAATATGTTATACTATTAAATCAATAATTGAGATGACAAAGTTATTCATATTATTATTTGTAATATTGACAATGTCTAGAAGTTTTTTCAAGGAGAGGTTTGGTCATCTAATTGCGCGCCAATAAGGAGAAATCCTTATCGGAAAGCCCCCTCTTTCCTGGAAATGACCTGGTTGTTAAATATTATGAATTATAATATTAATGATGAATAAGTTCGTGTTGATTAAAGATGAATTAGATAGTTTCATTGTGTTGGAATTATTAGTGTTAGTGAAAATCGACATTTATTTCGATAATAATTGATGTCTGGAGGTTATATTGACTAATCGGGTAATTAACAGGATAAATGAGCAATTAATTGCTATTAATTCACATGATTATAACTATTTGTTCACATGTGTGTACTATTGATTCACATTCTTGTACTATTAGGGGAGTTAGTGCAAGATTGATAATAATTGCATGACTAAGTTAAAAATGGAGGTATAGATGGAGGTACTATACTTTAATTCAAATTTTCACATGATTATAACTATTGATTCACATGATTGAACTATTGATTCACATTATTTACTATTAGGGGAGGTGGTGAAAGTTTGATAATAATTGCAGGACTAAATTAAAAATAAAGAAAAAGATGGAGATATTATACTGTAATATTTCGAGCCCCAAAATGTGTAATTATCAAAACTATATTTTCCTATAAATAGAAGCTCATTCTTCCTTCATTTCTTACCAATTCACTAAAGCTATAGAGCAATTATTATAGAGAGAAATTATATAGAGAGAAAGAAGAAGAGAAATGTACTACCTCACTATTCCAGTATCAAGTTTTTTCTAAGGTAAGGGGTATTATTCCTTCGTATTCATGAAGAGAGTTATTTTCTTTTAATACTCGTAAGGGTTGTTATTCCATTCTTTATTATTATGTTGGAAAAACACGTCTATGCGTAGTCCCGCATACATGGTGAAATTCTTCTATTATTCAATTCTTTATTATTCTGTTGGAATAACCTGTCTGTGCTATTTATCACATGCTTGGTGAATTGTGTTGTTATTCCATTCTTTATTATTCTGTTGGAACATCCAGTCTGTGCAGATTACGCGTGACTGGTTCCATTCTTTATTATTCTGTTGGGAATAACCTGTCTATGCGGTTTATCGCATGCCTGGTGAATTCTTCTGTTATTCCATACTTTATTATTCTGTTGGAATAACTTATCTATGTGAATTATCGAATGCATGGTGAATGATCCTTTGTATTCATTCCTTATTAAATAATGGAAATGACCTGTCTACGTGGATTACCGCATGGCGAGCAAAAATCCATTTGTGGTTTCATATATTCTATTATACTCAGTTGGTTAAAGTTTTGGCTTCTATACTCCATAAAATTAGTGGAATATCCTTGATATTTACTCTTCATCTAGTATCTTTTCATGGAAATATTCTTCTGAGCATTCTTGAATTTTACTCCACAAAGCAGTATCATGTTGACAATTTGGACGTAATTAATTTCAGGATAAATTAACTTATAAATCTTTAAAATTTATTCTTGAACTTGTTTTATTGAATTATTATGTCATTGTCATCATCCTCATGCTTATATTGTGATGAAAGTCATCTTTGGCTTACATGCATAGATGGACTTAGTATGATTATGACCAGGGATCATTCAGTATAATCATGACCTATAATGTTATAAATGATGTGGTAAAAGTCCTCAGTGGCCTGTAGTGCATTGATGGACAATTTTTGGTATGATTATTCCAGGGATTATTCGGTATAGTCATGACCATTGATGATTTAATGAATATCCTTGGCCCGTAGTGTAGGGATGATTCGATGGTGTGGTTTATTTATTAAGCTGAGTCTTAGCGATAAAAATTGATGCAAACTTTTTAAATCATAGAAGATAGTAGATATCATGCTCTACTTGACTCTTCTAATGGATTTCTTATTCCACTGCAGTTAAACTTGATGTCTATTGTATTTTATCAGTTTAACATTGTTGAAGGCTAATGATAATTTATTCTGCATTATCTTAGTCATAATATTTCTTACTGGGCTAGTTGAGCTCACCCTTTCTTTCACCGTTCTCTTCAGGAAATGAGAATATAGCTGGGACGAGTTGGGGAACGGAGTGACAGTCCTGATGATAGTATTAGTAGTCCTCACTATTCTACGGAATAATGTGATAATAATTGTAATGAGGACACCATTGAGTGTGGATATTGTCTAGATGGCAATATTCTTGTTTAAACTCTCAGCTATGTTTTGTTGTATTTTACACGATTGTTGTATAATTAAGTTATATTTGAATTTCTGTTCCATGTATTTGGCGACTCAAGATGGGTGATGTATACCTATTTTGGGAGCGTCACAGAAACTGTTATATGAATGTGTGTGTGTGTGGATCAATGTGCAATTATTTGGAAGTAGTGCTATGACTCGTTCGCACCTATATATAAAAGGGTTTGAATTTATAGAAAAATTCAGTTTTAACCAGATATAGTAATGAAGTTTTGTAAAAAGAGGTTTTTCAAACCCTGTGCTCAATAGTAATTGAGGCCTTTGATACTTCCATTTTATTATTAAATGTTCGATTGTTTGCTTTTATTTTTTCGATATACGAAGCATCTTGAGAAAATAATATACAACAAATACTAAACTCCTCATGGGCATGATGACCATCCAAAGAAATTCGAACAACGTAAATAATGTACAAGTTGCTTACAGTTGAAAAATGTCCATCATGGGAACCAAATCTAGATTCAGTAGACTGAATCTGTGATCACATGATTCCTAGGCTCACATGATACTGCAGTTTGTATGGAAATCAGTAAGTAGTTATATATATAAAAACTGTAAATATATATATATGCAGACATGATCAAGCACCACGAAGCAACTCTATGGGGGATCGAAAATGTAAATATATAAAAGCGGTAAATATATATATATATATATATATATATATATATATATATATATATATATATATATATATATATATGAGCCCTTCCATAGCAAATGGCCAGGTTGCTATGGGGTCTTATCTGACACCCCCTTTTTGGATAGTTGATAAACTTATTGGAAGGTGAGATTGAAACATAAATATACCCAGTAGTAACAACTTGTAAATTTACTTTTTATTTAATATGAGGACCCCACCAAAGTCAACATGTTGTCGGTTTGTTTAACTTAAACCAACTTTAATATTAAATAATACAAACTAGCATGTACGACATGCAAACATATATAAAAAAAAAAAAAATCCTAAACCGTAATGCTCTTACGAGCTTAAAAAAAAAAAAAAAAATATTCAAACCGTAATGCTCTTACGACATAAAAAAAAAAAAAAAAATATTCTAAACAATAACAAGCTCTTACGACAAAAAAAAAAAAATATTCAAACTGTAACAAGCTCTTTACGACATAAAAAAATAAAATATATATATATATATATATATATATATATATATATATATATATATATATATATAAAACAAAGCTCTTACGACATAAAAAAATAAAAATGTTTTTAACAAATGTTTTTATAACATATTTTATAACAAAAATAAAAACATTTGTTATAAAAAAAATGTTTTTAACAAATGTTTTTATAACAAATGTTTTTAAAACATTTTTTTTATTTTATTTTTTATTTTCTACGCTGGAGCTTTAGACTTATTTTATACTTTTTTTTTTTTTTTTTTTTTATTCCTAGTGAGAAGCTTATCTAAACAATATTTTTTTTTTTATTTTTTCTTCTTTCTCCATTATATGTTATGACTCAAAGAAATTAAAATAAAATAAAATAAAAAAATAACTTGGTAGGTATAGCATTTATCACTACCAAGGAAAAAAAATTTGGATATACCAACTAGTAGTCATTGAATGATTCGAACTCATGACCTCATGCACCAATACCTCATCGTATGACCACCCGAGCACCACGGCCCTAAATACTTAAGTTTAACCAAGGATATATCCTTATAGAAAAACTTCACCATCCCCAAAATCTATATTCTTGCATTACTACTATATTACGATTTATTATTATTAATAAATTTATATTATTAATTGGATTTTCTAAATAGAAATAAGTTAATATCTATATTTATTATTATCCCTTTAATATGTTTTCTTATCTTTGTAATAATATCAATAAAAGATTATTAATATATTAAAAATAAATATCATTCTTTAATAAAATATAAATAATGATCATTATAAATCTTGTATTATTAGTATTAATAATTTTATTATTAAGCAATGATTATTAGTAATGATTTTATATATTAAGCAATGATTTTATTATTAAGAAATGATTTTATTATTAATAAAACTAGTTCAATTAGTCTAATAAGTAATGATGATAATTTTTCAAGTCATTTCAGGAAATTAATTTACTTATCGAATTTATAAAAGTAGTGAAGTATTATAATAATAATAATAATAATAATAATAATAATAATGCATAACATTAAGAGGAATAGTACATATTACATCTTCATTTTCTAATATGTACATTAGATAACGTTGGATAAGTTCTATATTTCAGAGGCCGGGAGTAATCTTGCGGATTTCTTGTAGAGCTCCCATGCGACGCGGTAACGAAAGATTGTGACATCTTCCAAGGACCACTTCTCTTCAGAAATATTACCATTGGCCCTAACGAAACAGTCAACATACTTGCATATAAAAATGCCACAATCTGAGTGGTTGTGTTGTTTCGGTCGAATCTTTAAGGTCTGCACAGTAGGATTACCGCTGGGCCACTCACGCATCGGATTACCATTTCGCAAACAAAATGGTATCAAATGTACCTGCATGTACAAAGTAGTTGGTTAATAATTTTTTAATATTAAAGGACATTACAAAATTAAAATATTTTAAAACTAAACATACCGCAACTTGAACGAATTCTGAGTACATTTCATGTAACTTAATATACTTAGTGTCATTGTAGTGCGGGTCAATTATGGTAATCATCCAATCTTCAACTGCGAATAGGAACAAGACAAAATGGCGTTGATTGGTACTACACACCGGCATGAATATGTATTTGCATTCGTGTAAAGGTGCTGCTTTACAATCCATGGTCCTTATGTTGCCACAGCAGGATTCTATGACTCTAGATGGATGAATACTCAGTTCCTGCCGATAAAAATATGATAAAATATAAGCTCAAAAGTGTTTGAAACAAGACAACACTCAGTTTATAAGGTGTACAAAGCCAATTGGACAGGGTTTCCTCGCTATTTCTCTCTCCAAAATGGCTAGCCCAAGCCCCATATTTATAGAACTGATTGCTGAAGGTATATCTGTGGTTGCCCAGGCTGCCCAAGCTACCCTGGGCTGGGTGGGTCCAGGTCCCGGCCATCGCGCAAGACGACGTACTCTCGACAACGACCTGACTTGTTATTTCGATTGTTCATAACTTTCAATCCGGGAGTCCGATGGAAGCGTACCATACCATTCCAGAAAGATCTTTTCGAGAGCTACGAAATGACATATGATTTTCCCTTTTTGGATTTTGGGAAGATGGGTCCATGACCGAAATAGCATTCCCTGGTTTCCGTCAGGCAATTCGGTGAGCCGTTTTGCGTAGTTTTCGCTCCAAAGTTAAGATATGAGTCTTGTGAGACTACTTTTGAATCAATTTGAGTTGACATGAGTGTATTTGATTTGAAGTGAAGTTGAGTTGGCAAAATGACCATTTTGCCCCTTCAGGGGTTATCTCCGATTTTTGCACAGTTGTAGCTGGTTTTTCCCAGGGTTATCTCTGAGATGGTCATGCTGTTGACTCTAAATGTACTCAGGGTTATCTCTGTGGTTGGAATTGATGTTGTGGTCCTCCAGGATTACCTCTGAAGTGTGAAAAAGATGTTTTTGCCCTCCTGCACAATTAGTAACAGAGAAAGAAAATTTCAAGTGTCTACATCAACACCTCTCTATTATCCAATTGAACTAATATTAATTTTTGGTTACATGGAAAACATATAATATATTTATTCTATACTTTTAGATAATAAAAATATCCAACAATCCTCCCCTATTTTAATAATTTTCAATCCTTTTCCTTTGACATTCTTCTTTCTCTTATTAAATATAGTATACATAAGTAAGAGGTGTCTTTCGACTTGAACCTTTACATAGTCTATTTCATAAAATATCTGAATTTTTAGTAGCGTTAGTTTTTAACTAAAAAATCTTACAGTGATATCTTGCTCTATAGACATATACTATATCTCTTATAGTTTAAGAAAACCCAACACATTTATGGCCTTGTGTTTACCTCTTAGGTTTTGTAAGTGACTTAGAGATAAGCTTTATGTCTCGCAGAAGCAGCCCACTTCCTTCACTTACATAGGTGAATGTAATTAGATGCACTTGTATGATATGCATCCTCCAAATCGGACATAAATTCATTAAAGGTTTACCCTAACCTCTTTGTTCTTCATACAGGCATACACTATCTTTGAGATGGTTTTGAAGAATTTCTTCTTCATACTTGTCTAGTGTATAACTGGTTATTACTATTAGAATTTTTCCATTGAACTAATATTCCAGATGTTGCTCTAATTAATATTTAGTTGGGTTCCACTTATAAATTACCTCTCATTTAAAGGCTTTAAACCCATCTCCCTGGAAGTCTTACATATTACATCCTTGCCTAGGCCTTTTGTAAAAGGATTTGCCAAATTTCTCTTTGACTTGACATAGTTAAAGGTAACAAACTATTTATTAATTTGCTCCTTTACATAACTATTTCTTAAACCTATATGTCTAGACTTCTCGTTATAAACCTTGTTATAAGACCGTCATAATGCTGCCTCATTATAACAATATATTGAGATATCTATCATTGGTTTGGGCCAAAGTGGTATCTCAAATAATAAAGTAAATTTCCATCCACTTGTAGACTTTATTTCATCCGAATTCGTTATCTAGTTTGCATCAGTGTACCCTTCTACCACAGCTGGGTATCCTGTATAGCATAAAGCATAGTTCATTATGCCTTTAAGATATTTAAGTATCCTTGATACTGCATCCCAATGAACCTGACCTGGATTATGAGTAAACCTAGTCAATACTCCTATTGCAAATACTATATCAGGTCTATTACATTGTATTGCATACATTAGACTACCAATTACACTTGCATACTCTAACTAGATATGTTATTTTCTTTATTTGGAAATAACTTAGCAGAATGATCATACGGGATAGAGGTTATCTTGCAATTCTCGTGATTAAACTTCTTTAACAATTTCTCAATATAATGAGACTGAGTTAAAGAAATGGTTTCTTGAGACCGCACAATTTTAATACCAAAAATTACATCAGCCTCCCCCATATCTTTCATATCAAAAGTAACAGACAAAAATGCTTTAGTTTCTAATACTACCTTTTCACTAGTATCAAAAATAAGCATATCATCATCATATAAACAAATTATAACACCAAAACCTTTACTAAACTTAGAATAAACACATTTATCCGATTCATTTATTTTAAACCCATTTGACATAATCATTTGGTCAAATTTTTCATGCCACTGCTTAGGTGCTTGTTTTAGGCCATATAAAGATTTAATAAGTTTACAAACTTTTCTTTCTTGACCTTTCAAAACAAACCCTTATGGTTGTTCCATATAAACTTCCTCTTCTAAGTCACCGTTTAGAAAAATAGTTTTAACATTCATTTGGTGTATAACAAGTTTATGAATTGATGCTAATGCAATTAATAACCTAATGGTACTAATTCTTGCTACTGGAGTATATGTATCAAAGTAATCAATTCCTTCCTTTTGCTTAAAACCTTTGACTACCAGTTTAGCTTTATACTTATCAATGGATCCATCTGAATTTCTTTTCCTTTTAAAGATCCATTTACAGCCAATGGGTTTACAACTAGGAGGTAAATCCACCAAGACCCAAGTATTGTTACCCATGATAAAATTCATTTCATCATTAATGGCTTCTTGCCAAAAACAAAAATCTTGAGAGGACATAGCTTCTCTAAAAGTCAATGGATCTCTATCACTAGAATCATGCTCAGTCACAAAAACAATAGAAGAAACAATAGCATCCATGTTACCTTCTACTAGGTACATGTAGAAATCAAGGCCATAAGATTTTTCTATCCTTGCTCTTTTACTTCTTCTTGGTTATATTTCTTCAGTAGATGTAGTAAGTTCCATTTCATCATTTGTTCCATGATGAACTGTTTCTTGATCCTCTTTATTAGCGTCTTCTCTTGATCTTGTAATAACCCAAGATTTTCTATATAAATAAATCAAAAATTTGCGTATAGTTTTTTTAATTTTTATTTATTAAAATAAATCTGGGGAATATGTATAAGTCAATGCGTATGTATTTATGTGATACATAAAAATATATTTATTACATGAATAATTACAAATAATTTTATTTTAGAATTATTGATCATTATAAACTATATTCTTATAATAATTAATTTTATAGTAGAAATGTTTTTATTAATTATTTTTAATGAAAATATGATTATTATATTATTTAAATAATATATGAAATGATTATAGAATTATTATAATAATTATTTCATATTAGTTAAGTTAATTATTTTTTTAACTTAATTAATAAATGTTATATATAAAAGATAAATTAGATATGAAATCCAAACCCTAATTTTGGATTTTGATCGAGAATGAGGATATTAATATAATAATAATTATATTTCAGTTCTATAGATATGTATGATACGTGTGTAATGTTAATTTGTAGAATAGTTATAGTAGAACAGTAGAAAACCCTAGCATTTCTTTATTGAACCCTAATTTGAAATTCAAATTAGAGTTCATGACTGTTATATAACTATGTTATGTGATTAATGTTAATTATTATAGATTTGATTGGGTAAACCCTAATTAAAATTTAGAAACCCTAATTAGCTAATTAAGAAACCCTAATTTGTTAAATAAGAACCCTAATCGCTAAATTATCAAGCTTAATGCTAATTAGTGGACTTTAAATCCTAATGTTCATGTATAACGTAATTAGAAACCTAATCTAAATAAGGAAACCCTAATTACAAATTTTAAGAAACTAAATTTTTGTTCAAACCCTATGTGCTAAATCCTTCAAATTCAATATGCTAAACTTTAGGGTTAAACCCTAAGGGTCAAACCCTAAGGGTTAAACCCTAATGATTTGACAAGTTACAAAATTGCCATTAAATTAGAAAGTCAAAAGACCATTTTGCCCTTATGACATTATTTTGTGATAACTTGTAAATCTAGCAAGCTATGGAGTTGGTGAACTAATCTAGCTCTCCCATGTGCTCTATATATATCTCCAACAATCAGTCAATATCCCAGCCAATTCATACATCTAAGACTTATATATATAGATTGGAGAGAGAAAAAAAAAATCATTTGTTAGCTCATTTTTGCACAACTCTCATCCAAGATTCTCTCTCTCTCTAACCCACAAATTTCTATAGTTTTTCAGTCCCCAATTCATGCCGCACTAGCATTCATAACAAAAATCAGAAGCTAGATTCAAGACTTGTTCATAGAAGGTATAAACCCTGAGCCAAAATTTTAATCATGTATGCTATGTTAGATTAGGTGTTTTAATGTTTAAAAATGTTGAATGAAGTGTTAATCAATGATCTGGGTTGATAGATGTTAGATCCATAACATCTATAGGCTCAGATCTAGTATTTTACAAAATCAGGAAAAACTTTAAAATGTGTCTGACAGTCAAATGTCAGTCCTCGTAGATCTGTGCTTGTTTATTTTTTTGGTGTTTTAAAGTTTTGAAGTTGTTCTCTTTATTGTTGTTAGTATTCTGAAAGTGGTTTCATGATCATTGAACGTATATATCAAAAGTTATTTGTAACGATCGAGAAATTTATAATTTAATTTAAATATTTATTGAATTAAATAAAAATTTTAAATAATTTATTTATTGAGAAAAATAAATAATTGATGAATTGTGGTGAATTAATTTAGTAATTAAATTGATTAATGTTAATTAAATTAATTAATGATAATTTTATTTGAAGGATTTAATTTAAGAAAATAATTAAATTAAATCAATTGCTAATATTTAAAAAATAATTAAATTAAATAAATTATTTAATATTAAAGGAAATAAATAAATTAAATAAAGTAATGTTTAAATCTAATTTATTAATTAAATTAGATATATGTGAATACTTATTAATTATAAGTATAATTATAATAAAATTATAATTATTATAATTACTATTGTAAGTTATTTAAATTAACTAAAATAAGTGTGACAAAAGTAACTATATACTATAGATATTATAAAAATAAACTGGCGTGGGAAATTCTGTGGAACCAAACAAAACCTTATGGCTTTTGGTTTTAGGTTTGTAATATTCATGGATAACTTGATCAAATTGCAAAAAATAATGCGGAGCGTGTAAAATCGAGTTTAAAATTTTACAAACCATATACGGATCACCCTTTATGCATAATTATTAATTAAGCGAAAAGATAAAGAATAAATCATACCCTTGAAGATCGAGCTTCCTCGGTACAAGTTCACCTCCAATCCTTTTCGCGTTCAACTTGAATCCACCGGGTTTGGTTCCTTCCTTTGATCAGCGTTAGCCACCCATGTGTTTGGCCTCTGAGGGTGATCCACCAGGAAGAAGAAAATTTTCGAGAAGATGGGTGTTTGGCTAACCCTAGTTTTCTATCTCTATAAAAAAGGTATACTCTCCAACAATTTGGAATTATTACGTATGTTGAAAAAAGTCAACAACCCATACCACCCATAATAAGACTCTCTCTTATTTATAGATGTGGGCAACCCACCTTAACAATTAAGGAATTGGGTTTTTTAATTAATTAATTCTTTTAATTAATTAAGCTCCCTAATCTTATTAGGGATAATTAATTAAACTCCTTTAACTAATTTTCCTTCTAATCGATTAGGAATAAATGAAATCTACTTATATTAAATTAATTCCTAAACTCTTTTAGAAATTAAAATAATAATAATTGTAATAATATTAATAAGACTCCTCTTATTAATTTATATTTAATATTTCTAAAATATTAAATAATAAATATTAAAATTATTTAATTTATTCTATCACCATAGATTAAATTAAATATACTTAACTATATTATTACGATTATGCCATTAACTTCTTAAATAATTATTCTTCCTTTTTATGGTGTGACCCTTTAGGTTCTCCATATTAAGCGGTTGTGAATAAATCAATTAGAACAATTCTAATCTTATTTAAATAAATAAATTAAACAATTAATTTATTTAAATAAATAATATTTATTCTCTGATAGGGATAAGCCTCCTAGCGATCAACGACTTTCCGGATAATATAGATTTCAACATTAATCATAAAAAGAACCTTTGAGTAAATAGTTCTGTCTGCAATTCAATCCTTCCACCATCTGATGTCCCGATTAAATATAAGGCATGGAATTCTTTGTCAAGTCTTATTTTATTTAATTATATGTATTTCGATCCTTAAATGCACTGACTCAAATAATGCAAATTAGAAACTCCTTTCTAATTTCATTACGCCTTAACCCGAGGACTCTTTGGGTTGTCATTTATCGAATCACATAGGACATTTCTCTTCTTTTATTAAAGTGGTAGATTCTTTATTGATCATACATTATCTCCATATACAACTTATTATACCCAAGCATACCCTTTGATATACCTAAGGGTCTTAAGGAATAAGTCAAAGTATAACTCATCATACACAAGAATCTTATGATGATCTCAAGTCGAAGGATCACTTGTCTTACTATCACTACGAGAATTCTATTGACGAGTGAAAATAAAACTCCATTAGGTATTCCTTAGCGAGCCACGTTCGATGAACTTATTCTCTAATAAGCACCTACATACTTGCTTTAGTGTCTCCACACAAATGATCATGAGATCAATCATCCTCATCGATGAGCAAGCAGCGTATGTACCAATCTATCCGGTTCACTAATCCCCGATTTAGTAATCGATGATTGGGAACTATTTTAGTTTTAAGCTTTCTAAAATTTAGATCTCATTAGAATGATCATCATCATTATTCTAAAAGCATTGCTTAAAACTATGGGTTTATCACATATTATAAAAACGACATCATGTAGATAATTAAAAGCCTTTAATAAATTAATACTTTTTATTAATAAATGAATAAGATTATTCTGAAAGTATATGCTTTATCATCAAACATGATTGGCTTGTGTGCATACTACTTTCAATCTCCCACTTGCACTAAAGCGATCGTCATGGTATCTCGTACTCTTCTTTCTCTAAGTGGCGATTATCCTGTTTGTTGGATAAGCTTTAGTTAATGGATATGTAATGTTGTTCATGAGAGTCCACTATCTCTATAGTGATTTCCCATCTTTCGATGATTACAATAATCAAATGAAAGTGCCACAACACATGTTTAGATCGAAGATGAGACTTAGGAACTATTCTAGTTACGTAATGAACTTTTAATCCAAACAATCAACTTGCGACTTCATTTATAGCTATATACTTTGTCTTTATCACTAAACCGACAACTCTTTTCTTGTTTGGAACCTTTCGATTCAACTTTGCACCCTTTGTTTCAAGATAACACTTTACCTTAAAGTGGATTTTACGTCATCTTGAGTGCATACGAAAAACTTGAGTGCATTAAAGCCTCTAGTTTTAATTTAGACCCACCATGAATATGATCACATCCTTGAGTCTTGGGTTAAGCACTTTAAGATGTTTTCAACGACTCATAGTGAACTTCTCCATAAATATGGTGATCGACATCGGTCTCGTACATTTCATTGCATACATGATTGTCACTCATCATGACCTCTCTTTTTTTTTTAGAGTCTGTGGGGACTATTAAGAGATACACTCCATAGCTCATCGACATGAGACATCTCTTGGAGTTTGCCATGCTAAAACGACTTTAGCATCAAATGAATATCGTTCCTTGGGTTAAGTCGAGCATCCTCTTAAATCTATCTATATAGATTTTATCCCCAATTAAGATACTCTTCCCAAATCATTCATGGAGGAATGTTTGAACAACTTTATCTTTCTTGATTGTAGCATTGGTATGTCATTCCTTATCAAGTAGTATATCAACATATAATACTAGGAATGTCAGGAATTTCATTCTTATTTTTGATAAAATCAAACTCTTTTGATTGCCTCATCAAAAGCCCATTTTGTAAACTTTGCTTGATCCATTTCTCACTCTTACCTCATCGTATGTAACTGGGATCATCATCTTCATGATGTGTACCTCATCATCATCATCCATGATGAATCCATACCTCCTAGGTATCTTGATGCTTATTCGGTTCTGATTGATTTGTGGTATAATAGAATTACATCTACTGAGTTCCTCTTATTTGACTTATAGTGTTTTGTGGTTCTTGAACTCTTGAAGATCTATATCCTCCCACTAGCCCTTTCAATGATAAACACCTTTATCTTAGAAGCGGCGTGTTCATAACAAACACCTTTTGCTAAGTAGGATTATAGAACATATACCTAAACTTACTTTAGGATGTCCCACAAATCGTATGCTTGTCAAATCTTGTCCCAAGCTTATCCTTTGAAACCTTTTCACATAAGTTGGACAACCCCTTATCTTAACATACTTAAGATTAGGAATCCTCCACATCCATAACTTTTATGGAGTCTTGGGGTTTGATTTTGAGGTTACCTTTTTAAATGAATGTCGACCATTTCTAGGACATGATCTGAAGGATCTTTGGAATGTCGGTAAAATCATTATGGATAGCACCATGTCCAAATAGAGTGCGATTTTCCTTTCGGATACATCAATCAATTATTGCGTGTCGGGATGTGTGTCCATTATGAGAAAACCATTTGAGATGATCTAAAACTTATTGCACAAGTATTTATTCCTTGATCTAATCGAAGAATCTTAATACTTTGTCAATTTGTTTCATTTTGAATTCTTTGAACCTTTCAAATAATTCACACTTGTATTCAACAAAAATACACACATTCAACTCTTTGAATGATCATCTCCTTTTCTTATACTAATTTGTTCGATATGCAAAATTATTTTCATGTAAATCAGTATACAAAATCCATTAAGTAATATTCGATTCTATCTGAAACATTATTATTATAAATAGAACAACAATTGTTCTTAATTATAATACCAAAATTTCATTGTCCAACAATAAAATGGAAATAATATTTTTAACAAGAATTGGAATACAATAACAACTTATTGACTTAATAGATTTGCCGTAGGCATTGCTAAACTATAAGTTTCTATGGCTAATGTAGCAACCTTTGCTTCATTTCCCACACATAGGATTACTTATATTTGTTTAGCTTTCTACTTACTTTGGTCCTTCATAAATCTATATTTATGATAACCAAAGTCGGTATCAATACCCAGTAGAACCTTGACTTAAAAAAAAATTTATTTTAAATCATGAACAAAAAGTATTTATAACAAAACTTCACTAAACTTCTTTGGTTAGCCTCTGCAAGATATCTTCTCTACATGATTTCTTTCGATGTCGAGCTTATTGCGGTGGAAGCAAACTCCTTTTGCTATCCATGTCGGTTTGTTCTTATTATCCTTTGTTTATGCCTTTCTATTTACCTTCTTTGAATCGTTCTTCTTTTCAGAAGATCCTTTGGCCCCTACCAGTAAGACTTGATCTTTCTTGGTTGGAAAGTGACTCTCAACATTTTTTCAACATGTTAAGCAAATCAGCGAGGCTGATATCTAGCTTGTTCATATGAAAAAATTCACAACAATTGTGAAAGAAGTCAGGGTGAGTGCAAATCAAATCTTGGCTCAACTCTCCATCCATGACAAAACTTCGTTGTCTAATTGATCAATCAAATTGATTATGTTAAGAACTTTTTATGCATCTTATAGTGCCATTGGCCGTTCTAGATCGGAAGAGCTCCTTAGATATCGATATCTATCGGTCTACTACTTTCCTCACCATCAACTACTTGATGTGCGGGGAATATAGTAGGAGCATCCATAGTTTCATCTTGTGGCTGAAGCTTCGTTACTCGTGGATCTGAGAGCATGATGCGTTGAGCCAGCGTGCATCATCATCTTGCCACTTTCTAAAAGTAGCAATCTCTTCCTCGGAGGCATTATGCGCAACCATTGCGAGGATAGGCGTATTAAGGACATAAGATAGCTTTTAAATTTATGAGAACTATTCTCAAATTCCTTAACCAATCCAGTTTAATTGATTACGGTTAATTTAGCATCTAATATATGTTCGCGATGATAGTAATTTTAGACATTGTAAAATTACGTAAATGAATTTATAATTAAC
Organism: Panax quinquefolius; assembly: GCA_020205615.1. Taxonomy (NCBI): domain Eukaryota; kingdom Viridiplantae; phylum Streptophyta; class Magnoliopsida; order Apiales; family Araliaceae; genus Panax; species Panax quinquefolius. Next base: position 80,166,280 of record CM035173.1, on the reverse strand, counting down.
AACATTTTAACATACATTCTTTTATTAATTACCAAAATAAATTAGGTCTTGTTTTAAATTGGTATCTCCCACTATTTTCTTTGAACTATATTACCCTCACTTATATAGTTAAATAAAATCTAATTAAAGATTTGCTAGTGAGAATAAGGATCCCATTTCAAATGTATATAGCCTTGTGGTGACACAACAAACTATATATAAATAAATAGGTAGAACAACTTTTGTCAATTACATCAACTATTACAACTCCTTTTATTTTTGCCTCTTAGATTATTTTGATCAGTGGTGGCACATCAGAATCAAAATTATCCAAGTTAAATCCGACCTAGCACTCCATATATTCAAAAAGAAAAATATCATCCTTGTGGTGACACAACAAAACAATATTGTTCAATTTTCTTTATAAGCATCAAATGTGATAAATTAACATCTTAAATACTTAATACTTGCCTTGTGGTGACACAACAAACTCATATTAAATATTTAATACTCTATTAATTTTATCATGCTAGAAAGCGACGTTCGATATTCAAATATCTTTGAGCGCTTAGGACTTAATATAAAAAATTGAGGGGTTTGTTATTAATTTGTCTCATCTTGTTTAAGCGGCATGCTGCATATATATATATAAATAAAATACGTCGTATTAATGAACATCGAAGCATGTTTGCATAATATATATATATATATATATATATAAGCATGCATATATAGAATCTATATATTACTGCGGATTGATTATGGACTTTTATTCTAGTTTGGTTCACTAGAGCCACCAAGTGAACCAAAAGGTCAAACTCCCCAGGGTGCGAAAATAATATTTAAATATAACTATTACATTTAAACTTGGGCTCCATTACAAAGCGGGTCTTCAAGCGCTCCTTGCTCCTTGATCTCCTCCATTTTTCAAATTAATTCTAACTATTCCTATTACAAAACTATTTAAAATAAATAGAAACCTTGATCGTGATCGAGGGAAATGCATAGGAGGAGATAGAATTTACATTAAGAAAAAATTAGAGAAGGCAGTCTGTGAGACCCATTTAATAAAACCCATACATTCATACATCCACTAAAATAAAAATCCAATCATATTGGTCGATAGTCCATAATCAATCCCATTTATTATCATACACATCACCATATGCATCGATAAATAACATTCATCTTATGAATAATAAACATTTAATATATATATTGATATCATTTAATGGGCAAATTTAGTTAGTATAAAATCTATTTTTGAATCAAAATAAACTCCTTTATTTTAATCCAAATTTAAATCAAAATAAAACTATTTTATTTTAATTTATCCTATTTTGAATAAAATAAACTATTTTATTTTAATCAAAATCTTTAATCAAAATAAACTCCTTTATTTTAATTAATTATGGAATCGATTCCATGTAAAAAAAAATCTTTAATTAAAATAAACTCTTTTATTTTAATTAATTATAGAATCAATTCCATGTAAAAAAAAAATCTTTTTATTAAAGGAAACACGGATATTCTTTCCTATTCACAAATAAACTCCTTTATTTTGAATAATATGAAATCTTATTTCATATCTAAATAAACTCCTTTATTTAAGGAAATTATGGATTCTCTTTCTATTCATCAAAATAAACTCTTTTATTTTGAATAATATGAAATCTTATTTCATATCTAAATAAACTCTTTTATTTAAGGAAAGATGGATTTATTTCTATTCACAAATAAACTCCTTTATTTTAGAAAAATAAAATCCAATTTCAACTCCAATTAGTTATCATGGAATCCAATTCCAACTCTAATTAGTTAGCAAAATTGAAAAAATTAATTTTAAAATTAAAATAAACTTTTTTATTTTAAGATTAAAATAAACCTTTTATTTTAAAATTAAAATAAACTAATTTATTTTAATATTAAAATAAACTTTTATTTAATATATATATATATATATATATATATATATTAAATTATATATAAAATAAACTATATATTTATATATATAAAAATATATATATATATATAATATATATATATTTTATATATATATATATATATATATATATATATATATATATATATATATAATATATATATATATAATAAAATATATATATATATATATATATATATATATATATATATATATATATATATATATATAATATTAAATTAAAAAAAAAAAATAAATATAAATTTTATTTTTTTTTTATAAATATAATTTTTTATTAAAAAAATTCAAAATTTATATAATATGTAAAAAATCCTTTTTTATTATTTCATGATTTTTTTTGAGTCACGGTTTTGAAAAAAAATTAAAAAAAAAATTTTTTATTTTTTTTTTTTTTTTTTTTTTTTTTTAAATTTATCTGATAAAATTATGCCCAATTAAATTGTTCTAAACACATATCAATATATATATCAAATTAAAACAATTAATAATTTGCATAAAGGTTTGGCTCTGATGCCTTTTTTAGGTTTAATATTATTCATGAACCTGATCAAATTGCAAAAAAAAAAGCGGAAGCGTGTAAAAATCGAGTTTAAAATTTTACAAACCATATACGGATCACCCTTTATGCATAATTATTAATTAAGCGAAAAGATAAAGAAATAAAATCATACCCTTGAAGATCGAGCTTCCTCGGTACAAGTTCACCTCCAAATCCTTTTAGCGTTCAATCTTGAATCCACCGGGTTTGGTTCCTTCCTTTGATCGGCGTTAGCCACCCATGTGTTTGGCCTCTGAGGGGATGATCAGGAAGAATAAAATTCAAGAAGATGGGTGTTTGGCTAAACCCTAGTTTTCTATCTACATAGAAAAGGCGTACTCTCCAACAATTGGAATTATTACGTATTTTTTGAAAAATCAACAACCCATACCACCCATAATAAGACTCCTCTTATTTATAGATGTGGGCAACCCACCTTAACAATTAAGGAATTGGGTTTTATTTAATTAATTAAATTCTTTTAATTAATTAAGCTCCCTAATCTTATTAGGGATAATTAATTAAACTCCTTTAACTAATTTTCCTTCTAATCCAATTAGGAATAAATGAGAGTACTTATATTAAATTAATTCCTAAACTCTTTTAGAAATTAAAATAATAATAATTGTAATAATATTAATAAGACTCCTCTTATTAATTTATATTTAATATTTCTAAAATATTAAATAATAAATATTAAGCTATTTAATTTATTCTATCACCATAGATTAAATTAAATATACTATAACATATTATTACGATTATGCCATTAACTTCTTAAATAATTATTCTTCCTTTTTTTATGGTGTGACCCTTTAGGTTCTCCATATTAAACCGGTTGTGAATAAATCAATTAGAACAATTCTAATCTTATTTAAATAAATAAATTAAATAATTAATTTATTTAAATAAATAATATTTATTCTGATAGGGATAAGCCTCCTAGCGATCAACGACTTTCCGGATAATATAGATTTCAACATTAATCATAAAAAGAACCTTTGAGTAAATAGTTCTAAAATGCAATTCAATCCTTCCACCATCTGATGTCCCGATTAAATATAAGGCATGGAATTCTTTGTCGAGTCTTATTTTATTTAATTATATGTATTTCGATCCTTAAATGCACAACTCAAATAATGCAAATTAGAAACTCCTTTCTAATTTCATTACGCCTAACCCAAGGACTCTTTGGGTTGTCATTTATCGAATCACATAGGACATTTCTCTTCTTTTATTAGAAGTGGTAGATTCTTTATTGATCATACATTATCTCCATATACAACTTATTATACCCAAGCATACCCTTTGATATACCCTAAGGGTCTTAAGGAATAAGTCAAAGTATAACTCATCATACACAAGATCTTATGATGATCTCAAGTCGAGGATCACTTGTCTTACTATCACTCTGAAATTCTATGACGAGGACAAATAAAACTCCATTAGGTATTCCTTAGCGAGCCCACGTTCGATGAACTTATTCTCTAATAAGCACCTACATACTTGCTTTAGTGTCTCCACACAAATGATCATGAGATCAATCATCCTCATCGATGAAGCAAAAGCGCGTGTACCCGATCTATCCGGATTCACTAATCCCCGATTTAGTAATCGATGATTGGGAACTATTTTAGTTTTAAGCTTTCTAAAATTTAGATCTCATTAGAATGATCATCATCATTATTCTAAAAGCATTGCTTAAAACTATGGGTTTATCACATATTATAAAAAACGACATCATGTAGATAATTAAAAGCCTTTAATAAATTAATACTTTTTATTAATAAATGAATAAGATTGTTCAAAGTAAAGTATATGCTTTATCATCAAACATGATTGGCTTGTGTGCATACTTATCCTAAACTTTTATTGAGCAAGACTATTGAGTCTATCCTCATGCACGATTGAATAAGCTCTTGTAACCTAATTCGTTACATCGAATGAGTTTCAGATTCTCATTTCTTGTTATTATTATTCAAAATGCATATTGCTTTAATTCATTATTTCAAATGAGATTGTTCTAACTCTTTTGGAAATAGCACTTTGCATGTATATCATGGTTATTCAATTATACATTGTTGTTATTCGGTCCTTGACTTTGATAACCTTGTTCAAATCTTTATTGTTGTATTAAACCTTCAAGTAGTAAGAAAACCTTTATTGATTGAATTAATCTATAATTGAATAGTGTTCTAAAATTCTAGAAACACTAATAAGTTAGTTTCGAGCTAAACTTTCTTTAGTGCGGAAATTCTAAATCCAAACTGTGACGAACAACCCTAACATAGGGGATTTTGTACGTGTAAAGTTTAGATGTTTGTTCACAATACATGGAACAAACGGATGATCCCCCTAACTACGTTAAGAAGGGTCTGTATAGTCTAAATGACTGTTAAGGTTGAGGTAATAATACCTAAATGCCGGAGACAAAGTTCGTGGTCTTAGGACCCTCAGATATTAAATTCGAACTTGTTTTCTATTTTGATTCGTTGAACAAGTTCATTATTGTTCATCATTCGTTGTTCATTCTCATTTTGTTATCATTTCTATTTTCTATATCAGTGAGCAATTGTTTGCTCACTCTTGCATTTAACACTACAGCTAAAGTAGAGAAAGTCGATGAGCCGTCTACTAGCAAAGGAAAGGGCAAAATGTCCAAGTGTTGAAGACTTATGAGAATTTTATTTTAATAAATTATGTTAAAGACTTGTTTTATTCTATGATGTATTCCGCAAACTTATGTAATAATTTTAAGGTTAGATTACCTGGGATTATTTTTGAGATGATGATGTAACCCTTTAATGGGAAAGATTATTGTTAAGTTATTTAAATTATGTCTTTATCCTTTGATTATGGGTAGTTAGATGTAATGATTTTGAAAAGTGAACACCAAATCATGTGGGAATGGAGTACTTGGATTTGGGGGTGTCACAGGATGGAATCAAAGCTTTAGGTTATGAACCTTAGGTGGGGAAACCTTAGGAAGTAACCTTTAAGGAAACAGAAAACATAGAGGTGTCCAACTCTTATCGAGTTTTAAGGAATGGATTAAGGCATCCATTGAAGCTAAATAATAAAAGACATTATGTGCTATGTGTTAATAACTTATGTGCTTGCGAGTATCGAAAATGTTAAGTAAAACTTAAAATATTTTGTTGTCAGGATGTCTAACGATGGAGAATCCAGTCCAGCTAGGGAAGTGATACCTCAGGTACCTAGAGATGACGAACCCCGGGATATTCACATTTTGCGGGAGCAATTGATCCAAGAGGATGAGCCTGTGACCGATCCTGAGGAGAATAGCTCTGAGGAGATAGATGAGGATGAGGAGGAAGAGGATCCTGTGGATTTTCCACCATACTCTATATCAACCGAAATGTATGATGATCTGTACGACCATAACATAGAATTGTAGGACAAAGTTGAGGAGCTGAAGGAGTTGGTTGAGATGCATCACGTTTCGATGGAACAGAAGGATGCAGAGATTCAAGAACTCGACTCACGCTTTAGAAACACGGAGTGGGACCTGGTTCATACAAAGGGTCAGCATGAAGACTTGTTGGCAGTAAACGAGAAGATGAAGACTGACATGGAGAAAGTAAAAGATAACTTCAAAGAGGAATCAACTAAGCGTGCAAGAGCAGAGGACGCTTGGATGAAGGCGACTCAACGTGCAGACCGTGTTGAGGCTAAGGTCCAAGTGAAGAAGGCCAAGATGAACGAGATGGATTACGCTTTTAATTCTGCGATTGATAAGGCCCAAGATCGAGTATTTTATTTCCTACCTCAGTTTAAGAATTCACCGTGGTTCGTGATGGATCGTAGAACGACGTATCGTATCATGGAGGAAGAGCGTCGAGAAGCCTTACGACGTCTTAATATGTCTAGATAAAGAGAATAATAATAATAATAATAATGCGTGGTTAAGTAAATGAGTAAATAAATTGTGAATCCCTTATTTTGAGAGGAATAAAGGGATAATATGAGTATATAATCTTGAAACTTGTCTAGTTCAGGAAAGTGAATGTTAATAGAGGATATGCTATCTTTAATATTTTTTAAAATGTTATGAATGAATAAAATATCAAAGTTTTTTTGAAATGTTATATGTTATAGCTTTAATCTTGGAATGTCTAGGATAAACTTCAAATACCCAAGAAGTTGATGAATGAACTAATAAGCGTATATTTTAACAGAAAATGCCTCCTAGAAGAAGACAACCATGTCAACAACCACCTCCTAAGGGGTCTACTGTAACGCCCCGAAATCCGATCTATCTTCACACCCGGATTCCGTACGTCACGAGTACATCATTCATCCAAACATATATCATTATATACTGAAATATAATAACATACATTCTAAATTCCCAGGTTCTAAAACCTTATAACCTTTCACATTACAAATAATGATAATTACATCATTCCTTTCATCTTACAAGAGTGACTTTTATCCGCCACCAAGGATACATAACAATTCATTAAACTAGTCTATAGTTTAATGTTCATCTTTCTACCTTACAAGTCTTCACTTGATCTTTTCCCTCATTCACATTCTGAATGGCACTTCATCTGGATACCGTCAGCTTGATTCTTACGGGATCCTTAAGTTCTTTTAACATCATTCGCTGAAAATATTTTTATTTAAAGCAAGTGTGAGCATTCAATTGCCCAACAAGTCATAACAATTGAACATATAACTTCAAGAGTTTAACATTCCTTTGGAACTTCGATAACCGAACAAAGGTTATAAAGCAGCTTGAATAATAAGAATAATCTCGATTCCTATCATTTTAAAACATTAGTCACATTCACTTTGAAATACTTTCATTCTCTACTCTCTTTATACACATTACATGCGGCTAGAATCAATAAAGAGACTCAACAATAATGGTTCATGTATAAACAGAACATTCTAATATTGAACAGTTCAATCATAAAATAGTTCATATCATAGAAACACCGAAGTGTTCACATTGTGGCACAAGGCCTCATACGTTCTACCACCTTGCACAAATATCGCACATTCACACATAGACAGAACTTCTCAAGTTCAACATCTGAGAAGTTTAAGAAACTAGCATTCATTTAATATATGAATAAAGTTAGAAAACTTGCCTTACGCACAGCTACAACTTACGCTAAACTGCTCATTCCAATCCCTATAACAAATAAGGAAATAACACATACACATTGGTTTATTTAACTTTACTTCTTAGGGTTTGCGTTTTTGCAAAATAATTTTACGCGACTAACTTTCATTACCAGTTTACGGCTTCATGACATACGAAGATGTCTTACTCAAAACGTTCTTCATCTTTGATGATTTACATTCTTATCTTCTTCTTATAACTTCTCTAGGACTCAGCACACATCGCTTCTCTGCTGGTAGTCCATATGATACTCTGAGTGGTTTCCCACAAACAACCAACAAACAAGTTCCCGTCTCATCTACACAGCCATCACAGTGAGTTAGATCGGTTGACAGTTTCGTATATACCTTCGCTCTCTGAAGGAATTGTTTTGCCCAGCTCCTATATGTCAACCATCAAAGGTTACGATTGTACCACAACATAAACTTATCTTAACTTATACGAACTATTAACTATAATGTTTGTTAAGTCAATTTCTTATTCCTTTTGGCTTTCTGACAACTAAATGCCATACCTCAAGATTCGTTCTTATTCGACTCACATTCGGCTTTCAATACTCTTATTACCGTTCGTTATGGCTTTCTCGATAATTCATATCTTACTTACTACCTTCGTCAATGTCTACGTCATACAACCAGGGTATACTTAGAACGTTCGTCCAACGCGAATACGATTTTTGAGGATCGTTTACGTATTCAACGTTCACGTTGCTCGTCTTTTAATCTCTCATTCAACCCTTACTCGAGATTTTAATCGCTTTCGATCGTTATCCATCCCATGAGCCCCATGTTCATTACTCTTTCTTAATGTCGAAGCCATACAGATCATTGTATGCTAAGATCGATCGTTCATCACAACAACATTGCGTTCACAGCGTCTATACGCTTTACATTCATCTCGCATTACTATGACATAACATCGAAATGTTATTCATTACCCTCGTCACTCAAAGTCTAAGGAATCACAATCATAACAATCCCCCACGTTCGTTTATCGCGACTACGGTCCCCGGATATCGGTTCCGTAACCCGCGTTCACCTTCTTTTAATCTCGTTTAATCTTTCCATTCAACCTTCATTAAAGGTTTAATACACTTGATTAAGTGCTACATTAGTTGAACTACATGTTCATATTTCTTTCTTGTACATCCCCCAGTAATTGAGTAGTAAAAATCCCATTTCTGGGCAATGCCCAAGATCGGCGCCGCGACGCCGCGTGCCTTCCCTTTCCTTCATGTCATGCATATTTAGCGAGTTGATGGCCCAATCTCGTTGCTGACCATTAGCCCCTTGGCACGACTTCGACTTCATGCTGCGCCTGAGCACTGAAACCTAGAAAAATTTTCTAAGTCTTTTACAAGCTTGAGACGCTGACTTCGAAATCTCATATCTTATTCGTTATAACTTGGAACGAGGACGTTCCAAAGCCATTATCTTCCTTATCTTACGTACTTCGATTACCCATGGATAGAACTTCGTTCTGAATCCGTTAACATGCCATTCAATTGGTTTAATCTTCGCTCTTTGTTCGTTTTACGTTTTTAACGTTCTTCGTTCGTTCGTCCGTAATTCGGTCATCCGAACTCAGAATTCATTTGTTCTTGAGTCCATGACTCACGTTTTATATGTTCTCTTACATTCTTATAAAACCTACATGTTCGGGTTCATTTGCTAACTTTCTAATTCTCGTTCTTCTTTTACAAAATTTTCGCCATAACTTCGTTATAGCTAAGTTTTAATCCGTTCTTGTTCCTAACCAACCAATAAGAAACTAACTTATACGCGATGGTTTTAAACTTGTCCATCAACAAAAATTATCCTACGATGGTTTTAAATTTTTCCATCAACAACATTCTTCGTGTTCTTCGCGTGTTCTTCGTGTTCTTCGTTCGTTCTTCATTTTTAATCGATATTTTTGATTACGATTTCACTTTTTCTTGGAATTTGATGTTATAGAACATCATTCCTTACTTATTTGACCTAATCATTCATAAGATTCATTCGGATCGCTCAAAATCCTTACGAATCTTATACTTCCTTAAGAAATTTATAAAATAAACTTCTAATTCTTATTTCTTCATTTTCTTATGATTTCAACCATATGATTTCATTCTCAATATCATTTACTCCTTATTCTCATTAATCTATATTTTTGAACATTGAAACTTAAAGAAAATTTCTAAGAGACTAGGTTTCGGATTACCTTTCTCCTTTGATCTCCTTCCGTCTGGCAAAGTTTGCTCACAAGCCAACTTTCCCTCTTCCTTTTCTCTTCATCCTCCCATCCTCTCTCTCTCTCTCTCTCTCTCTCTCTCTCTCTCTTTCAAAGTGTAGGATTTTCAAGAATCCAAATAAATGAGCTTAAGGCTTGTTTATATAGAAAATCAAGGCTAGGGGCATTTTAGTCATTTCGCCCTCCCTAACCTCCTTACTATTCAAGGCTTAAGGACTAAGTTAACTTAGCCCTCAAGTTTGCTTAGCCCTTAAGTTTCGTAGTTTTGTCTTTTGGGTTTCGTCCGACAGTTTTAAAAACTACGATTCTCAGAATCCTAATATTTTTGGATATTTCGTCTTTCTTTTACCGATTAACTTTTACGTATTCTTCGGATTTCTGAAAAACTGAAAAATACTTTTTGGTATCAAATGTTTTCCTTCACATTTTCCCCTAACGTAGCTAATCGAGTGAAAAGTACACAGTAGTACTTTTCGTCGTTTTTATTTCGTCCGATTTCTACACGTTTTTGAGAAAAACTTTTATCGGCTTACTTAACTTTTCACGATATATTATCGTCAAATCTTTCGACGGAATGTCATTTCGACATACCGAACTCTCGAAAAAGCTTAGGTTATTCAAACCCTAACCCTTAGGTTTCGTTGGGTGAATAGTGCCTATTTCTTCTTTTTCACCGAAAATATTTTTGTCTCCGAAATTTTTTTATTTTCGTCTTGAAAATTCTTACTCGTTCAATCTAGCTCGTAGCCAGAATCCTCCTGGTTAATAATCATCCTAGGTTCTAGAACGATTAATAAACATATAGCACATAATATTATTAATAAAAATTCCTTTTTATTAATAACTAATTCTTTAAATCTAAATTTCTGGACAATCCGAATTTCCGAGTTGTCACATCTACTAATAATAATAACGAGGCCAACGCTAATCCGGTTCAGCAGTTGGTAGCTCTGTTGACGGGTGCACTTGCGAATCAACCACAAGCTCAAGTCACGACATTTAAGGAATTCAAAGCGGGTGGACCGCCAAAGTTTCAAAGGTCTATGAATCCAGTAGAAGCCCAAACCTGAATCATGGAAATGGAGAAGGTGTTCGACGTTGCTAGAGTTAACGAGGATCAGAAGACTGTGTTCGCAATGTTCATGCTGAAGTCTGAAGCTAGCTACTGGTGGCAGGCAAATAAGGTTCGTGAGGGACAAGGAGTGATAGCGTGGGATAGATTTAAGGAGATATTTTTTGAAATGTACTTTCTAGCGAGTTCTCGGAATCAGTTGGAGGTACAATTTCTGGAGCTAAAACAAGGAACTATGATAGTGCCAGGATATGCTGCAAAGTTTAATGAGTTGGCAAGGTTTGCCACATATCAAGTCAATACCGACGAGCGTAAAGCGAGAAGGTTCAAACAAGGATTGAAACCCTGGCTGTATAGCAAGGTTTCAATGTTCCAGTTAAATATGTTTGCGGCTGTACTGGAAAAGGCAATTATCACGGAGGGAGGAAGCGATGCTTTGACCAAGTACAATCAAGAACAGAAGAAGAGGAAGAATGAGAATGAAAATAAGGCTGGTGGAAGTAACGTTGGAAATAACAATCAGAAGAGGAAGTGGAGTGAGAATTCAACTGCGGGAGGACAACAAGGAAGTCAACCAAAGAAGAAATTTGAAGCTTGTGCTACGTGCGGGAAGAACCATACTGGGGTATGTTTGAAGGGAAAGCGAGTATGTTTCAACTATGGTCAAGAGGGACGCATTGCACCGAACTTTTTTAGTCCGAAGAAAGGAGCATGTTTTACCTGTGGTTCAAAGGATCACATTGCTCGTGATTGCCCTAAGAAGCCAGCGGGAAGTACAAGTGGTGGAAAAGGAAACAACAACGGTGGTGGTACATTGGCTATCATTGGATTAGCACAGTCAAGACGACCTACTGCGAAGACTTTCAATATGACCGTCAAGGATGTTGTACAGTCTAAGGATGTGGTGTCAGGTATCATTCCTATTAATGGTATTAATGCTTATGTGCTATTTGATTCGGGTGCTACTTTTTCATTTATATCCGATGAATTTGCTCAAAACTTATATTTGCCTCAGGAAGAATTAGAATTTCCCTTAAGTATAGAGATTGTGAATAGGGAAGTGATTCCTGTTAAATTCATATATAGGAATTGTAGAGTGGTTATAAAAGGACACGAGTTGATGGTAGACTTGATACCAATTAGACTTGGTGAGTTTGATTTTATACTGGGAATGGATTGGTTATTCAACTACGGAGCAATAATTGATTGCCAAAGGAAGTGTGTTAACCTTATGACTCCGTCAAAGGTTGTGTTCTTTGGCAGCAAATCACCTTGACAAGCAAGTTGTCTGACGGTGATGCAAGCTAAGAAGTTGTTGAGACAAGGATGTGTAGGATACTTAGCCTACATAGTCGATACACAAAAGAAAAGTGCGAAGCTAGAAGAGATACCGATCATAAGAGATTTTGTAGACGTATTTCCAGATGATTTGTCGGGTCTTCTGCCGGATCGATAAATTGAGTTCGTGATTGACTTACTACCAGGAATGGCTTCGATATGTAAAGCTCCATACATAATGGCCCCGGTAGAAATGAAAGAGTTGATGGTGCAATTGCAAGAATTGCTCGACAAGAAGTATATTCAGCCAAGTGTGTCTCCATGGGGAGCACCGGTGTTGTTTGTTAAGAAGAAAGACGGATCGATGCGGCTCTGCATTGATTACCGAGAATTGAATAAGGTCACGATTAAAAATAAGTATCCATTACCTAGAATCGATGATCTGTTCGATCAGTTGAAAAGAGCGAGGTATTTCTCAAAGATAGACTTAAGAAGCGGTTATCATCAGTTGAAGGTGAGGCGGAGGATGTACCAAAAATAGCGTTCAAAACTCGAAATGGTCATTACGAGTTTCTAGTTATGTCTTTTGGTTTAACCAATGGACCTGCAGCGTTCATGGATTTGATGAACATGGTGTTTAAACCATTCTTAGACAAATTTGTGGTGGTGTTTATTGATGATATATTAGTATATTCCAAAACCAAGGAGGAATATGTTGAACACTTAAGAGTGACATTGGAGACATTGAGAAAAGAGAAGTTGTACGCTAAGTTCTCAAAATGTGAATTTTGGTTGGAATGTGTACAGTTTCTTGGACACGTTATTGATAAGGACGGAATTTCGGTAGATCCATCAAAAGTTGAATCTGTAATAAACTGGGATCAGCCGAAGACACCATCAAAAATAAGGAGTTTCTTAGGATTGGCAGGTTACTACAGACATTTTATTCAAGACTTTTCCAAGATCGCGACTCCATTGACAAACTTAACTAGGAAAGCGGGTAAGTTTGTTTGGACAGAGAAGTGCGAGGAGAGTTTTCGAGAATTGAAGAAGAGGCTGAGTTCAGCACCTGTGTTGTTATTGCCTGATGATACAAGAAATTTTGTGGTGTATAGTGATGCATCGCATAAAGGACTAGGCTGTGTACTTATGCAAAATGACAGATTTATTGTGTATGCATCATGCAAGTTGAAAGATTACGAGAAAGGGTATTCGACTCATGATTTAGAGTTGGAGGCGGTGGTGTTTGCCCTGAAAATTTGGAAACATTATCTTTATGGAGATAGGTGTGAGATATATACTGACCATAAAAGTCTGAAGTATATCTTTACACAAAAAGACTTGAACATGCGACAAAGAAGATGGTTTGAACTGATCAAAGACTATGACTGCGAGATTTTCTATCATCTCGGAAAGGCGAATGTTGTAGCTGATGCTTTAAGTAGGAAGGGACGGGAGAAGTTAATGTTGTTAACTACTCAGGAGAAGCTAGTGTTGGAAATGGCTAAGATGGAGTTGGAAATTAAATATCTGATAGAATCCGACGAAAAAATTGTTCCAGATAGGAAAGGATTCAACATTGGTAGGTAAGGTGAAGAATGCACAAATTCAGGATGAAGACTGCGAAAAGATATAACATAGAGTCTTTGAAGGTGAGGAAAATAAATTCAAAATCGATTCAGAAGGATTACTTCGATTCAATGGGAGAATTTGGGTTCCGCCAGTACCAGAAGTTAAAGAGGAAATTTTGAATGAAACTCATAACTCAAGATATTTGATTCACCCTAGAAGTACAAAGATTTACCCAGATTTTTGACATCATTTTTGGTGGCCGAATATCAAGAAGGATGTAGCCGAGTGCATGGAAAAATGTTTAACTTGTCAGAAAGTTAAAGCTGAACATCAAAGGCCAAGTGGATTATTATAACCATTGGAGATACCAGAATGGAAATGGGAGCATATCACAATGGATTTTGTGGTAGGTCTTCCAATAACCCAACAAGGTTACGATGCCATTTGGGTGATTGTCGATCAACTGATGAAGTCAACACACTTTTTTACAATCAAGATTAGATTTACCCTAGATCGGTTAGCAAAACTGTACGTGAAGGAAATTGTGTCAAGACATGGTGTACCTGTGTCCATTGTATCAGACAGAGATCCACGTTTCACATCTAATTTCTGGAAACGATTGCAAGAATTCTTGGGAACACAATTGAGAATGAGCACATCGTACCATCCTCAAATCGACAGACAAAGTGAGAGAACCATCCAAACACTAGAAGACATACTAAGAGCATGTATCATGGATTTCAAGGGAAATTGGGATGACCATCTACCATTGGTAGAATTTGCTTATTATAATAGTTATCACTCGAGTATTGGCATGCCGCCTTACGAAGCGTTATACGACATGAAATGCTGAACTCCGTTATGCTGGGATGAGGTAGGTGAACGTCAGCTATTAGGTCTAGAATTGGTACAATAGAATGGCGAGATCATCAAGATTATTCGAGCAGGATTGATAACTGCAGAAGATAGATAGAAGAAATATGCTGATCAACATCGACAAAATAGAGAATTCGATGTCGGTAGTTATGTTTTCTTGAAAGTGTCTCCCTGGAAGGGGAAAATTTAGTTTGGCAAGAAGGGGAAATTGAGCCCTAGATTTATAGGACCTTTTGAAGTGCTTCGACGAGTTGGTGAAGTGGCGTACGAGGTAGCTTTACCTCTGGAGTTGGAGCATATTCATAATATTTTCCATGTATCAGTATTGAGACCACATAAGTCTGACTATAAACATATAATAGAATATGAGCCCTTACAGTTTGAGAAAGATTTGTCCTATGAAGAAGTCCATGTTCAAATTGTAGACAGAAAAGAGCAAGTACTGAGGAATAATGTGAGACCCCCGATTTTATGAATAAAGATTTAAATTTCTTGAAATATTTTTTTTTGAATATTATGGTGTGGATTTGATATAATGTTATAGTTGTAGGTAATATTTACAAATTTTGCAAAGTAAGCAAGTGGTTATATAATATTCGATTGGTTTGGGGAATATTAAATGCGACGACACAATCATTGGTGGACCCTACAACCAAGTATTATTAGTAGTAAGAAAATGACAAAATTATCTTTTTATAAAAATAACGGCGAAAGTGTTACTGTTAAAAAAAGCGTTGAACTACCCAAAGAGTAAAGTACACGATGTCTGGCGTGGTTGCATAGTAGCACGGTATTGGTTATTGATGCTTACGTGAGAAGTCACTCAGTTATACTCAATTATTGCTATAGTAATTGCTGCATCATATCTCTCATATTATTGATTCAATTATTGTCACAGTATCATCTGCATAATATATATTATCAAATTAATAATTGAGATGGCAAAGTTATTCATATTATTATTTGCAATATTGACAATGTCTAGAAGTTCTGTCAAGGAGAGGTTTGGTCATCTAATTGCGCTCCAATAAGGAGAAATCGCTATCGAAAAGCCCCCTCTTTCCTGGGAACGACCTGGTTGTTAAATATTATGAATTATAATATTAATGATGAATAAGTTCGTGTTGATTAAAGATGAATTGGATAGTTCCATTATGTTAAAATTATTAGTGTTAGTGAAAATTGACATTTATTTCGATAAAAATTGATGTCTGGAGGTTATATTGACCAATCGGGTAATTAACAGGATAAATGAGCAATTAATTGCTATTAATTCATATGATTATAACTATTTGTTCACATGTGTGTACTATTGATTCACATTCTTGTACTATTAGGGGAGTTGGTGCAAGATTGATAATACTTGCATGACTAAGTTAAAAATGGAGGTATAGATGGAGGTACTATATCATGAATTCGTATTTTCACATGATTATAACTATTGATTCACATGATTGAACTATTGATTCACATTATTTACTATTAGGGAGGTGGTGCAAGTTTGATAATACTTGCGGGACTAAATTAAAATGAAGAAAAAGAGGAGATATTATCTTTGTAATATTTTCGAGCCCCAAAACGTGCAATTATCGAAACTATATTTTCCTATAAATAGAAGCTCATTCTTCCTTCATTTCTCACCAATTCACTAAAGCTTTAGAGTAATTATTATAGAGAGAAAGAAGAAGAGAAGTCTGCTACCTCACTATTCCAATATCTAGTTTCTTCTAAGGTAAGGGGGTATTATTCCTTCGTATTCATGAAGAGAGTTATTTTCTTTCAATACTTGTAAGGGTTGTTATTCCATTCTTTATTATTATATTGGAATAACCTGTCTATGTGAAATACCGCATACATGGTGAAATTCTTCTGTTATTCCATTCTTTATTGTTTTGTTGGAATAACCTGTCTGTGCGGTCTATCACATGCCTGGTGAATTCTGTCGTTATTCCATTATTTATTATTCTATTGGAACATCCTGTTTGTGCGGATTACACGATGACGGTTCCATTCTTTATTATTACATTGGAATATCACATGCATGCGGATTCTGCATGACACAGTTCCATTCTTTCTTATTACATTGGGGAATAACTTGTGCGTGCGGTCTATCGCATGCACGGTGAATTCTTCATTTATTCCATTCTTTATTATTCTATTGGAATAACTTTTTATCTATGTGGATTACCGCATGCATGGTGAATGATCCTTCGTATTCATTCCTTATTAAATTGTGGAAATGATCTGTCTACGTGGATTACCGTATGGTGGGCAAAAATCCATTTGCGGTTTCATATATTCTATTATACTCAGTTGGTTAAAGTTTTGGCTTCTATACTTCATGAAATTAGTGGAATATCCTTGATATTTACGCTTTATCCAGTATCTTTTCATGGAAATATTCTTCTGAGCATTCTTGAATTTTACTCCACAAAGCAGTATTATGTTGACAATTTGGACGGAATTGATTTCAAGATAAATTAACTTATAAATCTTTAAAATTTATTCTTGAACTTGTTTTATTGAATTATTATGTCATTGTCATCATTCTCATACTTATATTGTGATGAAAGTCATCTTTGGCTTACGTGCATAGATGGACTTAGTATGATTATGACCAGGGATCATTTGGTATAATCATGACCTGTAATGTTATAAATGATGTGGTAAAAGTCCTCTGTGGCCTGTAGTGCATTGATGGATAGTTTTTGGTATGATTATGACCAGGGATTATTCGGTATAGTCATGACCATTGATGATTTAATGAATATCCTTGGTCCGTAGTGCAGGGATAATTCGATGATGTGGTTTATTTATTAAGCCGAGTCTCAGCGATAAAAATTGATGAAAACATTTTAAATCATAGAAGATAGTAAATATCATGCTCTACTTGACTCTTCTAATAGATTGGTTATTCCACTGTAGTTAAACTTGATGTCTATTGTATTTTATCAGTTTAACATTGTTGAAGACTAATGATAATTTATTCTGCATTATCTTAGTCATAATATTTCTTACTGGGCTAGTTTAGCTCACCCTTTTGCTTTCATTGCGTTCTCTTCAGGAAATGAGAACGTAGCCGGGACTAGTCGGGAAACGGAGTTATGGTCCGAGATGGTGTATTAGTAGTCCTCACTATTCTATAAAATAGTGTGACAATAAATGTAATGAGGACTCTATTTGAGAGTGGATATTGTCTAGAAGGCAACATTCCTATTTAAACTCAGCTATGTTTTGTCGTATATTACACGACTGTTGTATAATTAATTTTGTATTTCTATTCTATACCATGTATTTGGTGACTCAAGATGGGTGATGTATACCTATTTTGAGGGCGTCACAGTTGGTATCAAAGCTTAGGGATATGATCCCTGGCTGAGATGTGAGACAAGAACTAGGAGGGGAGAGACGGGGAATTCCTTCGCTAGTATGACCTGCCTAAGTTTATTTGGTATTTAATTGGTCGGTCAGAGTATAGGGATAATATGTGATATGTTAATTAACCCTTATTTTGTGACAGTATTGGAAAATGGCAGCTGAAAATGTTAACAATGGAGTGAATGAGATCGTGGAGACATCTTTAATCACCTACTAGAATAATGTGATGTCAGGCGAAGAAGGAATTAGAGATATCCATGTGGTGAGTGAAAAATTGATAGTTGCACCTGAGATAGTCATGGAGGTAGCAGCTGAGAGTGAGGAAGAAGAGGAAGAAGAAGAACCTTAGGAGAATTTATTAGAAGAATTTTATGATCAAAATTTAGAATTGCAAAATCGTGTTCATGAGTTAGAAGAGCAGGTTGAAGAATGGCAGGCATTCGTGGAACAAAAGGATGCAACAATTCAATCTTGTGTTACCCGATATGTGATGCTTGAACAGAAGCACTCTTTGGCAGAGTATAAGATGATAAACTGGAATCTGAGCTGAAAGAAGAAACAACTGAACGAGTGAGAATGAGTGATGCATGGGTAAAAGCCACACGACGTGTTGATATTGTGGAAAGAGATGTCCGATCTAAGAAGGATAAAATAGATGATATGTATTTCTCTTTTTGAACAGCAATTGAGAGAATCCAACATCGAGTTTTGAATTACCCGGTACATGGCGGTCAACCCCAATTTGATATGGATCGAAGATTAATGATTTAGAACATGAAACAGGAGTACGATGAAGCAGTTGAGGGTGGAATATGCTCTATATAAAAGTCAATTTCAACGGTAGTGATGACACCAAATGCTACCCCAGACAAGTCAAAGCCGGGTAGTTCAAGAAAGAGCGGTTTTCATAACTTCCCAACAAGTGAAGAACCCAAATGAAGTTATCACGGGTTAGTTAATTATAAATTCTTGCGAAGTCTATACCTTATTAGATACCGGTTCTACCCATTCCTTTATTTCTCCTACTTGTGCTCAACATTTAAATTTGACTACAGAGAAATTAGACTTTGACTTATCTGTTGAAACTCCGTTGGGAGAAACATTCATTACATCCACGGTTTATAAGTCTTGTTTAATTCAAATTGGTAACCGCACGTTACCTATCGATCTTATTTCTTTGAAAATACTTGCCTTTAACGTGATTTTAGGAATCAATTGGTTAACTACTCATCATGCTTTTTGTAAGGTTGTTAGCTTTCATATTCCTATCCAACCTATTATGCGAATTCAAGTAACCAAACCACTAAAGTTAATCACTGTTATATCAAGCCATAAATAAAGAGCCCTGATCCTTTCGTTGTTGACTTCCTTGTGTGGAATGCACCAAAGCCAGACTTTCTTTACGCGACATCGTGAATGACGTTGGAAAATTGATAGGTATCAATGTGACGTACTATCCAAGTCTTGGATAAAAGTCACAGTTTTGAATGGTATTCTATTGTTAATAAATTTCCTGACGTATTCCTGAAGACTTCTTAGCTTACCCCTAGAGCGTGAAATCGAATTTTGTATTGACCTCAGTACAAAATCCATTTCTAAAACCCTTAAATATTTCTTCAACCAAAACGAACGTATAATGCACCAAAGACGTTGGCTCGAGCTGTTGAAGATTACGACCATACCATTCAATATCATCGTGGAAGAGCAAACGTGGTAGCTGACCCGTTGAGTAGAAGATCGTATACGTTTATGAGTGCGATGTTGTTAACACAAAAACCCATTTTGTATAACTTACAAATGATGTAGATAGAGTTAAAGACTCTAGGGACCCACGTGAAGATAACGAATATACGAGTAGAATCAAATTTAATCGATAAAGTTAAAGCCGCTCAAGCTACACACCCGAATCTGATGAATGTGAGGAAGAAGGTTTAAGAAGGCGTTATCTCAACCCTCAATTTAATTAGCCCATTTAAAATCCTCGATCGAGTAGGAATTGTGGCCTATAGACTCGTTTTATTGCCAAGTATGTCGCGTGTTCATAACGTTTTTCACGTATCGTTGTTAGTAAAAACTTAGTCTTGGGGGACTTTGGAGCCAAATTTTAGAATAATTAATGAATCTGAAAAATTATGAAATCATGGGGATTTTATAGAGCATGTTACAAACTTTCCATAGCCTCAAAAATGGACTAATTCCGATAACGGATGAAGAAGTTATGAAGATTTGAAGTATGTGTGTCAAAAGTTGCAAAATCTGGAAAATTGGAGTTAAGTGCCAAAGGTTGAGCGCCTAGGCACTAGGCTCGGTGCTTAGAATCTATTCTTGGGCGCCTAGGCGCTTGCCCAAGGCCAAATTTGGGTGCCTAGGCGCTGGTCAAGTGTTAAGCCAAAATTTGTCCGGACGTCCTTTAGTAAATTGGGCATAACGTTTTCATACAAACTCCGATTGAGGTGATTTAGGATGATTCAGAAAGATAACGAGTAGACCTAAAACTTTAATTCTTTATATTTTGAGATTTGAGGTCGGTATCAAGGCCTAAAATGGCTATTTTAGGGACTGATGTGCATTCAGAGGACATCGGAGGACATCGGGCATGCATGTATACAACGTGTATTATTTTCGACGATAAAGGTATTCAAGGTATCCTCACATCTTCTAAGATACCGAGTGCGTCACATGTAAATTTCGAGGCAAAATTTCATAAGGAGGGAGATTGTGAGACCCCAGATTTTATGAATAAAGATTTAAATTTCTCGAAATATTTTTTTTGAATATTATGGTGTGGATTTGATATAATATTATAGTTGTGGGTAATATTTACAAATTTTGCAAAGTAAGCAAGTGGTTATAAAATATTCGATTGGTCGGGGAATATTCTTTTTGTCGGGGAATATTCGTACGACGACACAATCATGGGTGGACCCCACAACGGAAATATTGTCGTAGTAAGAAAACGACAGAAATATCTTTTTATAAAAATATTGGCGAAAATGTTGCCGTTAAAAAACTATTGAACTACCCTAGTAGTAAAAAATACGATGTCTGGCGTGGTTGCATAGTAGCACACTATTGGTTATTGTTGCTTACGTGAGAAGTCACTCATTTATACTCAATTATTACTACGATAATTGTTTGCATCATATCTCTCATATTATTGATTCAATTATTGTCACGATATCATCCGTGATAGTATGTTATATTATTAAATCAATAATTGAGACGGCAAAGTTATTCATATTATTATTTGCAATATTGACAATGTCTAGAAGTTCTGTCAAGGAGAGGTTTGGTCATCTAATTGCGTGCCAATAAGGAGAAATCCGTATCGGAAAGCCCCCTCTTTCCTGGGAACGACCTGGTTATTAAATATTATGAATTATAATATTAATGATGAATAAGTTCGTGTTGATTAAAGATGAATTGGATAGTTCCATTGCGTTGGAATTATTAGTGTTAGTGAAAATCGACATTTATTTCGATAATAATTGATGTCTGGAGGTTATATTGACCAATCGGATAATTAACCGGATAAATGAGCAATTAATTGCTATTAATTCACATGATTATAACTATTTGTTCACATGTGTGTACTATTGATTCACATTCTTGTACTATTAGGGGAGTTGATGTAAAATTGATAATACTTGCATAAGTAAGTTAAAAATGGAGGTATAGATGGAGATACTATATTGTAATTCATATTTTCAAATAATTATAACTATTGATTCACATGATTGAACTACTGATTCACATTATTTGATATTAGGGGAGGTGGTGCAAGTTTGATAATACTTGCAGGACTAAATTAAAAATGAAGAAAAAGAGGGAGATATTATACTGTAAAATTTCGAGCCCCAAAATGTGCAATTATCGAAACTATATTTTCCTATAAATAGAAGCTCATTTTTCCTTCATTTCTTACCAATTCACTAAAGCTATAGAGCAATTATTATAGAGAGAAATTATAGAGAGAAAGAAGAAGAGAAGTCTGCTACCTCACTATTCCAGTATCAAGTTTTTTCTAAGGTAAGGGGTATTATTCCTTCGTATTCATGAAGAGAGTTATTTTCTTTCAATACTCGTAAGGGTTGTTATTCCATTCTTTATTATTATGTTGGAATAACTGGCTCTACATCAAATCTAGCATACATTATGGCAAAAAAATTTTGTAATTTAATTTGAATATTTATTGGATTGAATAAATATTTTTCGATGAATTAGATTAATTAATTAATTGATGAAGTTGTGATAGATTAATTTAATTATATGTGTTATATTTATTAAATTGATGTGGAGAATTTTATTATTCGATGTATGAATTTATGTGAGCTTATTGAATTAAAAGAAATATTTAATAAGCCTTTGTTATTTTAATTAATTTAATTATTAATTAGAGATTTAATAATTTGACATTATTATTAAAGGAGAAATGTAATTATGTGACTATGTGAATTAATGAGAAATTATTATATTTTATTTAAAATAATTAAATAAGATATTGATTTATTTTATAAAGGAGTGTGACATTATTTAAACTATAATGTTAACCCATGACTGGGTAGCTGACCACCAACGCGTCAGTTCATTCTTTTATTTATATGTCTTCTTTCTTTTCATTTTTTTTGGCTAAGTTTGGCATTAAACAGAGAGGGAAAAGAGAGAGTTTGAGAATTTAGAAAATTGTTAAGGAGATTGTGAGTGTCTGATTGAATAACAGTTGAGAAGCATTTCACCTTCTGCAAAAGTTATATTCTACACTTTGGGTAATTTTTCCCTAACCCAATTCTCATATTTTACGTTATTTAAGTTTTGATAAAAATGGCTTTCAAAACTCTGTAAGGTCTCTGTTAATTGTAAAGAATAGGAATTATGTGATTATGTGTTAATATAACATCATAACATGTTTTAATATATATATTATATGGGTTTCCATATCTTCAGTTTCATGAAATTATATAGTAAAAGATTTCAGAGTATGTAATATGGCCATATGGCCTTATACGTATTTTTTAATATGTCAAACATAAATTGTTTTGCAAAATTCACACACTTGTATGATTATGCTTGATAAAATGAACAAAATGAAATTTGAATGGTTGGATTTGGTCTTATATCGAATCTATGGCATTGAATTTTAGAATTTATGTTCAAAACTTCAAGAACATCAAGAACAGTACAATTTGCATGATTTAATTATGTAATTATGTGTTTTAATGGGTTAAATCGCTCTATAAATGTTGGGTAATGATTATGTATGAATTACAACATGTGGGTATGTGTAATTTGATGAAATTAGTGTTCAAGAAATGTATATTTCGCTGAATTCTGTGTTCTTCGCGAACTGAAAATTCAGAATCTGGAGTGTCGTAATGGCGGCGCCAACTCCAAGTTCGAGACTCATGTGCATGATGCAGACACACTCTTGGCCACATGTACCAAGACATAGTATAAAAGTGGCACCGCAGCGCCACTTAGCAGATTGTCCAAAAAATGCAAAATTTTAATGTTAAAGTATAGAAATGAGTTAGTGACCTAGTCTAATGAACATAAAAACTTGTTAGACATATAATGAGATATTAAAATGAGTTTTTACCAAGTCAAGAAGACAATTACATGTTATTTGAATCATTGATTATCTAATTAACTTGGTGTTCGTGTAGTATTATATTATATGAAAACAAGTATGGTAATTTGACTAAGTATGGTCACGAAGTTGAGTTTAGACAAAGAATAACTTATGATGTTTAGTACGTTATTATTGACTGGTATTGTGAACGTAATTGATGTGTAGGATGTAATTCAAAGGACGAGTTTGTTTAAGTGTAATCTACGCACGAGGCAAGTTTCTAAACCTTATCTTATTACATTGAGCAAGTTTTCTAACTCTACATTTACGTTGAGCAAGTTTCTTACCCTAAACTTTCATTGAGCAAGTTTCCTAACCATACTTGTTATCGTTATATAAATTGATTAATTCCTCTTTCGATATTGAGCAAGTTCTCATTATTATTGATCAAGCCTGTCTTGGATATTAAAGTTTATTAATCTTCAAACATGATGTTGTTATACAATAATTATTCTATTGTATACCTTTTGAGATGTTATTCAAGTTAAATATTCATTTACTGTTAAACATTATTAGACTAGCGAACCCTTATTGATTTGATTAGTCCATAGTTGATGAGCGTTCTAAATTTCAGAATCCTTTGATGAATTATTGAAATAACCTGTCTATGCGAAGTACCGCATACATGGTGAAATTCTTCTCATTATTCCATTCTTTATTGTTACATTGGAAGAACACATGCATGCGGTCTATCACATGCCTGTGAATTACATTGTTATTCCATTCTTTATTATTCTTTTGGAACATCTTTTTGCATGCGGATTACTGCGTGACTTCGTTCCATTCTTTATTATTCTGTTGGAATATCCTCATGCATGCACGGATTCTGCATTTGACCGGTTCTATTCTTTATTATTACGCTGAGAATAACTTTTATCTGCGCGATCTATCGCATGGTTGGTGAATTCTTCAGTTATTTCATTCTTTATTATTCTGTCGGAATAACCTGTTTATGTGGATTACTGCTTGCTTGTTGAATGATCCTTCGTATTCATTCCTTATAAAATTATGGAAATGATCTGTCTACGTTGATTACCGCATGACGGGCAAAAATCCATTTGCGGTTTCATATATTCTATTATACTCAGTTGGTTAAAATTTTGGCTCGTATACTCCATGAAATTAGTGGAATATCCTTGATATTTGCGCTTCATCCAGTATCTTTTCATGAAAATATTCTTCTGAGCATTCTTGAATTTTAGTCCACAAAGTAGTATCATGTTGATAATTTGGACGTAATTGATTTCAGGATAAATTAACTTATAAATCTTTAAAATTTATTCTTGAACTTGTTTTATTGAATTATTATGTCATTGTCATCATCCTCATGCTTATATTGTGATGAAAGTCATCTTTGGCTTACGTGCATAGATGGACTTGGTATGATTATGACCAGGGATCATTCGGTATAATCATGACCTGTAATGTTATAAATGATGTGGTAAAAGTCCTTTGTGGCCTGTAGTGCATTGATGGACAGTTTTTGGTATGATGATGATCAGGGATTATTCGATATATTCATGACCATTGATGATTTAATGAATATCCTTGGCCCGTAGTTCATGGATGATTCGATGATTTGGTTTATTTATTAAGCTGAGTCTCTGCAATAAAAATTGATGAAAACATTTTAAATCATAGAAGATAGTAGATATCATGCTCTACTTGACTCTTATAATGGATTGCTTATTCCGCTGTAGTTAAACTTGATGTCTATTTTATTTTATCAATTTAACATTGTTGAAGACTAATGATAATTTATTATGCTTTATCTTAGTCATAATATTTCTTACTGGACTAGTTGAGCTCACCCTTTTGCTTTCATTGTTCTCTTCAGGAAATGAGAACGTAGCCAGGACTAGTCGGGGAACGAAGTGATGGTCCAAGATGGTGTATTAGTAGTCCTAACTATTCTATAAAATAGTGTGACAATAAATGTAATGAGGACTCTATTTGAGAGTGGATATTGTCTAGAAGGCAATATTCTTGTTTAAACTCTCAGCTATGTTTTGTCGTATATTACACGACTGTTGTATAATTAAGTTTGTATTTGTATTCTGTACCATGTATTTGGCGACTCAAGATGGGTGATATATACCTATTTTGGGGGCGTCACAAATAAGGTGATACCTTCTGTAAAGGTAGTCTGGGGAAACCACAATGCTGAAGAAGCTACGTGGGAACTTGAAAGCGTTATGATGAAGAATTATCCTCAGTTGTTTGCTTGATTTTGTATAGCGATTTTGGGGACAGAATCTTGTTAAGGAGGGAAGAATGTAACGAATAAATTTTTCGAGTTGTGATTCCGAGGACAGAATCTTTTTAAGGAGGGAATGATGTAATGATCGAGAAATTTGTAATTTAATTTAAATATTTATTAAATTAAATAAAATTTTAAATAATTTATTTGTTGAGAAAAATAAATAATTGATGAATTGTGGTGAATTAATTTATTAATTAAATTGATTAATGTTAATTAAATTGAATAATGATAATTTTATTTGAAGGATTTAATTTAAGAAAATAATTAAATTAAATCAATTGCTTAATATTTAAGAAAATAATTAAATTAAATAAATTGTTTAATATTAAAGGAAATAAATAAATTAAATAAAGTAATGTTTAAATCTAATTTATTAATTAAATTAGATATATGTAATTTGTGACCACCTCAAAACATGTATACATCACCCATCTTTAGTCACCAAATACATGGTACAGAATACAAATACAAATTTAATTATACAAACGTCGTGTAATATATGACAAAACATAGCTGAGAGTTTAAACAGGAATATTGCCTTGTAGACAATATCCACTCTCAAATAGAGTCCTCATTACATTTATTGTTACACTATTTTATAGAATAGTGAGGACTACTATAACACCATCTCTCTTGACCATCACTCCGCTCCCCGACTAGTCCCGGCTACGTTCTCATTTCCTGAAGAGAATAATGAAAGCAAAAAGGTGAGCTCAACTAGCCCAGTAAGAAATATTATGACTAAGATAATGCAGGATAAATTATCATTAGCCTTCAACAATGTTAAACTGATAAAATACAATAGACATCAAGTTTAATTGTAGCGAAATAAACAATCCATTAGAAGATTCAAGTAGAGCATGATATCTACTATCTTCTTTGATTTAAAATATTTTCATCAATTTTTATCGCTGAGACTCAGCTTAATAAATAAACCACATCATCGAGTCATCCCTACACTACGGGCCAAGGATATTCATTAAATCATCAATGGTCATGATTATACCGAATAATCCCTGGTCATAATCATACCAAAAACTATCCATCAATGCACTACAGGCCACTGAGGAGTTTTACCAAATCATTTATAACATTACAGGTCATGATTATACTGAATGATCCCTGGTCATAATCATACCAAGTCCATCTATGCACGTAAGCCAAAGATGACTTTCATCACAATATAAGCAACAAGATGATGACAATGACATAATAATTCAATAAAACAAGTTCAAGAATAAATTTTAAAGATTTATAAGTTAATTTATCCCAAATCAATTACGCCCAAATTGTCAACATGATATCGCTTTCAGGAGTAAAATTCAAGAATGCTCGTAAGAATATTTCCATGAAAAGATACTGGATGAAACGCAAATATTCAGGATATTCTATTAATTTCATGGAGTATAGAAGCCAAAATTTTAACTAACTGAGTAAAATAGAATCACTACAAAAATGCCTATCTCAAGAATCAATATTATCAATAATCGTGATATCCTGGTCACCGATATAATAATAGTAGCGACCGCTATCTGCGATCGGATGAATTCTAGTTTTGTAGTTTCAATGATCGTGACGCGTCATTGAGATGAATTTTTCCCCCAAAAATTTGGTGCGAAACCTTGGCGCGATTTTTGTTGCGACTAATCTTTATCAGCGACCGCATGCGGTCGTTGAAAGCGTCCACGCCATTAAAAATCAGCGATCGCATGCGATGGTGAAAGCGCATCAACGATTCTCTTGAATGTATTCGCACTCGTGCCTTCGCCGATTCAATGTAAAAAAAAAAAAGAGGCTGACGTAAGAGGAGAAGGGGAGAAGAGAAAAGGAGTCCTGTTGGTGTTCATGTGTTCAATCTTCTTCAAATCAGATTAATTTTAGAGGTAAGAAATTCTTCTTCTTTTTTCGGTTGTTTGTTGTTTGTTCGTGTGTTTTTTTTTGGTTGTTTATTTTTTTTTTTTTGTTTGTTTGCTCGTTAGGTGTTGTTTGTTGTTTGTTATTCTACGAATTTTTGTTTTAAGAGTTAATTTATTGCAAAGATTTGAATGAATGAAAATGAATTTGGGATTATTGAAGTTGGGATTACTGAAATGTATAGCTTCTTATTGAAATTGGGAATATACTGAAATTGTTGCAAAGAGTTTTATGAGATTACTGAAATTTTTAGGTTAAATTATTTTTAGGGTTAATATGTGTTTTAATATTAGATTATGTGAAGTTGGATAATTTGGATAATTCATGGATAACAGTTGCTAATATTTGAAATTTTTTTAATATAACATTACTACTTGGCTAGGTTTTCAGAATTTTCTTTATATAAATTGAAACATTTATTTCATACCCTCGGATTTCATGACCTAATATGCGAGGAAACATAGGATTTTGCCCCTGCCACAATAGAGAACAAAATATCCATTAACACAATATACTCCATGTATAAACGATGGTTATAAGTTAGTAATGGGATGGATATGGATTTATCATATGAATGCAAGAATCAGTGGGAAATTAGAGTAATAATGAGAGATATCCTCTAATAAGTTGTTACTACATTAAATTAAATAACTAAAAAATAAAAACAGTACTCCAAATATGTTATTACAAACAACAAGAATATCAAAGTATTCTGCAAAAGCAAGATCAATAAAACCATGAAAATGAGTATGACATAAAACATAACTAGGAATTAAGTTTATCCATTATTCAATCAAGAAGAAGGTTCAAAGAAGTTTATCCATAATTCACATCAAATATGCTAATTGATGTTAATTATAAAATTCATTTATAATGTTTGTTTGTTAAAACTAAAATTTATGTATAATTGTATATTGGTAATGTTTTGATTGATATTATATTGGTAATGAATATGGGTCTGAATTTTTTACTGCTTTAAATTGCATTCAATCGTTATTGTTTTGGTCTTATTGTATTGGAAATTTGTATATTTCTCTTGGTTTGTGTCTTGGGTGCCTAGAAATGTCCATATATGCATGCCGTCGTGCATGTGGCTAGTCTATATTGTAGGGGAGACTCTGGCGAATTTTTTTTAAGTATTATAAGTATAAGTTTGTAAAATGTTCATAATAAGTATAAGTTTGTAGTTGAATTTTTTTTACCTCTTTTATTGTGAACAGTTTTAGGTTTAAAATATATAATAGCTTTTGGTTATAGGAAAGCTATGCCCATTATTGAAATAAAATGAGAAATTGAATTGTTTGAATATGCGAGTAGCTTAATTTTAGTAATTCTCAGTAAATTGGGTTCTGTTTATATAGAGAGCCTGGGTGCTTCTTATCAATTGGATATAAATATATTGGTGATCCACTAGAGCCTATTAAGGAGCTGTTGGAGCTGATGGGCTGGGCTTGGGGCCGCGAGGCCACACGAGGCCACACCAAGCTTAACCAAGCCTCACGGGGCCAAGCAAAGCTTGGTTGTCAACATGGTAAGCTATTGGGGGGCTGTTAAGCCAAAATAGGCAATGCTAGGGAACTGTTAGTGCAACAGAGAAGGTAACTAGACAAACTTGGTCAATAAAGAGACTTTTTTGGCTATAACAGAAAAGCAAGGGTATTTAACACTTATGTATACAAGAATAAAGCTACAAAATGTTATAGAAGCTATAAATTTCGCTGGCAAATTGTGACTATCCCAAAACATAAAAGATTATAGAAAGGGACCGAAAGGGGTATAATCTTAAAACATGTTAGCCGAGGCCTTAGATGGACTCTTCAATTCTTGGCGTGAAGCCTTAGATGGTGGTAGTTTTCTTAAGAAGAAACATTTCAATGCATCTGAATACCAACCAAATATGTATTACTGATATAAAGCTAGCATGAATGAAATACCTTACGTATTCACTTACGATTAACAATAAAAACAAATTAAAATAAAATAACATGATATAATATAACTATTAAACTAAGTAGTATTTACTTAGTTTCTCATACTAAGTAAAGTTTCACATTTAAAGTTTCTCATACCTTACGTATTCATATGGTTACAAGTATGCTCAAGTCATATGCTTACAAGTATGCTGAAATGTTAATCATATGCTTACAAGTATGCTCAAGTCATATGGTTACAAGTATGCTCAGGTCATATGATTAATAAGCTCATGTTGTCTGTAGTAGGTACCGTGGAATCATGGACCTCTATGTGGATCATCAACCTTAGGGCAGCGGTTATGTGGACTATAAGTGACTTCCCAGCTTATGGTATGTTAGCTGGATGGAGTACACACGGGAAGTTGGCTTGTCCGTATTGTATGGAGCATACAAAGTCATTTAATCTATCAAAAGGTTGAAAGCCTTGCTGGTTTGACTGTCATCGTCGGTTCTTAGCGGTAGATCACCCATTTCCAAGAAATAGAGAACACTTCAGGAAAGGGAAAGTAGACAATGATATGCTTGTACCGTGATTATCGGGAATGGAGATGCGAGATCGTGTGATGAGATTGCCAGTTATCCCATTTGGTAAGATTGATGCCACAAACATAATCAATGGGTTTGGCGAATCTCATAACTGGGTTCGGAGAAGCATCTTTTGGGAACTGCCTTATTGGTCTACAAATTTGATTCGTCATAATCTAGATGTGATGCATATTGAGAAGAATGTGTTTGACAATATGTTTAACACCGTGATGAATGTTACGGGGAAGACAAAAGATAACGATAAGGCACGTTTGGACATGAAAGATATTTGTAAGCGTCCTAGATTAGAACTTTATGAATCTCCTAATGGTAAGATTGTCAAACCGCATGCAAGGTATACATTGTCCAAAAAGCAAGTTGAAGATGTGTGCACATGGGTTAAGTCTCCGAAACTAACAGATGGATATCGCGGCAAACATTGCAAGGTGTGTTATGGGTGGAAATTGCAAGGGATGAAGAGTCATGATCGTATATGTATTCATGGAGAGACTCATACCTATAAAGATTTCGGGATCCGCTTGATAAACCAATATGGGATGCTTTGACGGATCTTTGTCATTTCTTCAAAGACTTATGTTCAAAATCATTAAATGAGAACGACATATGCATACTTGAAAGAACATCATAGAGATCACGTGTAAACCGGAAAAAATATTCCCACCGGTTTTTTTGACTCCATGGAGCATTTGCAAATCCATCTTCCCTATGAAGCTCGTGTTGGGGTCCAGTTCAATATAGATGGATGTACCCTTTCGAGAGGGTGATGGGAAACCTTAAGAGGAAGGTGAAGAATAGAGCTTATGTCGAGGGGTCGATATGTGAGGCATACAGTTTCGATGAGATATCTACGTTTGTCTCAGACTATTTTTCGGACGAAGTCTTGACAAAGGCCAATCGAGTATCGAGACATGATGATGGGGGAAATGTTGAACTAAATGGTAGGCTCTCTATATTTGGTCTATCGGGCCGCGCTTATGGAAAATGGAAGCGCATATTCCTCTCTAAGCAAGAATTACATGCTGCACATACTTACATTCTTCTCAATTGCGAGGAGATTGACGAATTTGTGAGGTACACATGTAAACTTGATAATTTATCTTTTAAGTTGAAAATATATTCCAATGTTAATGTTTATAACATGATATAGATTGTACGATGATGAGTTAAAAGTGAAGCATCCCAGCATAACTGATAAAGATATTCAAATCAATCGTGATAAAAAATTTGCACTTTGGCTAAAGGACAAAGTAAGTTCAATTTTTTAATCACGTAGTATATATATATATATATATATATATATATATATATATATATATATATATATATACACTCCATGTTAACTATGACTTCATTTAATAAGATGGAGTTTTTGTAGGCTTTGACTGAGAGATCAACGATTCCGTCTAATATACAAGTCCTAGCTATGGGACCAGACAGGGACCAAGTCAGCCGCAATGGTTATAAAATAAATGGTTGTGAATTTCATACAAAGGCATATGGGCATGGTAAAAGAACAACAAACTATGGAGTGTGTTTCCAAGGAGATTGTTACAATGAGCTTGGTCGTGCCTTTTATGGGGAGTTGGAGGAAATCGTCGAGTTGTCGTACAAGGGCACATACGGGGGTCATATTAACTTGTTCAAGTGTCGTTGGTTTGATTCATAAAAAGGGATACGTGTTGACAGACATGGAATCATCGATATTGACCTCCATAGGTCGGCTTACTCTAACGAACCGTTTGTTTTACCAACTTAAATAGTATAAGTATACTACACTCCTAGTCCTGTTAGGAAAAGGGATAGACCGCCTATAGATTGGCAAGTAGTAATTTATACTCCTGCGCACAGTCGTGTCCAAGTAATAGACGGGGATTTCTACCAAGAAGAGATGCTTCATAGACCTCCTATAATAAATATAGAGGACAACAATGATATAATCCAGTTAGAGGGTGGAAATGAACCTGATGAATTTGATCCCGAGACAGTTATTGTGCCAGATGACAGTGATACTGAGGAAGAGTTATTGACTGACACTATCACACAATCTGAAGAAGAAGATGATTATAAATCTCCGACATTTGTACAAAATGATTCTGACTCAGACAACGATTTTCATTAAAATGTATGTTTAGTTTTAATTTTATTACAATGAATTACATATAGGAATGTTCATTATATCCTTAACATGTTTATGTACCTTTCATTTATAGTTGTCGTAGTTAACTATTTCATACAATTAATTGTCATTATTGTCCTTTTATATAAAATGTATGTTTAGTTTTAATTGTATTACATACAATTACATATGTACATGTTCTCTATATCCTTGACGTGTTTATGTATCTTTCATTTATAACTCATACTAGCATCCTAAATTTTTATTTATAGATGTCTTCCTCGAACTCCGCAAAGACGAACGCCACGGGTTGGGTCTTGGGAACCTAATCATGTGCCGAAGGCCCCGACTAATCCGGATGATCGCATTCTTATATAGATCCGTCCACCTCTAGAAAGCACGTAAGTTAAACATCGTGTATATATAAGGGTTTAATATTTCCATTGTTATAAATATATATGACTGTAAATTATTGTATATTGTAGTAATTTTCAAGATAGTAAAATTATGAAGTGCATTTCACAATTATGCTTACAAAACTGGCCTACGCCAGTGATTACATGGGCGAGCACACCTCTCGCCCATAAGGATGTAGTTTGGGCTGAATTTCAGGTATATTTTTTATCACTCTGATAGATAATACATGGTTAATCAAATAATATTGTTTAGTAATGTTGGATTATGGTAATATAATATAACAGTTTTAATATTATAATTGTTGTTTTATTTGCAGAAGCGGTATAGATTGGACGACGCACATGCATCATTATTCGAACATAATTACTCGGCGTAAGTGCTACCATCCAAACTAAAGATAATCTGAACAAGGAACGACAAAAAGCCCTGCACAATGCTGAGATTGACCATCCAGGATAGGGTGAATAGTATATGCATGAGCATAGTCCCTGGTGGTGCGCACATCCCATATGGGTGCAGATGTGTGACCAGTGGAGAGCAGAGAGCTAGGTCAAGAGACGCAAGACTGCCTCCTCGAATAGATCCTCAGGTGTATCTGAAGGCGATAAGGTAAAAGGCACGTATGAGGGTGGCGTGATATCACAACACCGCAACATATTGCTTGGGGTATGCGATATGATATAGCAAGCTTATTGTCTTAGTTATTTTTTTTTTATGTTTACAGTCATGTTTTGTAGCTAAAATATCATATGTTTACATATTAATATGAGAACATGAATTGTAGGAGTCTGAGTCTCAAGGTCAACCTATCAATTGGTTGGATGTGTATATGGTCACCCGTGATGGTCTGCCTGATGTTGTTCAGATAGCGGTGATAAGTTAACTTTATACTAATATGTTGTTTATAAATTGTGACGACCTTTTTAGCATTTTTTAATTTATTTTTAACTATTTAATTGTTGACCTTCTGACAGGACACTTATAAGGGCTTAATAAACGATCGCTATCCTGAAGGCACCCCGTGTCCGTCGATTGATCAAGAATTATGGGAGAGGGCATCCGTCGTGAAGAAAAACTATGTTAAAGGCCAAGGACAAAAACGCCTTGACCACCATCATACGCGGCACAGTAACTGGTACCCGATCTGCATACGTCAGTCATTCAGCCTATCATACTCCTTTACTATGTGAGAGCGATCTGCCGTATTATAGTGATCTTCTTCAGATATCTTGGGCGGGCATCTCAGATACTCTTAGTCCCGATGAGTTAAGCGGAGGCGATGCGGCAAAGCAGCATCATCATAAGCATCGTGGTGGCGACGAGGTATATATATCGATATTTTTTAGCTTTTAATTCCCAAGTCATAGCAGTATCAACACATGTAACATATATGCTTTATTCTTTTGTTAATTACAGGGTACTAATTTGGATGATCCATGAAGAGCTAGACCAGTTATATATGTTAGATTTTTAAAGCTTTTCTAGACTTGTTTTTTAGATTTTTAAAGCCTTGTACTCTTTTAGATTGATTCTTTGGACAATTGTATTGGTTTACGATTATATTATATGGATGTTTACGATTGTATTGTGTTGGTTTACGATGGATATTTATCATATAGTAGTTATCATGGATGAATGTTTATCATATGGTAGTTATCATGGATGGATGCTTATATATACTGTTGTGTGTTGGGATAGAAAGCAGGTACAAAGCAGGTTATTTTTGGGAAATCAATAAAACAGGAAAAATATTATAAAAAAAAGGATCAGCGACCACATGCGGTCGTTAAAACTAAAACGCAGTCGCTGATAGCTACTTTAAAACTAGCGACCGATTCGGTCGCTATTGCCGGTCGCTGACATGTGTGCCACGTCACAGCTGACAAATGACTCAGAATGAGTTATAATAGCGACGGATTTGGTCGCTAACAGTGGTCGCTGATTAGTCGGTCGCTATTGTTGGTCGCTAATGTCCATCAAACGACCAGATTATCTGCGATTACTATCAGCGACCGCATTCGATTGCGGATACTCATCTGCGACCATATGAGGTCACTGATAAGTCTTTTTGTTGTAGTGAATATATGAAATTGCAAATGGATTTTTGCCCGCTATGCGGTAATCCACGTAGACAGATTATTTTCACAATTTAATAAGGAATGAATACGAAGGATCATTCACCATGCATGCGGTAATCAACATAGACATGTTATTCCAACAGAATAATAAAGAATGGAATAACAGAAGAATTCACCAGGCATGCGATGTAATCGCATGCATGTGTTTATTCCCAACAAAATAATAATGAATGGAACCAGGTCGCGCGTAATTCATATGCATACGATATTCCAATAGAATAATAAAGAATGGAACCCGAAGTCACGCGTAATCCGCATGCATGGGATGTTCCAACAGAATAATAAAGAATGGAATCAGGTCATGCGTAATCCGCACAGACAAGATGTTCCAACAGAATAATAAAGAATGAAATAACAACATAATTCACTAGGCATGCGATAGACCGCACAGACAGGTTATTCCAACAGAATAATAAAGAATGGAATAACAGAAGAATTTCACCATGTATGCGGTACTTCGGATAGACATGTTATTCCAACATAATAATAAAGAATGGAATAACAATCCTTATGAGTATTGAAAGAAAATAACTCTCTTCATGAATATGAAAGAATAATACCCCTTACCTCAGAAGAAGACTGGATACTGGAATAGTGAGGTCGCAGACTTCTCTTCTTCTTTCTCTCTATAATTTTTCTCTATAATAATTGCTCTTGTGAGACTTAGTGAATTGGTGAGAAATGAAGGAAGAATGAGCTTCTATTTATAGGAAAATATAGTTTCAATAATTGCACATTTTGGGGCTCGAAATATTACAGTATAATACCTTTATCTTTTCCTTCATTTTTAATTTAGTCATCCAAGTATTATCAAACTTGTACCACCTCCCCTAATAGTAAATCATGTGAATCAATAGTAAATCATGTGACTCAATAGTTCTAAACATGTAAAATAATTAATTATAGTATAGTACCTTCAACTATACCTCCATTTCTAATTTAGTCATGCAAGTATTATCAATATTGCACCAACTCCCCTAATAGTAAATCATGTGAATCAATAGTACACACATGTGAACACATAGTTATAAGCATGTGAATCAATATCAATTAATTGCTCATTTATCTGGTTAATTACCCGATTGGTCAATATAACTTCCAGACATCCATTATTATCGAAATAGATGTCGATTTACTCTAACACTAATAATCCCAACATAATAAAACTATCAATTTCATCTTTAATCAACATAAAATTATTCATCATTAATATTATAACTCACAATATTTAAGAACTAGGCCGTTTCCAGAAAAGAGGGGGCTTTCCTATAAGGATTTCTCCTTATTGGCTCGCAATTAGGTGACCAAACCTCTCCTTGACAGAACTTCTAGACATTGTCAATATTATAAATAATAATATGAATAACTTTGCCGTCTCAATTATTGATTTAATAATATATCATATTATTCAGATGATACTGTGATAATAATTAAATCAATAATATGAGAGATATGATGTAGCAATTACTGTAGCAATAATTGAGTATAACTGAGTGACTTCTCACGTAAGCATCAATAACCAATACCGTGTGCTACTATGCAACCACGCCAGACATCGCATTTACTTTTACTACCGGGTAGTTCAACGCTTTTTAACGATAACACTTTCATTTGTTATTTTTAATAAAAGATAATTTTGTCATTTTCTTACTACGACAATACTTCCGTTGTAGGGGTCCACTTAATGATTGTGCTTCGTATTTAATATTCCTCGTTAAAACGAATATACCCCGACCAATCAAATATTATATAACCACTTGTTTACTTTGCAAAATTTGTAAATATTACCCACAACTATAACATTATATCAAATCCACACTATAATATTCAAAAAACATATTTCGAGAAATTTAAATCTTTATTCATAAAATTTGGGGTCTCACAATCTCTCCTCCTTATAAAATTTCGCTCTCAAAATTTATGTATGTACCTGGTATGCTGAAGAAGTGAGGTTACCTTGAATACCTTTATTGTCCAAAACATTACATGTTGCATACGTGCATGCCCGATGTCCTCCGATTGTCTCTGAATGAACATCAGTCCCTAAAATAGCCATATTTGGCCTTGATACTGACCTCAAATCTCAAAATATAAAGAATGAAAGTTTTAGTTCTACTCATTATCTTTCCGAATCATCTTGAATCACCTCAATCGGACTTTGTATGAAAACGTTATGCCCAATTTACTAAAGGATGTCCGGACAAATTTTAGCTTAACACTTGACCAGTGCCTAGGCACCCAAATTTGGCCTTGGGCAAGTGCCTAGGTGCCTAAGAACAGATTCTAAGCGCTGAGCCTAGTGCCTAGGCACTCGACCTTTGGCACTTAACTCTAATTTTCTAGATTTTGCAACTTTTGACACACATACTTCAAATCTTCATAACTTCTTCATCCGTTATCGAAATTAGTCCGTTTTCGAGGCTATGGAAAGCTTGTAACATGCTCTATAAAACTCTCATGATTTCATAATTTTTTAGATTCATTAATTATTTTGAAATTTGTTTCCAAAGTCCCCCATGACTAAGTTTTTACTAACAATAATACGTGAAAAATGTTATGAACACGCGACATACTTGGCGGTAAAACGAGTCTATAAGCCACAGTTCCTACTTGGTCGAGGATTTCAAATGGGACAATTAAATCGAGGTTAGAGATTTCCTCTCTTCGTTGATTCTTGCTTCTAGAATAACGCCTTCTTGAACCTTCTTCTTCACATTCATCAGCTTTGGGTGTGTAGTTTGAGCGGCTTTAACTTTATCGATTAAAGTCGATTCTACTCGTATATTCGTTATCATCACGTGGGTCCCTAGAGTCTTTAACTCTATCTTCATCATTTGTAAGTTATACAAAATGGGTTTTTGTGGTAACAACATCGCACTCGTAAACGCATACCATCTTCTACTCAACACGTCAGCTACCACGTTCGCTCTTCCACAATGATATTGAATGGTATAGTCATAATCTTCAACAGCTCGAGCCAACGTCTTTGGCGCATAATACGTTTGTTCTAGGTGAAGAAATATGTAAGGGTTTTATAAATGGGTTTTGTACTGAGGTCAATACAAAATTCGATTTCACGCTCTAGGGGTAGGCTAGGAAGTTCTTCAAGAATACGTCAGGAAATTTATTAATAATAGAAATATCATTCAAAACTGTGACTCTCCCCAAGACTTGGATAGTACGTCACATTGATACCTATCAACTTGCCATCGTCATTCACAACGTCCCCTACGGATAGTCTGGCTTTGGTACCTTCCACACAAGGAAGTCACCAGCGAAAGGCTCGGGACACTTTACTTATTGCTTGATATGATAGTGATTGACTTTAGGGTTTGGTTGCTTGAATTCGCATAATAGGTTGGTTATGAATATGAAAGCTAACAACCTTACGAAAAGCTTGATGAGTAGTTAACCAATTAATCCCTAAAATCACATTAAATGCAAGTATTTTCAAAGAAATAAGATCGACATATAACGTGAAAGTGTCAATTTGAATCAACAAGATTTATAAATAGTGGAGGTAACGACGGTTTCTACTAACGAAGTTTCAACCAATAAGTCAAAGTCTAACTTCTCCGGAGTAAAATTTCAACGTTGAATGCAAGCAAGAGAGATAAAATAATGGGTAGAACCGTTATCTAATAAGGTATAGACTTTGGAAGAATTTATAATTAACTAACCCATGCTAACTTCGTTCGGGTCACTCACTTTTTGAAAAGTCACAAAAAATGCTCTTCCTAAAACTACCGACTTTGTTTTGTACGTATCCGCCTTTGGTGCCACCGTCCCAGCTGGACTTGACTTTGGTGCAGGACAAAATTGGGCTAGGTGACCTTCTTTTCCACAATTGTAACATGCTTTGGACTGCATTATGCAGTTTGGACTGATATGTCCCCCCCCCGCATTTGAAACATACAATTGATGGTCATTCTCCCTCCTTGAAAACGAGTGTTGGTGCTGCTGTCTTTCCATCGTTGTTGAACCTTCTCTTCTTGAAATTTCCACTCCTATTATCTTGGCCATGATTACCACCGAAGTGGTTACCATTCTTTGCATGATAATTTCCCCCACGATGGTTATCATTGTTTCGATGGCCATTGCCACCGGTACGATTATTATCGTGTTATTGGTTGTTGCCTTTTGGTTGTGCTGACTCATTATTGCGCTCCAATAACTGAGCCCTATTCACAACATCTGAATAAAAACATAGTTTATGAGAGATAAGGTATTGACATATCTCGGGTTTCAAACCTCTTAGAAATATTCACGTCATTCGCTCCTCATTATCGACCAAATGGGATGCAAACCAGGTTAACTCCGTAAATTTAGCCTCGTATTGCGACACGGTCATATTGTTTTGCTCTAACTTGACGAATTCCACCTCCTTCATGTGACGAATACTTTCGGGAAAGTACTTGTCGTTGAATGACTCTTGGAACTTCTCCCAAGACATCTTGAGTGCGTTAGTTAGGTAATGCGTTTACTGATTCCACCAGAATCGCCTCTTCATGCAACATAAAGGTGGCAAAGGAACCTTTTGCTCCTCGAGCATCCCAAGATATCAAATATCTTGGTGATCCGCTTAACCACATCTCCGCCTTTAAGTGGTTCTCGGCTTTCCCAAAAACTCGTGGTGGTCCCGGCTCCTTGAATCTTAGCGGTGATCGGCCGTGGTTGCCATGTTTTCCACCATCATTTGAATGTAAGTCTCTCTCTTTGATGTTGCATGAATTGCATAAAAAGCCTCTGAATATCTTATCGTTCATCATCGATCGGTGTTGTTATTTACCATGATTATTGTCTTCTGTTGCACATTATCACGGTATTGATTGTTGGTGACTCAACGATCGCATGTGCTTCATTCTTGATCTCAACATTTTCGGATGCCATTTTCAAACACCATCACAAAACAAGGGTTAATTAACATATCACATATATTCCCTATACTCCGACCGACCAATTAAATACCAAATAAACTTAGGTAGGTCATACTAGCGAAGGAATTCCCCGTCTCTCCCCTCCTAGTTCTTGTCTCATATCTTAGCCAGGGATCATATCCCTAATCTTTGATACCAACTGTGACGCCCCCAAAACAGGTATACATCACCCATCTTGAGTCGCCAAATACATGGTAGAGAATACAAATACAAACTTAATTATACAAACGTCGTGTAATATACGATAAAACATAGCTGAGAGTTTAAACAGGAATATTTCCTTCTAGACAATATCCACTCTCAAATAGAGTCCTCATTACATTTATTGTTACACTATTTTATAGAATAGTGAGGACTACTATAACACCATCTCGGACCATCACTCCATTCCCCGACTAGTCCCGGCTACATTCTCATTTCCTGAAGAGAACAATGAAAGCAAAAGGGTGAGCTCAACTAGCCCAGTAAGAAATATTATGACTAAGATAATGCAGGATAAATTATCATTAGCCTTTAACAATTTTAAACTGATAAAATACAATAGACATCAAGTTTAACTGCAGCGGAATAAGCAATCCATTAGAAGAGTCAAGTAGAGCATGATATCTATTATCATCTATGATTTAAAATGTTTTCATCAATTTTTATCGCTGAGACTCAGCTTAATAAATAAACCACACCATTGAGTTATACATGCACTACGGGCCAAGGATATTCATTAAATCATCAATGGCCATGACTATACCGAATAATCCCTGGTCATAATCATACCAAAAATTGTCCATTAATGCACTACAGGCCACTGAGGACTTTTACCACATCATTTATAACATTACAGGTCATGATTATACCGAATGATCCCTGGTCATAATCATACCAAGTCCATCTATGCACGTAAGCCAAAGATGACTTTCATCACAATATAAGCATGAGGATGATGACAATGACATAATAATTCAATAAAACAAGTTCAAGAATAAATTTTAATGATTTATAAGTTAATTTATCATGAAATCAATTACGTCCAAATTGTCAACATGATACTGCTTTGTGGAGTAAAATTCAAGAATGCTCAGAAGAATATTTCCATGAAAAGATACTGGATGAAACGCAAATATCAAGGATATTCTACTAATTTTATGGAGTATAGAAGCCAAAACTTTAACCAACTGAGTAAAATTGAATATATAGAACTGGAAATGGATTTTCGCCCACTACGCGGTAATCCACGTAGACAGATCATTTCCATAATTTAATAAGGAATGAATACGAAGGATCATTCACCATGCATGTGGTAATCCACATGACGAGTTATTCCAACGTAATAATAAAGAATGGAATAATGAAGAATTCACCGTGCATGCGATAGGCCGCATGCATGACTTTTCCCAATCTGAATAATAAGGAATGGAACTAGGTCATGTAATCCGCACAGATGTGATATTCCAATAATAATAAAGAATAGAACCGTGTCAAATGCGTAATCCGCATGCATATAGGATTCCAATGTAATAATAAAGAATAGAACCAGTGTCATGCGTAATCGCATGATGTGGATGTTCCAACGTAATAATAAATAATGGAATAACAACAGAATTCACTGTGCATGCGATGAGACGCATGCAAACAAAGTTATTCCAATGTAATGATAAAGAATGGAATAATGTAAGAATTTCACCATGTATGTGGTACTTCGCATAGACATGTTATTCCAACATAATAATAAAGAATGGAATAACAATCCTTATGAGTATTGAAACAAAATAACTCTCTTCATGAATACGAAAGAATAATACCCCTTACCTCAGAAGAAGACAGGATACTGGAATAGTGAGGTCGCAGACTTCTCTTCTTCTTTCTCTCTATAATTTTTCTCTATAATAATTGCTCTTGTGAGACTTAGTGAATTGGTGAGAAATGAAGGAAGAATGAGCTTCTATTTATAGGAAAATATAGTTTCAATAATTGCACATTTTGGGGCTTAAAATATTACAGTATAATACCTTCATCTTTTCCTCCATTTTTAATTTAGTCATCCAAGTATTGTCAAACTTGCACCACCTCCCCTAATAGTAAATCATGTGAATCAATAGTAAATCATGTGACTCAATAGTTCTAAACATGTGAAAAAATTAATTATAGTATAGTACCTTCAACTATACCTCCATTTCTAATTTAATCATGCAAGTATTATCAATATTGCACCAACTCCCCTAATAGTAAATCATGTGAATCAATAATACACACATGTGAACACATAGTTATAAGCATGTGAATCAATAGCAATTAATTACTCATTTATCCGATTAATTATCCGATTGGTCAATATAACTTCCAGACATCCATTACTATCGAAATAGATGTCGATTTCATCTAACACTAATAATCCTAACACAATGAAACTATCAATTTCATCTTTAGTCAACACAAACTTATTCATAATTAATATTATAACTCACAATATTTAACAACTAGGTCGTTCCCAGGAAAGAGGGGGCTTTCCAATAAGGATTTCTCCTTATTGGCGCGCAATTAGGTGACCAAACCTCTCCTTGACAGAACTTCTAGACATTGTCAATATTGCAAATAATAATATGAATAAGTTTGTCGTCTCAATTATTGATTTAATAATATATCATATTATTCAGATGATACTGTGACAATAATTAAATCAATAATATGAGAGATATGATGCAGCAATTACTGTAGCAATAATTGAGTATAACTGAGTGACTTCTCACGTAAGCATCAATAACCAATACCGTGTCCTACTTTGCAACCATGCGTATTACTGTACTTTTACTACCGGGTAGTTCAACAGTTTTAACGGTAACACTTCTACCGTTATTTTTAATAAAAGATAATTTTGTCGTTTTCTTACTACGACAATACTTCCGTTGTGGGGTCCACCAATGATTGTACCGTCATACGAATATTCTCTGTTAAAATGAATATTCCCCGACCAATCGAATATTGTATAACCACTTGCTTACTTTGTAAAATTTGTAAATATTACCCACAACTATAACATTATATCAAATCCACACCATAATATTCAAAAAAATATTTCGAGAAATTTAAATCTTTATTCATAAAATCTAGGGTCTCACATAATTATTTATTAATTATAAGTATAATTATAATAAAAATTATAATGATTATAATTACTATTGTAAGTTATTTAAATTGACTAAAATAAGTGTGACAAAAGTAATTATATAATATAGATATTATAAAAATAAACTAGAGTGGGAAATTCTATGTAACCAAACAAAGCCTTGTGGCTTTTGGTTAATATAACTGCCAAAGATGCTTGGCTTAATAAATTGATAATCACGATTATCAGTGTTTAAGCGCTCAGTGGGTTTTTTTTCACGTATTTTTCTTTCTAAGGCCTAAGAGTAGAGAAAGAGAGAGAGAGTTGTGAGGAAGACTCTGTGAATTTTGCTAAGGTGTGGAGTATTAAGGTTCTTATCGTTTTTCTTCTCAATAATCAAGGATTTAGGTATAATTTACCCCTAATTCTAATATTTAGTTTTTGTAATTTTTTTTAGTTCTCTGTAAATGATTTTGTTGAATTGTTGTTTTAAACGTGATTATATGATGTGGGTTATATTGTAGAATCTGTTGTCATAATATGTGAGTATTATTTGATTTCCAAATACATGAAATTTGGGTTTGAGGAAGGAATTGAAATAATAGTAATATGTTCATATGATATGGCTTGTTTAAGTATGAAATTTCATGATCAATGCTTGCTATAATCTTCTATTTGATGTTAGAATGTGTTATTATGTTAAGAAACGAAAGCGGCATAGTTTGAATCACGACAATTGGTTAAGAAACGAATTCGTAGTGATCGAATTTGCTAAAAGTGTCAAAATTGAAGAAATTTGGAAAATTATGGTTTTGATTCCTCAAAATTGTGTATATGTAATATTTTTGTATATAGAATGATGGATAACATGTTTAACTATGTTATTACAGAGTTTTAGAAGTTGAGTGTGGTGATTTCGGTAGGAATTGGATTGATTTGGGTGACTGCTATGTAACAAAGTTGCTGCTGTAGTTTTTTTTTGTGCACTGGTAGCAATTTACTGCTACCATAGGCGAGAAATGGCACAATTAGGCTTTATGGGTTTCTCGCATGACGAGCACCAAAGACAACAAGACATGTTGTCAAGGTTTGGGCGACAGACAAATTGCTGCGTTCTCGAGCCTAGGAAAGGAAGTCTGAAATTATTTGTAGGTCATGATTAGTGGACTTAATCTAGTTTGGCAAGCATGGTAATGATGTTAAAACATAATGTGGACTATAATAACAGATTTGAATGTG
This sequence comes from Panax quinquefolius, assembly GCA_020205615.1. Taxonomy (NCBI): domain Eukaryota; kingdom Viridiplantae; phylum Streptophyta; class Magnoliopsida; order Apiales; family Araliaceae; genus Panax; species Panax quinquefolius. The sequence continues at coordinate 80,121,968 of CM035173.1, read as the reverse complement.
ATGTAATACAATGTGTAAAACTTTTAAGTGATCACTTAAGTAAGTTAGGAAATGAAAGCAAATGTGATGTTTTCAAAAGTTAAAGATAAATGATAAGGTTTATGTTGATTATTGTGTGATTTTAGATTCTTTAAGGTGTTAATCAACATGGTTAGATGTTAGGTTAGGGTTATGACCAAAATGATGGTTTAAACCCCTTAAGCTAATATTCATACAACTAATTGTTATTGCGATTCCAATGATATGTGTAGGGTAATTGGGGAACAATATTACATTTGTGTAGCTTACATACAAGGCAAGTTTCTAAACCTTACCTCTTTACAATTGAGCAAGTTTCTTATCCTAAACTTTTATTGAGCAAGACTATTGATTTTATCCTCATGTACGATTTAATAAGCTCTTGTAACCTAATTCGTTACATCGAATGAGTTTCACATTCTCATTTCTTGTTATTATTATTCAAAATGTATATTGTTTTAATTCATTGTTTCAAATGAGATTGTTCTAACTCTTTTGGAAATAGCACTTTGCATGTATATCATGGTTATTTAATTATACATTGTTGTTATTCGGTCCTTGACTTTGATAACCTTGTTCAAATCTTTATTGTTGTATTAAACCTTCAAGTAGTAAGCAAACCTTTATTGATTGAATTAATCTATAATTGATTAGTGTTCTAAAATTCTAGAAACGCTAATAAGTTAGTTCCGAGATAAACATTCTTTAGTGCAGAAATTCTAAATCCAAACTGAGACGAACAACCCTAACATAGGGGATTTTATACGTGTAACATTTAGATGTTTGTGCACAATACATGGTATAAAGGGCTGATCCCCCTAAGTACGTTAAGAAGTGTCTGTATAGTCTAAATGTTTATTAAGGTTGAGGTAATAATACCTAAATACCGGAGACATAATTCGTGGTCTTAGGACCCTCAGATATTAAATTCAAACTTATTTTCTATTTTGATTCGTAGAACAAGTTCATTATTATTCAGCATTTGTTATTCATTCTTATGTTGTTATCATTTCTACTTTCTATATTAGTGAGCAATTGTTTGTTCACTCTTGCATTTAACACTGCAGCTAAAGTAGAGAAAGTCGATGAGCCGTCTACTAGCAAAGGAAAGGGCAAAATATCCAAGTGTTGAAGACTTATGAGAATTTTATTTTAATGAATTATGTTAAAGACTTGTTTTATTCTATGATGTATTTCGCAAACTTATGTAATAATTTTAAGGTTAGATTACCTGGGATTATTTTTGAGATGATGATGTAACCCTTTAATGAGAAAGATTATTCTTAAGTTATTTAAATTATGTCTTTATCCTTTGATTATGGGAAGTTAGATGTAATGGTTTTGAAAAGTGAACACCAAATCCTGTGGGAATGGAGTACCCGGATTTGGGGGTGTTACATTATTCATGGTCAAAATCATTGATCGAACATTTAAATCGGCTCGGAAACCCAAAAATCAAGAACGTGTTCTAAGCAAAGACTTTAATTTACCGCCTTGATCTCGTTATTTGTTAGTCATTATGATGTATAAGGGTATCTATATTATAGTATGACATGAGGACTACAAGTCCAGCACACTCTTGAACCTTAGAAAGCAATGGATCAGATGTAGTAATCGGTCAAAAGACGTTGACCATTCAAATCTTGTTCACGAGTCCCAATTTATCTTGTGTTATGTGATTTGTATGTGTTATTGTATCATTGTTATAATATATTATATTGACTTCATTTTTAAACCTTAAGATCACCTAAATGACAAACATGATTAAAGTAATCGACGATTAAAGTAATCGTTCGAACATGATATATATTTTCTCCGGAATTTCCGAAAATCAAGAATACTATTCCGAAAAAAGCCCCAACTTTTATGAATAAAGAATAATTTTCTCAAATATATTTTTGAATATTATGGTGTGGATTTGATATAATGTTATAGTTGGGTAATATTTACAAATTTTGCAAAGTAAGCAAGTGGTTATATAATATTCGATTGGTCTGGGAATATTCGCTTTTAACAGGAATATTCGTACGACGGCACACAATCATCAGTGGACCCCACAACGTAAGTATTGTCGTAGTAGTTAAAAATGATATAATTATCTTTTTATAAAAATAACTACGAAAGTTTTACCGTTAAACCGCTGAACTACCCTAGTAAAAGTACAAAGAATACGCGGGTCGCATAAGAAGACACACACCAGATTGATTATCGATGCTTACGTGAGAAGTCACTCATTTATACTCAATTATTGCTACAAGAATTGTCGTGATCATATCTCTCATATATTATCGATTCAATTATTGTCACAAAGATCATCTCGTGATAATATGTTATATTATTAAATCAATAATCGAGACGACAAAGTTATTCATATTATTAAATTGCAATATTTACAATGTCTAGAAGTTCTGCCAAGGAGAGGTTTGGTCATCTAATCATGCCACCAATAAGGAGAAATCCTTATCTGAAAGCCCCTCTTCCCGGAAACGACCTCGTTGTTAAATATCGTGAGTTATAATATTAATGATGAATAAGTTCGTGTTGATTAAAGATGAAATTGATAGTTCCATCAGGTGAAATTATTAGTTAGTTAGTGGAAATCGACATTTATTTCGATATTAATTGATGTCCGAAGTTATATCGACCAAATCGTGTAATTAATCTGATAAATGAGCAATTAATTGCTATTAATTCACATGATTATAACTATTTGTTCACATGTGTGTACTATTGATTCACATTCGTGTACTATTAGGGGAGTTGGTGCAAGATTGATAATACTTACATGACTAAGTTAAAAATGGAGGTATAGATGGAGGTACTATACTGTAATTCATATTTTCACATGATTATAACTATCGATTCACATGATCGAACTATTGATTCACATTATTTACTATTAGGGGGGGGTGTTTTTGATAATACTTGCAGGACTAAATTAAAAATGAAAGAAAAGTCAAGGTATTATATCAGTATTTTTCGAGCCCCAAAACGTGCAATTATCGAAACTATATTTTCCTATAAATAAGCTCATTCTTCCTTCATTTCTCACCAATTCACTAAAGCTTTAGAGCAATTATTATAGAGAGAAATTATAGAGAGAAAGAAGAAGAGAAGTCTCACACCTCACTATTCCAATATCCAGCTTTTTTCTAAGGTAAGGGGTATTATTCTTTCAGATTCATGAAGAGAGTTATTTTCTTTCAATACTGTAAGAGTTGTTATTCCATTCTTTATTATTATGTTGAATAACTCGCCTATGCTAAGTACCGCATACATGGTGAAATTCTTCTCGTTATTCCATTCTTTATTATTCTGTTGAATAACCTCGTCTGCGCGCTGCCTATCGCATGCCCCGGTGAATTCTTCTGTTATTCCATTCTTTATTATTCTCGTTGAATATCCTCTGTGCGGATTACGCATGACCTTCGGTTCCATTCTTTTTATTATTCTCGTTGAATATCCTCGTCTGCGCGGATTACGCATTTAACCGGGTTCCATTCTTTTTATTATTCTCGCTGAATATCCTCGTCAAATGCTTACGCACGACCGTTCCATTCTTTTTTATTTTCTTTATTATTCTCGTTGAATAACTCGTCTCTGCGGCGGCCTTACGCATTATCGGTGAATTCTTCTTTATTCCATTCTTTATTATTCTCGTTGAATAACCTGCCTATGTGTGATTACCATGCATGACGGTGAATGATCCTTCAGATTCATTCCTTATTAAATTGTGGAAATGATCTGCTCACGCGATTACCGCATACCGTGCAAAAAAATCCATTTGCGCTTCATATATATTCTATTATACTCAAATGGTTAAAGTTTTGCTTCTATACTCCATGAAATTAGTAGAATATCCTCGATATTTGCGCTTCATCCAAAGATCTTTTCATGGAAATATTCTTCCGAGCATTCTTGAATTTTACTCCACAAAGAAGATCATGTCGATAATTTGACGTTATTGATTTCAAGATAAATTAAAATTATAAATCTTTAAAATTTATCCTTGAACTTGTTTTATCAATTATTATGTCATTGTCATCATCCTCATGCTTATATTGTGATGAAAGTCATCTTCGGCTTACGCGCATGTATGGACTTGGTATGATTATTACGACTGTGGATTATTCTTAGATAATCATGACCGTAATGTTATAAATGATGTGGTAAAAGTCCTCAAGAGCCTCGTAGAAGGCATCGATGGACGCTTTTGGTATGATTATGACCAGGATTATTCTAGATAGTCACACCATCGATGATTTAATGAATATCCTCGCCCAGAGTGTGTGGATGATCTCGATGATGTGGTTTATTTATTGTCGAGTCTCAAATGATAAAAATTGATGAAAACATTTTAAATCATAGTAAGATAGTAGATATCATGCCTCTACTTGACTCTTCTAATGGATTGCTTATTCCACCGCAGCTTAAACTTGATGTCTATTATATTTTATCGCTTAATATTGTCAAGACTAATGATAATTTATTCTCGCATTATCTTAGTCATAATATTTCATCGGGCTAGTTGAGCTCACCCTTTTTGCTTTCATTGTTCTCTTCTTCGAAAATGAGAACGAGTGACTAGCTCTGGGAAACCGAGAGTGATGGTCCCGAGATGGTGTATTAGTAGTCCTCACTATTCTATAAAATAGTGTGACAATAAATGTAATGAGGACTCTATTTGAGAGTGGATATTGCCTAGATGACAATATTCTTATTAAACTCTCAGATTATGTTTTGTCGTATTTTACACGATCGTCAGTATAATTAAGTTTGTATTTGATTTTGTACCATGTATTTGGCGACACTCAAGATGGGTGATGTATACCTATTTTGGGGCGCCACAATTGGTATCAAAGCTTAGGATACGATCCCCGGCCGAGATGTGAGACAAGAACTAGAGGGGAGAGACGGGAATTCTTCGCTAGATGACCTACCTAAGTTTATTTATTTTTAATTTAATCGCTCACGAGTATAGGATATATATGATATAATTAAACCCTTGTTTTGTGGCAAGATTTGAAAAATGGCATCCAAAAATGTTGAGATAAGCAATGAAGCACACATGAGACCGCTGAGTCACCATGATTACCTGTGATAATGTGCAACAGAAGACAATAATCCTCGTAAACAACAACACCGATCAAATGATGAACGATGGGATGTTCAGAGGTTTTTATGCAATCATGCAACATCAAAGAAAGGCGCCTCCGCCCAAAATGCAGTGAAACACCGATAACTCTTGACGGCCACCGCTAAGCAGCAAGGAGTCGGGACCACCGAGTTTTTTTTGAGAGCCAAAACCACTTAAGGCGAGACGTGGATAAAGCATCATCAACAAGATATTTGATGTCTCGGGATGCTCCGAGGAGCAAAAGGTTCCTTTGCCACCTTCATGTTATGGCAGCAGAGGCAGATTACATCGGTGGAATCAGAAAGCGACTCAACCCGCCGCACTCAAAATGTCTTGGGAGAAGTTCCAAGAACTGCTCAACGACAAGTACTTTCCCGAAAGTATTCATCATACGAAGGAGGTAGAGTTCATCAAGCTTGAGCAAAAAATACGACCGCGACCGCAGCAAAGACGACGCTAAGTTTGCCGAAGTTCTCTCTTTTTATCCACTTGGTTGATAATGAGGAGAGAATGACGCGATGTTTCTAAGAGGTTTGAAACCCGAGATACGCCAATACCTTATCTCTCATAAACCGTGGTTTGTATTCGATGTTGTGAATAGGGCTCAAATTATCGAGCGCCGATAATGAGTCAACCCAACCAAGAGAGAGCAACCGACAAAGTCGATAATACCAAAGGTAGCAAATATCATCGGGCTTGACAACAAACGTAGGGAATCAACATGCCGTAAATGGTAATCACTTCTGGTAATCATGGCCATGATAATAAGAGTGGACATTTCAAGAAGAGGAGATTCAATAAATGATGGAAAGACGCCAAAGACCAAAGACCGTTGTTAAGGAAGGAGAACGACCACCACCAGATGTTACAAAAAAATGGAGGGAAGGACACATAAGTCCAAACCGCATCGATGCGCACCAAAGCATGTTATAATTGTGGAAAAGAAGGTCACCTAGCCCGATTTTTTTCGCACACCAAAGTCAAGTCCAAATTGGATGGAGGCATCAAAGGTGTCCTGCATAAGACAAAACCTAGTAGTTCAAGGAGAGCGCTTGTCGAACTCTCCCAAAAAGCGAGGAATCCAAACGAGGTGATCACGGTAAGCTAATCATAAACTCTAGCTAAGTTTATACTTTATTTGATACCGGCTCTACCCATTCCTTTATTTCTCCTACTTGCGCCAACGCTTAAATTTGACTCCGAGAAATTAGACTTCGACTTATCTCGTTGAAACTCCGCTGGAGAAACCTTCATTACATCCACTATTTATAAGTCTTGTTTGATTCAAATCCAGAATCGCACGCGCTACTCGTCGATCTTATTTCTTTGAAAATACTTGCATTTGATGTGATTTTAGGGATTGATCGTTAACTACTCATCATGCTAAAATCGATTATTTTCGTAAGGTCATAGCTTTCATATTCCTAACCAACCTATTATGCGAATTCAAGCAACCAAACCACTAAAATCAATCACCGCCATATCAAGTCATAAAGCTATTCGCTTATTGAAAAATGGATGTCAAGCTTTCTTAGCCCATGTCACTTGATTTAAATAAAATACGCCGATTTGAATGATATTTCTATTGTTAATAAATTTCCGACGATTCCCAAGAACTTCCCGCCTACCCCCGTAGCGTGAAATTGAATTTTGTATCGACTTTGAATCCCAGATAAAACCCATTTCCAAAGCCCCATATCGAATGGCTCCTATCAACTTCGTGAGTTAAAACCCAACTACAGTGAATTGTTAGACATCGCTTTCATTCGCCCCTAGTACGCCGCCTCGGGGTGCTCCTGCTCTATTCGTGAAGAAGAAAGATGGAAGTATGCGACTTTGTATTGATTATCTGGAGTCAAATCATGTCACCATCAAAATAGTACCCGCTACTTCGCATCGATGACCTGCTTTGACCAACCAGCAAGGAGCCAAATTCTTTTCAAAGATCGATTTCGCTCCGATATCATCAATTGAAGATTAAAACCGATGACATTCCAAAGACCGCTTTAACTCCCTAGACGGCATTATGAATTCCTAGTCATGTCTTTTGATCGACTAATGCTCCGCCGCCTTCATGGACATGATGAACCGAGTATTCAAGGAATATTTGATCACTTTGTGGTCGCTTTTATTGATGACATCCTCATATACTCCAAAACCCGTGAAGACCATGAGCAACACTTGAGGTCGATATCTAAAAAGCTTCGTGAAAACAAGCTTTATGCCAAGTCAAGAAATGTGAGTTCGCTCGAGGAAGTTGCATTCCTCGGGCACGTGATATCAAATCATGGAATATCTGCTGACCCAAAAAGATCAAGCAATTCAAAGTCGGGAGCAACCTAAGTCAAGGATCAAAGTACGAGCTTTTCTGCTTAGTCGGTTATTATCTATGAGATTCGTGAGAAGGATTTTCTAATCGCTACTCCATTAACTCAAATTTACTCAAAAAGATACAAAATTCGGTTGAGCGAGGAAATGTGAAAAGAGTTTTCAAGAACTCAAGAGAAGACTCATTTCAAAGACTGCTCGACAATACCATCCGCCTCTGAGGGATTTGTCATCTACAAAGATGCTTCGTGCAAAGGGTTAGGATGTGTTCTCATGCAACATGGGAAAGTCATAGCCTATGCCTCACGACAACTCAAAGAATATGAGAGGAATTATCCTACCATGATCTAGAGTCAAGCAATAAGCTTTTACGCTTAAGATTTGGAGGCATTACCTTGTATGGAGAGAAGGTGGAGATCTATACGATCATAAAAGCCTCAAATATTTCTTCACTCAAAAGGAACTCAACATGCAAAGAACGACGATGGCTTGAGTTGTTGAAAGATTATGATCATACCATCCAATACCATCCTCGAAAAGCGAACGTAGAGCCGATTTATCGATCGTAGAAGATCATACGCGGCACGAAAAGCAATATTGTCAACGCAAAGGCCCATTTTGTATGACTTTAAAAGGATGGAATAGAGTTAAAGACTCTGTGGACCCATGTGATGATGGCGAATATACGAGTGTAAACCGACTTTTAATCGATAAAGTTAAAGTCGCTTCAACTACACGCACTGAGAGCCGATGCGCATGAAGAAGAAAGTGCAAGAAGGTGCTATTCCGTAAGCAAGAATCGATGAAGAAGGAATACTTCGAGTCAACTCCAGCACTTTCAGGTTCCTAACGATTCTCGACTTGAAGTATAAAATCATGATGGAGGCGCATACACACACCGCTTAATCCATCTCGAGTACCAAATGTATCGTGATCGATTTCACATACATTTTGGTGGAGCAATACGAAGAGAGAGATAGCGGGTTTATCTCTCAAGGTGTCTAACTTGTCAACGAAGTCAAGGCGAGAGCATCAAGTGCCAAAAGGTCCATCAGAACCACTTGAAATTCCGTAATGGAAGTGGAGCACATTACCATGGATTTCAAGCATCGGTCTTCCCAAGGTTTCTCAAGGCATAGATGCGATTTGGGTCATTGTTGATAGATCGACCAAGTCCGCTTCATTTCTACCGATACGAAAACTTATACACTTGAACGCTTTGCTAGTATGTATATAAACGAGATTGTAAGATTGCATGGTATGCCAATCCATAGTTTCGATCGAGACCCAAGATTCACTTCAAGATTTTCGGTTAGTTTGCAAAAAGCTATGGGCACGGATTTACGATTTAGTTCGCTAATATCATCCATCCTCAAACGGATGGGCAATGGAAAAAGACTATTCAAACTCTTGAAGATTTATTAAGACTCTGTGTCCTCGACTTCAAGGGAAGTTGGGACAAGTTCTTACCATCGTGGAGTTTTCCTACAACAATAATATTATCAAGCAAGTATCGCACGGCTCCATTTGAGGCGCTAGATGGAAGAAAGTGTCGCTTCCAAGATGCCGGATGAGGTGGGTGAAGCAACGTTGTTGGGACCGAGATTTGGTACGTATGACTACTACTAAAAGATTCAAACGATCCGACAACGATAAAAACCTCACAAGATCGATAAAAGAGTTATGCCGATCTTCATCGAAAGGACGGGAATTCAATATCGAGATCATGTGTTGTTACGTGTCGCTCCATGGAAAGGAGTTACAAGATTTGGAAAGAGAGGAAAGCTCAATCCTCGATTCATCGCCCATTTTTAATCCTCGATCGAGTAGAAATCGTGGCCTATAGACTCGCTTTTTTACCGCCAAGTATGTCTCGTGTTTCATAACGCTTTTCACATATCTATGTTACGTAAATATGTGAAAGACCCAAACCACATTATCAAATTAGAACCAGATTTAGATAGAGGAAGATTTAACGTATGAAGAGTTACCTATTAAAATCTTTGGATAAGAAGGATCATATTCTACGCCCAAGGTTATACCTCAAGTCAAAGTTTTATGGAGAAACCACGATGTGGAGGAAAATGACCGGGAGTTAGAATCAGATGAAGTCAAGATATCCTCACCTCTTCGATATACCAGTACGCACTTAAATTTCGAGGATGAAATTTCATAAGAAGGGGAGGTCAGAAGACCCAAACTTTTATGAATAAAGAATAATTTTCTCTCAAATATATTTTTGAATATTATGGTGTGATTTGATATAATGTTATAGTCAGGGGTAATATTTACAAATTTTGCAAAGTAAGCAAGTGGTTATATAATATTCGATTGGCTCTGGGAATATTCGCTTTAACAGGAATATTCAGACGACGACAAATCATCAGGACCCCACAACGGTAAGTATTGTCGTAGTTAGAAAAAAACATATAATTATCTTTTATAAAAAATAACTACGAAGTTACCACCGTTAAACCGCTGAACTACCCTAGAGTAAAAGTACAAGAATACGCGGGGTCGCATAAGAGCACACCAGATTGATTATCGATGCTTACGTGAGAAGTCACCAATTATACTCAATTATTGCACATAAAGAATTGTCATCATATATCTCTCTATATTATCGATTCAATTATTGTCACAAAGATCATCTCATATAATATGTTATATTATTAAATCAATAATTGAGACGACAAAGTTATTCATATTATTAAATTGCAATATTTACAATGTCTAAAGTTCTCACAAGGAGAGGTTTCGTCATCTAATCATACGCCAATAAGGAGAAATCTTTATCTAAAAGCCCCTTTCCTCCGAAACGACCGTCATTAAATATCATGAGTTATAATATTAATGATGAATAAGTTCGTGTTGATTAAAGATGAAATTGATAGTTCCATCAGGTCGAATTATTAGTGTTAGTGGAAATCGACATTTATTTCGATATTAATTGATGTCCGGAAGTTATATCGACTAATCCGGTAATTAATCGGATAAAATGAGCAATTAATTGCTATTAATTCACATGATTATAACTATTTGTTCACATGTGTGTACTATTGATTCACATTCTTGTACTATTAGGGGAGTCAAAAAGATTGATAATACTTGCAAATGACTAAAGTTAAAAATGGAGGTATAGATGGAGGTACTATACTCGTAATTCATATTTTCACATGATTATAACTATCGATTCACATGATTGAACTATTGATTCACATTATTTACTATTAGGGGAGGTGGTGCAAGTTTGATAATACTACAGCAGACTAAATTAAAAATGAAAGAAAAGTCAAGGTATTATATCGTAAATATTTCGAGCCCCAAAACGCAATAATTATCGAAACTATATTTTCCTATAAATAAGCTCATTCTTCCTTCATTTCTCACCAATTCACTAAAGCTTTAGAGCAATTATTATAGAGAGAAATTATAGAGAGAAAGAAGAAGAGAAGTCTGCTACCTCACTATTCCAATATCCAGCTTTTTTCTAAGGTAAGGGGTATTATTCTTTCAGATTCATGAAGAGAGTTATTTTCTTTCAATACTGTAAGAGTTGTTATTCCATTCTTTATTATTATGTTGAATAACTCGCCTATGCTGTACACCGCATACATGGTGAAAAATTCTTCGTTATTCCATTCTTTATTATTATTCGTTGAATAACCTCGTCTGCGGGCATTATCGCATCGCACGCCTTCGTTCGGTTAATTCCATTCTTTATTATTTCTTCTGAATATCCTCGTTCGTCGATTATTATTTATCGATCCTCGTTCGCATTAATTCGTTTTTTTTCCATTTTTATTATTCTGCTGAATATCCTCGTCTGCAAGTGATTACGCATGACCGTTCCATTCTTTATTATTCTTTTAACTATCTCGTCTGAATATCCTCGCATGGCGGATTATTTATTTACCATCGCACGACCTCGTTCCATTCTTTATTATTCTGTTGAATAACTCGTCTCGCGGGTCTATCGCATGCCGTGAATTCTTCTTTATTCCATTCTTTATTATTCTTTATTCTCGCTGAATAACTCGCTTATGTGGATTACCACATGCACGGTGAATGATCCTTCGTATTCATTCCTTTATTAAATTGTGGAAATGATCTGCCTTCACGTGATTACCGCATGGCGCAAAAAATCCATTTGCGCTTTCATATATTCTATTATACTCAATTAAGTTAAAGTTTTCGCTTCTATACTCCATGAAATTAGTAGAATATCCTCGATATTTGCGCTTCATCCAAAGATCTTTTCATGGAAATATTCTTCCGAGCATTCTTGAATTTTACTCCACAAAGCAAGATCATGTCGACAATTTGACGTTATTGATTTCAATATAAATTAAAATTATAAATCTTTAAAATTTATCCTCGAACTTGTTTTATTGAATTATTATGTCATTGTCATCATCCTCATGCTTATATTGTGATGAAAGTCATCTTTGCTTACGCATGTATATGGACTTGGTATGATTACGACTGTGGATTATTCTTGTATATAATCATGACCGTAATGTTATAAATGATGTGGTAAAAGTCCTCAAAGGGCCTGTAGTGCATCGATGGATGCTTTTGGTATGATTATGACCAGTGGATTATTCTAAGATAGTCACGACCATCGATGATTTAATGAATATCCTCGCCCGTAGAGTGTGTGGATGACTCGATGATGTGGTTTATTTATTGTCGAGTCTCAAATGATAAAAATTGATGAAAACATTTTAAATCATAAGAAGATAGTAGATATCATGCTCTACTCGACTCTTCTAATGGATTGCTTATTCACACAGCTTAAACTTGATGTCTATTATATTTTATCGCTTAATATTGTTGAAGACTAATGATAATTTATTCTCGCATTATCTTAGTCATAATATTTCATCGGGCTAGTTGAGCTCACCCTTTTGCTTTCATTGTTTCTCTTCAGAAATGAGAACGTAGCCGGACTAGCTCTGGGAACCAGAGTGATGGTCCGAGATGGTATATTAGTAGTCCTCACTATTCTATAAAATAGTGTGACAATAAATGTAATGAGGACTCTATTTGAGAGTGTGGATATTGTCTAGAAGGCAACATTCTGCTTAAACTCTCACCATGTTTTCCATATATGTTATGATCCGACCTAGATATTGTTATACACTTGCGATATTACATTAATATCGCAAGTTGTGATTATTACCTCACCGAAAACATCACAGGTTGAAATTAATCATAGTCAAACACGCCTTCTCGAAAACTGCCTGCACAAGGCTCAAGAACACAATAGGCGACACTTTCTGTCGCTAAAGGCTATAGCGACATACCGTGTAATTTTATTTAATTTATTTTCCAAAAATCATTTAAAAATAAAAATTAATTTCTAAAATTACAAAATAATTTTAAAATTATTTTAAGTTATAAAAATTAACTTTTAATAATTTGACATATTTTTCATAAATATTAGTATTTATTTAAATATTATTGATATTTAATTTATTTAATAAATGCATTAAATAAATTAATTAAAAATAATTTTATTATATTAAAAATTATTTTAAATGATAATAAGGTATTTAAAAATATTTTAAGTTATAAAATATAACTATTAATATTTCAAAGCAAATTTCATTAATTATTTAATATTAGTGATATTAGATTTATTTAATAATTATATTAAATAAATTAATTTAAAAATGATTTTAATATTAGAAAAATCATTTTAAATGAAAATAAAGAGTTTAAAAATATTTTAAGCTATAAAATATAACTTTCAATATTTAAAGGTAAATTCCATTAATTATTTACTATTAATAATATTAGAATTATGTAATAATTATATTAAATAAACTAGTTTAAAAATGATTTTAATATTATAAAAATTATTTTAAATGAAAATAAAGTTTTAAAGATATTTTAAGTTATAAAATATAACTTGTAATATTTAAAGGATAATTTCATTAATAATTTAATATTAATGATACTAATTTAATATTAATAATATTAAATTTATTTAATAATTATATTAAATAAATAGTTTTAAAATAGTTTTATTAATTTAAAATTACTTAAAAGGATATAAATGAATTAAAAATATTTTAAGTTATAATTAATGACTTTTAATATTTTGATAAATACTACATTAATATTTAAATATTAAAGGTAATTATTTAAAATGATTTTTAAATGTTTTCAAAATCATTAAAAGGTAATATTAGTACTTTAAAAATATTTTGAGTTATTATAAATAACTTTAATATTTTGGCAATGGTTTCATTAATAGTTTAATATTAATTAAATATTAATGATAATGAAGATATTTAATATTTAAATCATTTAATAATGATTCCGGTGTTTGAAAAATCATAATAAAGTATAATAATTAATTATTATAAGTCATTTAAAAATAATATGACTGATATTTACATTTATTGAAATACATGATAGAGTCTTAGACTCGATAATTACCCGATAAAGCCGTTGGTACACCGACATGTTTCAGAAATTGATCTGGACTTAGATAATTTGATTAGATACGTGTTTGTTTGTGATCTAATAACTGTTAAACATATGTGACAATGTGATTAGGTAATGTGCTGACTGCAAATAGCAGCACTATGTGTTAAGATATACTATTCTAATCGAACAAATGATCTTATTACTGATAGGTCACTATATAAAAGATAAAACTAAGTTGCGTATTGTAAGCAGCAGACCAGGCAAGTATCCTACATTTACTTTATGCACTGGACATAAGTAATAAAGTTTTAGAAGTATATTATCATTATGCCAGATTATTAACTCCATTATTATCGATTATGTATCCGATCATTATTTATCAATACAGTATTATTGTATAATTCAGATATTTATTCTGTTCATTAATTTCTAAATATGGTTATACAAGTGTCCTCACTTGGATAATCATTGTATTTAATCACATGTTGATACATACTTATTAATTTCCATTATGTATACGTTGAATTAAAACATGTCTAAGTTATTTGATCTGGCTAGACACAAGCTTAAAAATATTGTTGAACAAGATAGAACTTTATTATTATCCGACCAAATTATTTTGGTTCGGATTCTCGACTAAGTATGAACATCCTGTATATGAGAAAACTTTTGTGCGCCAAAGGCAGATAGATGAACGATAATATCGTGCTTGCATGTAGAATCGATCAATACAGAGCATAACGGGCTAATCACCCCCATGCCCGAAAGTTATGATGTTTTACAGATGAAGTTCTGTTTAATCATTTCAAAAATAGAAAACAATGTTCATAGTCTGTCGACTAATCTCCAATTATAGTCAGTACGTAGTTTCAAAAATTTGATATAAAATTAATATATTGTTATTATTGGTTCAACTTACTTCACAACTGTTGATTCGTTGTAGAAGTGTCGTACAAAGAAAATATTTACTTCTTTCAGCTAATATTTATTATTGCTATTACTTGCTGGGCACTCAAATGTTCATCCTTGCTTAATTTAAATATTTTCAGCTAAGTGTGAACAACCAGAAGGCTCGGCTAAGAACAAAGGGAAAGGGAAAGTTGCTGAATAAGTGTTATGCTATATATTATGTAATAGTTTAACTTTTTAAGGATGATATATATTATCTATCACGTATCATGTAATGAATGTATTAAAGGTTACGTACTTGGGAATAGACTCTGATATTTATGTAAATTAAGTTGGGTATTTATATTATTGTTATTATTATTAGTATTATTCCGCTCATAAAAATGGTATCGTGAAGCACCGAGTTCGGGTTTCAAGTACCTGAATTTGGGGGCGTCACAGGCCTTTTCCTAAAGAAAGAATTCTCAAAGAACTCAACATCTATAGACTCCAAAATTATATTTTGGCTAACAGAATATGTGGATTCCATGGTTAAGAATTTATTGGCTTTGCTATTTTGTGAATAGCCTATAAAATCACACTCAATTGCTTTAGTTCCAAGCTTAGGCCTTTTAGGATCAGTTAACCTTACTAATGCTCTAAATCCCCACACTCTTAAATGGTCAAGAGATGGTTTTCTCTTTTTTCATAATTTATAAGGTGTAAAATGAGTTTTCTTATAGGGTATACGATTAAGTATATAACAAGCAGTCATTAATGCTTCCCCCAATAAATTTTTAAGCAAACCAGAAGTAAAAAGTAATGTATTAATCATTTCTTTAAGTGTCCTATTTTTTCGTTCTGCCACTCCATTTTGTTGAGGACTATAAGGGGATGTAATTTGATGAATTATACCATGATTCTCACAAAAATCATTATAAGAGAAGTATTCCCTCTTCTATCTGATCTAAGAATTTTAATTCTTCGATCTAATTGATTTTCAACTTCAGCCTTATAGATTTTAAATTTTTTTAAAGCCTCATCTTTAGTCCTTAACAAATAAACTTGAGTGTATCTAGAGTAATCATCTATAAATTTTATAAAATATCTTTTACCTACCCTAGTTAATATACCGTCAAATTCACAAATATCGGAATGAATCAATTTTAATAATTATGAATTTCTTTCTACTTTTTAAAAAGATTTCTTGGCAATTTTAGATTTAACACATATAACACATTTTTCTAAATCAGAAAAATTAATCTTAGGAATTAAACTAAGATTATTCATGCTACACATACTTTTATAATTTACATGTCCTAATCTAGTATGCCAAACATTAAAAGTAGAAACCATATAAGAAAAAGATGAATTTTCATTAATAACATTTAGTTTGTAAATGCCATTAGATTCATATCCTTTTCCGACATACATATCACCCTTAGATAATAAAATTCAATTAGCGTCAAACAAGACTTTTATGCCATGTTTGTTTAAAAGACTAACAAATACAAGGTTTTTCCTAAATTTTGGAACATGAAGAACATCATTAAGAGTAATTGTCTTCTCGGATCACTTGAGAACCATCTTGCCTTTGCCCATCACTTTTGCAGTTGATGAATTTTTCATGAATAGTTATTGACTATCCGTCATAGGTTCATAGGCTTTAAATATTTCTTTATTTTTGGCAATATGCTTGATTACTCTAGAGTTGATCCACCATTCCATGTCGTTTCCAATCATTTTAGTCTCCATGATAATAGCAGAAATATCCTCATTGTCTACCATATTTGCTTGATCATTCTTTTGTTGCATTTGCTTTAAGTAAAAAGTACATTGTTTCTTGAAATGTCCTGGCTTACCACACTTCCAACAAGTACCTTTCAGTTTTTTATTTTCGGAAGTGCAATGTTGACAACCACGCTTTCTTTTATTATTGCCCCTTGGGTTAGATGCATTTTCTATGACAAGAGCTTTAACACTTTTGTTTTCTATTTCTAATTTATCCAAGTTTTGAGAATTTTCTTCAACTTGGAGAAATTTAATAAGTTCTTGCATAGTCATTGTGTAAGACCCCAACTTTTATGAATAATGATTAATTTCTCTTGAAATATATTTTTGAATATTATGGTGTGGATATAATATAATGTTATAGTTATGGGTAATAATTACAAATTTTGCAAAGTAAGCAAGTGTTATATAATATTCAATTGGTTGGGGAATATTCATTTTAACAGGGAATATTAAATGCATTTTAACAATCATCGTGGACCCCACAACCAAGTATTGTTGTAGTTAGAAAATGAAATAATTATCTTTTTATAAAAATAACTCTACGAAAGTTTTACCGTTAAACCGTTGAACTACCCTAGTAAAAGTACAATGAATACGCTGTGGTTGCATAGTAGCACACCAGTATTGATTATTGATGCTTACAGAGAAGTCACTCGCTTATACTCAATTATTGCTACAAATAATTCTTTGCATCATATCTCTCATATTATTTATTCAGATTATTGTCACAAAGATCATCTCATAATATGTTATATTATTAAATTAATAATTGAGATAACAAAGTTATTCATATTATTAAATTACAATATTTACAATGTCTAGAAGTTCACAAGGAGAGGTTTGGTCATCTAATCAAATTACGGCAATAAGGAGAAATCCTTATCGGAAAGCCCTCTTTCCTGGGAACGACCTGGTTGTTAAATATTGTGAGTTATAATATTAATGATGTATAAGTTTGTGTTGATTAAAGATGAAATTGATAGTTCCATTGTGTTGGAATTATTAGTGTTAGTGGAAATCGACATTTATTTCGATATTAATTGATGTCTGGAAGTTTTACTGACCAGTCGGGTAATTAATCGAAAAAATGAACAATTAATTGCTATTAATTCACATGATTATAACTATTTATTCACATGTGTGTACTATTGATTCATATTCTTGTACTATTAGGGGAGTTGGTGTAAGATGGATAATACTTGCATGACTAAGTTAAAAATAGAAGTATAAATGGAGGTACTATAATGTAATTCGTATTTTCACATGATTATAACTATTGATTCACATGATTGAACTATTGATTCACATTATTTACTATTAGGGGAGGTGGTGCAAGTTTGATAATACTTGCAGGACTAAATTAAAAATGAAAGAAAAGTCAAGGTATTGATTTTGTAATATTTCGAGCCCCAAAACGTGCAATTATCGAAACTATATTTTCCTATAAATAGAAACTCTTTCTTCCTTCATTTCTCACCAATTCACTAAAGCTTTAGAGCAATTATTATAGAGAGAAATTATAGATAGAAAGAAGAAGAGAAGTCTGCTACCTAACTATTCCAATATCCAGTTTCTTCTAAGGTAAGGGGTATTATTCTTTTGTATTCATGAAGAAATTTTTTTTCTTTCAATACTCGTAAGAGCTGTTATTCCATTCTTTATTATTATGTTAGAATAACCTGTCTATGCGAAGTACCACATATATGGTGAAATTCTTCTGTTATTCCATTCTTTATTATTCTATTGAATAACCTTTATGCATATTGGCCTATCGCATGCCTGGTGAATTCTGTTGTTATTCCATTCTTTATTATTCTGTTGGAATGTCGTGTCTGTGCGGATTACGCATGACCTGGTTCCATTCTCAATTATTCTGTTGGAATATCCTGTCTGTGCGGATTACGCATGACCTAGTTCCATTGTTTATTATTCTTTTTGAATATCCTGTCTGTGCGGTTTATGCATGACCTGGTTCCATTCTTTATTATTCTATTGGAATAACTTGTCTGTGCACGGATTACGCACGCCTGGTGAATTCTTCTGTTATTCCATTCTTTATTATTCTGTTGGAATAACCTGTCTATGTGGATTATCTCATTCATGGTGAATGATCCTTCGTATTCATTCCTTATTAAATTATGGAAATGATCTATCTATGTGGATTACCGCATGGCGCGCGAAAATCCATTTGCAGTTTCATATATTCTATTATACTCAGTTGATTAAAGTTTTTACTTCTATACTCCATGAAATTAGTAGAATATCCAGGATATTTGCGCTTCATCCAGTATCTTTTCATGGAAATATTCTTATGAGCATTCTTGAATTTTACTCCACAAAGAAGTATCATGTTGACAATTTGGACGCTATTGATTTCTGGATAAACTAAAATTTTAAATCTTTAAAATTTATCCTTGAACTTATTTTATTGAATTATTATGTCATTGTCATCATCCTCATGCTTATATTGTGATGAAAGTCATCTTTGGCTTACGTGCATAGATGGACTTGGTATGATTACGACCGTGGATTATTCAAAGATAATCATGACTGTTGTAATGTTATAACTGATGTGGTAAAAGTCCTTAGTGGCCTGTAGTGCATTGATGGACAATTTTTGGTATGATTATGACCAGGGATTATTCGGTATAGTCATGACCATTGATGATTTAATGAATATCCTTGGCCTGTAGTGCAGGGATGACTCGATGATGTGGTTTATTTATTAAGTTGAGTCTCAACGATAAAAATTGATGAAAACATTTTAAATCATAGAAGATAGTAGATATCATGCTCTACTTGACTCTTCTAATGGATTGCTTATTTCGCTGCAGTTAAACTTGATGTCTATTGTATTTTATCAGTTTAACATTGTTGAAGACTAATGATAATTTATTCTGCATTATCTTAGTCATAATATTTTTTACTGGGCTAGTTGAGCTCACCCTTTTGCTTTCATTGTTCTCTTCAGGAAATGAGAACGTAGCCGGGACTAGTCGGGGAACGGAGTGATGGTATGAGATGGTGTATTAGTAGTCCTCACTATTTTATAAAATAGTGTGATAATAAATGTAATGAGAACTCTATTTGAGAGTGGGTATTGTCTAGAAGGCAACATTCCTGTTTAAACTCTCAGCTATGTTTTGTTGTATATTACACGACTATTATATAATTAAGTTTGTATTTGTATTCTGTACCATATATTTGGCGACTCAAGATGGGTGATGTATACCTATTTTGGGGACGTCACACATTGCATCTTTTTTTGTTTCAATTCCTTTCGACAATCTTTCCATGAAAATGGTAACTTTGAAATGATTGTCGATACTTGAAACCCTTCGTTAAGGCTATGGTCTTCTGACACAATTTGATTCATAATAATTTGAAGTTCATGTACTTACAGCATAACATATTTGTTATCTATCATTTGATAATCAAATAATGAACTTACTAGAATTTTTTTATTTCCGGCATTGTCGATTTTGTATTTGTTATTGAGATCCTCCCATAATTCCCTTGCTATCTTTTCCATGAATTTGGCTTCATACACATCATATAATTAATTGGATAGTGCATTTAGAATGTACCCTTTACACATGAAGTCATCTTGTTTCCATTTTATTCAAAACTTAATTTCTGCTGGTGTCTCATTTTTCTTTTCTTCAAATTTCTCTTCATTTAGCACATGAGAGATTTTTAATGCCGTTAAGCAAAAATACATATTGCTTTTCCAACATCTGAAGAAGAATCCATCAAATTTCTCAAGTTTGTTAATTTAATTCAAGCTATTTTTTTCTTTGTTCTCCTCCATGGTTATATAGTCTTAAGATTGTTGTAACTTGCTTTGTAGTAAGATATAGAACAACAATATTCTTGCCTGGATCAAATGGTTGGCCACTCTTTCCTTAAGACTATATTCACCCCTTACTTTTGCTACACAGAGTTACCGCGAATTAGTCTCCCAAGATAAGACAGGCCCAGACTTTAATCTGTACTAGAATTTGTTGTGTAGAAACAAAACTAGTGCTAAACTATAAATAAAAGAAGAAAATTATAATACGAAAAATTATTTAAAATGATAATTTTTCTAAGAATTTGATAAGGATTGAATTATTTGAAGTGAGTATTTTGGGTGGATTTGTAACCTATTTATAGGTTTCCAAACACCCATTTGAAGAGTTATGTTGATATCCAAACATGACATTCCAATTCTTGTTACCGTTCTATAATTTTGGTCCCAACTCAATTATTTGGTCGTATCCCAATTCTGATGTTGGGGTGTCCCAAACTCAAGTTGTATCCCAATTCCATTGCTCGGCATCCCAATTGAAATATTACCGTTGGCCTTTTCCTTGTAATATATGTGTATATATATATATTAATAATTAATTTATAAAAAAAATATTATAAGAATGTTGTATAGTCTTAAGATTGTTGTAACTTGCTTTGTAGTAAGATATAGAACAATAATATTTCTACCTGAATCGAATGGTTGGCCACTCTTTCCTTAAGACTATATTCGCCCCTTAATTTTGCTACACAGAGTTATTGTGAATTAGTCTTCCAAGATAAGACAGGCCCAGACTTTAATCTGTACTAGAATTTGTTGTGTAGAAACAAAACTAGTGCTAAACTATAAATAAAAGAAGAAAATTATAATAAGAAAAATTATTTAAAATGATAATTTTTCTAAGAATTTGATAAGGATTAAATGATTTGAAGTGAGTATTTTGAGTTGATTTATAACCTATTTATAGGTTTTCAAACACCCATTTGAAGAGTTATGTTGATATCCAAACATGACATCCCAATTCTTGTTGTCGTTTTGTAATTTTGGTCCCAACTCATTTATTTGGTCGTATCCCAATTATTTGGTCGTATCCCAATTCCGATGTTGGAATGTTCCTAACTCAAGTCGTATCCCAATTCCAATGTTGGCATCCCAATTGAAATATTACCGTTGGCCTTTTCCTTATAATACATATATATATATATATATAATATTATTTGTTGTTGCCATGACTTGAACTCAAGTCCTTAATATCAACACCTCTCTCTTATCCAACTAAACCAATAATAATTGTTGGTTACATACGACTGAATTTCCGATGGATCTTATCTTCAACGCGCATATATACGACTGAATTTCTGACGAAATTTTCCGTCGGACATAACCTATTTCCGGCTGAATAGGCTTAATTCCGAGGGAAAATTCCGTTAGAATTATGCTTTTTTCTTGTAATGTTTTAGATAATGAAAGTATCTAATAAAAACTTTGTCTCAAATACAATAACAAGTTTGATCGAGTTTAATTGCCCATAGCTGACACCTAACATCACTTACCCACCATATCTCTCAAATCTTCTTCATCCTCTATCTCTAATCTTTTTCATTCTTATTTTACAAATTGAGTTCAGAGATTTTTAAGAGATAAGTTTCTCTTTATTCTTTTTCTTCTTCTTCTTCTACATCTGTATTTATTTGGCACTCATATGGTCTAATGGATTCAAGTTATAAGAATTTATATCAAATCAAATCTAGGTTTCAAATTAAATATACAGGAAAATTTTAGAGAGAGGGCAAAAAGAATTTATGAATTCTCAAATTATACCTAGATTTGAGGCGTAGAGGCGGAGATGGAGGTGCATAAGTGGGGGTGGAGGCTTCCTAGCTCTTACTTGATACGATCATGGAGTTCTTGAGTACTGGTGATGGTGAAAGGAATAGCGGAAAAAATTATTTTCTGATTAAACTTTTAGATTTGTCGCAGTAAATGGTCATTTATTAATTAATGACGAAATTACTTATTTTTTTTTCTAAATTAATAATTAGTTTGTATTTTGACATCTAATTTTAAAATTCTAATATTGTGAATATTTTTACATTAGGTCCTAATAATAATTGATTTTTTTAGCAAAAAATAAAAATAATTGAAGGAAGTCTGTTAGTACAATGCATTGTTTGGATTTGCTGATGATATAATGTATATTTGTAACTAGTTACTTTTGTAAAGTCCTTATAATGAAACTTATCTAAAAAGACATCGATTAGATGATTAAACATGTTAGGTTGATCTATTTCGTAGAGTGAATCTAATGTATAGATCTTTTATTCAATAGAAGATTGTAAAGCATATCAGTCGTAAAGATGAAGATCGTAAAGTCTTTTATAGATTGTAGAGCATACTAGTCGAAGAAAGTAACATATATTGAAGATTGTAAAATCAGCAGAATATCATAAAGTCTACTGAGAATAGTAAAGTTACACTTCCAGTGTTCTATGTCTGCAGAATTGTCAAGTCATTTCTCAAGATTCTAAGAGTACAATCAATGGTCAAATGATTAGAGAAAAATTGGAGATCGTTTGAAGAGACGAAGACTTAGAGAAGCATTGCAGATCAGTATAGTGAAGTTAATTTTGTGTAAAACATAAAGTCTACCTAGTCATGTACTCTACAACCAGCATCAAACTCTACGATTAGGAAAATCGTAGAGTACATCAATTCTGACATGAATTGAAGATGACAATATTCGTGGAGTGAAGATCCCAAGAAAGTTTGCTAAATCTCTTAAGACCAAGTAGAATGTTAGTTGAAAATATGTCTAACAACTCTATTGGTTAAAAGATAGTAGCCACATGAATATACTATAGCAATACTGATATGACATATCATAGCCGAAAGCTAACACATCTTCTTAAAAAAAAACAATCAGAGATCTTCAAAGATTTGAGCATTAAATGAGCAACAAAAACTTTCGAACGAAAAAATCTCGAGAAAGGTCTATAAAAGGCTGATAATTTGGTCAAATAGGAACAAACGAAAATCACAAAGTTGAATTGCTGCCAAATTAAAAAGAGCTCTACTCTACAAACTTGAACAACTTATTCTACTACTATGTCTTTCAAAATAGAGCTTCAAATAAATTAGCAGCACCTCAAATATCATACTCTTCTAGTTATAGTACATGTTTTAATGACCTATTGTAACCAATTCTGAATGACTTGGAGAGATCTTAATGATTTGTTGTATCCAAGTCTTTTTGACTTGAATGAATCTTTGTGATTCATTTGGTGTAACAGTTATGTGTGAACAAATTTTTGTGATCACCCATGCTTAGTGGATTATATCTACTCAAAAAGTAGAAGAGTTGATTAGAAGATCTTTGTGCTCCGAAGCACTTAAAAATATTGTATCTCTTTTACTTTATGTAGTTACTTTTCTGTCAAGTTATTTATATAATCTGTGACTTATTTTCACCTTGGTTACTAAATTCAGAACTGTAAATTTTCTTAAACATTTGAAGGGATTTTTCAAATTATCATACCACTATGCAAAATTCTTAATTAACCTGTTTAGTTATAAGTTGACAATAAATCTTTAAAAATAATTATTTTTAAAAGATCTATTCATCTCCTTCTAGATTTCTCAGTGCCTTCGAGATATAACAAAGTCTACACAAGGAACTCCATGTGGGATGTCAGAGGACACATAAGCTTATTTTTAAACATGTGTTGCTTATGTATCTATTTTCATTTAAAGTCAAAGAACTTAATGATTTTTCTAACGATTTGTAAGAAAACAAAAGTTGAATTAGTTGATTGTAAGAAAACAAAATATAGTTAGTCATTTATAATATATATATATATATATATGCATAATTTGTAAGTAACAATTTTAAATATTTAAAACTTTGTTATAAACTTATAACATATATATTTATGGATGTCTAGATTTATATTTAATTGTAATGATCTTTGGTATTTTGGAACTCTCAAGTTCATTAAGTAAGTCCCATGTTCATTAAGTTTTAAACTCATGACTTTTGAGTTTTGAAACTTCCAAGTCCATATATATATATATATATATATATATATATATATATATATATATATATATATATATAAGAGCATTGTAATAGAGAATGGGAGATATATAAAATATAATGAGAATGTTCTCTTTCTTCTAATCATCTTTGTTCTTAATTTTAGTAATCTCTTTGTTCTTAATTTTAGTAATCTTTTATAACACGTTATCAGCACGAATTGCTTCTCACCTTTGTCTTGAAAGTAATCATATTTGGTTTGAAGGAGAATGTATATTTATCTATTATATATATATATATATATATATATATATATATATTAGAACTTACTGCATGTTATTCCATTCATAATCTATTATTAGAGTTTGTTGTTCTTGATTCTAGCATGCTAATGACTGTCATACTCATATGTAAGTCATCATCACACCATCCTCAAATTGTTTTTTTTGTTATACGGTGTAATATTTAACCTCAATTATTGTGCAGTATTTATTTTTATAAAAGTGTATTGTAATTTTGCATTCCTTACAATCTAAATAAATCAAAAGGTATCCGATAAAATACATAATGATTACATTTTTAGATATTTTCATATCTCAGCAGATACCAACTAGAAGATATAATCTTCAAAAAAGGTACTTTCTAGTTTCCGTACTAAAACAATCTTTAAAAAAATTGATATATTTCTAATGATTTTTGATATATTTCCTTTTGGCGTGTATGGTAGCATATTTGATATATTTCTAATAATTTTTGATATATTTCCTTTTGATATGCATGGTAGTATATTTGATATATTTCTAATGACCTTTTGATAAATTTTTGTATGAAGTTACAATGACAAATATGCTTAGTAGTATTGGTTTGTTATTTTTAGTGGACAAATTTAGTTTCGTGTTTTACTGCATTTCTATAAATTGTTTTATTACAATTAAAATTGAACATATATAATTATTTAATTTGATGGGGAATATGTTTAGTTATTTAATATTTAAATCTTATAAATTTGAATTTGTTGCCCTTGATTTATATCGAGCAAGAATTATTTGTAATGGAATCTTGCTTCTAAGATTTATATAAAGGCAAAGAACCTTGGAGATACAATTATAGTTGACAATCATGCATCCCTGCAGGATCATGCACCCTGCAGGATCATGCAAAATTAATGATTTTTATTCGCTATCATCTCCATAAAAAATTAAAAGTTGAGTACATTACAGTAAAAGACTCACTTGTCTTATGGAATGATTTAAAGGAAAAATTTTAAAAGCTCATTATAATTGGTTGCACCTGAAGTTGCAAGATTTTAAAAGTGTTGAGTGAAAAACACTGATGAAGACATGTTAGAGAAAATATTTATTATATTTCATGCCTCGAATATGCTCCTGCAGTAGCAATATCGAGAGCGTATGTTTACAAAATATTTCCTAAAGCGATAAAGGAAACTATGTTCCCAGAAGTGATATTATGTCTTCTAATGGTTGTACAAAATAATGAGTTTTTGCTGAAAAACCAACAATATCGCTCGACGGATTCTATTACATTCCCTGAAGTGAATGGAACCTCATTTGATAATCATATAGGAAATTATGATTGTGATAGTGGACGTGAAAGGAACAATTAATATAGAAAAGGGAATGTACCTTTCGTACTCCTAAACATTTGGTAGATTTGTACCAAAACTCCATAAAAGAAAAGAAAATGGAATTAAAATAAACTTTATTGTTCATAATGATCCTGAAGATCCCATGAATTATTTTGACTTTTCAAATGGATTGGATATAACTAATTTTGATATCTATGGCTTCCTTGATGATTCTTTATATTCTTCTGAGGCAAGCAGAAATTTGCTCAGTTTTAAGGATATACGTTATAATGGTTATCATATTGAAACCGATATTGAAGGCAGTAAAGAATGTCTTTATATTACTTCAATAGTATCAAGCCAGAAGCTCATATTAGAAAAACTGTATATTTTCTCTTCTGGGATATATTATACTAAAATGAGAATAGTTGAAACAAATGTTGTAATACACCAGAAGTGTATAATACACCAGAAGTGTTCGGATCCAAAAGGTTTTTATGATTTTGCATTCCAGGATCAATAATGTTGCGTTGAATTATTGAAAACTCCCATGAACATCGCGTAAGGAACCAAAAGATTCCTTTACTTATTGATTATATCAAAGTAAATTGATTACCAATATATGCTTGGGGTCATGCTATTCATAACCTCAATAAGTGATATTTTTTAAGGTATATTTTGAGGATTGTTATTTTAATGAAACAGTCTTCCCACCATTAGGGGGAGAAAAGTCGTTGCCTGAAGCACGATAGGAGATTAATTGAAATGTTTCAACGTTATTTAATCCTGATTTTCATACAAATCAATATGAACTAGAAGTTCAATGGATTATTCATTTGCAATGAATTGCAAATCAATTACCAGAATTATTCACCGATAATAAGAAAAGAGTGATATCTCACATTTTAGCTGCTAATACTCTAAGTAGAGATTGAAGTCCCTGTAGGATAATTAGTTAATACAATAGCAAATTGAATTAAAACCACACCTAAAGTGTGGAAGATCTATCATTGTTAAAAAATAAAATTTCTGAGAAGAAGAAAGTACAAGAAAAACAAGTTGCAACCTATAAAAAGGCTATACCCATGAAACAGACTACAACATTTATTGATCTATCCAAAACTTATGTATCCCTTGAAGATGATGGGTTATCCCCTGAAGAGGATCAGGTACCTGAAAATAACGAGATCTTGATATATTATGTATATACAGGAGACGAATATATTGGATAGAAATAGAATTGTTGTCGACAACATATTTTTATATAAAGTTGTTCTTGATATTACCAGAAGTAATGATCATGAATATGAATCACAAATTGTTGATGAATGTAGAAATATTTGGCCAATGTGAAAAGAGGCGATTCAAGTAGAACTAAATTCACAAAGTAAACGTGAAGTTTTTGGACCTGTAGTCCGAACAACTAAAGGTGTAATGCCTGTTGGATACAAATGGGTATTTGAATGAAATAAGAAAAATGAAATTATATGGTACAAAGCGCGACTTGTAGCACAAGGTATCTCACAAAGACCTGGTATTAATTATGGAGAAACATATGCTCCTGTAATGGACGCAATTATATTCAAATTTTTAAAAGAAAAATTTGGATATGCGATTAATGAATGTTGTTACAACATATCTGTATGAATCATTAGATAATGATCATATATATATAAAAATCCCTGAAGGATATAAAATGCCTGAAGCATATAATTCTACATCTCGAAGTATGTATTATATTAAGTTACAAAGATCTTTATATGGGTTAAAGCAATCAAGATGCATATTGTGGTATAATCGTCTGAGTAGATATCTTTTGATAGAAGGATTTGAGAATAATCCAATTTGTGTATGCATTTTTATCAAAAGATCATTATATGGATTTGCTATTATTGCCGTATTTATTTATGAAAGATCTTGCTCGAGAAGAGTCGACAAAAACAACAAATTTGAGATGAAAGATAATGGTAAGACAAAATTTTATCTTGACCTACAAATTGAACTATGGATTTCTTGTTCATCAATCAACATACACAGAAAAAGTCCTGAAGTAACTTTACATGGATAATGTTAATCCTTTAAGTACTTCAATGATAGATTGGTCACTTGATATCAAGAAAGATCCGTTTTGACCACAAGAAAATAATGAAGAAACTCTTGGTCCTGAAGTACCATATCTTTGTACAATTGGTGCTTTGATATATATTGTAAAATTTTTCATGACCTGATATAGCATTTGTAGTTAACTTACTAGCAATATGGATCTAAACCATAGTTAGTTGGATCTACTGATGCAGAGATTATCACAATTTATGAAGTAAGTTGTGAATGTATTTGGTTGAGATAAGTAATTCAACATATTTGTGTGAATTGTGGATTATCATCAATCATAAATAGTCCAACGATTTTATATGAAGATAATGTCTCTTGTATCACTCAAATTAGAGGATGCTATATCATGGGTGATAGAACCAAGCATATTGCACCAAAATTATTTTATACACATGAGCCCCAGAAGAATGGCGATATTGATATCAAGCATATATGATCATGTGATAATTTGGTTGATGGATTCATTAAGTCATTACCAATTATAATTTTAAAGAAGATGGTTCATAATATTGGCATGCTTCGACTTAATGATATTTTTACCATGAACAATGGAAATTCTATGTACTTATGAAGTGGAGTAAAAAGGATATGTGCTGATTGTACTCTTTTTCCTTCGCTAAGGTTTTTTTCCCACCGGGTTGTCCTTTGCAAGGTTTTAATGAGGCAATCCCAAGGCACTAGAGGTTATACAAGAATATTGTACTCTTTTCCTTAGCCAACATTTTTCCCATTGGGTTTTTATTTGGTAAGGTTTTTAACGAGGCATATTCTTAGAAAATTGCTAAAAAAGGACTCCATCCGTTCTGTATGAAGACAATGCTGCATATATAGCTCAATTAAAGGGAGGATACATCAAAGAAGATAAAAAAAACATATCTCACCAAAATTCTTTTTCATACATGATCTTGATAAGTGTGGTGACATTAATGTTCAACAAATTTGATCAAAAGATAATCTAGCAGATTTGTTCACCATAGAATTACCAACTACAATGTTTGAAGGATTGCATCACAATAATGGAATGCAACAGCTGAAGGACTTAAAGATACATTCATGAGGGGGAGCTAATACGCGCTGCACTCTTTTTCCCTTAACCAAGGTTTTTTCCCATTGGGTTTTTCCTGGTAAGGTTTTTAACGAGGCAGCTTTCTATGCGTATGGATATACAATAGACATCCAAGGAGGAGTGTTATAAAATTATAACATATATATTTATGGATGTCTAGATTTATATTTAATTGTAATGATCTTTGGTATTTTGGAACTCCCAAGTTCATTAAGTAACTCCCAAGTTCATTAAGTTTTAAACTCATGACTTTTGAGTTTTGAAACTTTCAAGTCCATATATCTATAAATAAGAGCATTGTAATAGAGAATGAGAGATATACAAAATATAATGAGAATGCTCTCTTTCATCCAATCATCTTTGTTCTTAATTTTAGTAATCTCTTTGTTCTTAATTTTAGTAATCTTTTATAACAAACTTGATATTTTTAGATATATTTTTCCTTCTTTTCTTCCTTAATTCCTATGAAGAATCCATTTTATTAATGTTAAATGGGTTATGGGTGAGAATGAACTCAAATTGATTATTTATTTATCTTTGGATTTTACTACAACATTTGGGGGTGGGGTTTATTGATCCCATGACCTTTGTATGCAAAGGCATTTTACCAGTGCTTGGTGGTGAACTCAAAATGAGTTGAGATTTTCTTTTCAAGACATCTCAAATTAAGTCTACTTACAATACACATGCCAGAGTTGATTAAATTAAAGTGAAACTTGATCTTGGTTATTGATTCTGCTTTTAATTTTTGAAGTAGTATATTTACTAACCCCTGATGTTGCATTTGGATGCAGGAATCAAAAAGAGAATGAAATTACTCCGTGAAGTGAAAAAAATATTTTTGTTTGTTCCTTTGAAATAAATAAACCATCTCACTCCCGCTAAATTGATGATTTTCATTCCTATTCCAATATACTCCCTTCTCTATTCCATTCCTACCTAATTACTTCAATCCAAACGTACCATTAGGTCATGTTTGAATAACTCTTATTTTCTATGTTTGACCGCATTCATGAAAATTTTCAAGCAAATAGACTATGGTTTTCCCTTTTTTCTAAACTTGGCTTCTGTGCTAGCAAAGTACATAATAGCTATTTCATCTTCTTTTTTAGTCTTTCAAAAAAAATTATCTTCTTGTGGTTGTATACAAGAAAGACCCTCAAAACTCCATATAACATATCTAGGGGTAACGAAAAAGAAATGTACAAAGGCATATAAGACCTATTGCTAATAAAAAAACATAGTTTCACTGGGCAAAAGTCTATCTTGCAACATGAGAGGCAATTTAACCATCATATACCACGAACACCACCATTGAAATTTTATCTAAATTATCAACAAATCATGTCGAGGTTGTTTTATTCTAAGTACTGTATCTCCGCCAGACACCTGCATCAGATATTGTATCTAAGAGCTGCATTGTGATAAAGAAAATTAATACCCTCAATTATAAGCATCGTTGCGAAAAAAATAGAGAAAAGAATTAGTTGAATGAAGCTGCAAAAAGCACAAAGAATAATACTCTCTTCCAATTTTCCCTTGGAACCTCCTATAGTGTTAGAATTAGATGACACACACGATAATAAGGAATTAACATAGAGATTTACGTAGTTTTCCAATATTGGTAGTCCACGGGAGGCGTTCCTTTTGTTATTCAACTTGATTCTCTTCTCATAGGGTTTACAATAGATAGTATTTATAACTACTAATCATATTTCAACCTTAATTCACATTATAGCCTAAATACCCATAATGTCCTTCGATAACCAACTCATTAAAACTGATGTTCGCTAACCAGCGCGCCTCGCGCCGCTTCGCCCCGCACTTGGCCTATTTCATAGTTATAAGCCACAAGTTCCAACAAACTCAACCTAGGCAAATAACCTCTCCCATTCTGAAGTTAAGCCACTTGTGCCAACCGATTTTGGGGGGAATCCTTCTTACTAACATTTGGAGACATTAACCAAGTCCAAACAATGCTTGAACTTGTCCGCGATCATAGTTTTTGTTAACATGTCAACTGTATTTTCAGAGGTGTGCACCTTTTCCATTATCACATCACCCATAGCAATCAAATCTCTCACTTTGTGAAACCTTACGTTAATATGCTTGGTCCTTGCATGATACACTTGATGTTTTGCTAAATAAATGGCACTCTGACTATCACAATACAACTGTACTCCACCTTGATCTATGCCTAACTCATTCATAAAATCCTTTAACCATAATGCTTCTTTCCCAATTTCAGCCAAGGCTATATACTCAGACTCAGTAGTAGATAGAGCCACCAAAGATTGTACCATGGATTTCCAAAAAATCAGTCCACCTGCTAGTGTAAACACATACCCTGTTGTAGACCTCAAATCATCCAACCTTCCAACATAATCCGCATCCACATACCCCACAACTGATATCTGATCCTATTGCCTTGCAAACAAAATCCCATGATCTACAGTACCTTTCAGATATCTGAATATCCACTTGAATGCTTTCCAATGCCCTTTGCCTAGATTTCCCATGTACTTGCTCACTGTGCTGACTGCATGTGCCAACTCGAGTCTTGTACATACCATCACTACAAGAAAAAGCCTTAATTCTGATGGAATATTCCCTGGAAAATAAGACTATTCTGTCATACATAACTTATTTCTGATGAAATTTTTTGCATGAAATTTAGTCGTATTTACATGCGTTAGAGATAAGTTTCGTCGCTAATTTCATTGAAATTTTATAATTTCTGATTGAATTATCCCCGAAGGATTTTCGTCGGATCTAAGGTAACTTCGATGGACTAAATACGAGGGAAGAATTTCGTCGAGGTTAAGGTAACTTCGACTGACTTAAAACGAGGAAAGAGTTCCGTCGAGTTTAAGAGCCATAAATTTTCTATGAATATTTCTCTTGAAAATATCTTATCTTTAACGAAAAATTAAATTAAATTAAATAATATTAAAATCCAAGATCGGCGGAATATTCCCTCGGAAATAAGGTAGTTCTGACGGAAAAATAAAATTAATAAATAATATTTTTGAATTTATTTGATAATTAAATCCAACAAAATATCCATCAGAAATATCTTATTTCGTCAAAAATAACCATTTTTTAAATAAATATTTTAAAATTGCAATTTCTAGGTATTTAAACCCATTTATGTACCTGTAATCGGTTTTATCCCAATATAGACAGAAAATAATATATTTCGCATTCAAATATTCAATGTAGAGCTAAAAACCTATATTACTTTGCAACAACAACGTAATCTACTAACTGATCATCATCAACATCACAAGCTAACTGTAGACACTCGAAATTTCTTTTTTCTGTTACTAACAATGCAGGAGGGAAAAGAGTCTTTTTACAACCCGGAGATAGCCCTAGAAAACTAAAACAACAATTAAACCCTGGAGGCAGCCTTGTGGGACATCAAATCTAAAGAAAAGAAAAGTTGGAAGCAGTCAAACCCCGAAAACAACCCCGAAGGTCAACCAAAATTCACTTTAAGCCCGGAGATAACCCCGAAAGGGCAAAATGGTAATTTTTCCAACTCAATATCAAACCACAGACATTCAGTTGAAAACATGGTCATCAAGAGCCATCACAGCTATCCCGAGTGAAAACTGTGCCAGAAGGCTTAACATTAGACTGCCTTCGAAGCCTTGAAAATGCTCTGGTCATGTACCAATTTTCCCGGATTCGGAAAAGGGAAAATCCTATGTCATTGCATAGCTCTTGGAAATAGATTTTCAGAATGGTATGGAACATCTCCTAACTATTCCAAGATTGAAAGAATCAAGCTTCTCAACGCACATCAAGGCGAATGACATGTCATCTAACTCCTCTCGGATTGAAAGTTATGACTGTTCCAGTAAGCAACATGAAAACTTGACCTAGCAGGACGAAAACCTAGAATTTGGGGCCCAATTTCGGGCTGTCGCAGGTGGACTTGTGGCTCCCCCTTTTTCATATAAAAAAATCCGATCTAGGTTCATTTTAGAGAGAGAAAAAAGTTAGAGAGAGAGCTCGAGTTAGAGAGAGAAAGTGAACATTTCTTGTGTTTAAACTCCATAAATCTCAATTGTAAACACTCATATACATATAAACTCATATATACTACAACATATCAAGTTTTAACCGGTGTAAACACAGTTTTTAAGCTTCAAAAGCAGTCTAAAGCCTTCCTCGCAACACACTTTAAGATCCTTTCAGATCTGAAGCTTTTACTTGCTTTCCTATATATATATATATATATATATATATATATATA
Organism: Panax quinquefolius; assembly: GCA_020205615.1. NCBI lineage: Eukaryota > Viridiplantae > Streptophyta > Magnoliopsida > Apiales > Araliaceae > Panax > Panax quinquefolius. Next base: position 80,088,512 of record CM035173.1, on the reverse strand, counting down.
TATAAGTAGGGAAAAATGTATGTACACAGCTGTGTAGTACACAGTCAGCTATGGCGATGATATTTTGGGCTACTACGACGACGGAGAACCAATCACTATACCTAAAAACCCGTCATCATATTCAATCGCCACTACATGTATGTGTATATACATATAGCCCATATAAGTGTGTATATATATATTAATTGTTTACTGTGATTAAAATATCTTTTTTAACTGTTTATTCAATGCAAAACTGTGATATTAATGTTTGTGGACTATATTTATCTAAATCTAGCCATATCTAACTTGTAACTGGTTCAATACATGTAAAACTAGAACTGTTGAGCTAGAATGGCTAAGATTTATTTAAATCTAGTTTTCTGTCTAGTTTTTGTAAATATTAAGCACCTATGCATCCCTAGATCTGTATCTAGAGGAAAGGGGAAGCTTGGCTACATGTATGCAAGGATTTAACTGATGAATCCTCTGCTTTTGCGATATTTAGATTAAATATCTATTTTATTTTAGTATATTTGTTATGCATGCTATTCTTAAAACATTATGTAAGCCTAGGAGCCACAGGATCTAAGATCTCGCTGATGGATCTAGATATTGTTCCCATAATGGACCCTTTTTAGTTGTACAATTAGTTTGTAAATCATATTTGTGGTGCTCGAGTCACTTCGATGACTTTCATACTCATAAGGAGCCCGACACTTATATGTATATTATTTTTTCGGTTGAGAATAAAATCAAAATAAGCCGAATCTGGAATAAAATAGAAGTATCAAATGCCTTAATTACGATGTGAGCATAAGGTTTTGAAAACTTGTTGTCAAAACATCACTTCTGTATATTTTGCTTACAATTGAACTTTTGTACAAGTTAAACCCTTTGTATATTGGTGCAAACGAGGCATAACACTACTTCCAAATAATGCACTTAGGCCCAATTAACTGCACACACACACACACACATCAAATAAATTAGGGAATTGAAAAGACGCGATAACCGTATTTTCACAGAAGTCGGGGGGAGGGGGGGGGGGGCGTAACACCTTCCCCCCACTTAAGCAAGCCCCTAAATTCTCTGAATCTCAGTTTCCAAGGCCTGTTAATGTGAAACCCCAAAACCCTATAAGACTCAATTATGTAAATTCAGTATTTATAAATAAAATCTTTTTGTTCTGAAAGTATTTTGTGTTTTTTATATATTTTGTTAAATAAATAAGTCAAATAAATTTTTGTCCAAAAATTGACGTGCTTGACACGTCGTGCTTAATTTTTTTCCCCTAAAATAGACTTTTCGGTATATGTATTTTGATAATCTGCTTTGTTGTGCTTACACTGACAAAACACTTTGTCATGCTTGTTAGGATTTGTGAGAAATCTAAGTTAGTAACCTTAATATCAAAATTAGGAAACCCTAACTCTAATTTATAAATCCTAACCCTAATTTCTTAGGTTATCCTAAACCCTAACCATGATTATTAAACTTCAATTATGTGCTAATAAACATCATTAAGCAACCATAATCATAAAAACCAAAAATCCTAATCAAGATTAAAGAGGATTAGGGCACAATTAAGCTACTAATTATGATGAACTAGCTCACAAGTAGGTTATTACTCAGAAAACCAAGTCCCAAGATAGCACATGACATGCTTGTAACTCGCAAGTAGCACAAGTATCAGAACTTCAGATATTTATATAGGCAAGAAGGTGAAAAATGACAAAAAAACCCTAGCTTGGCAATTCTATAAATAGCAGCCTTAGATCAGTGCAAACCCATGAATTTTCTAAGCCTAAATACTCATATATCATATGTAACGAATGAATTTATTGAGTTGTGATTCTGGGAATAGAATCCTTTTAAGTAGGGAAAGATATAACGAATGAGAATTTTTATGTAATTTAAAAATATTTATTGAATTAAATAAATATTTTAATTGATCTATTTATTGAGATAAATAAATAATTAATGAAATTGTGGTGTAATAATTTAGTTAAGTGTGTATGTGAACTAAATTAATGAATGGTAATTTTATTATTTGAAGATTTTAATTTAATGAAATAATTAAATTGAATGAATTGTTAAGAAATAATTAAATTAAATAATATAATGTTCTATTTTAATTTAATAAATAAATTAGATATGTAATAATTTGTTAAGCATAAATATAATTATAATGGAAATTATAATTGTAATTGTAAGTTATTAAAATTAATTAAATAAAAATATGACAAATGGAACTATATAATATAAGGGATATAAAAATAATTTGAGTGGGGGTTTTTGTGCAGCCAAGCATGGCCTTGTGGACTTTGGCATGATATAACTGATATAACCTATTTGTTTTTTTAACTGATGAACGTGGGAGGCCTATATCAGTTTATTTCTACGCGTATTTTTCCTAAGGCTAAAGAATAGAGAATTACAAAGGAAGATATAGTAGGCTAGAGAGAGGAAATTGAGAGCTTTGCTGTGAATTTGTTAAGAGGAAGAAGAAGGCTTGTGAAACCTTGTCACCATCTTTTGCTAATATACAACAAAGGATTAAAGGTATAATTTGCTCCTGATTTCCTAGTTTTGATTTTCAATATTTATTCTCTATAATTGAGTTATGTTCGGTTGTTGTTTAATATGTTGTTGATATGAGTATATAACCTGATAATCATCATATATAAGTAATTGTTAGTGATCAAATTCATGAAATTGGTTTGTAAGAAGAAAATTAAAGTTACAGTGTTATACATGTGTGAAAATGGCTTATTATGACCAAAAATTTATGTTCAATCTTTGTTATAATCTGTAAATTGGTGATAGATTGTGTAAGTATGTTAAGAAAACAAAACAAAGCAACTGAAATAGCTTAATTTGGTTAAGAATTGAAGGTTTGGTGATTGAAATTACTAAATGTGTTGAAATTGAAGAAAATAGCAAAAACATGATTTTTAATCCTCTAGAACGTGGTTATTTGTGAGTTTTAAGTGTTCACTGGTTAAGGGTATTTGTTATGTGGCTTTGGTAAGCTTTTTAATGTGTGAATTTGTCTATGTTACTATAAAATTAGGGTTTTTGGCTTAGAACAGAGTCTGTGTTCGTATTTTGAAATCGATTACGGAGTCCAGTAGCAGCGCTCTCTTCTCCGCTGCGTGGGTCTTGACCTAAGAGTAAAAATAACAAGCGCCATTCCCAAAGGGTCACCCTGCACTCAAAGAATGAACTGTTAACAACATAGCTTTGAGAATGTTAACTTATTTTAATAATTGTAGAGGAACCAAAAACATGTTATAAGACGTAATAACATATTGTAATCACAAAGTTGAAACTACAAGTTATGAATTATTAAGTGTGAAAGTCCGTAATGTGATGTAATGAGAATTGGTGTTGTTCTATAACCACCATGTCGTGTACTATAATATAATTAAGAGTTTAGATTCATGGTACGTGAATGAGTAGGATAATCAAATCTTAAGTTAAAGATTGTAGATTTGACTAAAAACAAAAAGTAAACCAATGAAGTTAGTGTTAATATAACTAATTGGTATTGTGGTTCTAATGGTATATGTAGGGTATTTGGAAAACGTTTGTAGTAATTATGTAGCTTATACATGAGGCAAGTTCTCTAATCTCAATCTTTCATTATGCAAGCTCTCATATTCTAATTCTTTTACCTTGAGCAAGTTTCATATTCCTACTTGATATCGTTATGCAAGTTCCTAAAACTTGAATCTTTTATTGAGCAAGTTCCTAACTTTCATTTCTTGCTACTCAAAGCATAAATTATTCAAGTTCATTGTCCCAAATGAGTTTTCTAACTCTTTTGGATGTAGTACTTTATATATATCATGTCTATTCAATTGTATATTGTTGATATTCAATATTTGACTTAAGTATCATTGTTCAATCGTTTATTATCATGTTGAACCTTCGAATAGCTAATAAATCTTTATTGATTGGACTAATCCATAATTGATTAGTGTTCTAAAAATTCTAGAATCATTGTTAAGCTATTCCAAACTAAACTTTCTTTAGTTCAAAATTTTGATAAGTAGGTTTTATACCTACTTATTGGTTACTAACTCATGAGAATTATGCTCAACTTAAGTAGTTTTATTATGTTTTATTTGCATTTTATGTTTGTTTTGTAGTAAATGTAGTTAGAACCCCTTTTAGCAATATAAGGCATGGAATAACATGGATTGGCATGGATGGCATGAAGTAAGCAAAAGCATGGCAAGGTGGACGTGAGAAAATGAGAAGGAGATCAATGAATTAGTGAAGTGCAGAAGTGAGGAAATGAAGAAGCAAGCTAGTAGCGAAGAATAGTAAAAGATAGCGAAGAAGAGAGTCTGCGGAATTGCCGCCACCGCTATTCTATTCAAGTTTCTACATGGCGCTCGCTTCTTAATGCAAGATGAGGTAGATCGGGCATCGCGCGTCAAGCTCCCAACAACAAAGGGCTTTGGCTCGCTCGCGCCATACACTCGGCAGACAAATCCATAGGGCGCTCGCGCCCGTATTGCACTATAATCTTGCGCGACCGTGCGAGTCTTCTTTAGTTAATTTTTGCTGACTTTTTGTAATTTGAATTTGAGCATATTTTGCTCAACTAAGACGATATGATTTGCACCAGACGTGGTTTTTCATTAGTTTTTATTAGTTTTCATATTATCATTAGGGTTCTTAGGTTTTAGCTTTTCTCGAGAGGATTTGGAGCATTTGATTACTACATTTTTCCCTTCTCTTATTCTAGATTATTGAATAATTATTAGTTTGCAACTCTGGAGATTTTGGTGATTTGGAACAAGCTTGGAACAGACTCTGCAATAGAGAATAAAAGATTTGCTCTATCATTTATTTTACAACTATTTCTTGTATTTCTTAGTTCCACGCTTTGCTTCAATCCCATAATGGCTTCTGGTTCAGAAATGAACTAAATTCCATTATGGGATTCTAATGGATTTTGATGCGTAGTTTAAATATGTATATATAATTGTATTATTGTATATTTATCATTGGATTGCCTATTATGGTTGAGCTTAATGAATGAATGTTTAGTCACCATTCACACTGTGTGCTTGTATGGATTTGAAAAATGAAATAAAAGTATGGATTAGATAATAATGGCATATGTTCATACAGCTTATGGATGTTAGGCTTTGTGATTCGTGAATCGGATAGGTATATACCGTTTCACCATGTGTAGTCATTAAAAGGGCTTGCATTTAAATCATATATTCTTTAAACTCACATAGAAATATAGTGATTTTGTTAATTGTGATGCTTACATGATTTCTATCAAATGTGGAGGTTATGTGAATTGGTCATAGTTCATTGAAAAAGGGTTATGTTACACTTTTGTGATCTTGACTAGTTTTCCATGATAAATAATTAAACATTACACGAGGGTTGCAATTTAGATGAAACATTAAATGAAATTAGAATCCCATTCTTCTCCAATTTGATTACATCACTTTAGTAATTATAATTTTTATTTCATGAAATAATTTAGAATTAAATTTAATTGTGAGTTAATCGTTTAAGCATATAAAAATAGTGATTAAGTTATTGCATGATAAATTAGATTTAACACCTTTCTTTGTGGATCGATACTTTTCTTACTCTGTACTACTTATTGACCCATGTATACTAGCATAAGTTAGAGTCCTTTTTATTAAACTAAAAAGAAGGCAACAAGTTTTTGGCGCCGTTGCCAGGGAAAGGCGTTTATTTTTAATATTGTCGTCATCAACTAAAGCTAAATTTGTGTGACTTAGACAATTCTTATCTTATTTTTATTTTTATTTTTGTTTTTGTTTATATTTCAGGTACTTGTATACATTTTATGCACACGCAATCATCCAATTCTGAGTTAACACCTGCACAGGATAACATCAACGGCAGAGGTTGGAAATCGAGAGCACACAGGAACATACAAGTAGATTTTGTGAATACAACATCCAGCATGACAGCCGAAGAGCAAAGAGAGGAACACAGGGCCTTAAGAGATTACTCAATGCCGAACATAAATGGATTACAGTCGAGTATCGTGAGACCAGCTATAGCAGCTAACACTTTTGAGATTAAGCCGGACACTATTCAAATGGTGCAAAATTCGGTACAGTTTGGGGGTGCTGCTACAAATGACCCGAACGAGCATCTATTGAGTTTTATAGAAATATGTGATACTTTCAAGTACAACAAGGTGTCAGAAGATGCAATCAGGCTCAGGCTATTTCCGTTTTCATTACGGGACAAGGCTAGAAGTTGGCTTCACTCTCTACCTTCAGGATCTATTACAACATGGGAGGACTTAGCTCAAAAGTTCTGAGATAAATTTTTTCCAATGGCTAAGATTGCTAAAATGAGGACATCGATCTCTCAGTTTGAGCAACAGCAGGGTGAATCTTTGTATGAAGCTTGGGAATGGTATAAAGAGATGCTAAGGAAATGTCCCCATCAGGAAATGCCAGATTGGATGGTGATTAATTCTTTTTACAATGGATTGGGATGGCAATCAAGGCCAATTGTAGATGCAGCTGCAGGAGGAGCTTTAGAGGCTAAGAGCTATGAAGAGGCTTACAATCTTATAGAGACTATGGAAACAAATGATTTTTAGAATCCTACAGCCAGAATGCCACAACCCAAAGTTACATGATTGTTAGAGGTGGATTCTATCACACAGTTGTCGGCTCAAATGGCATCTATGGCAAAGAAGATTGATTCTTTGGTGGAGAGTAAAGCGAAGACAGTTGCTTTTGTATGTGAAATATGTGCAGGATCACATTTAACTAATCAATGTGCTATTAGTTCAGAATCTGTACAGTATGTGAGCAACTATCGGAAGAATCAAAATCAGTTTCAGAATGCTTACAACAACAACAACCGAAATCATCCCAATTTTAGTTGGTCAAACAATCAAAATAGACAAAGTTAATAGTTTCAACCTTAACATCAGTTTCAATCACAATCATCTCATCAACAGTTTGCATCAAAACCACCCTACCCTCCAGGATTTCAACAGCGTCAACAACATCATCCACCACCTGCACCTCAACAAGAGAAGAAGTCAGGGATGAAAGAGATGATGATAAAGTACATGGCGAATACCGAGGTGAGGATTAAAAGTCAAGCAGTGGCTATCAAAAATTGAGACACAGATGGGTCAAATGGCCAATATTATGACACCCCCAAATCCGGGTACTCCATACCCACATAATTTGTTCACTATCCAAAACCTTTACATCTACCTACCCATCATAAAGGATAAAGACATTATTTAAATAACTTAAACAATAATCTTTCCATTTAAAGGGTTACATCATCATCTCAAAAATAATCCTAAGTAATCTAACTTTAAAATTATTACATAAATTTGCGGAATACATCATAAAATAAAACTAGTCTTTAACATAATTCCTTAAAATAAAAGTCTCATAAGTCTTCAACACTTGTACATTTTGCCCTTTCCTTTACTAGTAGATGGCTCATCGACTTTCTCTACTTTAGCTGCAGTGTTAAATACAAGAGTGAGCAAACAATTGTTCTCTGATATAGAAAGTAGTAATGATAACAACATGAGAATGAACAACGAATGCTGAACAATAATGTACTTACTTGTTCTACGAATCAAAATAGAAAACAAGTTCGAGTTTAATATCTGAGGGTCTTAAGACCACGAACTATGTCTCCGGTATTTAGGTATTATTATTACTCAACCTTAACAGTCATTAGACTATACAGACCCTTCTTAACATACTTAGGGGGATCAACCCTTTGTACCATGTATTGTGAACAAACATCTAAACGTTACACGTACAAAATCCCTTTGTTAGGGTTGTTCATCTCAGTTTGAATTTAGAATTTCCACACTAAATAAAGTTTAGTTTGGAACTGTCTTATCAGTGGTTCTAGGATTTTAGAACACTATTCAATTATATATTAATTCCATCAATAAAGGTTTGCTTACTACTTGAAGGTTTAATACAACAATAAAGATTTGAACAAGATTATCAAAGTCAAGGACCGAATAACAACAATGTATAATTGAATAAACATAATATACATGCAAAGTACTATATTCAAAGAATTAGAACAATCTCACTTGAAACAATGTATAAGAACAATATATGCCTCAAATCATAATAAGGAAAGTGAACCTCGCTCGATGTAACGAATTAGGTTACACGAGCTTATTCAATTGTACATAAGGATAGAATCAATAGTCTTGCTTAATAAAAGTTTAGGAACTTGCATTCATTAATAAAAGAATGAAGTTAGAAAGCTTGCTCAATAAAAGTTTAGGATAAGAAACTTGGTCAATTGTAAAGAGGTAAGGTTTAGGAACTTGCCTTGTATGTAAGCTACATAAGTGGAAAATATTCTCCAATTACCCTACACATGTCATTGGAATCGCAACAACAATTAGTTGTATGAATATTAACTTTAGGGGTTTAAACCATCATTTAGGTCATAACCCTAACTTAACATCTAACCATGTTGGTTAACACACTAACGAATCTGAAATCACACAATAATCAACATAAACCTTATCATTTATCTTTAACTTTTGAAAACATCACATTTGGTTTCATTTCCCAACTTATTTAAATAATTACGTCAAATCTTTACACTTTGTATTTCATCACATTAAAATCTGTTATTATAGTCCATATTATGTTTTAACATCATTAACATGCTTGTCAAACTAGATTAAGTCCACTAATTTTGACCTACAAATAAGCAGACTTCAATCGTCTCGCATCAGATATGGCATAGTGCTGCCATACTTAAGCTCTTGGACCAAATTTCCGCCACTGCTTGCCTTGCACCTTAGCACCAAGTAAATTTTTAAAGTCATAGATAGAAAAATGTAAATGCAATAACAATAGCCATTTTTAGCCCAACTAACACAAATTTCACCCACAAAACAGTGAAATTAGCATATACAATTGATATAAAACTAACACAAACATGTTTCCTCACATATTCATCAACTTAGAACAATTAAACATCAATTTAAACTAATTTAATTCCTTATATTTTATGTTTTCTCATAAAAACTCATTTTTTTGACATTCTTCATAGAAATCATCACTGTAATCACAATTCTTGTTCAAATCACTTCGTTCAAACTACGTTCCCTTTGTTTCTTAACATACTAACACATTCTAACATCAAATAGCAGAATATATCACATATTGTGCATCAAATTTTGTACTTTCTAAAGCCATCTTTCAAATATAAACACTGTTATTTATTTTTCTTCCTACAAACCAATTTACACAAATTTGATAACTAACACAACACTTATATATGATGACAACAGATTCTACAATATAATCCACATCATATAATCAATTTTTCAAACAACAAATCAACCAAAATCATTTACAGAGAACTAAATTTTTTTACAAAAACTAAAGATTAGAATTAGGGGTAAATTATACCTAAATCCTTTGATTGTATGATAACAAAGTTGATAGCAAATCCCTCTCAATCTTTATCCTTCTTGTTCCACTCTCAATTCTCTGCAATTCTCTCTTCCTCACCAAGCTCTCTCTCTCTCTCTCTTTTATCTAGTAAGCCTTAGAAAAATATTATGTGAAATAACCCATTGAGTGCTTAAACACTGATAATTATAATCTTATTATAATTATACTTATTATAAATAAATAATTATATATCTAATTTAATTAATAAATTAGAAACATCACCTTATTTAATTTATTTATTTTCTTTAATATTAAAAAATTCATTTACTTTAATTATTTTCTTAAATATTAAGCAATTGATTTAATTTAATTATTTCCTTAAATTAAATCCTTCAAATAAAATTATCATTATTCAATTTAATTAACATTAATCAATTTAGTTACTAAATTAATTCACCACAATTCATCAATTATTTATTTTCCTCAATAAATAAATTATTTACAATATTTATTTAATTCAATAAATATTTAAATTAAATTACAAATTTCTCGATCGTTACATCCTTCCCTCCTTAAAAGGATTCTATCCCTAGAATCACGACTCGAAAAAATTTATTCGTTACATTCTTCCCTCCTTAACAAGATTCCGTCCCCAGAATCGCTATACAAGATCAAGCAAATAACTGAGGATAATTCTTCATCATAACGCTTTCAAGCTCCCACGTGGCTTCTTCAGCATTGTGATTTCTCCAGATTACGTTAACAAAAGGTATCACCTTATTCCTCAGTATTTGCTCTTTTCTATTAGCAATTTGAACAGTGACTTCATCATATAACAAATCTTTCTCAAACTGTAAGGGCTCATATTCTATAACATGCTTATAATAAGGCTTATATGGTCTCAATACCGAGACATGGAAAATATTATGAATATGCTACAACTCAGGAGGTAAAGCTACCTCGTACGCCACTTCACCAACTCGTTGAAGCACTTGGAAAGTCCTATAAACCTAGGGCTTAATTTTCCCTTCTTGCCAAATCGAATTTTCCCCTTCCAGGGAGACACTTTCAAGAAAACATAATTACCGACATCGAATTCCCGATTTTTCTAATGTTGATCGACATATTTCTTCTGTCTATCTTGTGCAACTATCAATCTCGCTCGAATAACCTTGATGATCTCGACAGTCTGTTGTACCAATTCTGGACCCAATAGCTGACGTTCACCTATCTCATCCCAGCATAACGGAGTTCTGTATTTCCTGCCGTATAATGCTTCGTAAGGCGGTGTTGCCTCCTTTATTGTTCTAATAAAAGAGCTCTAACTCATGCAAGCATACATGTGTCAACAAGTAATACAGAGTAAGTAGAGTATCGATCCCACAGAGAAAGTTATTAAATTTAAACTTTCATGCATCAATTAACTCACCGAATTTATATGCTTAAACTAATAACTAAAAGTGTTGAATTAAACTAATTGTGTATAACAACTAAAAATAAGAGTATAAATGGAATAAATATTGTCTGGAAATAATGGGACCCTAACTTCATTTAATATTTCATCTAATCGCCACTATCATGCAAGAAGTGTTCACATATCACAGGAAAATAGCCAAGAGCACAAATAGAGTTATAACCATTTTTCAATGCACTATAACCTACTTACACAGCATCTACAGATGTTAGACTCCATGTAATCACCAATATAACCAAAATCACTATATGTCTATGTGAAATTGCAATTATATTGATTTTAAGCTCAAGCCCTTATTCTAGCTCATACGGTGAAATAGTATATGTCTATCTGGTTCACAAAATACGCAAGCCATATACAATAGCCCCATATTCGCATGTTATCATGACTTTAATCCATACCTGTATGTTCATTGCCAATGCCACACAAATACTGAGATGAATTGTGATCAAGCATTCATACATGTAAAACAATCATGATAAATATTCCATATGATATGCAAAACAGCTCTAGCATTTAAGTGTGCAACCAAACTACATAATAAATTCGTTAGAATCCCATAATGGAGTTTAGTTCATGACTGAACCAAAATCCATTATGGGACCAATGCTAAACATGATCAATAAACAAGCAATTGAAAGAAGAAAGATAGAACGATCAAACCCAATCACTGAATAAAAACCAATGATCAACGTTTAAATCCTCATAGAAATCCAGTAAATAATAATAGAAATCCACAATGGCAGAGAATCCCAAGAAGAATTGGAGAAGTAGACGTTTTGGCTTCGTTCTACATTGGAAATTCTCCCAAGGTGTAAACCCTTGTTTTACGATGAAAAAATACGCTCAAAATTATCAAGTGTTTGTCTGACACCAGTCAGAATCGTTTAAAAACCAATTACAAATCATTTAATTAAAATTTAAAATTAAAACAAAATCACAGCATCAGCATCGCGCGCGGTCGCGCGTCTTTCCAGCATATGTCTCGCGTGGGCACAAGACTTATAAAATGTCTGCCCTGTCCAGCCGGCCTCTCACGTGGGCGCGCGTCCCCTGCACTTGTCCTGCCCACGGCCGCATAACTTGCATTAGTTCATCATTGTCTGGCCGGGTACTCGTGCAGGCGCATGCTCCTCATGCTGTTCTACCACGTGGCTTGCACTCTGCAGGTTCTGGTTTTTGGCTTATGTCATGCTATTGCTGCTATTTGTTCTTTTATGTTTGATCCTCTTGCTCCATGCTTGATCTCCATGCTTCATTGTACCTCTATGCCATGCACATCCTCGTTTGTGTCTCACCTTCACGAATCTATTAGCCACGTGCCTTCTAATACCACCAAAATTAAGCCGATTCCTGCACTTATTCACCAAAAGGAGTTTTAAGTAAATGCAATGCAAAATAACGTGAAATGTAACTAAAACACAATAAAATGTACTTGAGATGGGCACAATTCGCATGAATTGGTATTCAATTAGTAGGAAAAATACCACTTATCAAATACCCCCAAACTTGAACTGTTGATTGCCCTCAAGCAATGCATACTAATGAATAATGAAAATGTAACTACAAAACTATGCAACTACTCCATGATGCAAGTTAGTTTCACATAATCCCCGCCATAACAGAATTTTAGCCCAAATTACCTCAGTGAATCATCGAGATCCAAGAATATAATTTCAAACCAAACTATAGACATAACATCATACACTCAGATAATTTCATATATGCTATAGAGATACTGTGTGTGTGTGTGTGTGTGATGTTCACCAAAACTTGATCTAAGCCAAGAATACATATGCTACACTGCTCCAAACAGAAAATCATAGTCTAAAGCAAGACTCATGTATATTCATGTAACGCAGACTGTTTCAACATATCAACACAAACTAAGGTTCAACAATGGGTTTATTGCTTTATTGCTACACACGAGGGAGATTTACGCACTTTCCCGCGCTATTTATTGCTATTTTTTTATGACTGTTCAATGTCTCAATCCATTAGGCACACTGCTACCCCTTAGCGAGCTTTTAACCAACGACTCCCAGACCATAAAAGACCTTAGGGTGCTAGGTGTAGAGACAATCCCCTCGGGCATACTTTTTCAAGTAGCTAGGGCCCTGAATTAAGACTAGACACGGTATTACTATTCGATTTTTTTTTAGTTTATACATAGAATACCCATGTTCTACCACAATTTGCGCGTCAATGGCTCATATAGTCTACAACACTTTCCACATGTTTCTCTTTTTAAAACTACATGTTCTATCAAGTAGTGCAACACACACTTCTTAAACCTACAAGTGATTGTGAACACGTTTGTGCATACCGAAAGCATTTGAACAGCAACATGAATCTCATCGTGTAAAATATTATATCTAAGTTGTGTTATCCAACATGTTCTAAAATCTTTCACAATTCACTATCATCATTGGCTAGGCAAAAATTTCTATTAAGCAAGAATTTGTGTGAGACATGCAACTAAAACATACTAACACAATCAATAATGAATAAATTTTCTGCAAAAATTTAATTAAACACATAAACATGCAAAATTAACTAAACATGCAACAATTAAATAAAACTAAACTACAATGACCCCCAATACCCCCAAGCTTAAAATATTCAATGTCCCCATTGAATGAAGGTAAAGGGTACTGAAAAAACTCCCCAATGATCGACCACCACCTCCTCGGGTGGTGAATCAGTGGTGGATATGGCATCATGGTTCCCAAACCGAGGCCACTCTAGCATTGTTCCTTCTCATGCTGGCTTCTACGCCAAGGCAGGAGAGTCCCGTAGCAAACGTCCCAAAATTGTCATACATGGCGTTGACTTTGCGCTCCAACCTTCGAAGCTGTCGATCGCTAGGAACCGGGTGTGCTAGGGTGGATGGGCCTGCCTCATCGGGCTGAGGGGGCTGCTGAGATGGCTCTGGAAATGTAGGTCGGAGAATAAACCTAATCCATGTGGATGCGGTTCATCCCCCATCCAATCCTTGAACTTGGCAATTGTGGTAGGAGTGATGTCGTGGCTCGGATTTTGCAATTGCTCGTCATTCCACGTTACTCCTTGTTGGGTACAAAGCATGGCTGCCACCGAGGCATGCGGAATACTCCCATTTATGCTCCCCCACCAATAACGCAGCATGTTCTGATGAATTAGGTGGCCGACGTCAATATACTTGCCTGTGATAATGCCCCATAAAATGATCGCTCTCTCGGTAGGTACTTCATGCTTGTGAGGGGACGAAATTAATTTGGTGCATATGAACAGATTCCATGCTTGGGCATAACGATTCAAGGTGGACGCTGGAAAAGATTTAGGCTCGGTCGTCCCTCGTTTATAATTCCATTTGGTTCCTGGGATACACAAATCCGAAATTACTACATCCAAGTCCTTCATCAAATGTGCACCTGTAACCCAATTCGCAGACCCAGTCGGTGGTGTATCAGTTATTCCTAACACTGCTCTGATGGCTGAGGGACGAAAATCCACTTGCACTTAGCGAACCAACGTTATCCCTCCTTTCAGCTCCATCTCCTTTGCATTCGCGTAGAACTCCCGAATAACTCCCATCGGAATAGGCCTAGGCGTTGCGGCTAGGCTAACCCAGCGTCTTTCTCGTAGCATATTCCATAGTTGTCCATCTTTCTTATCAGGTTTAAATCCTCGTTCCTACACAAACGATTTAGTCACGAGGTGATAATAATCTTGTTGAGCTTCCCATCTGATAAATTTTCTGTGTTCCATGTTAACCTCGTCGTGATCACTGGATGATGAGTTTGATGATGAAGAGATGGAGATGGAACGTATTCTTTTTTGACCCATGAACAGATGATAGGTAGAGAATATAGACGCTCTACCACAGATGAGAGTACCCCCAAACTTGCTTGTGACACTCCCCGCAAAAACCCTAGATTTATGCTAATGGAGAGGGAGTTGTGTATATGAGCGATAAAGAGAGTTTTATGATTATGGGAGAATAGCAGAATACACTTTATATTATGGCATGGGAGAAGTCAAGTAGACCACGGATCGTATTTTTACATTTAAAAAAAAAATTCATCGCTTGGCGTCGCGCGCGGCCGCGCAAATTTGTAATGGGATGGCGCGCGGGCGCTCGAATGACTTGCTAGGAGTTATTGTCTACTGACTTCCGAGCGCTAGCCTACGCGGCCGCGTGATGTAACTTCATGAACTGCACACTGTTTAGCCCAATTTGCATATCAGTGGTGAGTGCAATTGCAAACACCTACAGGAACATGAATGCACAACATATTATTTATCAGGCATGAAATAGAAATGATGTAACTACTACTCTACTAAAGGAATGAAAAGAAAATATAAGTAAAAATAATGGGTTGCCTCCCATCAAGTGCTAAGTTATAGTCAACTAGCTTGACTATCTCTGAATCTCATGGCGACGAGAGAATTGAAGTGACGTTCTATCAGTCCACCTCGCCACCGAAGTAATGTTTCAATCGCTGGCCATTTACCTTAAAAGGCTTGTCCAGAAACTGATCATATACTTCAATTGCACCATGCGGAAAGACAATCTTCATTATAAATGGGCCTGACCATCTCGATTTCAGCTTTTCGAGAAAAAGATTAAGTCTGGAATTGTAAAGCAAAACCCTTTGTCCCGGTTCAAATATTCTTTCCATGATCTTTCGGTCATGCCATTTCTTTACTTTCTCCTTATACAACTTTGAATTCTCATATGCCTGCAACCTGAATTCATCTAACTCATTGAGCTGGATTAGTCGTTTCTCCCTTGCAGATGTTAAATCAAAATTAAGTTTCTGTATTGCCCAATATGCCTTATGCTCTAGCTCCATAGGGAGGTGATAGGCTTTGCTATACACGAGTTGAAAAGGCGACATGCCCAACGGAGTTTTGTATGCTGTTCGATAAGCCCATACGACATCATCTAACTTCAACGACTAGTCTTTCCGTGTGGGATTCACAACTTTTTCCAGGATTCTTTTTACTTCATGATTCGACACTTCAGCTTGACCATTTGTTTGAGGGTGATATGATGTAGCAATGCAATGATTCACCCCATACTTAGCCAAAGAAGGTCAGAACTGTCTGTTGCGAAAAAATGACGCTCATCACTAATGATAGCCCTTGGAGTCCCAAACCTCGTGAAAATGCTTTTGTGTAGAAATCTAAAGGACGACCTTGGCATCATTAGTCGGAAGAGCTGCAGCTTCAACCCATTTCGAGATATAGTCCACTGCGAGCAAGATGTAGAGATTTTCGCAGGAAGAAACGAAAGGTCCCATGAAATCAATCCCCCATACATCAAAAATTTCTACTTCGAGGATTGTTTTCAACGGCATTTCATTTCTTTTAGAGATGTTGCCCACTCGCTGACATCTATCACACCGCTGGACAAAACTGTATGCATCCTTGAAAATTATCGGCCAGTAGAATCCTGCTTGTAGCACTCTAGCCGCTGTTAGTTCTCCACCGTAGTGACCTCCATACACCATAGAATGACACTCTTGCAAAATCCCCTCGGTCTCGCTATATTGAATACACCTTCTTATCACTTGATCAGAGCACTATTTAAATAAGTATGGCTCATCCCATATATACCATTTGACATCGTGCATAAATTTCTTCTTTTGATAACCCACCAAGTCAGAAGGTACCATCTTATTTACCAGATAATTCGCGTAGTCTGCGAACTATGGCACTTCACCTTTCACCACAAACAACTTCTCATCTGGAAAGGAGTCGTTGACCAGAACTTTGTTGTTTACTTCCCTGTCCAGATTCTCGAGTCGAGACAAGTGGTCTGCCACTTGGTTTTCAGTCCCCTTTCTGTCCTTGATTTTCAAATCAAATTCCTGCAATAATAAAATCCATCTAATCAACCGAGGTTTTGCATCCTTCTTTGCCATTAAATGTCGAATCACCGCGTGATCCGTTTACACTATCACCTTTGTACCAATCAGATATGCTCGAAACTTGTCAAAGGCGTATACCACTGCCAATAGCTCTTTCTCTGTGGTGGTATAATTCAATTGTGCATCCGTTAGGGTCTTGCTGGCATAATAAATCACATGAAATATCTTTTCTTTCCGCTGCCCCAAACAGCCCCTATGACGTAATCACTGGCATCACACATCAATTCAAATGGCAAAGTCCAATCTGGTGCAGTAATCACTGGTACTGAAATAAGTTTTTTATTCAAGTGTTCAAATACTGACATGCAGGCTTCATCGAAGCTGAACTGTGCATCCTTCTCCAATAGACTGCATAACGGTTTAGTTATTTTGGAGAAATCCTTAATGAATCTGCGGTAGAAACATGCATGTCCCAGAAAACTGCGAACTCCTTTTACTAAAGTGGGTGGTGGCAAGTGCTCAATAGTTTCTAGCTTCGTCTTATCCACCTCAAGTCCCGTCTTTGAAACTTTGTGTCCCAATATGATTCCATCTTGTACCATGAAGTGACATTTTTTCCAGTTTAGCACTAAGTTCGTTTCAACACATCTTTTCAATAACATAACTAGATTTTCAAGGCATAGGTCAAATGAGTCCCCGAAGACTGAGAAATCATCCATAAATACCTCCACATTCTGTTCCACCATGTCTGAAAATATAGCCATCATGCATCTCTGAAACGTGGCTGGCGCATTGCATAGTCCGAAAGACATCCTTCTGAAAGCAAAAGTGCCGTACGGACATGTGAAGGTAGTCTTTTCCTGGTCTTCTGGAGCTATCATAATTTGATTGTAGCCTGAATATCCGTCTAGAAGGCAATAGTACTCATGACCTGCTAACATGTCCAACATCTGATCAATGAATGGGAGTGGGAAATGATCTTTCCTCATAGCTTTGTTGAGCTTGCGGTAATCCATGCAAACTCTCCACCCTGTTACTGTTCGCGTTGGAATTAACTCATTATTCTCATTGGTCACGATTATCATGCCACCCTTTTTTAGAACACACTGTACTGGGCTCACCCATGAACTGTCTGAGATTGAATAAATTATTCCTGCATCTAGCCATTTCAACACCTCTTTCTTAACCACTTCTTTTATTATCGGATTAAGCCTCCTTTGTTGCTCAATTGTTGGCTTGCTACCATCTTCCATCAGGATCTTTTGCATACAATATGAAGGGCTGATCCCTTTGATATCTGCTATAGTCCATCCGATAGCTGATTTGAACTGTCGAAGCACTCGTAGCAATTTTTCCTCCTGACAAGATGTTAGTGCAGACGCGATAATCACAGGTAATTTTGTATCTGAACTTAAAAATGCATACCTGAGATGTTCAGGAAGTGGTTTTAACTCTAACTCTGGAGGTGACTCAAGAGATGGCTTTAACTTTACTGAGGCTTCCCCAGCTGTTGTCAATGGCCTTACAGGTGATCTAAATCTCCTGAATTGTGAGGTAGTATCCAGATATCACATAAATTCATCGAATTCCTCGTTCTCCACATCTGAACTCTCATTGGTGATATTCTTCAAAAGTTCATAATCTGCAAGACTCTGCACCTCATCCTTTGCGATTCGATCCACCAAATCATCTGTTGGGAACTTCATGGCTTTGAAGACGTTGAAAGTGACCTCCTGATCCTGAACGCGCATAGTGAGCTCCCCTTTCTGCACATCTATCAAAGTTTTACCCCTGGCTAAGAATGGTCTCCCTAGTATGATTGGTATGCTTTTGTCATCCTCATAGTCTAGAATGATGAAGTCAGCTGGAAAAATGAACTTGTCTACCTTTACCAACACATCTTCCACAATTCCACGTGGATACGTGATGGATCTGTCAGCTAGCTGTAGTGATATGTTTGTAGGTCTTGGAGCCGGCAATCCCAACTGATTGAACACTGACAAGGGCATCAAGTTTATACTTGCCCCCAAATCACATAAACACTTACTAAAGTTCATCTTCCCAATTGTGCACGGAATTGTGAAGCTGCCCGGATCCTTCAGCTTTGGAGGTAATTTCTGTTGGAGCACTGCACTGCATTCCTCTGTCAAGGCCACTGTCTCAAACTCGTCTAATCTCCTCATCCATGACAATATACCTTTCATGAACTTTGCGTAGCTTGGCATTTATTCCAATGCCTCGGCGAATGGTATGTTGATCTGCAGCTTTTTGAACACCTCCAGAAACTTACTGAACTATTTGTCTTCCTTCTGCTTAACTAACCTCTGCGGATATGGTACTTGAAGGTGCATTGGTTGTACTGGACTCGGGACCTTCTTTTTTGAATTTTCCTTGTCTTTCTCTTCCTGCTGAGCCTCATAATTTTCCAGACTTTCTTCCTTGTCAGCCATCTGCTCTGCCTCGCGCGACCTCCTTTGTATAATTAGGCGCGGGCGCGCGACTTGCAGAACTTGTCAAATCTTTCCCTGATCTCAATGTGATTTCTTGACACTGCTCCTTCCCATCTCTTCTTGGATTTGTCTCAGTGTTACTTGGCAATGAACCTTGGGGCCTATTGTTAAGCATGCTCGCCATCTGCCCCATCTAAGTCACAAGATTCTGGATATCCACTGCTTGGCTTTTGATCATGACTTCAGTGTTTGCCATGTATTTCAACATCATCTCCTCCATCTCTGATTTCTTTTCTAGCTGTGACACAACTGGAGTGTGGTGTTGTTGTTTGCTGAGAGAATCCCGGTGGAAACGGTGGTTTTGGTGTAAATTGTGGCTGAGATGACTGTGGTTGAAACTGTTGGTTCGGCTGAAATTGATGTTGTTGTTGCCCTTGGTTATTTGACCAACTAAAGTTCGGATGATTGTGGTTGTTGGGGTGGTTTGTGTTCTGGAATTGACCTTGGTCTTTTTTGTAGTTGCTCACATACTGTACTGACTCTGAGCTAATGGCACACTGATCCATGGAGTGTGACCCCGCACAAATCTCACAAACGAAGGCAACTGTTTTCACTTTGCTCTCTGCCAAAGTATCTATCATCTTAGCCATAGCTGCCATCTGTGCCGACAACTGAGTAATGGCATCAACATCCAACACACCTACAACCTTAGGCTGTGGCATCTGAGCTGTAGGATTCTGATAATCATTCACAGCCATAATCTCGATAAGCGTATAGGCCTTGTCATAGCTCTTTGCCCATAATGCCCCTCCTGCGGCTGCATCCACAATCGGTCTCGACTACCATCCTAACCCATTGTAAAAGGAATTTATCACCATCTAGTCTGGCATACCGTGATGCGGACATTTTCTGAGCATCTCTTTGTAACGCTCCCATGCCTCATATAAGGACTCGCCCTGTTGTTGCTCGAACTGAGAGATAGCCGTCCTCGTCTTTGCAGTCTTCACCATTGGAAAGAACTTGGCTAAGAATTTTTGTGCTAAGTCCTCCCATGTGGTTATTGACCCCGGCGGTAAAGAATGTAGCCAACTTCTAGCCTTATCCCGTAATGAAAATGGGAATAGCCGTAGTCTAATGGCATCCTCCGTCACACCATTGTATCTGAATGTGTCACAGATCTCGATAAAACTCAATAGGTGCTCATTCGGATCATCTATAGCAGCACCCCCAAACTAAATCGAGTTCTGCACCATTTAAATAGTGCCTGGTTTATTCTCAAAGGTGTTGCCTGCTATCGCCGGTCTGATTATGCTAGACTGTAATCCATTTATGTTCGACATGGAATATTCCCTTAGAGCCCGATGCCCTTCTCTTTGCTCAATTCTTGGTTCTTCTGCCATACTAACTGTAGTACTCTCTAACTGCGCTTGCAAATTTCTTCGCACACTTGTTTTCCAACCTCTTTCGTTTATGTTGTCCTGTGCTGGTGTTAGTTCTGAGTTGGATGATCGCGTGTGTATAAAAATTTACAAGTACCTGAAATAAAAAATGAAACAAAAATAGAAATGAGAAACGATCAGAATTGTCTAAGTCATACAATTTAGCTTTAAACTGATGATAATTATCTAAATTAACGCCTTTCCCGGAAATGCGCCAAAAAAACTTGTTGCCTCCTTTATAGTTCTAATAAAGAGCTCTAACTCATGCAAGCATACATGTGTCAACAACAAATACAGTAAGTAGAGTATCGATCCCACGAGAGAAAGTTGTTAAATTTAAACTATCATGCATCAATTAACTCACCGAATTTATATGCTTAGACTAATAACTAAAAGTGTTGAATTAAACTAATTGTGAATAACAACTAAAAATAAGAGTATAAATGGAATAAATATAGTATGGAAATAATGGGACCCTAACTTCATGTAATATTTAATCTAATCGCCACTATCATACAAGAAGTGTTCACATATCACAGGAAAATAGCCAAGAGCACAAATAGAGTTATAACCATTTTTCAATGCACTATAACCTACTTACACAACATCTACAGATGTTAGACTCCATGTAATCACCAATACAACCAAAATAACTATATGTCTATGTGAAATTGCAATTATATTGAATTTAAGCTCAAACCCTTATTCTAGCTCATACGGTAAAACAGTATAAGTCTATCTGGTTCACAAAATACGCAAGCCATATACAACAGCCCCATATTCGCATGTTATCATGACTACAATCCATACCTATATGTTCATTGCCAATTTACACAAATACTGAGATGAATTGTGATCAAGCATTCATACATGTAAAACAATCATGATAAATATTCCATATTATATGCAAAACAGCCCTAGCATTTAAGCGTGCAACCAAACTACATATTAAAATTCGTTAGAATCCCATAATGGAGTTTAGTTCATGACTGAACCAAAAGCCATTATGGGACCAACGCTAAACCTGATCAATAAACAAACAATTGAAAGAAGAAAGATAGAATGATCAAACCCAATCGCTGAATAAAAACCAATGATCAACATTTAAATCCTCATAGAAATTCAGTAAATAATAATAGAAATCCACAATGGCAGAGAATCCTAAGAAGAATTGGAGAAATAGACGTTTTGGCTTTGTTCTACGTTAGAATCTCTCCCAAGGTGTAAACCCTAGTTTCTACGATGAAAAAATACGCTCAAAATTATCAAGTGTTTGTCTGACACCAGTCAGAATTGTTTAAAAACCAATTACAAATCATTTAATTAAAATTTAAAATTAAAACAAAATTACAGCATAAGTCTCGCGCGGGCGCGAGACTTACAAAATGTCTGCCCTGTCCAGCCGGCCTCTCACGCGAGCGCGTGTTCCCTGCACTTGTCCTACTCACAGCCGCGTAACTTGAAATTGGTCATCATTGTCGGTAGGGTACTTTCAGCAGTAGCGCTCCCAGTGTCGTTACATCATGGCAGTAGCCATTGCACCCCTGCTTGAGTTACGGGTATGGTTTTGGCTTACGTCATCATCTTCATTTGCTATTTGTTCTTTTATGATTGATCCTCTTACTCCATGCTTAGTCTCCATGCTTCATTGTACCTCCATGCCATGCACATCCTCGTTTGTGTCTCGCCTTCACGCATCTATTAGCCACGTGACTTCTAATACCACCAAAATTAAGCCGATTCCTGCACTTATTCACCAAAAGGAGTTTTAAGTAAATGCAATGCAAAATAACTTGAAATGCAACTAAAACACAATAAAATGTTTTTGAGATGGGCACAATTCGCATGAATTGGTATTCAATAAGTAGGTAAAAATACCACTTATCAGGCGGCATGCCAATACTCGTGTAATAACTATTATTATAAAAAAATTCCACCGATGGGAGATGGTTATCCCAATTTTCCTTAAAATCCATGATACATGCTCTGAGTATATCTTCTAGTGTTTGGATGGTTCTCTCACTTTGTCCGTCGGTTTGAGGATGGTATGCTGTGCTCATTCTCAGCTGTGTTCCCAAGCATTCTTGTAATCGTTTCCAGAAATTAGATGTGAAACGTGGATCTCTGTCTGATATAATGGACACAGGTACACTGTGTCTTGACAAAATTTCCTTCACATACAGTTTTGCTAACCGATCTAGGGTAAATCAAAGCTTGATTGGCAAAAGGTGTGTCGAATTCGTCAGTCGATCGACAATCACCTAAATGGCATCGTAACCTTGTTGGGTTGTTGGAAGACCTACCACAAAATCCATTATGATATGCTCCCATTTCCATTTTGGTATCTCCAACGGTTGTAATAATCCACTTGGCCTTTGATGTTCAACCTTAACTTTCTAGCACATTAAGCACTTCGCCACGCACTCAGCCACATCCTTTTTCATATTCGGCCACCAAAAATGATGTCTAAGATCCTGGTACATCTTTGTACTCCCAGGTTGAATCGAATATCTTGAGTTATGAGCTTCAATCAGAATTTCTTCTTTCACTTCTGGTACTGGCGGAACCCAAATTCTCCCTTCGAATCGAAGTAACCCTTCTAAATCGATTTTGAATTTGTTTTCCTTACCTTCAGAGACTCTCTGTTTTGTCTTTTCGCAGTCTTCATCCTGAAGTTGTGCATTCTTCACCTTATCTACCAACGTTGAACTGTTTCCCATCTGGAACAACTTTTCATCGGATTCTATCATATATTTAATTTCCAACTCCATCTTAGCCATTTCCGACACTAACTTCTCCTGAGCAGTCAACAACATTAACTTCTCCCGTCCCTTCCTACTTAAAGCATCAGCAACAACATTCGCTTTTTGGGATGATAGAAAATCTCGCAGTCGTAGTCTTTGATCAGATTCAACCATCTTCTTTGTCTTATATTCAAATCTTTTTGTGTAAAGATATATTTCAGACTTTTATGGTCAGTATATATCTCACACCTCTCTCCGTAAAGATAATGTCTCCAAATTTTCAGGGCAAACACCACCGCCGCCAACTCTAAGTAATGGGTCGGATACCCTTTCTCATAATCTTTCAACTGTCATGATGCATACGCAATAACTCTGCTGTTCTACATAAGCACACATCCTATTCCTTTATGCGATGCGTCATTATACACCATAAAATTTCTTATATCATTAGGCAATGACAACACAAGTGCTGAACTCAACCTCTTCTTCAATTCTCGAAAACTCTCCTCGCACTTCTCTGTCCAAACAAACTTAACCGCTTTCCTAGTTAAGTTGGTCAATGGAGTCGCGATCTTGGAAAAGTCTTGAATAAAACGCCTGTAGTAACCTGCCAATCCTAAGAAACTTCTTACTTCTGATGGCATCTTCAGCTGATCCTAGTTTATTACAGCTTCAAATTTTGATGGATCCATCGAAATTCTGTTCTTATCAATAACGTGTCTGAGAAACTGTACACGTTCCAACCAAAATTCACATTTTGAGAACTTAGCATACAACTTCTCTTTTCTCAATGTCTCCAACGTCACTCTTAAGTGTTCAACATGTTCCTCCTTGGTTTTGGAATATACCAATATATCATCAATAAACACCACTACATATTTGTCTAAGAACGGTTTAAACACCCTATTCATCAAATCCATGAACACTGCAGGTACATTGGTTAAACCAAAAGACATAACTAGAAACTCGTAATGACCATACCGAGTTCTGAACGCTATTTTTGGTACATCCTTCGGCCTCACCTTCAACTGATGATAACCACTTCTCAAGTCTATCTTCGAGAAACATCTCGCTCCCTTCAACTGATTAAGCAGGTCATCTATTCTAGGTAATGGATACTTATTTTAATCGTAAACTTATTCAATTCTCGGTAATCAATATAGAGTCGCATCGATCCATATTTCTTCTTAACAAACAACACCGGTGCTCCCCATGGCGACACACTCGGCTGAATATACTTCTTGTCAAGTAATTCTTGTAAATGCACCATCAACTCTTTCATCTCTACCGGGGCCATTCTATACGGTGCTTTAGATATCGGGGCCATTCCTAGTAGTAAGTCAATCACGAACTTGATTTGTCGATCCGGCGAAAGACCCGACAAATCGTCTGGAAAATCTCTTATGATCGGTATCTCTTCTAGCTTCGCACTCTTCTTTTGTGTATCGACTATGTAGGCTAAGTATCCTACACATCGTTGTCTCAACAATTTCTTAGCTTGCATCACTGTCAGACAACTTGCTTGTAAAGGTGACTTACTGCCAAAGAACACAACCTTTGACGAAGTCATAAGGTTAACACACTTCCTTTGGCAATCAATTACTGCTCCGTAATTGAATAACCAATCCATTCCCAGTATAACATCAAATTCACCAAGTCTAATTGGTATCAAATCTACCATTATCTCGTGACCTTTTATAACCACTATACAATTCCGATATATGAATTTAACAGGAATCACTTCCCTATTTGCAATCTCTATACTTAGGGAAATTTTAATTCTTCCTGAGGTAAATCTAAGTTTTGAGCAAATTCATCGGATATAAATGAACAAGTAGCACCTAAACCAAATAGTATATAAGCATTAATACCATTAATCGGAATGATACCTGACACCACATCCTTAGATCAGACAAAAAGATCCTCGCATGCATCATATTAAAAGTCCTCGCAGTAGGTCGGTTTGACTATGCTGGTTCAGTGATAGTCAATGCACCACCACCATTGTTGTTTCCTTTTCCACCACTTGCACTTCCCGCTGGCTTCTTAGGGCAATCACGAGCCATGTGATATTTTGAACCGTAGGTAAAACATGCTCCTTTCTTCGGACTAAAATAGTTCGGTGCAATGTGTCCCTCCTGACCACAGTTGAAACACACCCTCTTTCCCTTCAAACATACCCCATTATGATTTTTCCCGCACATCGCACAAGCTTCAAATTTCTTCTTTGGTTGACTTCCTTGTTGTCCTCCCGCAGTTGAATTATCGCTCCACTTCCTCTTCTGACTGTTACTTCCAATGTTACTTCCACCAGCCTTATTCTCATTCTCATTCTTCCCCTTTTTCTATTCTTGGTTGTACTTGGTCAAGGCATCGCTTTCACCTTCCGCAATAATTTCTTTTTCTAGTACAGCCGCAAATGTATTCAGCTGGAACATTGAAACCTTGCTATAAATTCAAGGCTTCAATCCTTGTTCGAACCTTCTCGCTTTACGCTCGTCGGTATTGACTTGATAAGTGGCAAACCTTGCCAACTCGTTAAACTTTGCAGCATATTCTGGCATCGTCATAGTTCCTTGTTTCAGCTCCACAAAATGCACTTCCAACTGATTCTGAGAACTCGCTGGAAAGTACATTTCAAAAAACATCTCCTTAAATCTATCCCATGCTATCACTCCTTGTCCCCCACGAACCTTATTTGCCTGCAACTAGTAGCTAGCTTCAGACTTCAGCATGAACGTTACGAACGTGGTCTTCTGATGCTTGTTAACTCTAGCAACGTCGAACACCTTCTCCATTTCCATGATCCAGGTTTGGGCTTCCACTGGATTCATAGACCCCTGAAACTCTGGCGGTCCAACCTCTTTGAATTCCTTGAAGGTCGTGACTTGGGCTTGCGATTGATTCTGTGACAACCGAGATTTTGTAATTTAATTTTAATATTTATTGGATTGAATAAATATTTTTCGATGAATTAATTATTAGATTAATTAATTAATTGATGAAGTTGTGATAGATTAATTTAATTATATGTGTTATATTTATTAAATTGAAGTGGAGAATTTTATTATTCGATGTATGTATTTATGTGAGCTTATTAAATTAAAAAAAATATTTAATAAGCCTTTGTTATTTTAATTAATTTAATTATTAATTAGAGATTTAATAATTGATATTATTATTAAATGAGAAAATTTAATTATGTGACTATGTGCATTATTGAGAAATCATTATATTTTATATAAAGTAAATTAAATAAGATATTGATTTATTTTATAAAGAAGTGTGACATTATTTAAACTATATGATAAAGTTTTATTAAATTAAATGATTTTTAAAACCTATTCTAACTAGCCAAACATGGCCTTGGTGGGAGTTGAGGGAAGTTACCCATGATGGGGGGTAACTGACCTCTACTGCGTCAGTTTTTTTTCTTTATTATCAGACGTCTTTTCTTTTCTATTATTCTTCTAAGTCTGATAAAATCATCACAAAGAGAGAGTTTGAGAAAATTGTTGAGAGAGATTCCTTGGTGTTTGAGAATTATTGAGGAAGGCTTTAATTCATCTCCTATTATTTTATCTACGCTTGGGTAATCTCTTCAACCCAATTATTATTTTTACGTCCTTTAAGTTTCATGAATATGGATTAAGTCTTCTGTGAATCTCTGTAAATTGGAAAGTTGATATAAGAATATATGTAATGATTCGAGTAGTATAGCATGTTTTAATATATATTATATGGGTTTCCATATATTCAGTTTCATGAAATTATATAGTAAAAGATTTCAGAGTATGTTATATGGCCATATGGCCCTTATACGTATTTTTAATATGTTAACCATAAATTTTTCTACAAAATTCACAATGGTATATGATTATGCATGCTAAAGCGAACAAAACGAAGTTTGAATGGTTGAATTTGGTTTTATAACGAATCTGTGGCGTTGAATGTTAGGATTTATGTTCAAAACTTCAAGAACATCAAGAACAGTACAATTTGCATGCTTTAATTCTATGATTATGTGTTTTAATGTGTTAAAATCACTCTATATATGTTGGGTAATGGTTATGTATAAATTCTAGCATGTGGGTATGTTTAAATTGGTGAAATTAATGATCACGTAGAGTTTATTTTGTTGAATTCTTTGTTCTTCGCGAATCGAAATTGAGAATCGAGTGTCAAATGTGCCTTCAACTCCAGTTCGAGACTCATGTGCATGAGTTACCTAACCAAGTCTTGCAGCATTAACACACTGCTACATGACACACCAAGATATAAGATAAAAGTGAAATAAAAATACCTTAGCGAAATGATCGAAAATGAGTTTTAAAAGTGTACAAGTATGGAAATGTGATAACAACTTAGTCTAATGATTATAAAGACTTGTTAGACCTATAATGAGATGTTAAAATAAATTCTTAACATGTCTATAACACAATTACGTGTGGATTGAATGATTGAATGCATAATTAGTTTATTTTTTCGTGAAGTCTTAATTTTACACTAAGTGTAATAATTGACTAAGTATAGTCATGAATTCGAGTTAAACAAAGAGTAAAGTTATGATGTTAGTACGTTGTTATTGACTAGTATTGTGAACGTATTTGGTATGTAGGATTTAATTCAAAGAACGAGTTTGTTTAAGTGTAATCTACACACGAGGCAAGTTTCTAAACCTTATCTTGTTATATTGAGCAAGTTTTCTAACTCTAAATTTACGTTGAGCAAGTTTCTTACCCTAAACTTTCGTTGAGAAAGTTTTTTAACCCTACTTGTTATCCTTATATAAGTTGATTAATTCATCTTTCGATATTGAGAAAGTTCTCATTTTTATTGATCAAGCCTGTCTTGTATATTAAAGTTTATTAATCTTCAAGCATGATGTTGTTATACAATAATTATTCTATTGTATACCTTTTTTAGATGTTATTCAAGTTAAATATTCATTCACTGTTAAACCTTGTTAGACTAGCGAACCCTTATTGATTCGACTAGTCTATAGTTGATGAGAGTTCTAAATTTTAGAACCCCTTGATGAATTATCCAAACCAAACTTCCTTTGGTGCGGACTCGAATGTCAAACTGAGATGAACAACCCTGTATAGGGGATTATTTACGCTTTAGCGTTAAGATATTGTAAAATAAAAGATGGTACTAAGGGCTGATCCCCCTAAATGCGTGAAGAAGAGTCCATAGTCTTATGATCATTAAAGGTTTCAAGTAAAAACACTTGACAACCTAGGACATAGTTCAAGGTCTTATGACCCTCAGAATTTCTTTTGATTCTTGTTATTCATTCTTGATTCAAAAGTTCACTTTATATCGGGTTATTATTTCTCTCGCATGTTATTATTCATTGTTATATTGTTATACTTGTGGGCAATCGTGCTCACTCTTGCGTAATAATAACATTGCAGTTAAGAACGAAAGAGCAGTCGAACCTTCCACTAGTAAGGGCAAGGGCAAGCTTAGCAAGTAATGAAGACTATTTATTTATGTGATTATGTAATGATAGTTAGACTTGATGTTACTTAAGACTTATTTGTTTATGTTTTCCGCACAGATGATTTAAGGTTAGAGTAACCTGGGATTTATTTATTATTCAGTTGATGTAACCCCATAAGGGGAGAGATTTTATTATTATTTCTATATATTGTATGGTTTGTATTTTATTTACGGGTAGATAGATAGATGATGTTTGTATCGTGAACACCAAATCCTGTGGAAATGGAAGTACCGGATTTGGGGGTGTCACAGATTCGCAAGTGCACCCGTCAACAGAGCTACCAACTGCTGAACCGAATTAGTGTTGGCTTCATTATTATTATTAGTAGACCCCTCAGGAGGTGGTTGTCTTCTTCTAGGAGGCATTTTCTATTAAGATATACGCTTTATTAGTTCATTACTCAAATTCTTGAGTATTTGAAGTTTAACTTAAACATTCTAAGATTAAAGCTATAACACATAACATTTCAAATAAACTTTGATATTTTATTCATTCATAATGTTTTATAACATATTAAAGATAGCATAACCGCTATTAACATTCACTTTCCTGAACTAGACAAGTTTCAAGATTACATACTCGTAATATCCCTTTATTCCTCTTAAAATAAGGGATTCACAATTTATTTACTCACTTACTTAACCACACGTTATTATTATTATTATTCTGTCCATCTAGACATATTAAGACGTCGTACGGCTTCTCGACGTTCTTCCTCCATGATACGATACGCCATTCTACGATCCATCACGAACCACGGCGAATCTTCAAACTGAGGTGGGTAATAAAATACTCGATCCTGGGACCTATCAATCGCAGAATTAAAAGCGTAGTCCATCTCGTTCATCTTGGCATTCTTCACTTGGACCTTAGCCTCAACACGATCTGCATGTTGAGTCGCCTTCATCCAAGCATCCTCTACCCTTGCACGCTTAGCTGATTCCTCTTTGAAGTCATCTTTTAATTTCTCCATGTCAGTCTTTATCTTCTCGTTTACTGCCAATAGGTCTTCATGCTGACCCTTTATATGAACCAGGTCCCATTCCGTGTTTCCAAGGCGTGAGTCGAGTTCTTGAATCTCTGCATCCTTCTGCTCCATTGTAGCGTGATGCATCTCTATCAACTCTTTCAGCTCCTCAACACTGTCCTGTAATTCTATGTTATGGTCGTACAGAGCGTCATACATCTCAGCTGATATGGAGTTTGGTGGAAACTCCTCAGGATCCTCTTCCTCATCATCCTCTTCTATCTCATCAGAACTATCCTCCTCGGGATCGGTTACAGGCTCATCCTCCTGGATCAACTGTTCCTGCTCTACATGAATATCTCAGGGTTCGTCATCTCTAGGTACCTGAGGTATCACTTCCCTAGCTGAACTGGATCTTCCTTCGTTAGACATCCTGACAATAAAATATTTTAAGTTTTACTTAACATTTTCGATACTCGCGAGCACATAAGTTATTAACACGTAACACATAATGTCATTTATTATTTAACTTCAATGGATACCTTATTCCATTCCTTAAAACTCGATAAGAGTTGGACACCTTTTTATTTTCTGTTTCCTTAAAGGTTACTTCCTAAGGTTTCTCCATCTAAGGTTCATAACCTAAAGCTTTAATACCAATCTGTGACACCCCAAAATCCGGGTACTCCATTTCCAAAAAATTTGGTGTTCACTATCCAAAACCATTACATCTAACTACCCATCATAAAGGATAAAGACATAAATTAAATAACTTAAACAATAATCTTTCCCATTAAACGGTTACATCATCATCTCAAAAATAATCCCAAGTAATCTAACTTTAAAATTATTACATAAATTTGCAGAATACATCATAAAATAAAACCAGTCTTTAACATAATTCATTAAAATAAAAGTCTCATAAGTCTTCAACACTTGTACATTTTTCCCTTTCCTTTGCTAGTAGATGGCTCATCGACTTTCTCTACTTTAGCTGCAGTGTTAAATGCAAGAGTGAGCAAACAATTGCTCACTGATATAGAAAGTAGTAATGATAACAACATGAGAATGAACAACGAATGCTGAACAATAATGTACGTACTTGTTCTACGAATCAAAATAGAAAACAAGTTCGAGTTTAATATCTGAGGGTCTTAAGACCACGAACTATGTCTCCGATATTACCTCAACTTTAATAGTCATTAGACTATACAGACCCTTCTTAACGTACTTAGGGAGATCAGCCCTTTGAACCATGTATTGTGCACAAACATTTAAACGTTACACGTACAAAATCCCCTATGTTAGGGTTGTTCATCTCAGTTTGAATTTAAAATTTCCACACTAAAGAAATTTAGTTTAGAACTAGCTTATCAGTGTTTCTAGGATTTTAGGACACTATTCAATTATAGATTAATTCCATCAATAAAGGTTTGCTTACTACTTGAAGGTTTAATACAACAATAAAGATTTGAACAGGATTATCAAAGTCGAGGACCGAATAACAACAATGTAAAATTGAATAAACATAATATACATGCAAAGTACTATATTTAAAGAATTAGAACAATCTCACTTGAAACAATGTTTTAGAACAATATATGCCTCGAATCATAATAAGGAAAGCGAAACTCGCTCGATGTAACGAATTAGGTTACAAGAGCTTATTCAATTGTACATAAGGATAGAATCAATAGTTGTGCTCAATAAAAGTTTAGGAACTTGCATTCATTAATAAAAGAATGAACTTAGAAAGCTTGCTCAATAAAAGTTTAGGATAAGAAACTTGCTCAATTTTAAAGAGGTAAGGTTTAGGAACTTTCCTTGTATGTAAGCTACACAAGTGTAAAATATTCTCCAATTACCCTACACATGTCATCGGAATCGCAACAACAATTAGTTGTATGAATATTAACTTTAGGGGTTTAAACCATCATTTAGGTCATAACCCTAACCTAACATCTAACCATGTTGGTTAACACCCTAACGAATCTGAAATCACACAATAATCAACATAAACCTTATCATTTATCTTTAACTTTTGAAAATATCACATTTGGTTTCATTTCCCAACTTATTTAAATAATTACTTAAAATCTTTACACTTTTTATTACATCACATTAAAATATGTTATTATAGTCCACATTATGTTTTAACATCATTAACATGCTTGCCAAACTAGATTAAGTCCACTAATCACGACCCTCTGAAATAAGCAAATTCCTTCACTGCCTCGCACGAGGGTATGGCGCAATTGCTTATACTTAAGCACAGGGGCCACAAGAATTGTTGTCAAGCTTTTTCAGCCTTAACACATAAAAGACAATTAAGCAAGTTGCTACCTAGCACGTAAACAAAAAGTAAACGCAGATTGATGTAACAGTAGTTGTTTTTAGCCCAACTAACACAAATTTCACCCACAAAATAGTGAAATTAGCATATACAATTGATATAAAACTAACACAAACATGTTTTCTCACATATTCATTAACTTAGAACAATTAAACATCAATTTAAACTAATTTAATTCCTTAAATTTTATGTTTTCTCATAAAAACTCAATTTTTTGACATTCTTCATAGAAATCATCACTATGATCACAATTCTTGTTCAAATCACTTCGTTCAAACTACGTTCCCTTCATTTCTTAACATATTAACATCAAATAGCAGAATATATCACATATTGAGCATCAAATTTCGTACTTTCTAAAGCCATCTTTCAAATATAAACACTATTATTTATTTTTCTTCCTACAAACCAATTTACACGAATTTGATAACTAACACAACACTCATATATGATGACAACAGATTCTACAATATAATCTACATTATATAATCAACGTTTCAAACAACAAATCAACTAAAATCATTTACAGAGAACTAAATTTTTTTACAAAAACTAAATATTAGAATTAGGGGTAAATTATACCTAAATCCTTTGATTGTATGATAGCAAAGTTAATAACAAATCCCTCTCAATCCTTCTCCTTTTTATTCCACTCTCAATTCTCTGCAATTCTCTCTTCCTCACCAAGCTCTCTCTCTCTCTTTCTCTATTATCTAGTAAGCCTTAGAAAAATAATACCTGAAATAACCCACTGAGCGCTTAAACACTGATAATCGTGGTTATCAGTTTATTAAGCCAAACGTCTTTGGCAGTTATATTAACCAAAAGTCACAAGGTTTTGTTTGGTTACACAGCATTTCCATAGTAGAATATTTTTATAATATTTTATTATATAGTTTTTATTTGTCACATATGTAACCCATCTAAATAACTTACAATTATAATTATAATAATTATAATCTTATTATAATTATACTTATAATAAATAAATAATTATATATCTAATTTAATTAATAAATTAGAAACATCACCTTATTTAATTTATTTATTTTCTTTAATATTAAACAATTCATTTACTTTAATTATTTTCTTAAATATTAAGCAATTGATTTAATTTTATTATTTCCTTAAATTAAATCCTTCAAATAAAATTATCATTATTCAATTTAATTAACATTAATCAATTTAGTTACTAAATTAATTCACCACAATTCAACAATTATTTATTTTCCTCAATAAATAAATTATTTAAAATATTTATTTAATTCAACAAATATTTAAATTAAATTATAAATTTCTCGATCGTTATAAGTATGCTCAACAACAAACCTTAAGGGACATTGCCTAGTATAATAGAAGCTAATCCAAGAAGAGAAGGTAAATAGCAATGTCAGGCAATAACTTTAAGATCAGGGAAACAGACTGCAGAATTGAAGCATGGCGCGCCCGCGCCACTTTTACAAGGGAAATACTCTCTCTTAAACTACCGGCTTTGGCTTGTTTGGGACATCCTTTGGCATAACTATCTCAACTGGACTTGACTTCACCATACGACAAAATCGAGCTAAGTGACCTTCTCTTCCGCAATTAAAACACGCTTTGGATTCTTTGCAGATAGGTTTTCGACTGGATGTGTCCGCCTGTCCAAGATTTGAAACATACGACCGGTGGTCGTTCTTCTTCCTTTGAAACGGGTCCTGATGCCGACGTCTTCACGTCATTGTTGAACCATCTCTTCTTGAAATGTCCATTCTTATTATCTTGGCCATGATTACCACCCCAAATGGTTACCATTCTTGACATGATAATTTCCCCACGATGGTTATCATTGTTCACGATCGCTACACCGGTATGATTATTATCGTGTTGTTGCTCATTACCTTTTGGTTGAAATGACTCAACTGGTCTCATGTGCTTCATTGCTTATCTCAATATTTTCGGATGTCATTTTCAAATCGCCACCAAAAACATGGGTTAAATAACATATCACATATTATCCCTATACTCGACCGACCAAATAAATACCACATAAACTTAGGTAGGTCATACTAGCGAAGGAATTCCCCGTCTCTCCTCCTAGTTCTTGTCTCACATCTTAGCCAGGATCATATCCTAAGCTCGATACTGTTCGTGACGCCCCTAAAATTAGTATATCGTCACCCATCTTGGGTCGCCACTTACATGGTACATAAATTCAAATACAACTTACTAATATAAGCGCCGTAGTATAATACGACATAAACCGTGAGTTTGAATACAAATATTGTCTACTAGATATTATACAAACTCAAAAGGAGTCCTCATTACAACTATTATCACACTATTTCACGTAGAATAGTGAGGACTACTAATGCTATCCTCTCGGACCATTACTCTGCTTCCCGACTCGTCCCAAATATGTTCTCATTTCAAGAGAAGAACGGTGAAAGAAAGGGTGAGCTCAACTAGCCCAATAAGAAATATTATGACTAAGATAATGCGTAATAAATTATCATTAGCCTTCAACAAAGTTAAACCGATAAAATACAATAGACAACCAGCTTTAATGCAGTGAATATGCAATCCATTAAAAGAGTCAAGTAGAAAATAAAGTCTACTATCTTTTAGGTTTTAAAGGTTTTCATCAATTTTTATCACGAGACTCGACAATAAATAAACCACCACATCTAATCATCCCCGTACCACGGTCCAAGATTTTCATCAAATTATCAATGTTCATGACTATACCGAATCACCCCTGGTCATAATCATACCAAAAATTATCCATCACTGCATTACGGGCCACTGAGGACTTTTGTCACATCATTTATAGCAGGTCATGATTATACCGAATGATCCCTGGTCATAATCATACCAAGTTCATCTATGCACGTAAGACATAGATAACTTTCAACATAACATAACGTCCAAGTTGTCAACATGATACTTCTTTGTAGAGTAAAATTCAAGAATGCTCAGAAGAATATTTCCATGAAAAGATACTGGATGAAACGCAAATATCAAGGATATTCTACTAATTTCATGGAGTATAGAAGTCAAAGTTTTAACCAACTGGGTATAATAAAGAATGGAATAACAAAAGAAATCACCATGCATGCGGTGCTTGTGATGACAAAAGTTATTCCAATGAATAATAATAATCTAACCAGTGTCGGTTCAAATTCAATCGGCAGGATGATCCAATGTAATAATAAATGCTTTGAATAATAAACAATGGAACCAGTCCGATGTAAAACACACGCATGTGATATTCCAAATGTAATAATAAATGCGGAATAATAAACAATGGAACCGTGTCCTGTAAAACACACGCATGTGATATTCCAAATGTAATAATAAAGAATGAAATAATGTAAGAAGATCACCAAGTATAGGGGATTCACAGTATACAGTTATTCCAATGTAATAAATAAGGATGGAATAACATAAGGATTTCACCAAGTATAGGGTATGCTGGCGTATCAAAAGTTATGTATAGGGTATGCCACTTTTACAAGTTATTCCAACGAGTAATAATAATGAATGGAATAATGTGTTCTCTTCATGAATAAGAAAGAATAACACCCCTTACGGGTACAACAAATAATATCCCTTCCGTAGTAAAAGACACTTTGGATATCAAAGTAGTGAAGTACCGAATACTCTTCTTCTTTATCTCTATAGATTTTCTCTCTATAGCTTCTCTCTATAATTTCTCTCTAGAGAGTTTCAAAGTGAATTCGTAAGAAAATAATGAAGGAATGAGCTTCTATTTATAGGAAAATAGAATGCATAGTAATTAATCCATGAACGGTCCGTATTGATTTACTTTAATCTGACGGACCATATTTAAAGCAAAATCTTTTAAATAAAATATAATATATTCTATTTATATAAAAACATTTTACTATGCAAACACTATGCAAAACACTATGCAAAACTATGCAAAACTATGCATAATAAAATATAATATATTCTATTTATAGAATAACTTTAATAAAGTATCTACATTTTATATAAAAAAGATGTTTCGCTTTTATTACGTTAATAATACGAATAAAATAAAACGTCATTATCGCTATAATAATTCATATTATTAATCGACAATAATGGAATCAAACTGAGTGACTTCTCACATAAGCATCAATAATCAATACCGTGTGCTACTATGCAACCACACGTATTACTGTACTTTTACTACCGAGTACTTCAACAATATCAACGGTAAAACTTCCGTCGTTATTTCAATAAAATATTTTTGTCTTTTTCTCAATCCGACAATAATTCTGTTGTGGGGTCCACCAATGATTGAGCCGTTGTACGAATATTCCCTGCTAAACCGAATATTCCCCGACCAATCGAATATAATATAACCACTTGCATACTTTGCAAAATTTATAAATACTACTCACAACTATAATATTATCTCAAATTCACACCATAATATTAAAAATTATTTCGACAAAATTTAAATCTTTATTGATAAAATCTGGGGTCTCACAATCTCCCCTCCTTATGGAATTTCGCCCTCGAAATTAGGGTACGTACCTGGTATGATAAAGAGGTGAGGATACCTTGAATACCTTTATCGTTGAAAACATTAAATTCACCTTTGCAATCCGGCCAAAGATATTAATTAACAATTCATCTTTGCACTACAGGCCAAAGATATACAACTGTAAAACCAATAATACTGAGACTCAGCTTAATAGTATCACAACCATGAATTATTCATGCACTACTGGCTAAGGATATTCGTGTTTTCAATTATGGTCATGATTATACCGAATAATCCGTGGTCATAATCATACCAAGTCTATCAATGCACTACGGCCAAAGATGACTTTTACCACATCCATGAATTAATATTTCATTCACGAGACTCAAATTTCAATAATTAATCCATATCATCGAATCATCCTCGCACTACGTGCCAAGGATATTCATTAGTATCACGACCATGAATTATCCATGCACTACTACCAAAGATAATCGTGTATTCATTAGTATCACGACCACAAATTATCCATGCACTACTACCAAAGATAATCGTGTATTCATTAGTATCACGACCACAATTATCCATGCACTACTACCAAAGATAATCGTGTATTCATTAGTATCACGACCACAAATTATCCATGCACTACGACCAAAGATAATCGTGTATTCATTAGTATCACGACCACAAATTATCCATGCACTACGACCAAAGATAATCGTGTATTCATTAGTATCACGACCACAAATTATCCATGCACTACTACGGCGAAAGATAATCGTGTATTCATTAGTATCACGACCACAAATTATCCATGCACTACTACCAAAGATAATCGTGTATTAATTAGTATCACGACCACAAATTATCCATGCACTACTACCAAAGATAATCGTATATTCATTAGTATCACGACCACGAATTATCCATGCACTACTACCAAAGATAATCGTGTATTCATTAAGATCACGACCACAAATTATCCATGCACTACTACCAAAGATAATCGTGTATTCATTAGTATCACGACCACAAATTATCCATGCACTACTACCAAAGATAATCGTGTTTTCAATTACGGTTATGATTATACCGAACAATCCTCGGTCATAATCATACCAAGTCCATCTATGCACTACAAAGCCACGATGACTTTCAACATAATATAAACATGAGGATAATGATATAAAGAATCAATCAAATGAGATAAAGGATAAATATTAAACATTTATAATATAATTTATCCAGATTCAATAATATCCCCATGTTATCAATCACTTAATAATCTCATAATCTAATATCATTAATATTATAACAATATTTTAATCACTTCTTAAATTTATAAACAATTTATCTCAATTGTTTACGCTTTACCATATAATGCATTTAATCATTCAAAAATGCCATACTCATAAGATATCATCACCAATTATCAAATCTCTCAAAAATATGCATATACTCTATATAGGATTCTCTAGCCATAAAATCCTATTTTCAACTTTGTTACTTCACATAACATATTTAACTCATATGTTCAGTAATTAAACTATTTTCATGAAAATATACCAAATCAGTCTCAAAAATATTTCTTTTCTGGGATTTAGCATAATATAGTCCCATGATGAAAATATATTTTTCTCGAATTTTTAAAATTCATTTACTATTTTTCAAAATTAATTTCTAATTAATTTCTTAAGAAATTAGCTACCTCAAGTTTAACTCCAAAAATTCCCAAATCTTGGGAGGACCTTACACATGTTGACGTGAGCTTCTAGTTTAAATTTCATGGTCATCGGAGTTATAGAACTCCGGTTATAGCGTTTTTCGTCAAAAAAACCTAAATATTGAAATAGTCATAACTTGCTCATTTTAAGTCAGAATGAGCTCATTTTTGGACAGGAGTTACCTTATACCATATACTTTCATTTCCCAAAAGGCTAGAATTTTTCTCATAATTTAAGTGGCCGAAACAGCCCCTCTAAAATCATGGCAGCAGCTTTTTCAATTTTTGCAGCTTTGCACTCCTTTGCTAAAATCAGTCCACACAAAAATCTACAACACCTTTTCCAGTAATTCCACTTGGATTAGTTAGGTAACTCATAGATCTAACTCTAGGACTTGACCACACTCAAAAATTCAAAATATAATAGGAAATATGGTCAATTGAATTTCATGTTACGTTTTTCACCAAAATCTGATTTTCAACTCTTTGTGATTTCTAAGAAACTTTCATGTTTTCACATAATAACCAACATAACTCATCATAACACTTACTAATACTACGATACCCATGATTTTCATTAGTCCAATGCTTTTATTATGACTTTTATCATAAACCACGTAAAGCTGCTCATTTTAGTTGAAGAAATATTTGAGGGTTTAAGAAATGGGTTTTGTCTTTGGGTCAATACAAAATTCAATTTCACGCCTAAGTAGGCTAAGAAGTCTTCAAGAATACGCCAGAAATTTATTAATAATAGAAATATCATTCAAAATGTGACTCGTCCAAGACTTGGATAATACGTCACATTAATACCAACTGTGACTTCTATCCCTTAACCCGGATAGCACCTCACAATGATACCTATCAACTTGCCATCTTCATCCACGACGTCCGCCATACGTAAAGTTTGGCTTGTTGCATTCCACACAAGGAAGTCAACAACGAAAGGATCGGGCTCTTTACTTATGGCTTGATATAACAAAGGATTAACTTTAGGATTTGGTTACTTTGAATTCAGTATAACAGTCAAGTTAGAAATATGAAAGCTAACAACCTTACAAAAAGAATAATGAGTAGTTAATCAATCGTTTTCAAAAATTACCTCAAAGGCAAGTATTTTCAAAGAGATAAGATCGACAGGTAACGCGAAAATGTTTATTTGAAACAACAAGATTAATAAACAGTGGAGGTAACGAAGGTTTCTCCCAACGAAGTTTCAATAGATAAATCAAAGTCTAATTTCTCCAAGGTCAAATTTAAACGTTGAACGCAAGCAAGAGAGATAAAAGAATGGGTAGAATCGGTATCTAATAAGGTATAGACTTCGCAAGAATATATAATTAACTAACCCGTGCTAACTTCGTTCGGGTTACCCACTTTTTGAGAAGTCACGAAAAATGCTCTCTCTTAAACTACCGGCTTTGACTTGTCTGGGACATCCTTTGGCATCACTATCTCAACTGGACTTGACTTTACCATACGATAAAATCGAGCTAAGTGACCTTCTCTTCCGCAATTAAAACACGCTTTGGATTGCTGCGTACAGTTTGGACGGATGTGTCCCTCCTGTCCGCATTTGAAACATACGACCGGTGGTCGTTCTTCTTCCTTTGAAACGGGTGCTGATGCCGACGTCTTCACGTCATTGTTGAACCCTCTCTTCTTGAAATGTCCATTCTTATTATCTTGGCCATGATTACCACCGAAATGGTTACCATTCTTGACATGATAATTTCCCCCACGATGGTTATCATTGTTCCGATGACCGTTGCCACCGGTATGATTATTATCGTGTTGTTGCTCATTACCTTTTGGTTGAGCTGACTCAACGGTCTCATGTGCTTCATTGCTTATCTCAATATTTTCAGATGTCATTTTCAAATACTGCCACCAAACATGGGTTAAATAACATATCACATATTATCCCTATACTCTGACCGACCAAATAAATACCACATAAACTTAGGTAGGTCATACTAGCGAAAGAATTCCCGCTCTCCCCTCCTAGTTCTTGTCTCACATCTTAGCCAGGGATCATATCCCTAAGCTCTGATACCAACTGTGACGCCCCCAAAATTAGGTATACGTCACCCATCTTGGGTCGCCACTTACATGGTACATAAATTCAAATACAACTTACTAATATAATTGTCGTGTACAATACGACATAAACTGTGAGTTTGAATACAAATATTGTCTACTAGATATTATACAAACTCAAAAGGAGTCCTCATTACAACTATTATCACACTATTTCACAGAATAGTGAGGACTACTAATGCTATCCTCTGGACCATTACTCCGTTCCCCGACTTGTCCCAAATTTATGTTCTCATTTCAAGAGAATAAAGTGAAAGAAAGGGTGAGCTCAACTAGCCCAAGAAGAAATATTATGACTAAGATAATGCGAATAAATTATCATTAGCCTTCAACAAAGGTTAAACCGATAAAATACAATAGACAACCAGTTTAATCATAAATGAATATGCAATCCATTAAAAGAGTCAAGTAGAAAATAAAGTCTACTATCTTTTAGGTTTTAAAAGGTTTTCATCAATTTTTATCACGAGACTCGACTTTAATAAATAAACCACCACATCTAATCATCCTCGCACCACGATCAAGGATTTTCATCAAATTATCAATGTTCATGACTATACCGAATCACCCCTCGGTCATAATCATACCAAAAATTATCCATCAACGCATTACGGGCCAATCGAGGACTTTTGTCACATCATTTATAGCGGTCATGATTATACTTAGAATGATCCACGGTCATAATCATACCAAGTTCATCTACGCACGTAAGACATAGATAACTTTCAACATAACATAACATGAGGATGATGACAATGACATAATAATTCAATAAAACAAGTTCAAGAATTAATTAATCCAAGAACCAATAACGCCCAAGTTGTCAACATGATACTTCTTTGTAGAGAGTAAAATTCAAGAATGCTCGTAAGAATATTTCCATGAAAAGATATTTGGATGAAACGCAAATATCAAGGATATTCTACTAATTTCATGGAGTATAGAAGTCAAAGTTTTAACCAACCGGGTATAATAAAGAATGGAATAACAAAAGAAATCACCATGCATGCGGTATTGTGATGATTAAAGTTATTCCAATGAATAATAATAACGGAACCGTGTCGTGAAATTCACACCGACAGTGATGATCCAATGTAATAATAAATGCTGAATAATAAACAATGGAACCAGTCCGATGTAAAACACACGACGTGATATTCCAATGTAATAATAAATGCGGAATAATAAACAATGGAACCCGGTCCCATCCTGTAAAACACACGCATGTGATATTCCAATGTAATAATAAAGAATGAAATAATGTAAGAAGATCACCAAGTATAGGGGATTCCACAGATACAAAGTTATTCCAATGTAATAAATAAGGATGGAATAACATAAGGATTTCACCAAGTATAGGGTATGCCAGCGTATACAAAGTTATGTATAGGGTATACCACTTTTACAAGTTATTCCAATGTAAATAATAATGAATGGAATAATGTAAGTTCTCTTCATGAATAAGAAAGAATAACACCCTTACGGGTACAACAAATAATATCCCTTACCGTAAAAAGACACTTTGGATATCAAAGTAGTGAAGTACCGTAATACTCTTCTTCTTTATCTCTCTATAGATTTTCTCTCTATAGCTTCTCTCTATAATTTCTCTCTCTAGAGTTTCAAAGAATTCGTAAGAAAATAATGAAGGAATGAGCTTCTATTTATAGGAAAATAGAATGCATAGTAATTAATCCATGAATCGGTCCAGATTGATTTACTTTAATCGACGGTCCATATTTAAAGCAAAATCTTTTAAATAAAATATAATATATTCTATTTATATAAAAACATTTTACTATGCATGCAACACTATGCAAAAATACTATGCAAAACTATGCATAATAAAATATAATATATTCTATTTATAGAATAACTTTAATAAAGTATTCTGCTTTATATAAAAAAGATGTTTCGCTTTTATTACGTTAATAATACGAATAAAACAAAACGTCATTATCGCTATAATAATTCATATTATTAATCGACAATAATGGAATCAAACTGAGTGACTTCTCACATAAGCATCAATAATCAATACCGTGTGCTACTATGCAACCACACGACATCTTGTACTTTTACTACTAGGAGTAGTTCAACAAGATCAACCAGTAAAACTTCCGTCGTTATTTCAATAAAATATTTTTGTCGCTTTCTCAATCCGACAATAATTACGTTAGGGTCCACCAATGATTGAGCCGTTGTTATGCGAATATTCCCTACTAAACCGAATATTCCCCACCAAATCGAATATAATATAACCACTTGCATACTTTGCAAAATTTATAAATACTACCCACAACTATAATATTATCTCAAATTCACACCATAATATTAAAAATTATTTCGACAAAATTTAAATCTTTATTGATAAAATCTGGGGTCTCACAGAGACAGAGAAAAATAACAAAGAAGCACCTGAGGAATTAGTGATCAAGAAACCAATTGTATATCCCCCTGTTATTTATCCACAAAGACTACAGAAGCAAAAGGAAGAATAGCAATTCAATAAGTTTTTGGAGGTGTTTAAAAAGCTACAGATTAACATAACTTTCGCTGAGGCATTAGAACAGATACCGAGTTATGCAAAGTTTATGAATGGTATCTTGTCAAGGAAGAAAAGGCTAGAAGACTTTGAGACAGTAGTCTTGACCGAAGAATGTAGTTCAGTGCTTCAACGCAAATTACCTTCGAAGTTAAAAGACCCGGGCAGCTTCATGATACCTTGTTCAATTGGGAAGATGTGTTTTAGCAAATTCTTATGTGATCTAGGGGCAAGCATCAATTTGATGCCATTGTCAATTTTTAATCAGTTGGGACTGCCAGCTCCAAGGCCGATAAACATTTCATTGCAGCTTGCTGACAGGTCTATTACCTACCCATGGGGTATTGTGGAAGATGTATTGGTTAAAGTGGATAAATTCATCTTCCCGGCTGATTTCATCATATTGGACTATGAAGAAGATAGAAGTATACCGATCATTCTTAGAAGACCATTCCTAGCCACAGGAAGGACCTTGATAGATGTTCAGAAAGGTGAATTGACAATGAGGGTTCATGATCAAGAAGTCACCTTCAATGTATTCAAGGCTATAAAATTCCCTATAAACGAAGAGGAATGTTTTAG
This sequence comes from Panax quinquefolius, assembly GCA_020205615.1. NCBI lineage: Eukaryota > Viridiplantae > Streptophyta > Magnoliopsida > Apiales > Araliaceae > Panax > Panax quinquefolius. The sequence goes on along the minus strand of CM035173.1, from coordinate 80,044,866 downwards.
GATTGATATGGTGGACAAGATGCTGAATGATGAAGTAGAGAATTTGGTGGAACATGAACCTTTGAAGAGTGCTATTGTGGGAAGTTCAGAGATAGAAGACGGTGAGATTGAAGAATTTGTTCAAATACTTGACACAGCACCACAGTTCAGAAAATTCAAGACTCCTGTTGAGCCATTAAAGATTGTTGGAGAGTCATCAGTGAAATTAACGCCATCTCTTGAGATGCCTCTAGAACTTGAGTTAAAACCACTTCTAGACCATTTGAGGTATGCATTTTTTAATGATAATTCCAATTTACCTGTGATTATTTCTTCTGCATTAACATCTTGCCAGGAAGAAAAGTTGTTAAAAGTTTTGAGAGAGTTCAGCTATTGGATGGACTATAACAAATATCAAAGGGATTAACCCATCATTTTGTATGCATAAGATCCTACTGGAAGATTATAGTAAGCCTTCAGTGGAGCAACAACAGAGACTTAATCCAATTATGAAGGAAGTGGTCAAGAAGGAAGTTCTGAAATAGCTGGACGCAGGAATTATATATCCGATCTCGCATGCTTCTGGGTGAGCCCCCAGATGCGAAGTGTGCTTAGAAATAAGGGGAATGACTATAGTATCCAACAAGAACAATGAAATGATACTAACTAGAACAGTGATGGGGTGGAGAGTTTGCATGGACTATCGTAGACTTAATAAAGCTACAAGGAAGGATCACTTCCCACTGCCGTTAATTGATCAGATGTTGGACATACTAGTAGGTCATGAATTTTATTGCCTTCTGGATGGGTATTCAGGCTACAATCAGATTATGATAGCTCCAGAAGACCAAGAAAAGACAACTTTCACATGTCCATATGGAACATTTGCTTTCAGAATGATGTCTTTCGGGTTGTGCAATGCCCCAACCACTTTTTAGAGGTGTATGATGGCAATCTTTTCGGATATGGTGGAGCATAATGTGGAAGTATTTATGGATGACTTCTTGGTATTTTGTGATTCGTTTAATTTGTGTCTAGAAAATCTAGTGATGGTATTGAAAAGATGTGTTGAAATAAATTTGGTTTTGAACTGGGAAAAATGCCATTTTATGGTACAAGAATGAATAATTTTAGGTCATAAGGTGTCGAAGAAAGGATTAGAGGTGGACAAGGCTAAATTAGAGACCATTGAGAATTTGCCTCCACCAACTTCTATAAAAGGTGTTCGTAGTTTTTTAGGGCATGCAGGCTTCAACAGGAGGTTTATTAAGGACTTCTCCAAGATCACAAAGCCACTATGGAGCTTATTGGAGAAGGATGCACAGTTCAAGTTCGATGAAGACTGCATGTCTACATTTGAGCATCTAAAGGGGAAGTTAACTACAACACCAGTGATCACAACACCAAATTGGAACCTACCATTTGAGTTGATGTGTGATGTCAGTGATTATGATGAGGGGGTTGTTTTGGGCCAGCGAAGGGAAAAGATCTTTCATGAGATATACAATGCAAGCAAGACCCTTATTGATTCTCAGTTGAACTACACCACCACAGAGAAGGAACTGTTGGCATTTGTGTATGCTTTTGATAAGTTTTGAGCGTATCTGATTGGAACTAGGGTAATAGTGTACACAGATCATGCGGTAATTCGATACTTGGTGGTAAAGAAAGGTACAAAGCCTCGATTAATCAGGTGTATACTTCTGTTGAAAAAATTTAATTTGGAGATCAAGGGCAGGAAAGGTACTGAGAGCTAAGTGGTGGACTACTTATCTAGGCTGGAAAATCAGAGAAGAGATGGAGCTGACAAGGTTATGATTAATGAGTTATTCCCAGATGAACAGTTATTTGTGGTGAAAAGGGAAGTGCCATGGTTCGCAGACTATGCTAACTACTTAGTGAGTAAGGTCATTCCTGCAGACTTGATTAGGCATCAAAAGAAGAAATTTTTGCATGACGTGAAGTGGTTTATATGGGATGAACCATATTTGTTTAAACAATGTGCTGATCAGATGATAAGAAGATGTATCCCATATAGCAAGACAGAGGGGATTTTGCAGGATTGCCACGCTTCATTATATGGAGGTCACTATGGCAGAGAAAGAACAGCGGCTAGAGTATTGCAAGTAGGATTCTATTGGCCGACAATTTTTAAAGATGATTACAATTTTGTCTAGAGATGTGAGAGATGTCAAAGAGTTGAGAATATATCGAAGAGAAATGAGATGCCTTTGAACACAATCCTTGAGGTTGAAATTTTTGATGTGTGGGGAATAAACTTCATGGGTACTTTCATTTCTTCATTAGGAACCTATATATCTTGTTAGCAGTCGACTATGTTACGAAGTGGGTGGAAGTGGCAGCTCTTCCAACTAATGATGCCAAGGTGGTCCTACGATTTTTAAAAAGAAACATTTTTACAAGGTTTGGGACTCCAAGGGCCATTATTAGAGATGAAAGAAGTAATTTCTTCAATCGTCAGTTCACAGCTCTGTTGGCTAAGTATGGGGTAAATTATCGCATTGCTACAACTTACCATCCTCAAACCAATGGTCAAGCAGAGGTTTTGAATCAAGAAGTAAAGAGAATTTTGGAGAAAATTGTGAACCCCATAAGAAAGGACTGGTCATTGAAGCTTGACGATGCTGTATGGGCTTACAGGACTGCCTATAAGACACCATTGGGAATGTCACCATTTCAGCTGGTTTATGGAAAGGTTTGTCACCTTCCTACGGAGCTTGAGCACAAGGCATATTGGGCAATTAGGAAGCTTAACTTTGACTTGAAGGTTGCAGGTGAAAAATGCCTACTCCAACTCAATGAGTTGGATGAATTCAGATTGTAGGGTTATAAAAACTCAAAGCTGTACAAAGAAAAGGTGAAGAGATGGCATGATCGCAAGATTTTGGAGAGAGTGTTTGAGCCGGGACAAAGAGTTTTATTGTTTAATTCCAGACTTAAACTCTTTCCTGGGAAGCTCAAATCAGGCGGTCAGGGTCATTTACTGTAAAGACAATTTATCCATATGGTGCGGTTGAGGTATTCGACAAATTCCCAGACAAGCAGTTCAAAGTGAATGGACAACGGATTAAGCACTACTATGGTGGTGAGGTTGACAAACAGAAGTTCATCTCCATTCTTTCTTCTACATGATTGAATCAGAGATAGTCAAGCTAATTGAATATAACTTAGTGCTCGATGGGAGGCACCCCATTATTTCTATCCTTACCTCTTGTTTAATTCTGTTAGGATCATATTTATTTCTCATTTTCATGTTAGTTTTTTATAGCATAACAAGTGTTGGAATAAGTTTTGTTAGAGCTGAATGTGCATATTATGATGATTAGGAGTAGTATATAGAGCATTATTTTGGGATATTAATTCAACTAATATTAATTAGTTCGTGTTTTGATCTTAAAGAATTGTTATATCTCATACTGATAATTGTTGTATGTGCAGGTGATTTGCAGAATATCAGTAGTTATTGATTACTACTTCAAAGATGCAGTTCAGTATTATCAGGATACAGGGCCGTACGACCACACAATGAAGTAGTTCAAAAATGGCGCGCCCGCGCTATGTCTCTATGCAACATAGTCAACAGAGTGCCCACGCTCTTTTCAGGTTTTAATATCGCACGCCGTGTTTTGGTAATAAAGATCACCACGCCATTAGCCGCCTCAAAAGTAAGCGCTACTGCGTGCTAGACCTGAGCCGAAATATTTTAAGTTTTTAAAGACGTGTTTCATTCCAACTTCTTATATCAGTTACTTTGCAAACGTGTGTCTCCCCATCTCTCACTACAAAACCAACACACGTCTCTTCTTTTCTCCAAACCATTCCAATTTCAAATTCCTAACTCCTCACCCCACTACACACTATACGCATTCAGTTCTCTTATTCAAGTTCAAACTCTTCAACTAATTCTCCATTTAGTTATAAAGATAAAGTTAGGGTTTACCCAAGGTTGTTAGTACACCAAGTTTGGGGGAGAAATATACAGAGCGTAAACTTTTCAGTCAAATTCTTCTTTTCAATTATGGGTTCTCTTCTTCATCAAGTGCAATGGGGCCAAAAAGAGCACGTTCTCGCACTCCAGAATCCTCATCCTCAAGCAGCCAGAGTGAGGACACTGTTGATTTCTCCAAGTTCGTCAGCCTTGAGGCCCAGATGGAATACTATAGAATAGTGGATAAGACATTTGTGAGGGAGCGTGGTTTCAAGCTTGAGGCACAAGATGGGCAACTGAAAGAAATGATCAGATTCCAACTTCTTATATCAGTTACTTTGCAAACGTGTGTCTCCCCATCTCTCACTACAAAACCAACACACGTCTCTTCTTTTCTCCAAACCATTCCAATTTCAAATTCCTAACTCCTCACCCCACTACACACTATACGCATTCAGTTCTCTTATTCAAGTTCAAACTCTTCAACTAATTCTCCATTCAGTTATAAAGATAAAGTTAGGGTTTACCCAAGGTTGTTAGTACACCAAGTTTGGGGGAGAAATATACAGAGCGTAAACTTTTCAGTCAAATTCTTCTCTTCAATTAAGGGTTCTCTTCTTCATCAAGTGCAATGGGGCCAAAAAGAGCACGTTCTCGCACTCCAGAATCCTCATCCTCAAGCAGCCAGAGTGAGGACACTGTTGATTTCTCCAAGTTCGTCAGCCTTGAGGCCCAGATGGAATACTATAGAATAGTGGATAAGACATTTGTGAGGGAGCGTGGTTTCAAGCTTGAGGCACAAGATGGGCAACTGAAAGAAATGATCAGAGAAAGATGTTGGCATGGAGTCTGTTCTACACCCATGCCTACACGCATGACCATTGTACGGGAATTTTATGCAAATGCAAAGGAGACCATGGATGGATTTTTATATGTTAGAGGTGTTCAAGTAGACTATTGCCCACAGGCGATTCGCGACGTGTTCAACTTACCCAACCCTCAGACTGGACGTGTAAATTGGGTCGAGGCGGCATAATTTGAGATAGACTTAGATGTGGTCATAACTGATTTGTGTGTATCGAGTACATAGTAGAGTTACAAGCCTGGTACAAATTAGCCTAGAACTTTTCAGGCTTCAACCCTCAACCGTTATGCCAAGGCTTGGAATCTATTTGTCTGTGCAAAACTTATGCCATCATCCCATCAGCATGAAATTACAAATGAGCGGGTAATTATTTTGTGGGGTATAATTACAAGAAAATACATTGATGTTGGTCATCTCCTTAACTAGAACATGTTACGTTAAATGTGGGGGAGCACTACAAGGAGTATACCTCATGCCTCAATTGTTGCTCATTTATGTGCTCGAGCAGGAGTCACGTGAGCTAATGAACAACTGTAATACCCAAGTCAGGATATCACTCACACCACGATAGCCAAGTTCAACGATTGGGAAGGAGGTACCCCACACTCTAGGGGTAAGGGTTTCATCCTTCCACCCGCATCATCTATGCCATCACCACAGCCCTCACGAACAACTAAAGCAAGCACTTCAACTCAGGCTACTGTTACAAATGATGATCGTCGTCTCCGAAGGTTGGAGCAAAAGGCCGATGCTCTGTATGATAACTTCTCAACATTTGTTAACGGTTTGACAACGTCCCTAGCCGAGGATTTCGCACAGCAGGGAACCATGCTTGAGTGGCCACAATTTGGGATAACAATGCCATTTTTACTACCGAATTCACCACCTGAGGAGGGTGGTGCATCTGATAACTAAGGGAGTTCCTTTAAACCCTTTACCTTCATTCATTGGGACAATGAATATTTTAAGTTTGGGGGTATTGGGTGTTTAGTAGAGTAGTGTAGTTGCATGTAGGTAATTACATCATTTTTGCATGTTTAGTTTAATTTTTGTATGTTTATTTGTTTAGAATGTGTTTATTTAATAATTGTAGAATTTTTTTTTCATTTTAGTGTTTATTATATGTTTTAGTTACGTGGTTAGTTGCATATCCCAAGTATCTAGCTTTATGGAATTTTAATTTAGCCAATGATGAATATGAATTTGATGGATTTTCGAATTTAGTGGATAACATTAGCTTAGTTATAATGTTTTACATGATGTGAGCCATGCTTGTTGTTTAGATGCTTTCGGTTAGCACGTAGTTGTTCATATATGCTTGTTGGTATAAGAATAACGTGTTTTGCCTACTTAATAGAAAATGTTGTTTTTAAAAATAGAATTGTGTAAAAAGTGGACTTAAGCTATGAAAACATTGATAATCAAACTTTGGGAACACATGGGTATACTTACTATATATAAAAAAAAGAAAAAAAGAAAAGAAAAGTATTATTGAAACCTTCCCAAGTTGAATTATTGAAGTTTGTGGTTGGGTAGGATGGAGTGTAAAACGTACTCGCTAAAAAAAAGCAATAAACACCGCAGGAAAGTGCGAGAATCGCTTTCGTGAGTAAAAATAAAACAGATTAAACCCATTGTTGAACCTTAGTTTGTATTGATGTGTTGGAGCAGTGATGTCTCATTAGTATATGTAATTCTTGATTTAATCTTCAATTTTCTGTCTTTAGCAGTATAACATGTGTAGTCTTTGCCTTGGTCAAGTTTATTTATGAACACAGCACACACACACAACATCTTTATTGTGAGTATGGATTATTTGATTGTATGATATTATGTCTGAATTTTAGGTTGAAACTTTATTCTTGAATTTGGATAATTCTCTGAGGCATACTTGATTGGAATTTCAATTTGGCTAGAAAACTTGGGACTCACTTGCATCATAGTATAGTTTCCATAACATGTAGTTGCATTGCATTGTTTATTTTCGTGTGCATTGCTTAAGGGCAAGCAATAATTCATGTCTGGGGGTATTTGATAATTAGGTTTTTTACCTACTTATTGGTTACTAACTCACGAGAATTATGCTCAACTTAAGTAGTGTTATGTTTTATTTGCATTTTATATTTGTTTTGTAGTAAATGTAGCTGAACCCGTTTTAGTAATATAAGGCATGGAATAGCATGGATTGGCAGGGATGGCATGAAGCAAACAAAAGCATGGCAAGGTGGACATGAGAAAATGAGAAGGAGATCAATGAATTGGTGAAGTACAGAAGTGACGAAATGAAGAAGCAAGCTAGTAGCAGCAAAAAATAGCAACAACAAGTAAAAGATAGCGAGAAGATGAGTTAGAAGAAGCGGCGAAATAGAAAGTGCTATTCAAGCTTTACATGCGCGCTACTTACGCTTTTAAGGAAAGACAGAGGCAGATCAGGCATCGCGCGACCACGCTCCAACAACAAAGGGCTTTGGCGTGCCCATGCCATACACTTGGCAGACAAATCCATAGCGCGCCCGCACCCTTATTGTACTATAATCTTGCGCGGCCGCGCGAGTCTTCTTCAATTAATTTTTGCTGACTTTTTGTAATTTGAATTTGAGCGTGTTTTTCTCAACTAAGACGACATGGTTGGCACCAGACGTGGTCTTTCATTAGTTTTTATTAGTTTTCATATTATCATTAGGGTTCTTAGGTTTTAGCTTTTCTAGAGAGGATTTGAAGCATTTGATTACTATATTTTGCCATTCTCTTATTCTAGATTATTGAATAATTATTAGTTTGCAACTCTGGAGATTTTGGTGATTTGGAACAAGCTTGGAACAGACTCTACAATAGAGAATAACCGATTTGCTTTATCATTTATTTTACAACTATTGCTTGTATTTCTTAATTCCATGCTTTGCTTCAATCCCATAATGGCTTCTGGTTCAGAAATGATCTAAATTCCATTATGGGATTCTAATGGATTTTGATGCGTAGTTTAAATATGTATATCTGATTGTATTGTTGTATATTTATCATTGGATTGCCCATTATGGTTGAGCTTAATGAATGAATGTTTGATCTCCATTAACACTGTGTGCTTGTATGGATTTGAAAAATGAAATAAAAGTATGGATTAGATCATAATGACATATGTTCATACAACTTATGGATGTTAGGCTTTGTGATTCATGAACCGGATAGGCATATACCGTTTCACCATGTGTAGTCATTAAAAGAGCTTGCATTTAAATCATATTTGCTTTAAACTCACATAGAAATATAGTGATTTTGGTAATTGTGATGCTTTCATGATTTCTATCAAATGTGGAGGTTATGTGAATTGGTCATAGTTCATTGAAAAAGGGTTATATTACACTTTTGTTATTGCATGATAAATTAGATTTAATACCTTTCTCTGTGGATCAATACTTTTCTTACTTTGTACTACTTGTTGACCCATGTATATTTGCATGAGTTAGAGTCCTTTTTGTTAAACTAAAAAGGAGGCAACAAAATTCTAAAGTCAAACTGAGATGAACAACCCTAATATAGGGGATTATATACACGTTAGAGTTTAGATGTTTGCGCATAATATATGGTACGAAGGGTTGATCCCCCTAAATGCGTAAGTTAAGGTCTGTATAGTCTAATGACTGTTAGAGGTTGAAGTAGAAATACTTAATAACCTCAGGACATAGTTCATAGTCTTAAACCCCCTTAGATATAAACCTCGAACTTGTTTACTAATCTTGACTCGAAGAACAAGTTCTTAATTATTCAGTAGTCATTGCTTACTCCTATGTTATTGATTTTGCTAACATTATATTAGTGATCAATTGTTTGCTCACTCTTGCATTTAACACTGCAGCTAAAGTTGAGAAAACTGACGAGACGTCTTCTAGCAAAGGCAAGGGCAAGATTTCCAAATGATGAAGACCTGTTTAATTTTATTTACTATACTTATGTTATGAGACATAATTTATTTTGTGATGTATTCTGCAAACTTATGTAATAGTTTAAGGTTAGATTACTTGGGATTTGATTTACATTGATGTAACCCTATAAAGGGATGGATTATTATTTAGGTTGTTTAATTTACAAAGTTATCTTTGATTATGGGTAGTTAGAAGTAATTATTTTGGATAGTGAGCACCAAATCTTGTGGGAATAAAGTACCCGGATTTGGGGGAGTCACAGGTTGGTATCAAAGCTTTAGGTTATGAACCTTAGGTGGGAAAAACCTTAGGAGGTAACCTTTAAGGAGACATAAGATATAGTGGTGATAACTCTGATCGAGTTTTAGGGAATGGATTAAGGCATCCATTAAAGAAAAAAAATAAAAGACTTTATGTGCTATGTGTTAATAACTTATGTACTCGTGAGTATCGAAGAGTGTCACATAATAAATAAAACTTAAAAGTATTTTATTGTCAGGATGTCTAACGTTAAAGGATCCAGTCAAGCTATGGAAGAGATACCTCAAGTACCTAGAAATGAGGAGCCCCGGGATGTCCATGTTTTTCAGGAGCAGTTGATCCAGAGGGAGCCTTTTCGGTTGGTTGCTGAGGAAGGACAGGGGAATGAGCCTATGTCTGATCCTGAGGAGGAAGAGGATCCTATGGAGTTTCCACCAAACTTCATATCAGCTGAGATGTATGATGAGCTGTATGACCGAAACATAGAATTACAGGATAAGATTGAGGAGCTGAAGGAGTTAGCTGAAATGCGTCAGGCTACTATAGAGTAGAAAAATATGGAGATTCAGGAACTCAATTCACGACTTGGGAACACGGAGTGGAACCTAGTTCACACAGAGGGACATCAAGAGGAGCTATTGGCTGAGAATGAGAAGATGAAGACTGAAGTGGAAAAGTTGAAAGATGACTTGAAGGAGGAGTCAGCTAAGCGTGCGAGAGTAGAGGACGCTTGGATGAAGGCTACTCAACGTGCAGATCGTGCTGAAGCCAAGATTCAGACGAAGAAGGCTAAGATGAATGAAATGGATCATGCCTTTCATTCTGCAATTGATAGGGCCCATGATCGAATCTTTTATTACCCACCTCAATTTGAAGTGTTGCCATGGTACTTGATGGATCGTAGGACAACGTATCGTATTATAGAAGAAGAGCGTAGAGAAGCCTCTCCATGTCTTAACATGCCAAGATAGGAAGAATAATAAGAATATGTTATTAAATATGTGATTGAATAAATTGAAAATCTCTTATTTTGAGATAAATAAAGGGGTAAGATGAGTATGTAATCTTGAAACTTTTTAAGTTCAGGAAAGTTGATGTAGATAGCAGATGTGACGCCCCCAAAATAGGTATACATCACCCATCTTGAGTCGCCAAATAAATGGTACAAAATTCAAATACAACTTAATTATACAACAGTCGTGTGAAATACGACAAAATATAATCTAAGAGTTTTAATAAGAATATTGTCATCTAGACAATATCCACACTCAATGGAGTCTTCATTACATTTACTGTCACACTATTTAATAGAATAGTGAGGACTACTAATGCTATTATCTGGACTGTCACTCCGTTCCCCGACTAGTCCCGGCTACGTTCTCATTTCTTGAAGAGAACCGTGAAAGAAAGGGTGAGCTCAACTAGCCTAGTAAGAAATATTATGACTAAGATAATGCAGAATAAATTATCATTAGTCTTCAACAATGTTAAACTGATAAAATACAATAGAGATCAAGTTTAACTCTAGTGAAATAAGCAATCCATTAGAAGAGTCAAGTAGAGCATGATATCTACTATCTTCTATGATTTAAAATGTTTTCATCAATTTTTATCGCTGAGACTCAGCTTAATAAATAAACCACATCATCGAGTCATCCCTGTACTACGGGCCAAGGATATTCATTTAATCATCAATGGTCATGACTATACCGAATAATCCCTTGTCATAATCATACCAAAAACTGTCCATCAATGCACTACAGGCTACTGAGGACTTTTACCACATCATTTATAACATTACAGTCATGATTAATACGAATAATCCCTTGGTCATAATCATACCAAGTCCATCTATGCACGTAAGCCAAAGATGACTTTCATCACAATATAAGCATGAGGATGATGACAATGACATAATAATTCAATAAAACAAGTTCAAGAATAAATTTTAAAGATTTATAAGTTAATTTATCTTGAAATCAATTACGTCCAAATTGTCAACATGATACTGCTTTGTGGAGTAAAATTCAAGAATGCTCAGAAGAATATTTCCATGAAAAGATACAGGATGAAGCACAAATATCCAGGATATTGAACTAATTTCATGGAGTATAAAAGCCAAAACTTTAACCAACTGAGTAAAATAGAATATATTAAACTGCAAATGGATTTTTGCCCGTCATGCGGTAATCCACGTAGATAGATCATTTCCACAATTTAATAAGGAATGAATAAAAAGGATCATTCACCATGCATGCGGTAATCCACATAGACAGGTTATTCTCAATAGAATAATAAAGAATGGAACCAGGTTATGCGTAAACCGCACAGACAGGATATTCCAATAGAATAATAAAGAATGGAACCAGGTCATGTCTAATCCGCATAGACAGGATATTCCAACAGAATAGTAAAGAATGGAACAAGGTCATGCGTAATCCGCACAGACAGGATATTCCAATAGAATAATAAAGAATGGAATAACAACAGAATTCACCAGGCATGAGATAGACCACACAGACAGGTTATTCCAACATAATAATAAAGAATGGAATAACAATAGAATTCACCAAGCATGAGATAGACCACACAGACAGGTTATTCCAACAGAATAATAAAGAATGGAATAACAACAGAACTCACCATGCATGCGATAGACCACACAGACAGGTTATTCCAACAGAATAATAAAGAATGGAATAACAGAAGAATTTCACCATGTATGCGGTACTTCGCATAGACAGGTTATTCCAACAAAATAATAAGGAATGGAATAATAATAGCTCTCTTTATGAATACGAAAGAAATAATACCCCTTACCTTAGAAAGAAACTGGATACTGGAGTAGAGAGGTAACATACTTCTCTTCTTCTTTCTCTCTATAATTTCTCTCTATAATAATTGCTCTATAGATTTACTAAATTGGTGAGAAATGAAGGAAGAATGAGTTTCTATTTATAGAAAAATATAGTTTTGATAATTGCACGTTTTGGGGCTCGAAATATTATAGTACAATACCTCCAACTTTTCCTTCATTTTTAATTTAGTCCTGCAAGTATTATCAAACTTGCACCACCTCCCCTAATAGTAAATAATGTGAATCAATAGTTCAATCATGTGAATCAATAGCTATAATCATGTGAAAATACGAATTATAGTATATTACCTCCATCTATACCTCCATTTTTAACTTAGTCATGCAAGTATTATCAATCTTTCACCAACTCCCCTAATAGTACATGAATGTGATTCAATAGTACATACATGTGAACAAATAGTTATATAAGAATGTGAATTAGTAGCAATTAATTGCTCATTTATCCGATTAATTACCCGATTTATCAATATAACCCCCAGACATCAATCATCATCGGAATAGATGTCGATTTCCACTAACACTAATAATCCCAACATAATGGAACTATCAATTTCATCTTTAATCAACACGAACTTATTCATCATTAATATTATAACTCATAATATTTAACAACCAGGTCGTTCCCAGGAAAGAGGGGGCTTTCCGATAAGGATTTCTCTTTATTGGCGCGCAATTAGATGACCAAACCTCTCTTTGACAAAACTTCTGGACATTGTAAATATTACAATTTAATAATATGAATAACTTTGTTGTCTCAATTATTGATTTAATAATATAACATATTATGGACATGATACTGTGACAATAATTGAATCAATAATATGAGAGATATGATGCAGCAATTATTGTAGCAATAATTGAGTATAACTGAGTGCCTTCTCACGTAAGCATCAATAACCAATACTGTGTGCTACTATGCAACCACGCATATTATTGTACTTTTACTACCGGGTAGTTCAACAGTTTTTACGGTAACACTTCCGCCGTTATTTTTATAAAAAGATAATTCTGTTGTTTTCTTATTACGACATTACATCCGTTGTGGGATCCACCAATGATTGTGCCGTCATACGAATATTCCCTGTTAAAACTAATATTCCCCACCAATCAAATATTATATAACCACTTGCTTACTTTGCAAAATTTGTAAATATTACCCACAACTATAACATTATATTATATCCACACCATAATATTCAAAAATATATTTCGAGAGAAATTAATCTTTATTCATAAAAGTTGGGGTCTTACAACCTCCCCTTCTTATGAAATTTCGTTCTTGAAATTAGGGTACGTACCTGTTATATCGAAGAGGTGAGGATATCTTGACTTCATCTCAGATTCTAACTCCCAGGTCATTTCTTCCACATCGTGGTTTCTCCACAAAACTTTGACTTGAGGTATAACCTTGGAGCGTTGAATATGATCCTTCATATCCAAGATTTTAATAGGTAACTCTTCATACGTTAAATCTTCCTCTATCTCATCTGGTTCTAATTCAATAATATAGTTCGGGTCTTTCACATATTTACGTAACATAGATATGTAGAAAAAGTTATGAACACAAGACATACTTGGCGGTAAGGCGAGTCTATAGGCCACAGTTCCTACTTGATTGAGGATTAAAAATGGGCCAATGAATCGAGGATTGAGCTTTCCTCTCTTTCCAAATCTTGTAACTCCTTTCCATGGAGCAACACATAACAACACATGATCTCCAATATTGAATTCCACGTCTTTTCGATGAAGATCAGCATAACTCTTTTGTCGATCTTGTGAGGTTTTTATACGTTGTCGGATTGTTTGAATCTTTTCCATAGTCATACGTACCAAATCCGGTCCCAACAACGTTGCTTCACCCACCTCATCCCAGCATACTGGAGAACGACTTTTTCTTCCATATAACGCCTCAAATGGAGCCATGCCAATACTTGCTTGATAACTATTATTGTAGGAAAAATCCACCAATGGTAAGAACTTGTCCTAACTTTCCTTGAAGTCAAGGACACAGAGTCTTAATAAATCTTCAAGAGTTTGAATAGTCCTTTCCGACTGTCCATCCGTTTGAGGATGATATGCCGAACTAAATCGTAAATCCGTGCCCATAGCTTTTTGCAAACTAACCTAAAATCCTGAAGTGAATCTTGGGTCTCGGTCAGAAACTATGGATACTGACATACCATGCAATCTTACGATCTCATTTATGTACATACTAGCAAGACGTTCAAGTGTAAAAGTTTCTCGTATCGGTAAGAAATGAGCAGACTTGGTCAATAAATCAACCATGACCCAAATCGCATCTATGCCTTGAGAAACCTTGGGAATACCAGTAACGAAATCCATGGTAATGTGCTCCCACTTCCATTCTGGAATTTCAAATGGTTGCAATGGACCTTTTGGCACTTGATAATCCGCCTTGACTCGTTGACAAGTTAGACACCTTGTGATAAACCCCGCTATCTCTCTCTTGATATTGCTCCACCAAAATATATGTCGAAGATTATGATACATTTTAGTACTCCCGGGATGGACTGCAAACGGTGTGTTGTGCGCCTCCATCATGATTTTATACTTCAAGTCAGAATTGTTAGGAACACAAAGTCTGTAGTTGACTCGAAGTATTCCTTCTTCATCGATTCTTGCTTCCAAAATAGCACCTTCTTGCACTTTCTTCTTCATACGCATCAGCTCCAGGTCTGTATTTTGAGCAGCTTTAACTTTATTGATTAAAGTCGGTTCCACTCGTATATTCGCCATCATCACATGGGTCCCTGGAGTCTTTAACTCTATTTCCATCCTTTCCAAGCCATACAAAATGGGTCTTTACGTTGACAATATTGCACTCGTACCCGCATATGATCTTCTACTCAATGCGTCAGCTACTACGTTCGCTTTTCCAGGATGGTATGACCATAATCTTTCAACAGCTCAAGCCATCGTCGTTGCCGTATGTTGAGTTCCTTTTGAGTGAAGAAATATTTGAGGCTTTTATGATCCGTATAGATCTCCACCTTCTCTCCATAAAGGTAATGCCTCCAAATCTTAAGCGCAAAAACGACTGCTGCCATTTCTAGATCATGAGTAGGATAATTCCTCTCAGATTCTTTGAGTTTTCGAGAGGCATAGGCTATGACTTTCCCATGTTGCATGAGAACACATCCTAACCCTTTGCCTGAAGCATAACTGTAGATGACAAATCCCTTCAAGCCAGATGGTATTGTCAGAACAGGTGCTAAAATGAGTCTCCTCTTGAGTTCTTGAAATCTCTTTTCACATTCCTCGCTCCAACCGAATTTTGTATCTTTTCGAGTCAGCTGAGTTAATGGAGTAGCGATTCGAGAAAACCCTTCTACGGAATCTCCGATAATAACCACTTAAGTCGAGAAAGCTACGTCCTTCGATCATGGACTTAGGTTGCTCCCACTTTTGAATTGCTTCAATCTTTGCGGGTCAACAGATATTCCATGATTTGATATCACGTGCCCAAGGAATGCAACTTCCTCAAGCTAGAACTCGTATTTCTTCAACTTGGCATAAAGCTTGTTTCCACGAAGCTTTTGGAGTATCAGCCTCAAGTGTTGCTCATGGTCTTCAAGGGTTTTGGACTATATGAGGATGTCATCAATAAAGACGACCATAAAGTAATCCAAATATTCCTCAATACTCGGTTCATCATATCCATGAAGGCGGCGAGGAGCATTAGTCAATCCAAAAGATATGACTAGGAATTCATAATGCCCGCATCTCGAGTTACGAAAGTAGTCTTTGAATGTCATCGCTTTTAATCTTCAACCGATGATATCCGAATCGAAGATCAATCTTTGAAAAGAATTTGGCTCCTTGAATCGATCAAACAGTCATCAATGCGAGGCAACGGTACTATTTTTGATGGTGACATGATTCAACTCCCGATAATCAATACAAAGTCGCATACTTCCATCTTTCTTCTTTACTGAATAGAACAGAGCACCCCAAGGAGACGTACTAGACCGAATGAAATCGATGTCTAACAATTCCTCAGAGTTGGGTTTTTAACTCCTCAAGTTCAATAGGAGCCATTCGATATGGGGCTTTGGAAATGGGTTTTGTACCGGATTCAAGGTCGATACAAAATTCAATTTCACGCTTTGGGGGTAGGCCAGAAAGTTCTTCAGGGAATATGTCATGTGAGACCCCGAATTTTATGAAATAAAAGTATTCAATTTTTCTATTTTGGTAAATAGTTAAATTGATAAAAGTTTAAAGTTAAGGGTAATATGTGAAAATTTTGCAAAGTAAGCAAGTTGATATAAAATATTCGTTGTGTTGGGGAATATTATTTTTGTCGGGGAATATTCATACGACGGTACAATCATTGGTGGACCCCATAATGGAATTATTGTTGGATTGAGAAAACGACAAAAAAATATTTTTATGAAAATAACGGCAAAAGTTTTACTGTTAAAACTGTTGAACAACTCGGTAGTAAAAGTACAGTAATACGCGTGGTTGCATAGTAGCACACTATATTGATTATTAATACTTACGTGATAAGTCACTTAGTTTTGTTTTATTAGTATTATTACTGTAATAAAACAGAAAACTTTTTATATAAAATAGAATACTTTTATAAAGTTATTCTATAAATAGAATATATTATATTCTATTGTGCATAGTGTTTTGCATAGTAAAATCTTTTTAAATAAAATAGAATACTTTTATAAAGTTATTCTATAAATATAATATATTATATTTTATTATTCATAGTGTTGCATAGTGCCTTCATAGTATTTTTTTGCATAGTAAAATCTTTTTATATAAAATGTAATACTTTTATAAAGTTATTCATTTTATTAGATTATAAATAGAATATATTATATTTTATTTAAAAGATTTTGCTTTAAATATGGATAATCGATTAAAAGTAAATCAATCTGCACTGCTCATGAATTAGTTACTATGCAGTCCATTCTTCTATAAATAGAAGCTCATTCCTTCATTATTTCTTACGAATTCAGTGAAACTCTAGAGAGAGAAACTCTAGAGAGAGTTCTTCTTCTATAATCTTGACCATATTTCTTTAGAGTTTTAGAAAGCTTTGAGCGTAGTGCAAGTTTTCTTCAAGAATATCCTCGCCCTACCGTCAAAATACTCTTCTTTTTAAGGTAAGGGATATCATTATTGAAGTAAGGGATATTATTATTATAGTAAGGGGTATTATTTTTTTTTCATATTCATGAAGAAAACTTTTATTATTCCAGTCTTTATTATTCTGTTGGAATAACCTGTATACGCGGGCTACCCTATACTTGGTGAAATTCTTCTATTATTCCATTATTTATTATTCTGCTGGAATAACCTGTTTATGCAAAGTATCGCATACATGGTGAAATTCTTCTATTAGTCCATTCATTATTATTATCTTGGAATAACTTGTTTATGCGAAGTATAGCATACATGGTGAAATTCTTCTATTATTCTATTCTTATTATTATGTTGGAATAACCTGTTTCTGCGAAGTATCGTATACATGGTGAAATTCTTCTATTATTCCATTCTTTATTATTATGTTGGAATAACCTGTTTATGCGAAGTATCACATACATGGCGAAATTCTTCTATTATTCCATTCTTTATTATTATGTTGAAATAACCTGTCTATGCGAAGTACTACATACATGGTGAAATTCTTCTATTATTTCATAATTTATTATTTTGTTGGAATAACCTGGCTGTGTGGTCTATCGCATACATGGTGATTTCTATTGTTATTCCATTCTTTATTATTCTGTTGGAAAATACTGTCGGTGCGTATTATGCCTGACCTGGTTCCATTATTTATTATTCTGTTGGAATAACCTGTTTGTGCGGATTACGCACGCATGGTGAAATTCTTACGTTATTCCATTCTTTATTATTATGTTGGAATAACCTGTCTATGTGAAGTACTACATACATGGTGAAATCCTTCTATTATTTCATTATTTATTATTCTGTTGGAATAACTTGTCTGTGTTGTCTATCGCATGCATGGTGATTTCTGTTGTTATTCCATTCTTTATTATTCTGTTGCAATATCATGTCAGTGCGTTTTATGCCTGACCTAGTTCCATTATTTATTATTCTGTTGGAATAACCTGTCTGTGCGGATTACGCACGCATGGTGAAATTCTTCTATTATTCCATTCTTTATTATTATGTTGGAATAACCTGTCTATGCGAAGTACTGCATACATGGTGAAATTCTTTTATTATTCCATTCTTTATTATTCTGTCGGAATATCTTGTGTTTTACGATTCACGCATAACTTTGGTTCCATTATTTATTATTACATTGGAATAACTGCTCTGCATGCGCATTACGCACGCATAGTGAAATTCTTACATTATTCCATTCTTTATTATTATGTTGGAATAACTTTTCTATGCAAGTAATGCATGCATGGTGAAATTCTTTTCTTATTCCATTCTTTATTATTATGTTGGAATAACTTTGTCTATCACAATCTGCATACATGGTGAAATTCTTTTATTATTCCATTCTTTATTATACTTTGTTGGTTATTGGTTTTACAATTTGTATGTCTTTGGCACATAGTGCAAAGATGATATGTTGTTGAATATCTTTGGCCTGTAGTGCAAAGATGATCTGTTGTTTGATAGCTTTGACCCGTAGTGCGAAGATGGACAGGTGTATGACATGATCATGACCACTAGTGATACTAACGAATATCCTTGGCCGTAGTGCATGGATAATTCAATGATGTGATTGGCAGGATCATAACCATTAGTTAACAGTTGAATGTCTTTGGCCGTAGTGCACTGACAGATAATTGATTGGTACGATCTTGACCATTGTTTTTAATAATTGAATATCTTTGGCCGTAGTGCAAAGATAGACAACTTATTGGTATGATCATTGTTATTACATTTGAATATCTTCAGCCTTTAGGGTAAGGATATTGAGTAAACGTTCTATTAAGCCTTTGTGGCAAGAAGAAACTATTAATTCACATTATTATAAATATGAATTGTGAATTTAACTAACATCTTTGGTGGTTCATGTGAAGACAAGTGTTGAAAGTTCTATTTATCTTAAGTATAACAAAGAACTGTTAATGAGTATTACACGAATAAAATATCAACGATGGACTTTTAATTTAGAGGAGATAGTAGACATTATGTTCTACTTGACTCTTCTAATGGATTGTTGATTCCGCTGCAATTATGGTTGAAAACTTTTATTATCTACCATATGTTATAAATCTCTGATTTATTCTAATAAAGGCTGTTGATAAATTAATTATCTTAGACATGATATTCTCTACTGGGCTAATTGTGCTCACCCTTTTCCTTCACAATTCCTTTCAGGTAATAAGAGTGTAGTTGGGTCGAGCGGTGATAACAGGGAAATAGTGGGATGGTCCGAGACTGTCGAAGTTTCTCAATACATTATAAAACGGCATGACACGCAACAGATAATTGTATTGAGGACCTAAGATGTGTGTGTCGTATTTTATACGTAACTTAATAATTGATTTTGGCGAACAACATTAGGGTGATGAGAACCCGACTTTGACAGCGTCAAAAGTGCACCTCATTAGAATGAATATGATAGTAATTTTCTCATTCTTCTTTGGGGTCTTAACATATTTGTTGCTGTATTTTTATATGGCATTGTAACAATTTGAGTTTGGATATTGTCTACGAGACATTATTGTATTAAAACTCACAGCTTAACTATGGTCGTATTACGTATTTACGCTTCAACAATTAATATAAATGAAGTTTGTATTTGATTTTTATAGTGTGATATCTGGCGACTCAGAATGGGTCGTGTGGACCTATTTTGGGGGAGTCACAATTGGTATCATAGCTTAGGGATATGGTCGCTGGCGAAGATAAGAGTCTAGAACTAGGAGGGGAGGGACGAGTTATATACTTCACTAGTGTGTGACTTACCAAAGCTGAAATTGTTTACTTGATAAATTGACAAATTGTGATATGTCGATTAACCTTTATTTTGAAACTATATTCTAGAATGATATCTGAAATACAGGAGATGAGAAATGGGAAAATCATGATAGCGAGGAAATTACCGGAAAGGAACAATCTGAAAAGAAAGCAAGGTATTCTCATCTCTTCGAATATCAGGTACGTACGTAAATTTCGAGGGCGAAATTTCATAAGGAGGGGAGATTGTGAGACCCCAAATTTTATGAAATAAAAGTATTCAATTTTTCTATTTTGGTAAATAGTTAAATTGATAAAAGTTTAAAGTTAAGAGTAATATGTGAAAATTTTGCAAAGTAAGCAAGTTGATATAAAATATTCGTTGTGTCGGGGAATATTCCTTTTGTCGGGGGATATCCGTATGACGGTACAATCATTGGTGAACCCCACAACGGAATTATTGTCGGATTGAGAAAATGACAAAAAATATTTTTATGAAAATAACTATGGAAGTTTTACCTTTAAAACCATTGAACTACTCTTTAGTAAAAAAACAATGTCTACGGCGTGGTTGCATAGTAACACACTATATTGATTATTAATACTTACGTGATAAGTCACTAAGTTTTGTTTTATTAGTATTATTACTTGTAATAAAATGTAAAACTTTTTATATAAAATGTAATACTTTTATAAAGTTATTCTATAAATAGAATATATTATATTCTATTATGCATAGTGTTTTGCATAGTAAAATCTTTTTAAATAAAATAGAATACTTTTATAAAGTTATTCTATAAATAGAATATATTATATTTTATTATGCATAGTGTTGCATAGTGTCTCATGATAGTATTTTGCATAGTAAAATCTTTTTATATAAAAATGAATACATTTATAAAGTTATTCGTTTGATTAGATTATAAATAGAAAATATTATATTTTATTTAAAAGATTTTGCTTTAAATATGGATTTATCTCGATTAAAAGTAAATCAATCTGGACCGTTCATGAATTAGTTACTATCTTTGTCCCATTCTTCATAAATAGAAGCTCATTCCTTCATTATTTCTTACGAATTCAATTGAAACTCTAGAGAGAAAACTCAGAGAGAGTTATTCTTCTATAATCTTGACCGTATTTCTTTAGAGTTTAAGAAAGCTTTGAGCGTAGTGCAAGTTTTCTTCAAGAATATCGTCGCCCTACCGTCAAAATACTCTTCTTTTTAAGGTAAGGGATATCATTATTGTAGTAAGGGATATTATTATTATAGTAAGGGGTATTTTTTTTTCATATTCATGAAGAGAACTTCTGTTATTCCAGTCTTTATTATTCTGTTGGAATAACTCAGATATCTGTGAGCTACCCTATACTTGGTGAAGTTCTTCTCATTATTCCATTATTTATTATACTCATTGAATAACTTTGTTTATCTGAAGTATCGCATACATGGTGAAATTCTTCTATTATTCCATTCTTTATTATTATGTTGGAATAACCGGTTTATGCGAAGTATCCAACACATGGTGAAATTCTTCTATTATTCCATTCTTTATTATTATGTTGGAATAACCTGTTTATGCGAAGTATCGCATACATGGTGAAATTCTTCTATTATTTCATTATTTATTATTATGTTGGAATAACCTGTTTATCCGAAGTATCGCATACATGGTGAAATTCTTCTATTATTCCATTCTTTATTATTATGTTGGAATAACTTTAATATATCTGGGCAATCGCATACATGGTGAAATTCTTCTATTATTTCATTATTTATTATTATGTTGGAATAACCTGTTTGTGCGGTCTATCGCATGCATGGTGATTTCTGTTGTTATTCCATTCTTTATTATTCATTTGAATATCACGCCGGTCGTGTATTACGCTGACTGGTTCCATTATTTATTATTCTCATTGGAATAAACTATCTCATGCGGATTACGCACGCACGGTGAAATTCTTATGTTATTCCATTCTTTATTATTATGTTGGAATAACTTTCCTCATGCGGCATCTTCGTATACATGGTGAAATTCTTCTATTATTTCATTATTTATTATTCATTGGAATAACTTTCTCTTGCATCTTTGTCTATCGCATGCATGGTGGTTTCGTTGTTATTCCATTCTTTATTATTCTCGTTGGAATATCATGCCGGTTGCAAGTATTACGCTTTGACACGGTTCCATTATTAATTATTACATTGGAATAACTCATGCATGCGGATTACATGCACGCATGGTGAAATTCTTCTATTATTTATTATTATGTTGGAATAACTTTTACTATGCAATCATCGCATACATGGTGAAATTCTTTTATTATTCCATTCTTTATTATTCTTTCTGAATATCCTGTTTTATGCGCACGCATGACTGACTCAGTTCTATTCTTTATTATTCGATTAATATATCACGTGCGTGCGATTACGCATGACCTGGTTCCATTATTTATTATTCTGTTGGAATAACCTGTCCGTGCGGATTCCGCACGCATGGTGAAATTCTTCTGTTATTACATTCTTTATTATTCTGCCGGAATAACCTATTTATGCGAAGTATCGCATACATGGTGAAATTCTTCTATTATTCCATTCTTTATTATTATGTTGGAATAACCTGTTTATGTGAGGTATCGCATACATAGTGAAATTCTTCTATTATTCTATTCTTTATTATTATGTTAGAATAACCTGTCTATGCGAAGTACTGCATACATGGTGAAATTCTTTTATTATTCCATTCTTTATTATTATGTTGGAATAACCTGTCTATGCGAAGTACATCATACATGGTGAAATTCTTTTATTATTCCATTCTTTATTATACTGTTGGTTATCGGTTTTACAGTTGTATGTCTTTGGCCTGTAGTGCAAAGATGATATGGTGTTGAATATCTTTGGCCTGTAGTACAAAGATGATCTGTTATTTGATAGCTTTGACCTGTAGTGCGAAGATGGACATGTGTATGACCTGATCATGACTAGTGATACTAACGAATATCCTTGGCCGTAGTGCATGGATAATTCAATGATGTGATTGGCAGGATCATGACCATTAGTTAACAGTTGAATGGCTTTGGCCGTATTGTACTGACAGACAATTGATTGGTATGATCATGACCATTGTTTTTAATAGTTAAATATCTTTGGCCGTAGTGCAAAGATAGACAACTGATTGGTATGATCATTGTTATTACATTTGAATATCTTCAGCCTTTGGGGTAAGGATATTGAGTAAACGTTCTATTAAGCCTTTGTGGCAAGAAGAAACTGTTAATTCATATTATTATAAATATGAATTGTGAATTTAACTAACATCTTTGATGGTTCAGGTGAAGACAAGTGTTGAAAGTTCTATTTGTCTTAAGTATAACAACGAACTGTTAATGATTATTACATGAATAAAATATCAACGATGGAATTTTAATTTAGAGGAGATAGTAGACATTATGTTCTACTTGACTCTTCTAATAGATTGTTGATTCCGCTGCAATTATGGTTGAAAACTTTTATTATCTACCATATGTTATAAATCTACGATTTATTACGATAAAAGGTCATTGATAAATTAATTATCTTAGCCATGATATTCTTTACTGGTCTAATTGTGCTCACCCTTTTGCTTCACAATTCCTTTCAGGTAATAAGAGTGTTGCTGGGTCGAGCGGGGATAACAGGGAAATAGTGGGATGGTCCGAGACTGTTTAAGTTTCTCAATACATTATAAAACAACATGACTTGCAACAGATAATTGTATTGAGGACCTAAGATGTGTGTGTCGTATTTTATACGTCACTTAATAATTGATTTTGGCGAACAACAATAGGGTGACGAGAACCCGACTTTGACAGCGTCAAAAGTGCACCTCATTAGAATGAATATGATAGTAATCTTCTCGTTCTTCTTTGGGGTCTTAAAATATTTGTTGTTGTATTTTTATATGGCATTGTAACAATTTGAGTTTGGATATTGTCTACGAGACAATATTGTATTAAAACTCACAGCTTAACTATGGTCGTATTCTGTACGATAGTTCAACAGTTGTATAAATGAAGTTTGTATTTGATTTTTATAGTGTTATATCTGGCGACTCAGAATGGGTCGTGTGGACCTATTTTGGGGGCGTCACACGTCAGGAAATTTATTAACAATAGAAATATCATTCAAATCTGACGTATCTTTATTTAAATTCGTGACATGGGCTAAGAAAGCTTGACATCCATTTTTCAATAAACGAATAGCTTTATGACTTGATATGTCAGTGATTGATTTTAGTGGTTTGGTTGCTTGAATTCGCATAATAGGTTGGTTAAGAATATGAAAGCTAACAACCTTACGAAAACAATCGATTTTAGCATGATGAGTAGTTAACCAATCAACCCCTAAAATCACATCAAATGCAAGTATTTTCAAAAAATAAGATCGACAGTAACGTAACGTTACGATTCTGAATTTGAATCAAAAAGACTTATAAATTGTGGATGTAATGAAGGTTTTTCCCAACGGAGTTTCAACAGATAAGTCAAAGTCTAATTTCTCCGGAGTCAAATTTAAACGTTGAGCGCAAGTAGGAGAAATAAAGGAATGGGTAGAACTGGTATCAAATAAAGTATAAACTTCGCCAGAGTTTATGATTAGGTTACCCGTGATCACCTCGTTCGGATTCCTCGCTTTTTGGATAGGGTACGACAAACGTTCTCCCTTGAACTATCGGTTTTGTCTTGTCTGGGACATCCTTTGATGCCTCCATCCCAACTGGACTTGACTTTGGTGCATGATAAAATCTTGCTAGGTGACATTCTTTTCCACAATTATAACACGCTTTGGACTGCATCGTGCAGTTTGGACTTATGTGTCCTTCCCCTCCACATTTGTAACATACGACCGGTGGTGGTTCTCCTTCCTTAACAACAGGTGCTGGTGCTGACGTCTTTCCATCCTTGTTGAATCTCCTCTTCTTGAAATGTCCACTCTAAATGTTATGGCCATGATTACCACCGAAGTGATTATCATTTCTGGCATGTTGATTCCCTCCACGTTTGTTGTCACCGCTTCGATGACTGCTACCACTAGTATTATCGACTTGTCGGTTGCTCTCTCTTGGTTGGGTTGACTCATTATCGCACTCCAATAACTTAGCCCTATTCACAACATCTGAATACAAACATAGTTTGTGAAAAATTAGGTATTAATGTATCTCGGGTTTCAAACCTCTTAGAAATATCCACCTCATTCTCTCCTCATTATCAACCAAGTGGGACGCAAACCGAGATAACTTGGCAAACTTAGCTTCGTACTGCGCCATGGTCATATTGTTTTGCTCAAGCTTGATGAACTGTACCTCCTTCATGTGACGAATACTTTCAGGAAAGTACTTGTCATTGAACAGTTCTTGGAATTTCTCCCAAGACATCTTCGGATCACGGTAGGTTGAGTACACTTTTATGATTTCCACCACTAATCTGCCTCTTCAGCACTTAACATGAAGGTGGCAAAGGAACCTTTACTCCTCGGAGCATCCCAAGACATCAAATATCTTGTTGATCTTCTTTATCCACGCTCACTTTTAAGTGGTTTGGCTCTCCAAAAACTCCTAGGTGGTCCCAGCCCTTGAATCGCTTAACGATGACCATCCGAGAGTTGTCGGTGTTTCCACCGCATTTTGGATAAGAGCCGCTTTACTTTGATGTTGCATGAATTGCATAAAGCCTCTCGAACATCCCATCGCTCACCATTTCATCGGTGTTATTGTTTACATGAGGATTATTGTCTTCTGTTGCACATTATCCAGGCATTAATCATGTGGTGACTCAACGGTCTCATGTGCTTCATTGTTTATCTCAACATTTTCTGGATGCCATTTTCAAATCTTCGCTACAAAACAAGGGTTAATTAACATATCACATATTATCCTTATACTCGATGACCAATTAAATACCAAATAAACTTAGGTAGGTCATACTAGCGAAGAATTCCCCGCCTCTCCTCCTAGTTCTTGTCTCACATCTCACCAGGATCATATCCTAAGCTTTGATACTAACCTGTGAAGCCCCCAAAATAGGTATACATCACCCATCTTGAGTCGCTAAACACATGGTACAAAATTCAAATACAACTTAATTATACAACAGTCGTGTGAAATACGACAAAACATAATCTAAGAGTTTTAATAAAAATATTGTCATCTAGACAATATCCACACTCAATGGAGTCCTCATTACATTTATTGTCACACTATTTAATAGAATAGTGAGGACTACTAATGCTATCATCTGGACCGTCACTCCGTTCCCCGACTAGTCCCAACTACGTTCTCATTTCCTGAAGAGAACAGTGAAAGAAAGGGTGAGCTCAACTAGCCTAGTAAGAAATATTATGACTAAGATAATGCAGAATAAATTATCATTAGTCATTAACAATGTTAAACTGATAAAATACAATAGACATCAAGTTTAACTCCAGCGGAATAAGCAATCCATTAGAAGACTCAAGTAGAGCATGATATCTACTATCTTCTATGATTTAAAATGTTTTCATCAATTTTTATCGCTAAGACTTAACTTAATAAATAAACCACGTCATCGAGTAATCCCTACTACGGGCCAAGGATATTCATTTAATCATCAATGGTCATGACTATACCGAATAATCCCTGGTCATAATCATACCAAAAACTGTCGATCAATGCACTATAGGCTACTGAGGACTTTTACCACATCATTTATAACATTACAGGTCATGATTATACCGAATAATCTCTGGTCATAATCATACCAAGTCCATCTATGCACGTAAGCCAAAGATGACTTTCATCACAATATAAGCATGAGGATGATAACAATGACATAATAATTCAATAAAACAAGTTCAAGAATAAATTTTAAAGATTTATAAGTTAATTTATCTTGAAATCAATTACGTCCAAATTGTCAACATGATACTGCTTTGTGGAGTAAAATTCAAGAATGCTCAGAAGAATATTTCCATGAAAAGATACCGGATAAAGCGCAAATATCCAGGAAATTCTACTAATTTCATGGAGTATAGAAGCCAAAACTTTAACCAAAGAGTAAAATAGAATATATGAAACTGTAAATGGATTTTCGCCCGTCATGTAGTAATCTAAGTAGACAGATCATTTCCACAATTTAATAAGGAATGACTACAAAGGATCATTCACCATGCATGCAATAATCCACATGTATGTATTATTCCAATGTAATAATAAAGAATGGAATAACGAAGAATTCACCATGCATGCGATAGGCCCGCATGCATGAGTTATTCTCAATAGAATAATAAAGAATAGAACCAGGTCATGCGTAAACCGCACAGACAGGATATTCCAACAAAATAATAAAGAACGGAACCAGGTCATGCGTAATCCGCATAGACAGGATATTCCGATATAATAATTAAGAATGGAACCAGGTCATGCGTAATCCGCATAAAAAGGATTTTCCAACAGAATAATAATGAATGGAATAACAACAGAATGCACCAGGCATGTGATAGACCACACAGACAGGTTATTCCAACAGAATAATAAAGAAACAACAGAATTCACCATGCATACTATAGACCGCACAGACAGGTTATTCCAACAGAATAATAAAGAATGGAATAATAGAAGAATTTCACCATGTATGCGGTACTTCGCATAGATAGGTTATTCCAACATAATAATAAGGAATGGAATAACAATAGCTCTCTTAATGAATACGAAAGAAATAATACCCCTTACCTTAGAAAAAACCGGATATCTTTGGAGTAGAGGTAGCGAGACTTTCTCTTATTCTTTCTCTCTATAATTTCTCTCTATAATAATTGCTCTATAGCTTTAGTGAATTGGTGAGAAATGAAGGAAGAATGAGCTTTTATTTATAGAAAAATATAGTTTGGATAATTACACATTTTATACTCGAAATATTACAAAGACAATACCTCCAACTTTTTTTCATTTTTAATTTAGTCCTACAAGTATTATCAAACTTGCACCACCTCCCCTAATAGTAAATAATGTGAATCAATAGTTGAATTATGTGAATCAATAGTTATAATCATGTGAAAATATAAATTACAGTATAGTACCTCCATCTATACCTCCATTTTTAACTTAGTCATGCAAGTATTATCAATCTTGCACCAACTCCCCTAATAGTACATGAATGTGATTCAATAGTACACACATGTGAACAAATAGTTATATAAGCATGTGAATTAGTAGCAATTAATTTCTCATTTATCCGATTAATTACCTGATTTATCAATATAACCCCCAGACATCAATTATCATCAGAATAGATGTCGATTTCCGCTAACACTAATTATCCCAACACAATGGAACTATCAATTTCATCTTTAATCAACACAAACTTATTCATCATTAATATTATAACTCATAATATTTAACAACCAGGTCGTTCCCAGGAAAGAGGGGGCTTTCCGATAAGGATTTCTCTTTATTGGCACACAATTAGATGACTAAACCTCTTATTGACAGAACTTCTAGACATTGTAAATACTGCAATTTAATAATATGAATAACTTTGGCGTCTCAATTATTGATTTAATAATATAACATATTATGGACATGATATTGTGACAATAATTGAATCAATAATATGAGAGATATGATGCAGCAATTATTGTATCAATAATTGAGTATAACTGAGTGACTTCTCACATAAGCATCAATAACCAATACCATGTGCTACTATGCAACCACGCGTATTACTGTACTTTTACTACCGGATAGTTCAACAGTTTTAACGATAACACTTCTGTCGTTATTTTTAGAAAAATATAATTCTGTCGTTTTCTTATTACGACAATACATCCGTTGTGGGGTCCACCAATGATTGTGCCGTCATACGAATATTTCCTGTTAAAACGAATATTCCCCGACCAATTGAATATTAAATAACCACTTGCTTACTTTTCAAAATTTGTAAATATTACCCACAACTATAACATTATATTATATCCACACCATAATATTCAAAAATATATTTTGAGAGAAATTAATCTTTATTCATAAAAGTTGGGGTCTTACAGCAGAGATGCTATTCTTATTATGTTTTAAAACACTATGAATGAATAAAAATGTTGGAGTTCTTTTAAATGTTGTTCGTTAAGATTTAATCTTAGAATGTTTTAGTTAAACTTTAAATATTCAAGAAAATTGAGTAATTAACTAATAAGCATATATTTTAAACAGAAGATGCCTCCTAGAAGAAGACAACAACGCCAACAACTACCTCCAGAGGGGTCTACTAACAATAATAACGAGGTTAACGTTAACCCGGTTCAGTAGTTGGTGACTTTGTTAATTGCTTCACTTGTGAATCAACCGCAAGCTCAAGCTACGAATTTCAAGGACTTCAAAATGGTTGGACCGCCGAAGTTTCAAGGGTCTATGAATCCAGTTGAAGCCCAAACT
Organism: Panax quinquefolius; assembly: GCA_020205615.1. NCBI lineage: Eukaryota > Viridiplantae > Streptophyta > Magnoliopsida > Apiales > Araliaceae > Panax > Panax quinquefolius. The sequence continues at coordinate 80,015,636 of CM035173.1, read as the reverse complement.
TGGATCGTGGAAATGGAGAAGGTTTTCGATGTTGCTAGAGTCAATGATGATCAGAAGACCACTTTTGTGACGTTTATGTTGAAGTCTGAAGCTAGCTATTGGTGGTAGGCGAATAAGGTTCGTGGGGGACAAGGAGTAATAGCACGAGATAGGTTTAAAGAGATGTTTTTTGAAATGTACTTTCCAACGAGCTCCCATAATCAGATGGAAGTTCAATTCTTAGAACTAAAGCAAGGAACTATGACTGTGCCAGAGTATCCTGCAAAGTTTAATGAGATGGCGAGGTTTGCTCCATACCAAGTCAATACAGATGATCGTAAGGCAAGGAGGTTTGAACAAGGGTTGAAACCCTAGCTATATAGCAAGGTTTCGATGTTTCAATTAAATACATTTATGATAGTATTGGAAAAGGCAATTATCATAGAGGGTGGAAGCGATGCCTTAACCAAATATAATCAAGAACAGAAGAAGAGAAATAATGAGAATGAAAACAAGTCCGGTGGAAGCAATAATGGAAGTAACAACCAAAAAAGGAAATGGAATGAAAATTTAAATATGGGAGGACAACAAGGAAGTCAACAAAAGAAGAAGTTTGAAGCTTATGCTACTTGCGGGAAGAACCACACTGTTGTGTGTTTGAAGGGTAAACGAGTGTGTTTCAATTGTGGCCAGAAGGGTCACATTACAACAAATTGTTTTAGTCCGAAGAAGGGGGGAACTTGTTTCACTTACGGGTCAAAGGCTCATATGGCTCGCGATTGCCCTAAGAAGACAGTGGGAGGAACAAGCGGAGGTAAAGGAAGTAACAGTGGTGGTACTTTAACTATCATTGGGCCAGTACAATCAAACCGACCCACTGCCAGAACTTTCAATATGACCATACATGATGCTGTGCAGTCAAAGGATGTGGTGTCAGGTATTATTCCGATTAATGGTATTAATGCTTATGTGTTATTTGACTCGAGTGCTACTTGTTCATTTATATCCGATGATTTTTCCCAGAATTTAGATTTGCCTCAGGAAGAATTAGATCTCCCTTTAAGCATAGAAATTACAAATAGGGAAGTGATTCCTGTTAGGTTTATATACAAGAACTGTAGGGTTGATATAAAAGGTCACGAGATGATGGTAGATTTAATACCAATTAAACTTGGGGAATTTGATGTTGTACTAGGAATGGATTGGTTATTCAATTACGGGGCAGTAATTGATTGCCAAAAGACATGTGTTAACCTTATGACTCCGTCAAAGGTGGTGTTTTATGGCAGAAAATCACCTCGATAAGCAAGTTGTCTGACGATGATGCAAGCTAAGAAGTTATTGAAACAAGGGTATGTAAGATACTTAGCCTACATAGTTGATACACAGAAGAAGAATGCGAAGTTAGAAGAGATACCAGTCATTGGAGATTTTGTAGACGTATTTCCAGATAATTTGCCTTGACTTCCGCCAGATCGAGAAATCGAGTTCGTGATTGATTTAGCACCAGGAATGGCCCCGATATCTAAAGCCCCATATAGAATGGCCCCAGTAGAGATGAAGGAGTTGATGGTTCAATTACAAGAATTACTAGACAAGAAGTATATCTGACCAACGTTTCACCGTGGGGAGCGCTTAAGGTCTTTGTTGTGAAGAAGAAAGATGGTTCGATGCGGCTTTAAATTGATTGCTGAGAATTAAATAAAGTCACAATTAAAAATAAGTATCCATTACCGAGAATCGATGACTTGTTCGATCAACTGAAGGGGGCTAGATACTTTTCAAAAATAGATTTAAGAATTGGATATCATCAGTTAAAGTTCAGGAAGGACGATATACCAAAAAAGGCATTTAGAACTCGGTATAGTCATTACGAGTTTTTGGTAATATCATTTAGTTTAACCAATGAACCTGCAGCGTTCATGGATTTGATGAACAGGGTGTTTAAACCATTCTTAGATAAATTTGTAGTAGTATTTATTGGTGATATATTCGTGTATTCTAAGACCAAGGAGGAACACGTTGAACACTTTAGGGCGACATTGAAAACATTGAGGAGAGAGAAGTTGAACGCTAAATTCTCAAAGTGTGAGTTTTGGTTAGAACGTGTGTAGCTTCTTGGGCACGTTATTGATAAGGACGGAATCTTGGTAGATCCATCGAAAGTTGAAGCTATAATAAACTGGGATCAGCCAAAAACACCATCGGAAGTAAGAAGTTTCTTGGGTTTAGCAGGTTACTATAGGCGTTTTATTCAAGATTTTTCCAAGATTACAACTCCGTTGACAAATTTAACTAGGAAGACAATTAAGTTTTTTTGGACGGAGAAGTGTGATGAAAGTTTTCAAGAATTAAAGAAAAGATTGAGTTCAACACCTGTGTTATCATTGCCTGATGATACATGGAATTTTCTGGTATATAGTGACGCATCGCATAAAGGACTAGGATATGTGCTTATGCAGAACGACAGAGTTATTGCGTATGCATCACGTCAATTAAAAGATTACGAGAAAGGGTATCCAACTCATGATTTGGAGCTGGCTGCTGTGGTATTTGCTCTGAAGATTTGGAGGCACTATCTGTATGGAGAGAGATGTGAGATATATACAGACCATAAAAGTTTGAAATATATTCTTACATAGAAAGATTTGAATATGCGACAGAGGAGATGGCTGGAGTTGATTAAAGACTACGACTGCGAGATTATCTATCATCCTTAGAAGGCGAATGTTGTTGCCAATGCCTTTGTAGAAAGGGTTGGGAGAAATTAATGATGTTAATTTCTCAGGAGAAGCTAATAGCAGAATTGGCAAAGATGGATTTGGAAATTAAATATCCGACCGAATCAGATGAAAAATTGTTCCAAATGGGGAGTAATTCGGTTTTGATAGACAAGGTGAAGAATGCACAACTTTAGGATGAAAACTGTGAAAAGACAAGACAGAAAGTGTCTAAAGGTGAGGAAATCAAATTTAAAGTTGATTCAGAAGGGTTACTTCTATTTGAAGGGAGAATTTGGGTTCCGCTAGTACCGAAAATTAAAGAGGAAATTTTGAGTTAAACTCATAACTCACGATATTCGATTCACCTTGGAAGTACGAAAATGTACCAGGATCTCAGACATCATTTCTGGTGGTCAAATATGAAAATGGATGTTGTTGAATTTGTGGCGAAAAGCTTAACGTGTCAGAAAATTAAAGCTAAACATCTAAGGCGAAGCGGATTGTTGCAACCGTTAGAGATACCTGAATGGAAATAGGAGCATATCCCAATGGATTTTGTGGTAGGTCTTCCAACGACTCATCAAGGTTACGATGAAATCTGGGTGATTGTAGATCGATTGACAAAGTCGGCACACTTTTTGCCAATCAAGATTAGATTTAACCTAGATCAATTGGCAAAACTGTACGTGTAGAAAATTATTTTAAGATACGGTGTTTCGGTGTCCATTGTATCAAATAGAGATCCATGTTTCACATCAAATTTCTGGAAATGACTACAGGAATGCTTGGGAAAGCAGTTGAGAATGAGCACATTGTATCATCCTCAAATCGACGGACAAAGTGAGAGGACAATCTAGATATTAGAGGATATTTTCAGAGCATGTATTATAGATTTTAAAGGGAATTGGGATGATCATCTGCCGTTTGTTGAGTTTGCTTATAATAACAGTTATCATGCAAGTATTGGCATGGCGCCTTACGAAGCATTATGTTAGGAATAAACATGTGAATGATATTCCTATTTATATAAGATTTGATTATGATCTTATTGAATGAATATGCAAATATGTCTGCATTGAAATAAGCTATAAAGTCCTTGAATAGATAATAGGAATATATGTACAAGGACTTAGATTGAAATGATCAAATATGTTAGGTTGATTCTGCATGAACAAAATAGCTTTGTAAAGTCCTTAAAAAGAATATGATGTACAAGGACTAAATAAAAAAAGATCAAGCTTATTAGGTTGATCTTATATGATGTAATAAATAGGTCTGTCTTAACGTCAAGCACTACACCAGCCTTCGAAGTCTGCCAAGAGAGATAAGGAACTCGGAGACTATTAAGGCAAAATCGTAGTCTGTCGAGCCAGTCGAGGGATTCCAGAAGCTAAGGCAGAATCGTAGAGTATCGAGAAAGTTGCTACAAAATCATAGTCTGCCTTTGAGGGCCTCACTCAGAATCGTAGAGTTGGTCCAAGTGCCTGCCGAGCCAAGTCAAGAATCATAGACCACACTTGAAGTAGTGGAGTCTACTCATCATATCAGAGGCAGAAATCGTAGTTGAGCTAGATCAGACAAGTACAACAAATGTTAAGGTAGAAATCTTAGTCTGATGTATAATCTGCTCTCGAAGTCGTAGTGTATACAGAACCAAAGCTACATCGTAGTCTGCAAAACAAAGTCTTCGACGAGGTCTATCAGTGCTCACAAATCCAAGGAAGAATCGTAGTGATAACACGATTCTCAACACATGAGAACTCCCAAAGCATCCAAAGAATGAATCCTCTGGTCAGAACTATAAAAGATGCAATCTACTTGAAGGAAGCTAGAGAGCATTCACCTAATGCCCTACAAGAAAATAGAAGATCGAAGCACCAATTCAATCAATCCTGATTAAGTAGTGAAGCCATTCAAGGGAAGTCTTCCACATGCAATAATAAGAAGACTTTAGATAATGTGACTGACTAAAGGAAGTCAGCAATGCAGTAGCTGTCAAGATAAATAAAAGATGATGATATTAAGTATGCATATGATTGTAGTGCTTGCCAGATTAGAAGCAGGAATTGATGGGGTCTATAACAGAAACATTGGCTAACCTATATAGAATAGACAAAGAAGATTAAGCATGGTTTAGACCATTGATGATACGTGAACGGGAGATCACAAAGAGATAGAGAGTTGAGCATGACCAATCTGATAAGTCTTGAAGTTAAGGAGGGCCAAAGTATTCAAACAAGTTGTTAGTACCTAATACAAGTTAAGGCAAACAGAAGTGGTAAAGCACTGCACGAATGAAGGAAGAGAAGAGTTCAACCATCTGCATCAGAATCGTAGAGTTAAGTCTTTTGAGTATTGAAGCCTTGGAAAAGTCTCAGTACAAAGACTGACATTCAAATGTTGGGTATTAAAAGCATTGAGGTAGAAGGATAACTCCTGATGTTTTGATCGAGGAATAAGAAAGAAGAAATAAAGGTGACTACCTGCCTGACACACTAAAGTGACATTTCTAAAGGGGTAGGTGAAATAGCAGACTACAGTGTCATAAAAGTGAAAAAGGGGCTGTCATGTCAAATCTGTAGTCTGCACCAAATAACTCGAGATATACGAATCAATTCAAATAGCTCCCAACGGCTATAATCCAACGAGAAGCTTATGAAAGGTTATTCAATAGGAGAAGCTTAAAAAGAAGAAGTTGCTAGTTTTGACAAGTTGTTGACTCTACGAGTTCTACAGAGCTAAACATAATATGTCTCAGTGGCAGTGAGACTACGAAAGTAGAAGTGGAGAAAAATTAGTGAAGAGTTTAAACAGAAAAATGCTTCACGCAACAACAATGAGAATGCCAATCAGAATGGCAGCTAAGTTGAGAGATGAGAAGGCCAAGAATATAACATTCAGAAGAGTGGCAGACCAGAAAGAAGATTCAAAGAGCCATTCTATGAATCATCTTAAACACATTGAGCTGAAGAGAAGAAGATACATAACTAAATTTGTGCACAAGACAACCAATGTTCAAGAACTGTTAAGTATCCAAAGAAGCTAAACTGATAAGTAAATACATAGCAGTACCTCAACGATGATGGTGCACTATGCTGGGTATCAGATGAAGATAAACATCAACGACAAAGAACAGCAGCACCAAAGGATGAATAAAACTATTAAGTACCAACAAGATGTCGGACTGAACGCACATCTTAACAGTGCAGAGGATGTGATCAAACACCAATGTTGAATGCCTAATGATCACAAGAAGCTGCTAAGTACTAGAAGATGAACAAGTTGAACGTCACCTTAACAGCTCAACAACAACAAACAACAAATAAACAACCAAACAACCAGGGCCTGTAGGGTCCTTGTCTTCGTGACTAAGTCAAAGTCAAGTCTGTTGAACTTTCTGAGTACTAGAGGGTATAAAAGATTCTAAGTCTGTTTGGCTTAGTCTACAGTCTCCAAGGCTGCTGGTCTTGAAGAGTTCTTAGTGAACTGATATCCCAAGGCTGCTGGTCTTGAAGGAATCTTAGTGATTCAAAGTTAATCAAATCCTTAGTGGAATCCTTACTTATTGAAGAGGAAGAGTGGATTAGGAGCTTGAGTCTCTGAACCATTTAAAATCCCTTGTCTTTTACATACAACCATTTACATTATAAATCTATAACTTTTATAACTGCTATGAATATAATAAGCACTTGCATCTAAACTAACTTTAGAAAAATGGTCAACAAAATATCTCTGAAGGGGAACCTTAACCTATTCCGCTGTGATTGAAATAATTCTTAAGTTTGTCATTTGCTAATTACTTAGCAATGTAAACTAAAATGAAAAAGATTTTTAAAAATAAAAAGGATCTATTCAACCCCCCTTCTAAATCTATTGTGTGCCCTCTAGGAACTAACAATTGGTATCAGATCAGGTTCTCATATTATATTCTAAAGCTAACGCTTTGAGTCTAATCCTAGGCACAAACCATATCCTAAACTTAGTTTAGTAGTAAGTCGCTTATGATTATTGATGAGCTCACACGTTGGAAATTATGCGTACAGGTAAATGTGCATATCCACATGAAGCTGCTCAGATTTGTCCATGTTCTAAATTAATGCAACAACAAGACCAATCCATTTCCAAAGTAAATCAGCAGTCCGCAGACTAGTGATGTGAAGTCAAAAAGGGCATCAAAAGCAAAGAGTCTGTCATCCTCTGTTCTGAAAGATGAAACACCTACACATGCAGAGAAATGACTATCGAGAGAAAAAAGAAAATTTCATGTAATATGTAATTGGCTAATCAGTTGGATCTGATCCTTGAGACTCAAGATTATCAAAGAACTAAAGCTGCCAAGACTTTCCTATGTTGTCAAATCCAAGACGATGCCTGATTGATCTAACGTCAAATGGAGCAACAAGTTGTCAGCAATGAATGTAAAGATTTGCACATCAATGCCTAACATCATTCTAGCAAGTCAAATGATTGTCAAGAAACTGACAGTGTAAAGGTACGGTTCTTCATTAACATGTACATAAACATGATGTTGTATTACCTTATGTACTAAAACAATACTCTATCAAGAGACCATATTCTTTCTGAAAAGGGGAAGAGAAGGAGTACATTAAGGTTGGAAACTTAATTGTCAACAAATTCCCTCTCCACCCAAAGTTTAGGTTGAAGATAACATCTTGAAAGAAGTATGGAGTATGTCGTAAGTTAATCTAAATCCAACTAAGCTTAAGTGGATTAACTCTTGCTAAAGGATTGGTATGTATGCAAATATATGTAAAACCAATGTTCTGTGTTCTTGATAATATATGGAGCAGATCAACGCTAGAGGATTATCTTGAAGATTCTTAGAAACTGATCATCTCCATGAATCAACCAGATGCAAATAAGCAATAGAGTTGATTCTTACTCTGAGAACATTCAAGACCTATGAACAGAACTAAGCATAGAGTGAAATAGTCAAAGAAAAAAAATGTCCTATCAAAACACTTAATCATTCATCATCATGCATCATAAATGTCATATCTAAATCTTATATGCATAAATATGATTGTTGATACTAATGTAAATTCAAGCATATGAGGAATTGGGATTTTGAGAAAACTAATCCAATAGGACCCAAATAATCAGGGGTACCAAAAATAGAAATTTATCTAACCTGCAGGTACTTGGTCTATATGATCACACAAGAAATACTAAAGTAGATAAGCTTCAGTCACAAGGATTTAACCAGCTGCAAGGTCAGTTACTTAAGAAGGGAAAACGCAACCATAAATCAAAGAAGTCTTCATTCATATCGATCGTAGAGTCACTACCGATCGTAGAGTCCAGACTTGCCAAACCGTCAGAGGTGGAGGCTATAACGGTATCTCAGCCTGAATAAAAAGTCAAAGATTGTTCTTAAATACTTGCTGAGTTCCCATTAATGAAGAATCACACAATTGATGATCTTCACATGGAAGCATGCTATTCATACCAAGATAAAAGAGATTTATTGGTCTTATCCATGCAAAGCATATCATTCAAAAGGGAACATCCAGGATGCTCATATCAAAGGATCATCAAACTAATGATGAGGAATGCACCATTGAAGAATACCTTCGCGAGTAAAAAAGATACTAAAGCCTGAATGAGAAAGACTTATAATGCTTATACAATTCTGATAATGCTCTCCTATGACTCATTAAGGCTTATACATTCATGATGATTTTAGCCTAAAATTGTTTTTTAGTCAGAGGAAGTTCTAGATTCAAATGATGAAGATGGTAAAGCTTGGGGAGCAAAATGAAGAAATGGAATACTTTCAAGAAGATCTGAGATAAGCTTGAAGGATAGGTCAACCAGGGTACATATCTATTAACCACTCCACAAATACCAAGACCACTCCTATCAAGATCATAGAGACAGAAGCTAATCCAAAATAGAAATATCCTAATTAAAGAGTCCCAAAACTCTATGATTGATGAACCAAACAAACATCCATAGTCAGTAGTAACATCCCAAAACGTTCTACTGATAACCATATCAACCAAACACTCAAATCATGGAGTACTTTCGATCAGTCCCAGTGATCGTAGTATAAGAGCATGATGACACCACGATTGCACCCAAAACAAATACCAATGCCTAAAAGTATCCAGAGTTGGTAAGTGAACTCTCCAGTAGAAAAGACCAATGTGATGTTATTGTAGCCACCATACTTATAAAACTCTTCATCAAATAAGCGCCTCAGGGACAAACCTGACCCTTAGTCTTGGACTAAGAGGTTGGTCCTTCTTGAGTAACCTTAACCCTTAAGAACTGCAGAAATTGATTGGCATCACAAGAATCTCTGCTGAAGCAAGCAGTAGCTCCTTAGAAGAATACAAAATAAAAATAAGTATTATCACTCTCTTTATGTCTGTTGAATAAGTTGTCTATTGAAGCATACTCACAGACTACAATCTTCGAAGAAGGCACAAAGGCTGTAGATCAATATAAGAAGTCTTGGAGTACTAAGCTAAGTCATAAGGCCACTCCACGAACTGAAGAAGTCAATAGTCAATTGAAGATAAGTCAACTATGATAAACTAACGTGTTAGAAGAAGTTACAGACTGTGATCTGTCAGAGTCTTACAACTGTCCCACTAAGAAATGTAGAGGGAACAACTACAAGAGGGAAAATTCAAATCAATGGCATTTAATTTTGAGAGTTCATCAAAAGCTGCAAGCCTGTCTAATCCATACACTCTTTTCTCAAGCCAAAGCCTAAACACCTCTAAACTGTAAAATTCTCTCAAACAACCATCTATCCTCAATTCGCTTTCTGATATCTCATAATACAATCACAAAGATATAAACCTAGAATTCCCTAACTCTTCAAATGGAAGATGTGCATGTAATCACTAGTATTCAACTTGGAACTAAAAAAATTGACAAATGTGAGAAGAAGTTCTGAGATATTCTTCAGTTAGTAGAGAAAGCTGGATTATCTGAATGCTTGGAATCAAGCACCCAAATCTACACAAACCTGACTCAGGTCTGAAGAACCTTGAAGAGGTCAACATTGAAGAAAGGAAGAAAGCTATGCGCTACAAAAGAAACCCAATTTTGAAAAATATGAAGAAAAAGGAGTTTCCTGAAGAATACGAGTTTCTTATTGAGATAGTAGGGAAGTGCTTGCTGAGCAAAGATACTACTCATGATATAGTAAGTGATCATCAATTGAGAATCATAACTACCATTGCTCTCAAAAAGAAAATCAATTTTGGTGCCATACTGTTAGACTTAATGTCTGAGTGGCTAGACAAGGCGAAAAAGAAGAAGTCAATAGACAAACCACTTATAATGGTTTTTCATGGGAGATTTCTAAGCATCATTCTAAAGAAGAAGCTAAAGAATAAAATTAAGGATGATGAGGGTGAAGTTCTAAAAAGTTAGAAGGTGTTGTCTCCAAAATTGTTTGATAACTGGAAGAAGAATCCAATGGAAAACAAAAGGCTAGTGACATATGGCAGCAGCAGCAAGAGCACTACTAAGAAGAGGAAGGAAAATGATATGGAGGAGAAGCTATCACATTATGAGGATTCAATCATTCCAGAATTCAAGTCTGAAATGCCATTTAGGAAGAAAGCAAAGGTGATGAATAAGTCAAAATTAGTTCCCCAAAAATGTCTATCTGCCAAAGAAAAAAAGTAGACTCATAGGTGGAAAAGAGAACTGAAAACTCTATGAATAAATTCTCAAGTAGCCATTCTGTTGATAAAGAAGGGTCTAAAATTGAAGAAACTAGTTCTCCCATTGCTGAAGTTCCAAGGAGTTCTTCTGCTACTTAAGAGGACTCAGGGTCTAAAGAAGAATTATCTACCCCTGAGGCTAAATCCCAAAGAAGCTCATCTGATGATTCAAAGGCTTCAAAATATGAAGATTGCTTGCTAGATCTTTCCTAAAGAAGAAAGGAGAATCTTCTACAACAATCATTGAATTAAGTGATGATGAGTCTAAATCCAAAGAAGAAAATGATAAGGGAAAAAGAAGGGAAATATCTGCAAAGGCTAGTAGCAAGAGACAAAAAACTGTAGAGCATGAGGTGTCTAGTGGATCTACAAAGACTGGCTTTACTGAAGATAATGATCAAATGCAGGAATATTCTAATGAGTCAGTTAAAGAATGTCTGAACCAATCTGACTCTAAGTCAGGACAGGAAGAAAGTGAAGAAGATTCCAGTCCTGAGGTTGAGATGCTAGAAAATTTTCATATCCCTGGTCCTGTTCATCGCAAGAAAAGAATAGTGGTGGAAGTTGATGATGACCCACTAGATTTAATTCCAAAAAAATGGGTTAACCTTGGAAATGAAAGCCTAAATGTGGTGAAGATACCCACAACAAATCTGCTCAACAATCTTAAGGCTACGAAGCTAGATACGTCAACTCAGATATATAAGCCCGAAATTAAGGATCATGCAATAAGGTGGTTTTATCCTCGCATGGCATGAGCAAAGGAATCCAACACTGGTGATAACAACTACTTTTTATGGTGCTTCTCTCATATTCCCAACTCGGAGCTGGTGTTACAAAACTTTTTAAGAGTAAAGAAATTTGCAACAGTGCTGATCAATAACCAGTCTCATTTTATGGTCTATTGACAAGCTGTCAACCACTACATTCCCTACAATTATAGAGTAGGTTCGGATGGCAGAAGGATTATACCAAAGTTTATGATTGTAGAGTCCTTTCACTCTACCTTTGAAGATGATCAAGCTCCATTTGAGAAACTCTACTTTGCTCAAGCACAATTGTCTGATATTCCCTCGTCCTCTAATAGTGTTTGGCACTCAATGGTTTATCAGATTCTCACTACATTCAAAAATCTATCTAAGAATGAGAATCGTGGAGTCCAATCTGGTGTTCAGTAGAAGTCTGCTCAACCAAATGACCAAACTCCTCAGGAGCAAGATTTACTGAAGAATTCTGACGAGTTGGTTGATAAGATATCTCTCATTGCTGTAGAAGCTAAGATGTTGTCAGAAGAAGGAGATAGTGTGCCTCAAAACAAACTTCAAGCCACAATATCAGATATATCTCTCAAAATCAAAGAGAGAGATCAAATCTATCTGAACTTTATCAATGATCAGAAGGAAGAAGCTCTGCAAGCTCAAAAGGATAATGCTGAACAAATCCTGTCTCTCACTGACAATATTGACTTCCTAAAGCAGTATCTCTCCCTACAGTTGGAACTAAGCCAACAGGAACTCAAGATTGAGGTTAGCAACTCATCTTATCTGATAGAGCAGCTTATGACAAATGTCCAACAGCTTTCCCAAGTGATTAATGACCAAAAGGGGGAGAAAAAGAGGTATTCAAGGAAGAGAAAGGAGAGAAGAATGAAGGCAGAAAAGAAGAGGAACAGCAAAAAAGCAAAGAAAAAGAAGACGAAGAAGGTTAAAACATTAGTAGAAAATGTATCATCATCTGAGGGGGAACTAAAGGATGATGACTCTATGGAGACAAAGTCTGAGGGGAAGCAAGAACAAGAGAAAGATAAAGCAATGGAGCATGCATATGAGGGGGAGCATACTGGAGGGGAAAAGAAAATTGAGTAGCCAACCAACAGACACCCTGGAGACATACGTGAAGTAGTAAATGAAGCTTCAAAGGTATACTTCTAGCTGTATAGGTATGTTCTAGATACAGGATATAGAGTGTTATATTATGCATAAATTTCATTTTATCATCAATGATATTCATTATTAACTATTTTAGAAATACAGCTACTCACTGTATATTAAGATTCATTCATCTCATACATATGCACTTATTATTTTTGTCATAATCAAATAAAGGAAGATTGTTAGGAATACGCATGTGAATGATATTTCTATTTATATAAGATTTGATTATGATCTTAATGAATGAATATGTAAATATGTCTGCATTTAAATAAGCTATAAAGTCCTTGAATAGATAATAGGAATAAATGTACAAGGACTTAGACTGAAATGATCAAATATTTTAAGTTGATTCTACATGAACAAAACAGCTTTGTAAAGTCCTTAAAAAGAATATGATGTACAAGGACTAAATATAGAAAGATCAAGCTTATTAGGTTGATCTCATATTATGTTATAGATAGGCATGTCTTATCGTCGATCACTGCACCAGTCTTCGATGTCTGCTAGGAGAGAGAAGGAACTTGGAGACTATTAAGGCAGAATCGTAGTCTGTCGAGCCAGTCGAGGGATTGCAGAAGCCAAGGCTGAATCATAGAGTATCGAGAAAGTTGCTATAGAATCGTAGTCTGCCTTGGAAAGCCTCACTCAAAATCGTAGAGGTGGTCCAAGCGCCTACCGAGCCAAGTCCAGAATCTTAGACCACACTTGAAGTCGTGGAGTATACTGATCATATCAGAGGTAGAAATCGTAGTCGAGCTAGATCAGAAAAGGACAACAAATGTTAAGGCAAAAATCATAGTCTGATATATAATCTGCTCTCGAAGTCGTAGTGTCTGCAAAACCAAAGTTATATCATAGTCTGCAAAATAGAGTATTCGACGGGGTTTATCAGTGCTCACAACTCCAAGGAATAATTATAGTGATAACACAATTCTCAACACATGATCACTCCCAAAGCATCCAAAGAATTAACCCTCTAGTTAGAACTATAAAAGATGCAATCTACCTGAAGGAAGCTAGAGAGCATTCACAAAATGGCCTGCAAGAAAACAGAAGATCGAAGCACCAATTCAATCAGCGTTCTAATTGAGTAGTGAAGCCATTCAAGGGAAGTTTTCCACAAGCAATAATAAGAAGACTTCAGATAATGTGACTGACTAAAGGAAGTCAGCAATGCAGTAGATGTTAAGATAAACAAAAGATGACGATCTTAGGTATGCCTATGATCGTAGTGCTTACCAAATTAGAAGCAAGAACTTATGGGGTCTATAACAGAGAAACTGGCTAACCTATACAGAATAGACAAACAAGATTAAGCATGGGTCAGACCATTGACGATATGTGAACGGGAGATCACAAGGAGAAAGAGAGCTGAGAATGACCAATCTAATAAGTTTTAAGGTTAAGGAGGGCCAGAGTATTCAGACAAGTTGTTAGTACCTAATGCAAGTTAAGGCAATCAAAAGTGGTAAAGCACCACACGAATGAAGGAAGAGAAGTTCTGTATTGCAAGCTCAAAGAACATTCTCGGAGTCGTAAGGTTCAGTCATCTGCATCAGAATCGTAGAGTTCAGCCATCTGCATCAGAATCATAGAGTTCAATCTTCTGAGTATTGAATCATTGGCAATGTCGCAATGCAAAGACTGACATTCAAACATAGGTATTGAAAGAATCAATGCAAAAGGACAACTCCTGATGTTCTGATTGAGGAATTAGAAAGAAGAAATAAAGGTAACTACCTGCTTGACACACTAAAGTGACATTTCTAAAGGTGTAGGTGAAATAGCTGACTATAGTGTCAGAAAAGTGAAAAAAGGGTTGTCATGTCACATCTGCAATCTGTACCAAATAACTCAAGATCTGCGAATCAATTCAAATAGCTCCCAACAACTATAAACCAGCGAGAAGCTTACGAAAGGTTATTTAACAACAGAAGCTTAAAAAGAAGAAGTTATTGGTTTTGACAAGTTGTTAACTCTATGAGTTCTACAGAGCTAAAACAAATATGTCTCAGTGGCAGTGAGACTACGAAAGTAGAAGTGGAGAAAAATTAGAAAAGAGCTTAAACAGAAAAAGGCTTCACTCAACAACAATGAGAATGCCAATCAGAATGGCAGCTAAGCTGAGAGATAAGAATGCCAAGAATATAACATTCAGAAGAGTGGTAGACCAGAAAGAAGATTCAAAGAGCCATTCTACGAATCATCTTGAACACATTGAGCTGAAGAGAAAAAGATAAAGAATTAAATTTTTGCACAAGACAACCAGTGTTCAAGGACTGTTAAGTATCCAAAGAAGCTAAACTAATAAGCAAAGACTTAGCAGTACCTCAACGATTATGGTGCACTATGTTGAGTATCAGATGAAGATAAGCATCAACGACAAAGAATAGCAGAACCAAAGGATGAGTTAAACTTTTAATTACCAAAAAGATGTCGGACTGAACGCACATTTTAGAAGTCCAGAGGATGTGATCAAACACCAATGTTGAATGCCTAATGATCACAAGAAGCTGCTAAGTACTAGAAGATGAACAAGCTAAACGTCATCTTAGCAACTCAACAACAACAAACAAAAAACAAGCAACCAAGCAACCAGGGCCTGCAGGGTCCTTGTCTTCCTGACTAAATCAAAGTCAAGTCTGCTAAACTTGTTGAGTACCAGAGGGTATAAGAGATTCTAAGTCTGCTGGGCTTAGTCTACAGTCTTCAAGGCTGCTGGTCTTGATGTTTTCTTAGTGAACTGATGTTCCAAGGCTGCTGGTCTTGAAGGAATCTTAGTGATTCAAAGTTAATCAAATCCTTAGTGGAATCCCTACTTATTGAAGCAGAAGAGTAAATGTGCATATCCCTATGTTGGAAATTATGCGTACAAGTAAATGTGCATATCCACATGAAGCTGCTCAGATTGGTCCCTGTTCTAATTAATGCAGCAATAAGACCAATCCATGTCCAAAGTAAATTAGTCGTCTTTAAACTAGTGAAGGGAAGTCAAAATGGGCATCAAAAGCAAAGAGTTTGTCATCCTTTGTTCTGAAAGATGAAAGACCTACACATGCAGAGAAATGACTATCGAGAGAAGAAAGAAAATTTCATTTAATATGTATTTGGCTAATCAGTTGGATCTGATCCTTGAGACTCAAGATTATCAAACAACTAAAGCTGCCAAGACTTTCTTATGTTGTCAAATCCAAGATGATGCCTGATTGATCTAACTTCAAATGGAGAAACAAGTTGTCAGCAATAAATTTAATGATTTGCACATCAATGCCTAACATCATTCTAGCAAGTCAAAATGACTGTCAAGAAACCGACACTGTAAAGGTACGGTTCTTCATTAACACGTACATGAACATTATGTTGCATCACCTTATTACTACAATAATACGCTACCAAGAGACCATATTCTTCCTAAAAAGGGGAAGAGAGGGAGTACATTAAGTTTGGAAACTTAATTGTCAACAAATTTTCTCTCCACCCAAAGTTCAAGTTAAAGATAACATCTTGAAAGAAGTATGGAGTATATCCTAAGTTAATCTAAATCCAACTAGGTTTAAGTGGATTAACTCTTGCTAAATGATTGGTATATATGCAAATATATATAAAACCAATGTTCTTTGTTCTTGATAAAATATAGAGCATGATGAACGCTTGAGGAGTATCTTGAAGATTCTTAGAAACTGATCATCTCCATGAATCAACCAGATGCAAATAAGCAATAAAGTTGATTCCTACTATGAGAACGTTCAAGACCTGTGAACCAAGCAAAGAGTGAAACAGTCAAAGAAAAATAATGTCCTATCAAAACACTTAATCATTCATCATCATGCATCATAAATGTCATATCTAAATCTTATATGCATAAAACTGATTGTTGACGCTAATGTAAATTCAAGCATATAAGGAATTGAGATTTTGAGGAAACTAATCCAATAGGACCAAAACAATCATGGGTACCAAAAATAGAAATTTATCTAACCTACAGGTACTTGGTCTATATGATCACACAAGAAATACTAAAGCAGATAAGCTTCAGTCATGAAAATTCAACAAGCTACAAGGTCAACTGCTTAAGAAGGGATAACGCAGCCATAAATCAAACAAGTCTTCATTCATATCAATTGTAGAGTCACTACCAATTGTAGAGTCCATACTTGCCAACCCGTCATAGGTGGAGGCTGCAACGGTATCTCAGCTTGAACAAAAAGTCAAAGATTGTTATTAAAGACTCGCTAAGTTCCCATTAATGAAGAATCACACAATTGATGATCTTCATATGAAAGAATGCTATTCATACCAAGATAAAAGAGATTTATTTGTCTTCTCCATGCAAAACATATCATTCCAAAGGGAACATCCAGGATACTCATATCATCATCAAAATAATGATGAGGAATGCACCACTGAAGAATACCTTCGTGAGTATAAAAGATATTGAAGCCTGAATGAAAAAGAATATGTTCGTAGTCTTATCAATAATCATGGAGTAATCAGTTCTGATGATGCTTTCCTATGACTCAATATGGCTTATACAATCATAATGATTTTAGCCTGAAATTGTTGATCAGTCTAAGGAAGTTCTAGATGCAAATGATGAAGATGGTAAAGCTTGGGGAGTAAAATGAAGAAATGGAATACTTGCAAGAAGATCTGAGAAAAGCTTGAAGGATAGGTCAACCAGGGTACATGTCTGTTAACCACTCCACAAATACCAAGACCACTCCTATCAAGATCATAGAGACAGAAGCTAATCCAAAATAGAAATATCCCAATTAAAGAGTCCCAAAACTCTGTGATTGATGAACCAAAAAAAGATCTATAGTCAGTAGTAACATCCCAAAACGTGCTACTGATAACCATATCAACCAAACACTCAAATCGTGGAGTACTTTTGATCAGTCTTAGTGATCGTAGTATAAGAGCATGATGACACCACGATTGCATCCTAAACAAATACCAATGCCAAAGAGTATCCAGAGTTGGTAAGTGAACTCTCCAGCAGAAAAGACCAATATGATGTCATTGTAGCCACCATACTTATAAAACTCTTCATCTAATAAGCGCCTCAGGGACAAACCTGACCCTTAGTCTTGGACTAAGAGGTTGGTCCTTCCTGAGTAACCTTAACCCTGAAGAACTGCAGAAATTGATTGGCATCACAAGAATCTCTGCTGAAGCAAGCAGTAACTCCTTAGAAGAATACAAAATAAAAATAAGTATTATCACTCTCTTTATGTCTATTGAATAAGTTGTCTATTGAAGCATACTCACTTACTACAATCTTCGAAGAAGGCACAAAGGCTGTAGATCAATCTAAGAAGTCTTGGAGTACTAAGCTAAGTCATAAGGCCACTCCACGAACTGAAGAAGTCAATAGTCAATTGAAGATAAGTCAACTATGATAAACTAACGTGTTAGAAGAAGTTACAGACTGTGACATGTCAGAGTCTTACAACTATCCCACTAAGAAACGTGGAGGGAACAGCTAGAAGAGGGAAAATTCAAATCAATGGCATTTACTTTTGAGAGGTCATCAAAAGCTGCAAGCCTGTCTAATCCATACACTCTTTTCTCAAGCCAAAACCTAAACACCTCTAAACTGTCAAATCCTCTCAAACAACCATCTATCCTCAATTCGCATCCTGATATCTCACAATACTATCACAAAGACATAAACCTAGAATTACCTAACTCTTCAAATTGGAAGATGTACGTGTAATCACTGGTATTTAACTCGGAACTAAGAAATTCGATAAATGTTAGAAGAAGTTCAGAGATATTCTTCAGTTGGTAGAGAAAGCCTGATTCTCTAAATGCCTGCCAAGCACCCGAATCTACACAAACCTGACTCAGGTCTGAAGAACCTTGAAGAGGTCAACATTGAAGAAGGGAAGAAAGCTATGCACTACAAAAGAAACCTTAATTTGAAAAATATGAAGAAAAAGAGTTTCCTGAAGAATATGAGTTTCTTATTAAGATAGTAGGGAAATGCATGCTGAGCAAAGATACTGCTCATGATATAGTAAGTAATCATCAATTGAGAATCATGACTGCCATTGATCTCAAAAATAAAATCAATTTTGGTTCCATATTGTTAGACTTAATGTTTGAGTGGATAGACAAGGCGAAAAAGAAGAAGTCAACAGAAAAACCACTTACAAAGGTTTTTCATAGGAGATTTCTAAGCATCATTCTAAAGAAAAAGCTAAAGAATAAAATTAAGGATGATGAGGGTGAAGTTCTAAATAGTTAGAAGGTGTTGTCTCCAAAATTATTTGATAACTAGAAGAAGAATCCAATAGAAAACAAAAGGCTAGTGACATATGCCAGCAGCAGCAAGAGCACTACTCAGAAGAGGAAGGCAAATGATATGGAGGAGAAGCTATCACACTATGAGGATTCAATCATTCCAGAATTTAATTCTGAAAGGCCATTCAAGAAGAAAGCAAAGGTGATAAAGAAGTCAAAATCAGTTCCCCAAAAATGTCTATCTACTGAAGAGAAAAGAGTAGACTCAGAGGAAGAAAAGAGAACTGAGACCTCTATAAATAAATTCTCAAGTAGCCATTCTACAGATAAGGAAGGGTCTAAAACTGAAGAAACTAGTTCTCCCACTTCTGAAGTTCCAAGGAGTTCTTCTGCTACTTCAGAGGACTTAGGGTCTGAAGAAGAATTATCTTCCTTGTGGCTGAATCCCAAAGAAGCTCATCTAATGATTCAAAGGCTTCAAATCTGAAGATGAAGAAAAGACTAAATCTCATATAGCTGAATCTCATATAGCTGAATCTCCAAGGAAAAGAAAGAGCAACAAATTGCTTGCTAGATCTTTCCTAAAGAAGAAAGGAGAATCTTCTACAGTAATCATTGAATTAAGTGATGATAAGTCTAAATCCAAGGAAGAAAATGCTAAGGGAAAAAGAAGGGAAAATCTACAAAGGCTAGTAGCAATAGACTGAAAACTACAGAGCATGAGGTGTCTAGTGGATCTATAAAGACTGGCTCTGTTGAAGATAATGATCAAATGTAGGAATATTCTGATGAGACAGCTGAAGAAAGTTTGCACCAATTTGACTCCATGTTAGGATAGGAATAAAATGAAGAAGATTCCAATCCTGTGGATTAGATACCAAAAAAAATTTATATCCCTTGCCCTGTTCACGCAAGCAAAGAATAGTGGTGGAAGTTGATGATGAACCACTAGATGTACTTCTAGGAAAATGGGTTAACCTTGGAAATGAAAGGCTAAATGTGGTGAAGATGACCACAACAAATCTGCTCAACAATCTCAAGGCTATGAAGCTGGATACTTCAACTCTGATATATGAGCCTAAAATTAAGGATCATGTAATAAGGTGGTTTTATCCTCACATGCCAGGGGCAAAGGCATCCATCACTGGTGATAACAGCTACTTCTAATGGTGCTTCTATCATATTCCCAACTTGGAGCTGGTGTTACAAAACTTTCCAAGAGTAAAGAAATTTGCAACACTGCTGATCAAAGACCAATCTCACTTTATGGTCTATCAACAAGCTAACAACCACTACATTCCCTATGATTATGGAGTAGGTTCGGATGGCAAAAGGATTATACCCAAGTTTATGATCGTAGAGTCCTTTCACTCTACCATTGAAGATGATCAAGCTCTGTTTGAGAAACTCTACTCAGCTCAAGCAGAATTATCTGATATTCCCTCGTCCTCCAACAGTGATTGGCACTCAATGGTTTATCAGATTCTCACTACATTTGAAATCTGTCCTAGAATGAGAATCGTGGAGTCCAATCTAGTGTTCAGAAGAAGTCTTCTCAACCAAATGACCAAACTCCTCAGGAGTAAGAGTTACTGAAGAATTCTGATGAGTTGGCTGAGAAGATATCTCTCATTGCTGTAGAAGCTAAGATGTTGTCAGAAGAAGGAGATAGTATGCCTTAAAATAGACTTCAAGCCACAATATCAGATATATCTCTCAAAATCAAAGAGAAAGATCAAATCTATCTGAACTTTATTAATGATCAGAAAGAAGAAGCTCTGCAAGCTCAGAAGGATAATACAGAACAAATCATGTCTCTCTCTGATAAGATTGACTTCCTAAAGTAGTCTCTCTCCCTACAGTTGGAACTAAGCCAACAAGAACTCAAGATTGAGGTTAACAACTCATCTTATCTGATGGAGTAGCTTATGAAAAATGTCCAACAACTTTCCCAAGTGAGTTATGACAAAAGGGGGGAGAAAAGAGGTATTCAAGGAAGAGAAAGGAGAGAAGAATGAAGGCAGAAGAGAAGAGGAAGAGTAGAAAAGCAAAGAAGGAGAAGAAGAATAAGGTCAAAATAGCAGTAGCAAATGTATCATCATCTGAGGGGGAGCCAAAGGATGATGACTCTATGGAGACAAAGTATGAGGGAGAGCCAGAACAAGAGAAAGATAAAGCAATAGACCATACATCTAAGGGGGAACATAGTGGAGATGAAAAGAAAACTGAGTAGCCAATCAACAAACACCCTGGAGACATACATGAAGCCGTAAATGAAGCTGAGAAGGTATATTTCTAGCTATATAGGTATGTTCTGGATCCAGGATGTAGAGTGTCATATTATGTATATATTTAATATTATCATCAATGACATTCATAATTAACGGTTTTAGAAATACAATAACTCACTATATATTAAGATTCATTCATCTCATACATATGCACTTATCATTTTAATCACAATCAAATATAGGGAGATTGTTAGGAATAAACATGTGAATGATATTCCTATTTATATAATATTTGATTATGATCTTAATGAATGAATATGCAAATATGTCTACGTTGAAATAAGTTGTAAAGTCCTTGTATAGATAATAGGAATATATGTACAAGGACTTAGACTGAAATATCAAATATGTTAGGTTGATTCTACATGAACAAAATAGCTTTGTAAAGTCCTTAAAAAGAATATGATATACAAGGACTAAATATAGAAAGATCAAGCTTATTAGGTTGTTCTTGTATGATGTAATAGATAGGCCTATCTTATCGTCGAGCACTGCACCAGCCTTCGAAGTCTGCCAGAGAGATAAGGAACTCGGAGACTATTAAGGTAGAATTGTAGTCTGTCGAGCCAGCCGAGTGATTACAAAAACCAAGGTAGAATTGTAGAGTATCAAGAAAGTTGCTAAAGAATCGTAGTCTACCTTAGAGGGCCTCACTCAGAATCGTAGAGTTGGTCCAAGCACTTGTCGAGCCAAGTTAAGATTCTTAGACCACACTTGAAGTCATTGAATCTACTGATCATATCAGAGGTAGAAATCATAGTCGAGCTAGATCAGACAAGGACAATAAATGTTAAGGCAGAAATCGTAGTCTGATATATAATCTGCTCTCGAAGTCGTAGTGTGCAGAACCAAAGCTAGATTATTGTCTGCAAAACAAAGTCTTCGACGAGGTCTATCAATGCTCACAACTCCAAAGAAGAATCATAGTGATAACACGATTCTCAACACATGAGCACTCCCAAAGCATCCAAAGAATGAACCCTCTGGTCAGAATTGTAAAAGATGCAATCTACCAGAAGGAAGACAAAGAGCATTCACCTAATAGCCTGCAAGCAAATAGAAGATCGAAGCACCAATTTAATCAGCGTCCTAATTTAGCAGTGAAGCCATTCAAGGGAAGTCTTCCACAAGCAATAATAAGAAGACTTCAGATAATGTGACTGACTAAAGGAAGTTAGCAATGCAGTAGCTGTAAACATAAATAAAAGATGACAATCTTAGGTATGCCTATGATCGTAGCGTTTGCCAGATTAGAAGTAGGAATTGATGGGGTCTGTAACAGAGAAACTAGCCAACCTATACAGAATAGACAAAGAAGATTAAGCATGGGTCAGACCATTGATGCTATGTGAATAAGATATCACAAATAGAAAGAGAGCTGAGCATGACCAATCTGATAAGTCTTGAAGTTAAGGAGGGCTAGAGTATTCAGAAAAGTTGTCAGTACCTAATGCAACTGAAGGCAAGCAGAAGTGGTAAAGCACTGCACGAATGAAGGAAGAGAAGTTCTATATTGCAAGCTTAAAAAACATTCTCAGAGTCATAGAGTTTAGTTATCTACATTAGAATCGTAGAGTTCACCCATCTGCATCAGAATTGTAGAGTTCAGTCTTCTGAGTATTGAAGCCTTGGCAACGTCTCAATGCAAAGACTGACATTCAAATGTTGGGTATTAAAAGCATCGATGCAGAAGGATAACTCCTGATGTTCTGATCGAGGAATCAGAAAGAAGAAATAAAGATGACTACCTGCCTAATACACGAAAGTGACATTTCTAAAGGTGTCGGTGAAATAGTAGACTGCAGTGTCAGAAAAGTGAAAAAGGAGTTGTCATGTCACATCTGCAGTCTGCACCAAATAACTCGAGATTTGCAAATCCCAATGGCTATAATCTAATGAGAAGCTTACGAAAGGTTATTTAAAAAGAAGAAGTTATTGTTTTTGACAAGTTGTTGACTCTACGAGATCTACATAGCTAAATAGAATATATCTCAGTGGCAGTGAGACTACGAAAGTAGAAGTGGAGCAAAATTAGAGAAGAGATTAAACGAAAAAGGCTTCACTCAACAATAATGAGAATGTCAATCAGAATGGCAGCTAAGCTGAGAGGTTAGAAGGCCAAGAATATAACATTCAGAAGATTGGCAAACCAGAAAAAAGATTTATAGAGCCATTCTACGAATCATCTTGAACACATTGAGCTGAAGAGAAGAAGATACAGAATTGAATCTGTGCACAAGATAACCAGTGTTCAAGGACTGCTACGTATCCAAAGAAGCTAAACTGATAAGCAAAGACTTAATAGTACCTCAATGATGATGGTGCACTATGCTGAGTATTAGATGAATATAAGCATCAACGACAAAGAACAGCAGCACCAAATGATGAGTCAAACTGCTAAGTACCAACAAGATGTCGGACTGAATGCACATCTTAGAAGTTTAGAGGATATGATCAAACACCAATTTTGAATGCCTAATGATCACAAGAAGCTGCTAAGTACCAGAAGATGAACAAGCTAAACGTCATCTTCGCAGCTCAATAATAACAAACAACAAACAAACAACCAAGCAACCAGGGCCGACAGGGTCCTTCTCTTTGTGACTAAATCAAAGTCAAGTCTGTTGGACTTGCTGAGTACCAGAGGGTACAAGAGATTCAAAGTCTTCAGGGCTTAGTCTACAGTCTCTAAGGATGTTGGTCTTGAAGAGTCCTTAGTGAACTGATGTTCCAAGACTGTTGGTCTTGAAGGAATTTTAGTGATTCGATGTTAATCAAATCCTTAGTGGAATCCCTGCTTGTTGAAGCAGAAGAGTGGATTAGGAGCTTGAGTCTCTGAACCACTTAAAATCCCTTGTGTCTTTTACATAAAGTCATTTACATTATAAATCTATAACCGCTATGAATATAATAAGCACTTGCATCTAAACTAACTTTAGAAAAATGGTCAACAAAATATCTATGAAGGGGAACCTTAACCTATTCCGCTATGATTGAAATAATTCTTAAGTTTGTCATTTGCAAATTACTTAGCAATATAAACTAAAATGAAAAAGATATTTGAGAATGAAAAGGATCTATTCAAGCCCCCCTTTTAGATCTATTGTGTTCCCTCTGGGAACTAACACGTTGTATGGCAGGAAATGCAGACCTCCGTTATGCTGGGATGAAGTAGGTGAATGATAACTATTTGGTCCAAAATTGGTCCATCATTCTATTGACGTCATCAAGGTAATTCAGGAAAGATTGATAGCTACACAAGATAAGCAGAAGAAATATGCCGATCAACACCGACAGAATCAGGAATTTGATGTCGGTAGTTTTGTTTTCTTAAAAGTGTCTCCCTAGAAAGGGAAAATCCGGTTTGGTAAAAAAGGAAAACTAAGCCCAAGGTTTATAGGACCTTTTGAAGTGTTGCGACGAGTTGGTGAAATTGCATATGAGGTAGCTCTACCTCCGGAACTAGAATATATTCATAACATTTTTCATGTTTCAGTATTAAGTGTTGCCTCTTTTTTTAGTTCTATCAAAAGAGCTCTAACTCATGCAAGCATACATGTGTCAACAAACAATATAGAGTAATTCGAGTATCGATCCACCGAGAAAGGTTTCTAACTTAAATTATTATGCATCAACTAAATCACTATTTTTTTATATGCTTAAACGAATGCTTATAATTGTGAATTACTCTAAACTCAAATAATAACTAAATGAAGAATAACAATGTAAGAAATCAAATCTAGGAATAATGGGATCCTAACTTCATTTAACAGTTTATCTAATTATCACTGTCATGCAAGATTATTCACGTATCACAGGAAATTAGCCAAGAGCACGAATGTATACATAACCATTTTTCAATGTATTATGACCTACTTACATAACGTCCACATACAATAGACATCATGTAATCATCGATAAAACCAACCTCACTATATTTCTATGTGAAATTGCAGCCATATCGAATTTAAGTGCAAGCCCTTATATAACTCATACGGTGAAACAATATATGTCTATCCGGTTCACGAAATACAAAGCTAAGCAAAACAGCCCCATATACGCATACTATCATGATTACAACCACACTCGCATATTATTTTTCAATTCCATACAAGCACATAAAATGAATGGTGATCAATCATTCATGCATTCAAAACAACTATAATAGAAATTCCTGATAATACTCAAATAGTCCAATAATTAAGCAATCTATTAGACTACATATTAAAATTCGTTAGAATCCCATAATGGAGTTTAGTTCATGACTGAACCGAAAGCAACTACATGCTATGCAACTAAATCATGATGCAACTTAGTCTCACATTGTTCCAGCTATAACAGAATTTCAGTCCAAAATGCCTCAGCGAATTATCCAGATTCAAGAATACAAATTCAAACCAAATTGTAGGCATAATATCATACACTCAAATAATTTATATATGCTATAAAGATGTTGTGTGTGTGTGTGTGTGTGTATTCACCAAAACTTGATTTAAGCAAAGAATACACATGTTAAACTGCTCAAAATAGAAAATTACAGTCTAAATCAAGACTCATGTATACTTATGCAACAAAGACTGTTCCAACATATCAAAACAACCTAAGGTTCAACAATGGGCTTAACTGCTTTATTTCTACTCACGAGGACGATTTTCACTCTTTCCCGCAGTGTTTATTGCTATTTTTCTTTTCTTTTCTTTTTCTCTTTTTTTTTCATATAACTGTGCAATGCCTCATTCCATTAGGCTAACAATGCTACCCCTTAGAGAGATTTCAACCAACGACTCCCAGACCATAAAAGACCTTAGGGCGCTAGGTGTTAAGACACCCCTACAGGCATACTTACTCAAGTAATAAAGGCCACAAAATAAGACTAGCCACGTTATTCTCTTTTTTTTATACAGCATTCCCATGTTTTCCCACAGTTTGAATATCGATGTTTTGTACAGTCTAAGTCCATTTTCCACATATTTTTCTTTTTAAAACCATATTTTCTATTAAGCAATGCAACACATCATTCTTATGCCTACAAGCAATTATGAACACGGCTGTGCAAACCGAAAGCATCTAAACAGCATCATGAATTACATCGTGTAAAACATTATATCTATGCTCATGTTATCCAAAATACTCAACAATCCTTTAAAATTCACTTTCATCATAGGCTAGACAAAATTTCCATAAAGCTAGAATTTGTGAGACATGCACTAAACATAAACTGACACACATAATAATAACTAAACATCTAATTTTTTTTTTAACACATATACATGCAAACACTATATGCAACATAAACATGCAAAATTTAAACTAATCATGCAAATACTATATGCAACTACACTACTGCCCCAATACCCCCAAACTTATAATATTCATTACCTCAATGAATGAAGGTATAGGGTTAGAGAAAACTCCCCTAATGCTCAGCTGCACCACCCTTGTCGGGTGGTGAATTTAGTGGTGGATATGGCACGGCCGTCCCAAACTGAGGCCACTCTAGCATCGTCCCCTGCTGTGCAAATGCCTCTGCCAATGACCTCGTTAGACCCGTAAAAAATGCTGCAAAGTTATCGTACATCGCGTCGACCTTTTGCTCCAACCTTTGGAGCTGTCGATCCCTATGAACAGTGGTAGCTTGGGTTGATGGGCCCGCTTCATCTGTTTGAGAGGGCTGCGGTGGTGGCTTTGAGAATGTGGGTTGGATGATAAAGCCTTTTCATCGCGGGTGCGGTGCACCTCCTGCCCAATCCTCGAATTTGGCAATGGTTGCGTGAGTGATATCTTGGCTCGGGTTCTGCATTTGTTCATTGTCCCAATGGCATCCTTGATGGGCACACAACATAGCTACAACAGACGCGTGTGGAATACTCCCCGTAGTGCTTCCTCGCAGGCAATGTAGCATATTTTAATGAATCAGGTGGCCCACATCAATGTATTTTCCTGTGATTATTCCCCACAGAATGATTGCCCTCTCCGCTGTAATTTCATGCTGATGAGACGACGAAACTAACTTGGCACATATAAACAAATTCCATGCTTTCAGATCTGGATTCAAGGTGAGGTCGAGAATATGTGAGGTTTGATTAAATCTTACTTTATAAGTCCACTTCGTTCCTGGAACGCACAACTCAGTAATGACAACTTCCAGATCCATTTCTAAATGTGCACCTTCTACCCAATTATCAGACCCAATCGGTGGTGTGTCCAGTATCTTGAAGACTGCTCTGATTGTGGGAGGTCAAAAATCGATTTGAATACCTCAAACCATGGATAACCCACTCATCGTGTCTTTTGCATTCACATAGAATTCTCGGATGATACCCATGGGGGCAGGCATAGGAGTAGCAGTCAATCCAAACCATCCTCTTTTTTGAATCATATTCCATAATTGACCATCTTGTTTCTCAGGCTTGAATCCCCTTTCTTTCACAAATGTTTTGACCACGATTCTGTAATACTCCATTTGTGCTTCCAAACTCAAAAATTTGGTATGATCCACAACATCCTCCCCTTGAGTGCTAGAAGAAGACGATGATGACAAAGTGCTAGAACGTGCTCTCCTAGGACCCATTTGCAATTGATAGAGAAAATGAAGATGACTTGACTGATAGTGAATAATGAGTGTTAGCCGATGATTGAGTACCCCCAAACTGAATTCTACTCAACCCAATCTGAAACCCTAGCTTCATACTGCAGATATGGAACGTGGGTATAATCGTGGGTGTGAGCACCGAAGCAATAATCGCGTAATGGAGAGGAGAGTTGTGGCTTAGTTTGTAACTAACTAGAGATGAGGAGACGTGCGTTTATGGGAGAACAAGTGAATAGGGCTTCAAATGATATCCCCCAAGTGGGAGAACGCGTCTTTAAAAACATAAAAAAATTTCCATTTCCGGTGTCATGCGCGGCCGCGCGAGTTTTCAATGTATATGTGGCGCGGGTGCGCGAGTGGAATTTTTTGGTCTGGCAGGCATTGTAGACACTCAAAATTTTCTGCATAACTGTTACTAACATTGTAAGAGGGCAGAATCGTCTTTCGGAGATAACCCTGGAAGACAGCTCACATCCATTCCGGATACTACCGGAAGTTCAATCTCAACCCCGGACCATACACTGGGAGTATCAGTCTCAACCCCAGAACACACACCAGGAACATCATTTCCAACCTCAGAGATAACCCCGAGTTTCATCCTTGGCGATAACACCAAGGAATGATGTTGTAGTTCCGGCGATAACTCCGGAAATGTTTGTTTCAAATACATGCGATCAGCTTCAATCATACCTCCTGCCGAGGCACTCATTCCTCAGACCTAGAGCTAACATTGGGCAGACAGGAATCCACAAGATGACATTGCGGCATTCAATACTTGCAGTAGTCGAATCTCAGATGTAACCCTCAGCAGCGTCTTCTTTCAACTCAAATCGGCGATAACCCCGATGAGGAGTCAAACGTCATCTTGCTACCTCAACACCTACGCATCGTCTCAACGCTTCATACATACATACATACAACAATGTCCTTCAAGAACCAGGAGTTCCAATCCTGAGTGACTATTACGCGTGGCAGTACACCGGATAGAATTTGAAGCTTGAAGACCATGGACATGGTCCCCTCTTCCTGACTTCGTACAACCTTTATTCCATGTCATTGCGTAACTCTCGACATAAGCAGTCCGAAGAAGGTCGTATATACCTCATTCGGATGCTCGGATTGAAGTTCTGCAAGTTCGAGCGGATATTATAGTGCACGAATGCACGTACTTATATATATAAGTATATATATATATATATACTTATATATATAATTGTTGTCGGACATATGCGATGAGCCTGGATTTTATATCCGGTGCATTAACTACTTTTATATATATCTATATATTTACATTTCTGTCAGGCCTGGAGTTCACTTCGTGGCCTTTTACATCTTTCTTTAAATTTCGTCCTGCCTGGAGTTTACTTCGTGGTAGTTGATAGCTTTTACAACTTTATTTACATTCAAGTCCCGCCTGGAGTTTACTTCGTGGAGGTTGATTGCTTTTACTGCTTTATTTACATTTCTGATCCCACATGGAGTTGCTTCGTGGTGGCTGATCATGCACATATATATATAGGGCAAAGGTGCAAAAAAACCCCTAATGTTTACACGAATATCCCACTTCCACCCTAAACTAATTTTTTTTCCAAAAGTACCCTTAACATTAACATTTTGGGTCGTCACGCCTTCTTGTTAAGAAAAGATAAACGACGTTAAAATTTGATGACGTGGCATGCTTAAATATAATAAAATTTTAAATAAAACAATATATATCATTTAATCAAAACAAAAAATACTAAAATTCAAAATAAAAAGCATAACATATTTACATCAAATACTAATTAAAAAATACAAAATACTAAAAAAATAAATTTAAAAATACTAAAATACTAACATTCTGCATTTTTTTAAAATTCTATTTTTTTAAAAAGTCTGCTTTTTAAAAAATTCTATTATACTAAAATTACATTTTTTTTTAAAAAAAACTATTTTAAAAAGTTCCTTTTTAAAAAAATATATTTTTTTAAAATTGCTTTTTTAAAAAAATCTTCTTTAAAAAGTTCCGCTTTTTTAAAAAGTTTGTTTAAAAAAAAATTCTATTTTTAAAAATTCTTTTTTAAAAGAAAATCTATTTTAAAAATTCTATTTTTTTTAAAAGAACTGCTTTTAAAAAGTTCTGCTTTTTTTTAAATTCGCTTTTTAAAAATTTCGCTTTTTTTAAAAAGTCATTTTTTAAAAAAAATCTACTTTTTAAAAAAATTGCTTTTAAAAAAGTTTCGCTTTTTTTAAAAATTCTATTTTTTAAAAAATTGTTTTAAAAATTGTTTTTTAAAAAGAAGCTATTTTTAAAAATTACATTTTTTTAAAAAATCTGCTTTTAAAAAAGTCTATTTTTTAAAAAATCTATTTTAAAAATTCTATTTTTTTTAAAAAACGCTTTAAAAAAAGTTCATTTTTAAAAAATTTGTTTTTAAAAAATTTGTTTTTAAAAATTACATTTTTTTAAAAAAATCGCTTTTAAAAAATTCTATTTTTTTAAAAACCGCTTTTAAAAAGTTCTGCTTTTTTTTTTAAATTACGCTTTTAAAAATTACATTTTTTTTAAAAAATTTGTTTTTAAAAAAAAATCTATTTTTTAAAAAATTGCTTTTAAAAAGTTTAGTTTTTTAAAAATTCTATTTTTTAAAAAAATGTTTTTAAAAAATGTTTTTTAAAAAGAAGTTGTTTTTAAAATTCTATTTTTTAAAAAAATCTGCTTTTAAAAAAGTCTATTTTTTAAAAAAAATGCATTTTAAAAATTACATTTTTTTAAAAAGCTATTTTAAAAAATTCTATTTTTTTTAAAAACCGCTTTTAAAAAGTTCCGTTTTTTAAAAAATTTCATTAACGCCAAAGATGTAAGAGACCCAAAATATAACGTTAAGGGTACTTTTGAAAAAAATTAGTTTACTGGGTGGAAGTGGGACATCCGTAAACATCGGGGGTTTTTTTGCCTATATATATATATATATATATATATATATATATATATATATATATATATATATATATATATTTACTGCTTATATATATATAACTGCCATCGCTTTCATACAAATTGTAGTATCATGTGAACCTAGGAATCATGTTATCACAGATTCAGTCTACTAAATCTAGATTCGGTTCCCGTGATGGACTTTTTCCAGCTGTAAGCAGCTTGTACATTATTTACAGTGTACGAATTTCCTTGGATGGCTATCATGCCCATAAGGAGTTTGGTACTGTTGTATATTATTTTCTCGAAGATGCCTCGCATCTCAAAAATAAAAGCAAACAAGCCAAACATTTAATAATAAAATGGAAGTATGAAAAGGTCTCAATTCCTATTGAGCACAGGGTTTGAAAAACCTCTTTTACAAAACTTCATTGCTATATCTTGGTTAAAACTGAATTTTTCTATAAATTCAAACCTTGTGTATATAGGTGCGAATGAGGCCTCACACTAATTTCAAATAATTGCACATTGATCCACACACATACACACACACACATTCATATAACAGTTTCTTTAAGAAGTGGCGGTCATAGTAGCAACCTACGGATGTCTGAAGTGCCTAACACCTTCCCTCCACATAATCAAGCTCCCAAACCCTAATGAATCTCGGTTTCACGAGACCATTAGCGATGTCACATCACCGGGTCAATGTGCAAACTTTTTTCTATTCATGTTAGTGCAACCAATTAAAAACACCAACTGGCGACTCTTAAAGTCAAATCGTCGACATTACATATATCAGACCTTTTTCACTTGTTTTTTTAAACAAATCTCACATTAACATGAGAACACCAAAGAACATGTAATGAAAAGGGACACCAAAAATCCCGACGTCGATAGGTGGCGACTCCGCTGGGGATTCCAGTAAGAGGGCTGAAGCCGCTATAATAAGCTTTTCTAAATTGTTATATGCTTGTGTGTGAATGTTGCATTTACATTTATGATGAATGTGTATTAATGCATCTTACTTACTGCACTGCTGAATATCTATCTGTGATATTAGTGCTTCACACATGTCATCAGTTTGCATAAGTGGTGACACACGTTGTATGTGAATGTATGTTGTGTGGTTCCTCCACCAGGAGGCTATCCTGTCGGTGTTTGATTACTGGACTCGTAGGAAGACTAATTCCAACGAGGCTCAGGAAAGGCACCACCCAGATTCGCTCCAGTTGAAAGACCAGATTAACTTCCCGTTAAGTAGATTGCGATGATTTGGGAACCTTCATGCCAAAAATTCGCGAGAGTAACCTAAGATAGGTCAACCTCTTATAAACCAAACGTGGAGGAAAGTCTCTTCATGCTTTTCATTTTCAATTACTTGTAAAAGCATTTACTTATAATTTCATTCCATGATCATTTATATGTAATGGAAAATATGAAGAATATTTGTGCATACATAACATGTTATCAAAATTAACAACCGTTTGTGCAGGACCATATTCCTAAAACGGACAAATCATGATAACATTTACATTATCCCTAAGACTAAACTACATAAATCTTTTACAGGGAAACAATTGGGCATGTTACCCAGCTCAAAATCTAAAAAGGCCACGAGCCTAAAGCCAATCATGTCTTCTTCTGACCAGTCTAATACTGTTTCCCAAGAAGAATTTGACGGATTGAGTAAACAAATCACAGACTTGGTTGTTATTCTGAAAGAATTGCATCAGTCTACTCAGGGTACAAAGATACCTAAACATACAGAATCCTCTGCACAAGGGGGAGCCCAAGGATTGGAAAAAACAATTCCAAAACCTTAGTTGGATACAACCAACAAAGACCCTGAAAACACCCATCTCAAAAGAGATCCAGACACCTGTGATATCAGGAAGAAGGTCCTTCAAATGGAGGAAACTATCTGTGTTCTCAAGGGGATTGGAACACATGGAAGTGTTTCATATGCTGACCTTTGCATATTCCCTGGTGTTCATTATCCAGAGAAATTCAAAACCCCTGATTTTGAAAAGTATGACGGATTAGGGGATCCTTATACACATTTGAAAGTATTCATTGGAGAAGTTGGATCTTATGCGGAAAATAAAAAGCTCAGAATGCAGCTGTTCCAAAAGAGTCTGACTAGAGAAGCCCGTTCATGGTATACCAGATTAGATAACTCCAAGATCCATAGCTGGGAAGAGCTAGCTCATGCCTTCCTTACTCAATACAGTTTTCAATCTCAGATGGCTCCTGACCGGTACCAAATTAACAAGGTCAAGAAATGATCTAATGAGTCATTTAGAGTATGCTTTCAAAGGTGGAGGCGCCATCGCTCTAGTTATTCCTTCCATGATGAAATCGAAAATGGTCATGACTTTCATGATATCTGAGAAGCTCCTTTCTATGAGAGAGTTCTAGCTGGTATTGGCAAACCATTTTCTGAAATGATCAAACACGGAGAGATGGATGAGATGGGATTGAAATCTAGTAAGATTCAAGACCTAGTTGCTCTTAAAGCTGTTACTGAGCACATCCAATCCAGATCTTATGGAAACAACCCTCAGAGGGTCCATAAAAAGAAAGAGGAGGATGTTTCCTTGATACTACAAGGTTAAAAAGGCAGTCAGAACATGCCTATACAGAGGAGAAACTACTCCCCTTTTCAAGCACAAGCTTCAAACCCTCTATTGACTAAAAGTGGAGAAGCAAAGAGACCTCGAACGTTCACACCCATAGGGGACTCGCTCGAGAATATTCTTGCTCTTCTGACTACTCAGAAGAAAATCACATGTTTGCTTCCACCAGCCAACCCTAATGGGAAGGGTTTTAATGCTACTCAGAAGTGTGCTTATCATGCCGGAGCACCTGGACATGATACTCAATATTGTTGGGCCTTAAAACACAAGATCCAAGACTTGATAAACAATGGTGAAATTGTAGTCACCAAACCAGATCAACCTCATGTGCAAGACAACCCTCTTCCTCAACACAAAGAAGTAGAGGTCAACATGATCAGTTGGAGCACTGGGCAAAGTTCCAGTTTTAATGACGATCCATCTCAGACCATCAAAGATGGTGTTGATAGATGGGATTATGCAAAGTTCCAATTTACTATAGAAAAAAAGATGAAAGCTCTATGCAAGCAAATTGAGCAATTGGCAGAACTGGTGACCCATCAGCATCAAGTCACACGCCAATTAATCAAACAAGAGCATGCCTATCTCCTCCCGTTTGTTATGAATGCTCCACCCTCACCTTCAGAAAGTGAAGCTATGGAGGATAAGGTTGTAAAGTGAGCAAATGCTAAAGCCTGTCGGGATTTTGCCAATCAGAGGGAGTTCACCTATCTGGGCCAACCTATGGAGGAAATATTTCAAATGATGATCAATGAAGGAAGAATTGCATCCCTTCTACCTCTAATTAATCCCCGTGCAGGATGGTTTAACCCTAATGGAGTGTGTCAATATCATTCTTATTCTCGCGGTCACAGCACAGATGATCAATGCTAGGCACTCCGCCATCTCTTTCAAAATCTCATTGATAGCGGTGTCCTGCAAATGGCAGACGATAACACTGTGCAACTTGAGAGTGGGATTACATGGAAGGGATCAGTAGCAGTTATATCCGTTGAGGATGATGACACTGTCAAAGCATTTCCCATACAGACAATTCAACTCAAAGGAGCTGACAATCCTTTGAAAGTGGGCATGCCCGAGCCAATTTCTTTACCTTTCGCATCATTAATATCCTTGTTGTCAGCTTACATAAAGTTCCATGGAATTATGGAGAAGCTGAAGGATCCACGTCTCATACTATTACTACAGTGTCGAAGGATAATCCACTGTATCTTCCTCAAAGGGTTATCAAGCCTACCCTCAAAGCAAAGGGGAAGATTCCCATGGAGAAGATTGAAAATTTTCTCCACACTATGGGCCATAATGAAGCCAAGGTGGTTCTAAGCTTAAGAGAAGCTCCACGTCAAATATCAATTCTGGGCTTGGTTTTCTCTTTCGAAGATCACCAAAAGATTTTACTCAAGGTTTTGGAAGAAGCCTACTTACCGAAATCAGTGGATGTGGAAAAATTTCAACATATTGTTGATCACATTTTCAACAACAATGTGATATCATTCACTGATGACGATATACCTCCCGAAGTGACTGGTCATTGCAAGCCACTACACAATTGCAGTGTTATCCTCCGGGTATATGTTAGCTGGAGTGTTGATAGATGGAGATTCATCTCTGAATATCTGTCCTTATGCCACCTTGGTGAAGATGAATGTCAATCTGAAGCGGATCCAAAGCAACCATACGGTTATCAAAGCTTTTGATGGATCCCAGCAAAATTCCATCGGAAAGATTAAGCTGCCAATTGAGATTGGTCCAAATACATTCAATGTATCCTTCCACGCCCTCAAAATAGATTCAGGATACAACCTGCTATTGGGAAAACCATGGATACACATGGCTGGAGCTATTCCCTCCACA
Source organism: Panax quinquefolius (assembly GCA_020205615.1). Lineage (NCBI taxonomy): Eukaryota > Viridiplantae > Streptophyta > Magnoliopsida > Apiales > Araliaceae > Panax > Panax quinquefolius. The sequence continues at coordinate 79,980,749 of CM035173.1, read as the reverse complement.
TTACATCAGCAACTCAAATACATTATCAATAACAGTCTAGTCACTGTCAACACTAAGCTGGAGTATCCTGAACAAGGAGATCTGCCAATCATCAGTTTCAACTTTGAAGTTGAGTTGGCCAGTTTTCATACTTTGGAAGTGAGTAACACTCAATACCGACCTATTGGAGCACCACTTCCTGTACCCAAGATTTCAGTCGAGGTTATGTCGGCCACTCAAGAAATGATGTCATTGGGTCATCAGCCTGGACAAGGGCTTGGTAAAAGTTAGCACGGTATTAAGCACCCTATTCAAGTGTCCAGTCAAATTGGGACAGCTGGGCTAGGCTATTCTGCCATTTCCAGTCATAGGAATCCGCATAAACACAGGCCAATTCCTTAAACTTCTACCACACGACGGTGTTTTCGATCTACACCTCATGAGCTAATACCGTCTCCAATTAAGGTGTCAGCACATGTTATGACTATACTGTTTCCCAAGCCAGTACCATTTAAAACAAAAGAGGTGCTGATTCCTGATCCTGAAGTAGAAGAAAGGGAATGGAAACGCAAACATGACATCGCTTTGATGATGTCCGGCATACGCGTCATAGTTCATGATGAACATACAAACCGATATACCCCAGACGATGATTGCCCAGATATCATGGTTATCATTCGGAAGAAGGATGGCAATGACGACCCCTCTATCACTGCAGTCCATCAGGACTTTGCCCTTGACAATTGGAGCAGCACTCCATGCATTGGTCTACGAGGGTAAAATGGGCAGAAAATCCCTCTGCCTTGTAGATAACTTTAATTGCTTACTTTTCTAACAGTATTAGCAGTTATTTTATCATTACATGCTAACACTTTGTATGATTAAACAATTTCATAAATTAAGTGAAAGCATCTTTTGATTTCAGGACTCTGAATATAGATGTGCCTGTACTTGCTGGTGATATGCCTTCTCTCCACAAGGGCTATAACTTTGATGCAAAGTTGGACACAGACTTGATGGACATACAAGAGGACATTGAGACACCTCAGGAGATAAAGGAATGGGTCGCAGATAAGCCTAAACCCAACCTTGACCAAACCACTTCTTTCAATCTTGGAACCTTAGAAAAACCCTAAGCTAATCCAGATTGGTTCAAACCTCACTCTAAACCAACAGAATGACATGGTTGAACTATTAACCCAATTCCAAGATGTGTTTGCATGGTCTCATGAAGACATGGTGGGTTTGTCCACTAACATTGTTCTTCATCGCCTTCCTATTAAAGAAGGATTCAAGCCAGTTAGGCAGAAACTCAGGCGATTGAAACCTGAGTGGAGTTTAAAAGTCAAAGAAGAAATTGTGAAACAATTTCAAGCAAGCATTATCATGGTGTCTACATATCCGGAGTGGATATCTAACATTGTTCCCGTACCTAAACCTGGAGGAAAGGTGCGAGTTTGCGTGGATTACCGGGATTTGAACAAAGCTTGCCTTAAAGATAGCTTTCCAATGCCCTTTATCCACATTCTCATTAATAATACTGCGCAATACGACATGGTCGCTGAGGAAGACCGTGAGAAAACTACTTTCATCACGCCTTGGGGAACCTTTTCCTACAGACGGTTGTCATTCGACCTCATCAATGCCGGGGCAACCTAATAGCGAGCTATGATGGATCTTTTCCACGATTTAATGCATAAAGAGATAGAGATCTACGTGGATGACATCATTGTCAAGTCTCGAAGGGAGAAAGACCACTTAGACCATCTCAGAAAGCTATTCAACAGGTTACGTAAGTACAACTTAAAGTTGAATCCAGCAAAGTGCGCCTTTAGTGTCAAATCAGGCAAGTTGCTAGGTTTCCTAGTCAGCCACAAAGGGATTGAACTAGATCCTACCAAAATCCAGGCCATCAAGGAAATGCCCATTCCTCAGACAGAGAAGGAAATACGGGGATTTTTGGGAAGAACCAACTTCATTAGCAGGCTTATTTCTCAACTCACAAAGAACTTTGTGAGCCCATCTTCAAGTTGTTAAGGAAGAACTCCTCCATGAAATGGAATGATGAGTGTTAGAAAGCCTTCCTTACCATTAAAGAGCAGTTGGTTAATGCTCCTATTTTGGTATTGTCTTGTGATGATGTTCCCCTATTTATGTACCTGTCCGTTAATGACAATGTCATGGGCTGCATGCTGGGGCAAAAAGACTATAGAGGCCAAGAACGAGCTATCTATTACCTCAGTAAAAGATTCAAAGACCAAAGGAACACAAGTACACTCGATTGAGAAGACTTGTTGTGCTTTAGCATGGGCTTCCATGAGGTTACAGCATTACCTCCATGGTCACACAACTCATCTCATATCCCGCGTGGATCCTTTCAAGTATGTGTTCAATAAGCCCATACTAAATTGTCGACGATCC